>OW285220.1:7522500-8772500 GCA_935421205.1 Xylocampa areola
TATTGAGACTTAAGTGGAAAATAAGCGGGATTGGAATGCAAAAATCGGGTCGCAGACAAAATGTACCTACCTCAATAAACTTAAAAATATTTATTTCTGAATCCATTCTAATCATAATTAAGAGAATGAGATCGACCAATTTCACTTCATCTTATTATTTTTTACATTATTTAATTAACAAAAATATATTATTATTCGCAAAATGAAAAACTTTCAATAGCTTCCTACTTGTATAATAACTTTCGTGAGGCATATTCATATTAGTTATTGTTCACCGGTTACTACTCACGTACATTCTTCGTAGCTTCCTACTTGTTAAATATATAACGTTAGAAAACCAATTTTATCTTTTCACTCGCTCACTTCGTGCGTTTCTTTGTTCAGAGGCTTGTTAGATGAAAATGTGGAATTTTTGGCGTCCGGCTCATATGCTGCGTACGCGTCCCAAGAGGGCTGAAAAGCGGGACGTCTCGCCGAAAGCGGGACATCTGGGAACTTTACAACCTATTGTCAGTCAGAGTTTATCGAGCCGCTCGTAAGATTCGACCTATGCTTAGCGACATCAAGGATTTTACCAAAATAGCACGGAGACGCTCAGATGGAAATGCTCCTGGCGGTGTCCCATACTTACCGCGCCAAGCGATGCTTAACTTCAACAATCGTTTACCAACCAATAGCTAACAGGCCATGAGCGCCTCTAAAAAGTAACGATCAATCGTAACTAAAGTATTGTTTATTTCTTATGCTTCTAGGGATAGTTGCAGAAGGTAATCACGATGAGGTTGACGTAGGTATACCTACCTAATACCTAAGTGGAGACTGCTCTGTAAAATGTATATGTATTGCAAATTAAAATGTCTTTTTAACCATCATTATCATCTTCATTGGCCTTTGCGTATATCATAGACGAATAATAGCTGATAATGTTTTTAATAAGACCAAAAAATAAAGAATGGTTCTGAAAAAAATTACATTTCCCGAGTGGGTATAGATCTCGTATTTCGATCACTATAAAAATACCTACATACTTATGTGAATACTTACAAACGAAATCAAAATTCACTTTAATCACGTTTTCCATCTTCAGGTAAAATTTCATAGAAATATATATCTCGTGTTAACTTCTATATTTATTCCAAGAAAGTTCAAAACGGTGTTAAATATAAAGGTGTTATTTTTATTCCCTTTTAGAACTGAATAAACGACGCTCGAATGATTTCAAAGGGCATTAAATGAATAATGTGAATTCCTTCACAAACTCGATGTCAAACGGTTAATTCTGCAACGTCTTTTTGAATTTCGCTACCTTTTAGCCGACATGAATTTTCAACTAGATTTTCTTTGATAAAGTTCAAATGTTGACTTGTGAATATTAATCTGTTAATGCCTATGTATTCGGTTATAGCTTTATGAACAAATATTAAACTTTATTTCATGTTACAGAATTTTTCAATAGTCTAATCTAATGGTAGGTGTACCTAGACTTCTTGTTTGTTCTCTGTTGATTTACGATTCGCGAATTTCAACATTTGTGGTCATACTTTTCTAATGGTATCTAGCAAAATAAATACCAAAAAGATATACAAAACCATTCAATATAAAAAATCAATCTTAGCCACAAATTTTTAGATATCCATCTACTTTTATGAAGTAAAAACTAATGGACTATTGGTGGTATGTGCCACCCTAACTAGTACACCTAGTTTCTACCGTGTACCTAAGTGATAAATCGTGCACCATCATTGACCTTACTGTCACTTAGCTACAGATGAAGTAGTTGTTAGATAAAGTCTATTAGTTTTTACATCGATGTCATGTTTTCAAGAGTAACAACTGTTGTGTACAACAAATCCGCACGAGAGACATCGATGTCAGTATACCTACTTTATAATACCAAATTAACAAATAACTCTAATAGTCTAAATTAATTTAAACGTAATTATATATATACAAGTAACATGATTCTACTATGGAAGCATGCAAAAGTGTGACAGATGTAGGGACATTTGTTTTAGACTTTAGGCTTTGTTAACAATAATAGATAGCATCACGCCTGTATTCCCCGAAGGAGTTGGTGTACGCAGTTGTACACCCACGTTTCACCAATGCTGTTATTAAGTCTCATGTAGTTAGCATAATGGGATTGGGATTGAAATTAATTTTAAGAGTAACCCTAGAGTTTTTTCGTACGAAATCATGAAGTAGGTAGTGAGTAAAAAATAAAATATTTATCGAGATAGTACGTTGTCTGATCGCTGTCAGCTGTGGCACGACAGACACCTGTCACACTGGCTATTGTGAGGAAGCATTCTTCAGGGAAAACAAGGAAAAGAAAATACATCCTTTGTTGTGATGTTTACGCGGTTTAATGTACAATACTTATCTCGCTTTTATCTATTCAGTGTACACAACAATGTCTTTTAATAAATAGATACTGTTTATTTATCTTTCATGTGGAAGTATTTGCAATAAATGGTTAATGCATTCAACAATCTTTATAACAACTTAGGTGTGGTGGACAAAATTGCGAAAGATTTTTACATATTAGCACTAAGGTAAATTATCTAATCTGGGCGATGCCAATGTGGTCACTATGAGACAAAGCCCTTCGATTAAGCAATCTTCTTCTATTTTCGTGTTGTTAGCCAACATAGCATCAGAGTTTTTCAAGAAGCCTCTGATTTAGCATATCGGCTGTTAGTGAGCACTTGACGTAGGTTTATTACCTTTATAGATTACCTACGTCAAAACCATGAAATTAGAATATTTTAACGGTATCCTACGTTTATGGTCAGAACACGTAATTTTCGCCGGGAATAAATCTCGGGGACAAATAGTAGGTAATACGTGTAGGTAATATACTTTGTATTTATGCAAGTTAGTTTTCAAGGCAGTACGTACTGTACTTAAAGTAGCTTTTTGTTTTTTTTTTATATAAGCCTGTCAACAACTTATAAAAGTTGGGATTCGGTGTTTAATCAGTTCACAAGCAATATTTGTGGAAGGTAAGTAAGTAGGTATATCATTTTTTTGTATCTATATTTACAATAAAACAACAATAACTATAAAACAACAATAGTAGAATACTAAGGGTTATACGAAATTAATGGAAATTCATAACCAAGGCAAAACATTATCATTTCCCTAGCTTATTGAAATTTGCCCGTTACCTAATAGTTATGGTACGTGCGACATTTCTATTATAATTCCACAATCCAGCATCGCGAACAAATATGCGCATATGTCTGCCGTCTATAGCTCCGGGCGCACACGAAATTAAACCACAGGACTGCACTGCAATTTACCTACGATACACGGACGATACAATTTGATATTTCATAGGTATCAGAGAGCAAAGCAGAAATATTAATGTGTTTCCATGACAGCGTCATTTCATTTGGCTGAAGACCTAAAATGGAATTTATGAATATTTTACACTACCTATATGGATTTTGAAAAAGTGATATGTATTTGCAGAATTCCAAGGACTGGGGCGTGACATGTGGAAATGGAATACGCGAGAAACAAGGAAAATAATGTCAACTCTCAGTTTATCTAATATATCCTTCGCTTAAAGTGCATTAAGACAAGTGAGCTTTGTTGGTCACTCAGAATAATAACTGTTGGTCATTACACATGATGACATGGACGCTGGATTGCAGCCCGAACCGCATGCCAGGCGGTAATTCCGTCGAGTCTCATAATGCGATTTTCAACACTGCTCGGAAAAAAAAACACATATTTTGTGACTAAAATGGCGCTCGGTTTTTTTTTCTTGCGCCGAGTTTAAGTTAGGTATACCTACATGCGGGCGCATGTGAAAGGCGAAGCACTGACAAAGTTGCCAAACAGTGTAATATCTGTTAAAATAATATATAAATTTAATGATGCAACGCTTACAGATAAATATTTGAAAACTTTAACGCATGCTTAGCGAACTCTAAAGTTATATTTTTAAAAAAAATATGCTACGCTTGTTTCTTTAGATCATGTTAAATGTTCGTGTATGTTGTGTGGTAGTTCACTTTGTTGATACGATTCAGATTGTAGTCGACTGTTTTATTATTGATGAAAACTTGCAATGTTAAGTTTAATTTGGATTTATATAAATTTACATAAATTCGTATTCATTCACGGCTTCGCCGAGTTTCGCCATGGATGCAGGGTGCAGCGTATAATGGTATAATTGAATAATCATTTACTTAGTTATCAACTTATCATACATATCATGAATGATCAAGCGAAAGGGTATGTACTGTACCTACATTATTTATTGCTAGCACTTAGTTTCCGTCGTGTCAAAGTTAAATATATTATTGCTCTTTCCCGTAGCAGAATGACTAGAACTATAGGTAATATTCCGATACTTAATATTACCTATAGTTCTATTTGTTGTGTTGTTCATAAGAAATTATGTGTTGACAAAGCACATGGAGACAATATTAGGTAACTATTTGCAGCCATCAGTTAAACTTTCAGCTCCAATGGTAATATGAGAAACAGTTAGATAATATTTATTGGGTCGGCACAAAAGTAATGAGACACTCTACAAAGCTCTATACATTTCCTTTCTTAAGTTAATTGTTTTCGATAATATTCTAATATGTTGTAGAACATTCTAGGTACTTCTAATGTGAGGGTATATAAAGCCGCCCTCGCGATTGGTTTAGTCAGTTTGAAGAAAAATGGACGAGCGACAAGTTCGAACACTATACTTATACGAGTACTTGTTAGGCCACAGTGCGCGGGCTGCGGCTGACAATATCAACACTGCATTGGGCGCTGGAAGTACTAGCCATGCCACGGTGTCCAGATTGTTTGACCGTTTTGAATCAGGAGACAGGAGCCTTGAAAGTCAGTCACGCTCAGGACGACCACCTGCATTCAATGATGACGATTTACGCCGCGAACTGGAGTCGAATCCGGATGCTACCACCGTGAATTAGCGCAAGCACTTAACTGCAGTCACCACGCTGTGGAATACCATCTGCATGAGCTTGGGTATCGAAAAGTTTTGGCTCGATGGGTACCGCACATCCTTACCGACGCCAGTCGTGCAGTCCGTGTCACCATCTGTCAATCACTTTTGCTGCGACCCCGACGTAAAGAGTTTTTGTCTGATCTGGTTACGGGAGATGAATCATGGATTTATTATGAGAACGATACACGCCGTACTTTTTGGCTGCCTCGAGAAGAAACGCCACCAACTCAACCGAAGCTGAGTCAAAAGAACCGCTTAAAAGTTCTGCTTTGCTGTTTCTGGGACGCACAAGGCATGCAGTTTCATGAACTATTACACAATGAAACTGTAGACGCTAACAAATATTCAACCCAGCTCACCGAACTATCTTCTGCTATCAAGAAAAAACGACGAAGACGACTCAATGTAATTTTACTACATGATAACGCTCGACCTCACGTCGCATCTACCGTTCGCCAACAGCTGCAGAACTTGGGCTGGGAGACGATACCCCACCCACCTTACTCTCCAGACCTCGCACCATCAGACTATAATTTGTTTAGAGCCCTGAAACAACATTTGCGGGGTAAACAATTTAATGATTTCCATGATGTACAGGCGGAGTTGAACAACTTTTTCGAGGCACAGCCATCAGAGTTCTGGGCGAAAGACATCCAAACTTTGCCGGATCGTTGGCAAGAAGTCTTAGATGCTAACGGTGATTACATCATTGACTAAGCTTTTAGTATTGTAATAATAATAAAAAAAATATAAAACGTAAACCAAGTGTCTCATTACTTTTGTGCCAACTCAATATATAATAATACATGTTGTTAAGTAAAAAATACATTATTATTGTTGCTTCTTAGCTTGAATCAATCTGCTAGGTATCTGAGATAGTAAGTAAAACCAGCTCATAATTTATTAACATATTCAATAATCGTTTTTGCTCTTTAATTTTTCCTAATCCTAGCATGTATGAATGCAATAACAGAAGTTCTATTCAAATTTCAATTCACAACGGTATATCGACATCAATATGTTAACTTACTAGACGAAAACTATGTTACGTGTGGAAATAGGTTTTATTATCGTGTTGTATCGTTCGCGTTTTATACGTGCAAGATGGCGGTGGCCGCCGCACACGTACCACACGCTCCGTGTATTAAGTTTAAAAGATCGTATAGTGCACGTAGTGACATGTTGTCTGTCTCGTCTTTAGAGGAACTTGTTTAACTCTTTCGCAATGGTCTCGTTGATGGTCTGAGCGGTAAAACTTAAACTTCAAGTAGATTTTGGCATTAAAGAGTTTGAGTGTCGTTTTCGTAAGTGCTACAGACTTATGTATAAGCTTAATTGGTACTGTAGCGACGTGGACCACGTTACATAGATACTACGCGCATAGCGCGCTGCATTGCGCAAGAAAAGTTTGACGGCGAATCTGTATATATAAAACCGCCCGGGTCGTGGCCCGTTAGGTCCCCGACCCTTGCTCGTGCCAACCCGCGCCGCCGCCGAGCCTGTAGCTTTAAATTCGTCCCTAAATAATAATGATTTAAATCCGATCCAGCCAGTCCCTTGCTGTCCTCCCACCAGCGACGCCCTAAGCCGTGGCTCGTACCCCGCAGGGGGTGCCCTTAGCGTGTTGTCGCTTAGTTTATAAGTCGAATAGCCTGGCTAGGGGCCTTAAAAATAAAAAAATTAAGGCAACCACAGGAAAGTCCGGTTAAGCAGTCGACAACCTCCTAGGTTGACCTGCGAGATGCCAAATACAAAAAAAAAAAAAAAAATGCCCCGTTAGGCAATATCATCCGCCTGGTTGGAGGATGGAGGAACACTACACCTCGTTCCTCCATAGTACAAATTATTCTAGGCTTATCCTGAAACTTTAGCCATTTATTCCTGGTCTTTATGTTTGTCGTAAGCAACGAAGTATCTTAAGTTCATTTTTGTCATACTATGAAATACATTCCGAATCCAGACAAAAGACTAGCAAATCATGAGTCCAAATACGACGCTACAGTGACTCGAAAGAAATTTCATTAGACATTTGAAAAAAAAAAAGGTTTTATAACTCAGTATTACCTTCATGTTTTTGCATTGATCTTTCCACCCAGAAATAGCGGTATTTTTACTTTGAACGACACGTGTAACTAGGTAGATATAGCATACAATTAAATTATATTCAAATACTGGTGTATGTGAAATATAATTTAATTCTATATTATTATTGATGATTGCCGGCGGTTGCCACTACCTGCCCTCAGTAATCCCTCAGCCAGTGAATATCATAAGAAATTACGACACCCACGGGGGTTCATCCCATCCATACGGAAGGAACCACACGGCACAAAGTTACAATTTACTCATGATAATTAAACCTATAAATGAAAATTATTCCTTGTGTTGGGAAGGTATCTAAACTTATCACGAGGGGGATTAAATGTGCGATCAAATTAACCGTATAATCTGAGGTGAAGTTCAGTTAAAACTTTGCGCTATCATTCGTTGGCTGAACCCGTTCCGCTCCTGTTGTCGGCTCGTTATGCCCTGCACAACTTCTGCTAGTTATTTATCTAGGGATTCCAAGTTATTATGATGTGCCTATGTTAATATAAGTTAAGAAACGATTTTAATTCAGTTAAGTGGAAAAGTTTATTTGTTGATGGACTTCATAAAATATCATCTTGAATTTAAATATTTAGGTGCTGATTACATGATGTATGAAAAGTTTTTTTTAAGATTTTTCTCCTGTAGTGTTAGGTGGCGAGCTTGTGGCTACCAAGTCAACCTACGCACCACTACCGATGACTGATGCTAGTAGCGATTGTCGAATTCATGTCGGTATTGTTTCATATGATACCTATGTGTATGACAAGTAAAATTAATTAGATCGTAAAAGTTCGCTCAATTACTATAATATAACAATGTGTTATTCATTTTAGACTTATAAATGTTATACATATATAGTTTTGTGAAAGAAAAATATGATCGCCAGGATGAATAATATGGACTATCCATTAAATAAACACGTTATTAATCACAGTAGTTATTTCGCAGGATAAATTAACTACATATACGATAGTAACAAATTATAATTTTGATAGAGAAGCCGGGTAGTGTAATTATACGTCATCACCCGGGACTCTACTGTGAATATAATTGCTTTTACCGAGTTCGTTTGAGTGGTTGAAGGTCCTATTAATTTAATGTTACAAATACATTTTTAAGTAGCTTGTTTATTTAATAATAGTTGTAGCATTAACAACCAACATGGTGGATCTTAAACAAAATGAATATGTTTATTCTGTCGACTTTGTGATCCAATTGGGACTGGAGTACCTATTTAAAGTTATTATTATTTGAGGACGTAGGTTCAAACATCAATTCCATATGATCGGTTAAACTTAAAATAATCATGTTCATAGTGTCTAAAATGGCTGTAAGTAAATATTATAATGTACTTATCAGGTTTATACTAGTTATATGTGTATGTATAGCTGGCGAAGTAAGTTGTGTCTAATTAAATAAAATATCGCAGAGAGACTTCTATGATTCCTTAATATTATAACTATTTATTTCTAATTAATTATATATATTTTTTCATATAAAATTCATTATTATTTTAAAATTATAGGAGGCTACCGACCTCGTCAGAATTCACGCCCCCACATAACCTCCACCTAATGTGCTAGATTGTTATTATAAGCCTAAAGTATCTCACTGTAGGGCAAAGGCCTTGCTACTCTTTATTCCATTCATTCAACCTTGTGCATTGAGGGACCAGTCTCCTTGGAAGGAGTCCAGCTCCACCTCCGTCTGGACTAGGCGCGCTGTCACTTTACCTGTAGACTCTTAACAACCAAATGGGTCCCACGGGCCTCAACGGGTCGTAGGTTTAGCCCATTCATCGTCTAACACGTGGCGTATATGTCCAGCTCAATTCCATTTAGCATAGCAGCCTTTTGTTCTTGATTCCACATTTACAGTCATGCTGGTTCAGCGCACAATTTGCGATAGCAAGTATTAACCTTTCGGCTCAGTAACGTACAGATCTGTACGTTGTAACAATAAAAATCTATTGTGTCTGCTAATGACTGACGCAACAGCTTAATATGGCTATCATGGTACGATTTATTTCTTTCATAGTCTGGCTAATGAACGTTACGATTAACGGTTATGGGAATATGCTATAATGACAAATAATCACATTACTAATGTACGATCTTATCTGCTAATGTACAGATAAGAATTCTATAAGGAAGTCTCTCCCAACATAGCCGCCTTTTAACGACATGAAAGATATGATATTGAGCCACCAATTTTAAACTACGAGTAGGTTACTGGGTTAGAAAATTTAAGGTATATTTAAAGTATAAATGCATACAAACGTTGCAACCACAACTATACGTTGCGGACCAAAAGATTAAAGATGAGGGAATGCACAGATAATATCTATGACTTATACATTATTCTAACCTAAATCCTTTGGCACAGAAACCAAGTAGCTACAGCCGGGCAGCCGCTGCATCGTCGGGAGAGCCAAATGGTCCACATATAAATAATGTAATTATGATAAACATGTAACATATTTCTTAGAGTCTAATGATCCTTTCAAGATTTGGGCATGTCCGCACCAATGAGAAGACCAATTATATAGTCATAACTGAATATTAATTGATATCGTAGTGTCTCTAACAACTACCTAATTTGCATAGTGGACGCAACTCGCAAGTGCGGTTGCTGAAAGCAAATTCCTGGATTCGATTGCCGGGTCGGAAAAGATATTGTGTTTTCCTTAGGTAATTATTGTTAGTAGCACTCCGGAGTTTGGAATTGAGCCCTGCCCGATAGATTCCAATAGGCTAACCTCTTATTACTTGGTGACATATAGGTGTACAGTTCATCACATCTGTCAAAACTTTCGGCGAATACAAGTTTGTACAGCAACCTATGTGTGTTTTGTGTCGTAACAAACGATTTTATAGCGATCAAGAATGTTGTACAAAATTGTAGATCTAGGAATAACATAGCATCACGCCTGTATTCCCAAAAGGAGTAGGCAGAGGTGTACACCCACATTTCGCCAGTGCTTTAAGTCCCATGTAATAGGTGGTGAGCTTATTGCTATTTACCCGGCATAATTCCAAACTCCGGGCTACTTTCGATAATTTCTTAATAGAAAAACGAAGATCTACGATTAAGTAGAAGGTAATATTTTTTTTCCTTTGCTCTCTGGTCTAAACAAATAAAGAATAAAAATAACATAAAAGCTCAGCAGGAACGTAAAACATTCATGGCCAAATAACGCAATGGTGGGGAATAATTATGAAATTAAAATTAATCCAGTATTGAATCGCACCTAATTGAATTTGAAGACACTGTTTAATAATTGAAAATAGATCCAATTCTGTAGTAACTAAAACATCTTGTGAAGTCAAGTATTTTGCCAGTTAATTAGAATTGAGTTGGCAAAAATATATACCTACCTATTTTGAAAATAGGTATGATTATAAAAGTTTACGTACAGACGTGTCGTTCGGTTTCTATGATAACCTTACGTGTAACTAATAAAAACGTTGAAGTAAATAACATTATAAATTAGGTACTAACTGAGAAGTATATATCTGCCTAGCCTTTTCTCAATTACATTGGGATGTAGCTTAATACCCGTATTTTACATGGAGCTACTGTCTATCTGACCTCTACATCCCAGTAACTGGGTAACACAATATCTCGTAGTATGACTGGCTGTCAGACTTTCAGGCCTCTGACTGCCTACCTGTAACGGCTGTCATAGATTTTAATTTGACAACCGGAACCGCCGGTTAACGTGCTCTCCGAGGCACAGAGGGGTCTCGATATGAAATGATGGTCACCGATCCACACACCGACCGCGACAAGCGCAGCTTAACCTCGATCGATCGATCTGTGCGGCTGTTACTTACCACGCCACTATTGCCACGAGCCCCCTAGGTACTAACTGAGAAGTACTACTTATTAATAGAGATCAGATTAAAAAGCTGCCTTACTGGTCTAGTGGTGGCAGGTGCGGCTGCCGAGATTGAGGGGTTGGATTTCTTGGTCAAGCAAAGTTATTGGGTTTTTGTGTGAGGAAATTCTCAGTAGCAGCCCGAAGTTTGGAATTCTGCCCGGTAGATGGCAATAGGCTTACCTAAAACTTCCTTACAAATATGGGTTGGCGCAGTGGTCGGGAGATTCCTGCACGGAGCAAATATTTGTATGATCTACAGATACCTAATTGTTCCGGGTCTGGGTGTGTGTGCGTGTGAGATTATATGTCTGTAAACGCACCCACGATACAGGAAAACTTTCCATGTGGGGCGACGTTTAAAAAAAACAAAATAAAAATTGGTCTTATGGCATTGGCGAAATGAGGTGAGGGTGTACGTACACTTTCTACACCTCTGCAACATCTGAATGGGGGAACTCCGATGGGGATGGAAAATAAACTTACAAACTTAACATACCCATTATATGTTAAGTGTGTAAGTTTATTTTTGATGGATTCAATTGGTAAAATGAAATGGTAGAAGTATGATAAGAATGCCATTCTTTATTTCTTGAAGCCGCTTGACTGTAATTGGCTGCAGAATAGATTTCAACAATAGTGAAGTAATTGTAAGGACAACGTATTATCTAACATCACACTTAAAACTCAGGAGTAAACTGAGGAAATCTTCCCCAAAAATACATAATAGACAAATAAACTATCTCTATGAGTATGCATTTAAATCCTTGTTTGTCTTACCCATGACATACTTAAGTTTAGTGTGCTTATAAGGACCCAATAAACTAAAACAATAATAAAACAGTCAATCCTTCTCCAATGGGCCTTCGGGACCCACTGAACGTTGTCGTAAACTGTTTATTAGCTTAGGAAGGATTCATACATGAAAGTAAAAACTTTCAAGTGTGAATCCTTCCTAAGTGATTAAATGAGTAAAAACCCATTCCATACAAAATAAGCGTTTAGGTACTCAGTCATTATAAAATACGTTCATTTGAATTGTATAATATGTCAAACAAATGAATATAGTCAGGATAACGGAAAGTTTTAATTTTCTTTCAACTATTAAAGTCAAAGTCAAAGGTTTTTATTTCAAATAGGCAAAATTACATGCACTTATGAAACGTCAATTGATTTTAGTTGCACATACACTGTATATATATGGACAAACCTGGCATGTATCAATGACATATTAATTAAATAAGACACCACAGAGATACTTACGATGAAGGAAAACATCTTGCTTAGACATTAAGTTCAGTGTTCCTCACGATGTTTTCCTTCACCGTCTGAACTCCTTCACAGTCTTAATTCGGTAACTCGGTGAGCTAGCGTGGTGATCAATGTTCGGGCCATCTCTGTGTGAGAAGAGGCTTTTGCCCTGTAGTGGGACAGTTGTGGGATGGAAATATTTTGTTATGTATGTAATCGAGACGGTGCTTGTGATAGTTAGGTAGTGGTAATAGCAATATCGATTGCTCAATACGGTTAATATGGATGGTATAATAAAATTGAAGCCATCTTCGTCGTACCACTTATGGTGTACAAATGTCAATTATACATTATTATTAGGATAGTATGAAAACAAGTCAAGAAACAATAATTAAAATAGCAATTGAATTATGTCAATTTATTTAAATTTGGATTGGCAATAATGTTATCATTAAGAAATATTTCTACAGAATAATAAGTCTTATCATTTAGAAATGCAAATAATTTTTAAACCTATCAACGCTATCTGTGTGTCTTACGAATTTTGGCAATGTATTATAAATCTTTGGACACATGGCGAATATGCTTTTCTGAAATAAGGTTGTTTTACTAGTTAGTAGACAGAGTTGATCACATCGTCGTGTACTTGTTATATGTGAAAATTTTAATATACATATTACGCAAACCTCCTCACAAACATTGCAGTCTCGTAAATGTACATTGAAGGCATTGTCAATAAATTCACATTCTTCTATACGTATATATCCCTATAGGGAAGTACTTGAGATGCAAGCGAGGGGCTGATTAGTATGTTAAATTCCTATTTAAGTATTTCCATGTAACTACACAGTAAATAAAAAAAACATTATTTTCAAACTATACCTACATACATATATTCAGTGTTTTATATGGACCTGAAAAGATTGCAGACACAAGCATAAAAGCAAAATCTTCATAAATTTGTAACTATATTCTAAATCAGGCAAGTATTCCTTGACTAGGAGACATAAAAGAAAATCATATTTTTATAAGTTTTGTGTACCTATTAGAAAGATTTGCGTCAATAAGTTTTTCAGTCACCTGACTGCCACTTAAGTAGGGGTTAAAAGATCCCAGAAGGGTATGATTTTACTGTAACATCATTAACCTAAATGGGTAAATTAAATATCCTGAGAAAATACAACAAAAATATCCGTTTTAAGGAAAATATATCAAGCATGTATATCTGTGAAGACGGAAGTTACACACAAGCTAGGGAATAATTTGGTAATCACTTTAAAGCTATGAGATGAAATGAAGTGTACCCTTAATTCGCCTTTAGCAAACCTTAATTTATTGTTCGGCGTACCCTTTTATACGGTTGCAAGTAAACAGCTTAAAATATCGGGTCACCAGTCGATCATAATTGAGTTTAAGGTTAAATAAACACTAACAAAAGCTCGGTATGTCACCAGCTAACTAGGTTCTGAACCCTGCATGCTCTAGTTTTGAAACTTCATTGTGATGTAGCGCGATACGACGTATTTAGATCGATCAATTCTTCCGCTTCTCCGCCTCACTATACTATCACCGCTTTATAAATTAACACAACATCGAAGCTGTAGTCTGTACACGATGGTTCGATAGATAACCAAATCTCATTATGCACGTGACATTCTGACAAGTTACCCGGAAACTTCGGAGCAGTCCGATTCGTAATCAGAAAGTTAATTTTCGGTCTATATTACACGTATTTAGAACATACCATCACGCCTGTATTCCCCGAAGGAGTAGGCAGAGGTGAACACAATTGTTCACCAATGCTGTTAGGTAGGAAGGAAAAAAAACAAAAGGTTTTATTCTGGACCAGCACAGGAAGCAAAAAGAACATATATAAAACATAACATTAAGTCCCATGTATTAGGTGGTGAGCCTAATCTACCAGGCACGATTCCAAACTCCGAGCTGTTACTGAGAATTTTCTAACAGAAAATCCCAATAACACTTTGCCCGACCTGGGAATTGGACCAAAGACCTCATCAGTCCGCAGTCGCGCATGGGACTACTAGACCAACAAGCCGTTCTATATCAAAGGTAGATTATAACATGTAGAGTTTGTTGCGTTGCTTCTTCTCTCCAGCGAAGTACTACGCAGCGGTGAATTGTGGGCTTTTTTGGGAGTGTTCTTCATTTAATGTTTGATGTTCACAATGAGCCATCCAATAAACAATATCTTGATTTGATTGTGATACAAACCTGACAAAATTTACATTCTAATTAAATCGGACATGTTCCGGAAGCATATCCAGTGTATCTCGAGTGCAACAGCTTACGTAACATATTGATAATTATCGTTCTATATGCAGCATGACGTCTCAAATGACGTCATGAAGCACATTGTATGGTCAGGCCTCAGACACAAGTACATAATGAACGATAAACAATTGTTATCCGTTGTCACGGCCTGTAGACACCTAACTAATTAATTGGCTTGTGTGCATTCGACGGAAACCTTGATTGGTTTAATCCCAAATGCATTGGTAATTTAATTTTGTACTGATATTCTGATCTAAATGTGTAATTGGTGTAATTGTTGTGTTTTGTTTCTACGTGTTGTTAAAGACAATAAATATTATAACGGGTTTCTAAGAGGAGGATAGGTAGGAGTAATTCTATGTTATATGGTAAGTTATTACGAATTGGGTCATTCTTCAAGTTGGATTCTTTGCCTCATTTTCGTGGCGTTAAAATTTTTAAGAAACTAACGTCGACATATTAAAATTTATGTTCACTGTATATCAATGAAATTTTTCTTAATGTTTATATTTTGAAGTTAGATTCATAAAAATATTAACGCCACGAAAATGACGGAAAGAATCCAACTTGAAGAATGACCGAATTATCAATCGGCAAGATGTAGTGATAGTTGCGATATTCTAACGACTATTCTTTATGGCCTGCCTCGTTGGTCTAGTGGTGCATAGAGCGACTGCTGAGCATGAGGTCCGGTCCAAACCGGTTTTTTGGCATGAGAAATGTGAAATTGTTTTAGACGAGAAAAACAATGAAAAAAAAAATTTAATAGCACACGCAGGGTATACGGTAGGATCAAATAATTCTGCAAATAGCGATATTACGAATGATTGTATCTAACACGCCGTTTTAGATTGCTCGAATAATGTTCCAATCTTATCAGCCTATCATATCTAAAGCTGATATCTCTTGGCAGTTGCACCACAACACCCGTTCTGTCTTCCGCCCCAGTCGGTTCTCAGGATGTCCGCCCATTGTCCTGGGAGCGTCTCGCTGTTTGTCGGTTCCGGTTACCATTACAATATTTCTTGGAGTTCGTATGCATTTCTATAAAAAATGTATTGAATTTTTCTCTAAAGATAACTTACATAAATGACTACACATAGGTCGTTTTTTTTTTCTTTAAGGAAAGAGAAGTTATAGAAAACGCTTATTTAATTATTTTACTCCAAAAATTTTCGTCTAGACATTATTTCTTTCAGTCTTCAGGCTGCAAATTCAATCATTCAATCTTCATTCACTCAGTCCCTGCAGATCGAAAGAAATACTGTCCAGCTTGTATTTATTATTAATTGAGGATATTAATCAACTGAATGAGAAATAATGAGAATCAAATGTCAAATTTATGTACTACAACTATTATTATAATGTATGTAAACTTGTACTTGTTGTAATGAAATGTAATAAAAATGTATGAATATAATGAAATTAATGTATGTAAACTAATGTAAGTATGTAAAATGTATGTAAACTTACCATTAATGATATATTTACTAATTCCTCAACTATTATTACTTCTTAAATTGAAATAAATAAAGCTTATTATTATTTATTATTTGTATTTTATCAATGAGAATCAAAGTCACTGTCATTTGCTTAGCTATTGCATTGGAGCAGTCTTGCACTACTGGTTCCTACCAGACACTTTAAATTTTCTGTCAAAAAATGGAGGCGATAATCACGCAAGAATAGAATTGAGTTTGCGCAAAAGTTGTCCCAGCGACTAAACTTCCAAGGTGGAGTTCTTATGCGAATATGTTTTCCTGCCATAAATCGGAAAGAATCGCTTAGTAACATATTGTGGTGGAGTCACCTCTGCAATTAGCGCAAGTTCTGGCCGGTGGCGTTAACATTACGCTATGGTGTGTTGGCGGCAAGCCAGCTGAGTGCGGACGTGCCGCGGCCGCGAAACAATTCTGGCCAGCCTTTACATTTCAAATTTAAAGTTAGAAAGAATGAATTCTTTACCATCAGATTCATGACTTACAGCTTTTTTAAGGTCTTGTGTTTGCAACCGTTGCTTAACTTTGATGTCTGGTTTAATAAAGTAGAGAAGGCGCCTATTTATAAGTACCAAGTATATTTTCACCCCATTGACATCAAACTACTTACAAGTTTTTAGTAGGTATAGTTATAAAAGTTGTACTTTAATTGCGTAGGTATCAGTGATTTTAATTTAAAGTTATTATATTAAATGGAAAAAGAATACGGTCGCGAACAGGATTCGAACCTGCGCCTCCCGGTTAAATACTCCAGGCGCTCTCACCACTCGTGGTCGAGATGGCTTAGTTTTAGAGTTCGCTAAGCATTCGTTAATGCTTTTCAAAGATTTATCTTGAGATATTAAATTTATTTTAGGTTTATATCTTAGCAACAACAGGGCTAATTACTGACTTTGTTTTTACGTAGAGCGGTAGGTACAGTGATGCAGAGCACTGAAAAAGGGTCTAAGTAAGTATTTGACCTTTTAAAGCAGCACAACAATAAGATTTCTGAAGAATGATGATATCGGATACAACTACCTACATACGAAAATAATCTCTTTTGTTTTCGTAACACACACGATAAAATACTCATCTATATTTCTAATATTAAGAAAGTAAATAAGGTTTACCTAAAAGCAGTCCTCGTAAGCGAGTTATTTTTCCTCCCCGACTGGAATAGAATCCAGCTCATAATAAATTCTAACGTGTGCAATGGTCCGGAACGGCGATAGAGCGCCATCTGTCACCTGCCTGGCGTACTAGCGCCGCTGAATACATAAAGTGATAAGCGTAACCTACTATAAAATTATGACTGACACCTAAGACCCACCGTACTCGTCGCTACCGTCTGTTTATGTATGAAAGTTACCTCTAGCCTCCATAATGAAAGTGATGCGTGACAAGTGAACGTTAGTTTATACTGAAATGAGTTCATGACACAGATGTTACCTATAGGTACTTATATAAAAAGTACTATGTGATAGATATTTAACGACCATTTGCGCTGGGTTGTGTTTGCTTGGACATTAACTTCCAATTTATACAAAACAGTAGTGTTCACCATTATATTCTGTAAAGCAATTGAGTCGTGTTAGTATCGCATCATATATTGCCAATAAGTTCAGTGATGCATCTAAGCTTTCGAACAATTGTTAAGATGAAAGTCCGCAAGACACACGTCTCAACTATATACACAATACCGAAGAATCACTGAGAGCTCACTGACCGTGTTGGGATTCGCATTTTTTACAATAACTATAAAAAATGGTAATAAAAACACTACACTACTACGGTTTTCTTTCTCCCACATAGCAGAGGCCGTTCACAACCTGCATAGAAAGATGTTTAATTTTTAGCAAAGCTATTTTAATAAATAGGTAAGTAACTAAATTGCTGAGGCTGCTCCCTAAAGACTGTTACGACCTAACTTAATGTTGTAATCACCGTAATTTTCGTTAACTAAAGCTATAACTAGGTTATTTTATCTGAAACCTTCAGGTAGGTGGACTAAAGATTCAACTAACAGTATCTACCCAGCGAATAACTACCCAGGTATAGGTACCTATAATACATCGGCCTGTGTAAGCTATCTCTAAAGGCGTGTACACAATAGCCACCGTTTGGCCGTTGGACAAACTTCACGTCATTTGATGGATTACCCCTTCAATGAACCTCTTATGTACGAACATCAGGCAATGAGTTGAAATTATAAATGAGGGCCCAAGGAACGAGTCTTTTTTATTTTTATCTATTATCATGATAATATGATAGCAACATTAATGAAGATTAACTCATTCTAACATAATTTTAGTGCTTTTCATACAAAAAATAAGAGATATCGCAATTTAAAGCCACAGAAGAATTTCAATATCCGCATTTTCAAGATGGCGGACATCCACAGTCAAAAGGTTAAAAAAACATTTCTCAAAGGTATGGTAGCTATATATATGTAGTATATATATATTAAAAAATAAATATTTTAATGGAGTTATTGTACACATCACAACAGCAGAAGAGACAATAACGATTTGAAATAAATTTATTTGCTCATGAATACGTAACTTACATAATAATGTGAATAGCTTAGTAGATATATAGTGGGAACAATAATCTCATCTTCATACGTTAATCTCCGTATTTTCGGTGAACCCAACTAAAACAGTATGAATTGCCTAAACTCGGCTTTGTCGTATCTGAATCGTTAGTTTATCGCAAAGTTTGCGTTCTGAAACTAAACTGTACAGAAACAATAAGTTTGTACCAAAATAAAGGCCACTTAACTTTGTGTACGCGTGTAAATAGAAGGATTATGGTTAGTCACACCGAGCCAACACTAGCTATATTAAAATGGTATAATATTTAAGTTATAGCAGAGGCTAGAGTAATTTTATCTTTTTCTTTTGTGTGGGTAGAAGTAGAGGCACCAAGTCCGTGGGTGCTAGGGGGCTCCAGTACCCACGAGAGGTAAGTAGTGAGTGCGGAGTAGGTACCGTTTATCACCTGTGTTTAAAACTAAGTAGCGAATCTGTAAATGCTACTTATTACAAAATCGGATAGTCACAATTGGAACTAAAAGTTAGCATCATAATAATAATCATTCACTATTGAACGTGACTCTCTTTATATAACTGCTGACCTTGTTCGGATGATTGCAGTTCCTGATTAACAGCCAAGAGGGAGATCGTCTTACCTGCTGGATGCTATGGATTGGTAATCGCATTCTAATCTTAACATATTCTTTTAACATGAATAAAACTACTACGACTGTCTCGCTGGTCTAGTGGTGCCAACCGCGTCTACTGAACCGGAGGTCTCGGGTTCGATTCCCGGGTCGGGCAAAGTTTTTCTGTCAAGAAATTCTCAATAGCAGCCCGGAGTTTGGAATTGTACCCGGTTAATGGCAATAGGCTCACCACCTATTACATGGGACTTAATAACAGCATTGGTGAAATGTGGGTGTACGACTATGTACACCTCTGCCTACCCCTTCGGGGAATACAGGCGCGATGCTAAACGAATTTCCTTTATTTGTTTTAAATTAACATATAATTTATATTTGTATCATAAAGGGAGGAGGGAGAAACCTGACAATTCGCGCCGTTTCGAGGAGTACTGCTTTCTGCATCAAGCCCTTGACCCAGGTGATTTGACGAAAGCCTCTGAAGGTGTTTGTGGAGGCTCTTAGGTATTAACCCATTGGCTGAGATCACTATTCGAAGGACATTCTAATAAATAATAAATGTCAAATCGTCAATAAGTATTAACACGTTGCCTGTCCAGTGATTTAACACATAACGTAAGGCGATCACCCTAGTATTGTACTGCTTCACAAACAGTTAAACTGTTAAACAACCTGTAATATATTTTTAGATATCAAAGACATGACACGCGTAGTCCAAAAAGCCGTAATCCGACCGACCAACAACCGTGTTCAGACAGTTCTTAATATAAATATGTACCCAAATGTAAAGTATCCCGTGGGATCACTTAAAAATTTGGTGCAATCAGGTGTCGTCACTGATAAGTGTCACGAACTCGGCCGATAAGTTTGGCCTGCGCCAAGCAGGCAGAGATTAATAGCTCCACGCCTAAAGGTGAGATAAAAACGATTCTTTACTTTTTTTTGTTTGAGTCTAGATTGACCTATCAAAATATTGTGTCTCGTCGTTATCCTAAAAGTAAACGCCCTTACGATCAAAAGGGCAATCTTAATGACCCAACCTGTATTATCGCTTAATTACTTGAATGGAATAATACCCCAGCGAACTTCTATCGGAGTTTTCTATCTTTATACCGAGAATTATCTTGGTGTCAGGGTGACCGCAATCTCTACAAGGCCGTGCAAGGGTGTGCACTTTACCCCATCGATCGAATTATTTACGTTAGAATAATTTAGTCAGCGGTCCAGAAACGAAAGGAAATTTAAATATTCTCTTGAGAGATAAAGTGTAATGTTTATAATAATATTTACAGTGTAAAAGCTAGTTAAGTGGATTAGTGGAGCGGGTTCCCGGCTCAGCCGTGTCTGCCGCATCAAATCAATGTCGTTGATTACGCCAGCCGCCTCCGCCTGACGCCCAGCCACGAGCCGCCCAGCCGCTCAGCCGCCCTACATACAGAAGCGTGAAATTAACTTATATTCAAAACTTGATAATTTAGATTAGTGATGTTATGACAACTATGTGGCAAATAGATAAAAAAAGTAAATCTTTTAGTAATTATTTACTATAGATACATAACAGAACATTTCACGGAAATCTTTAAATAACTAATTAGGATTGCTCTTTTTATTAGTTAGTATACACGAAATAAATAAACTTTATATAAAAAATTACCAACCGACCTCGAAATAATTTAATAAAAATAAAATGAAGACATTGTAATAAATTTTATATGCTATTACAGGCTTTACTCAATCTAATATTAACCTTGCATTAGATTGTATAGCATAGGACAGATTTGATAACTCCAGGGGCGCGTTGCGTCAGCTAGACTTAAGTAGGTAGGTACATCAAAAATTCAAGGGTCTGTCAGTCACAGATTGCTGGCTCTGAATTATTAATAATCGCCACTTCAATATTGTTGTTTACTCTCCTCCGTCTTACTCGATACGTAAATGTTGGTTTTAACTTAAGATATGTATTGTATTAGACTAGCGAAGGTCCGTAGTTAGCTATTTTATAAGAAATCGCATATTTATAGAATGGGAAACTTACGCATCGCTTTTCATTTTAAACGTTGCCAACAAAGAAAGGAATCCTGTATCGTGGATGACAAAAACTGCATGTTGTGTTTCAGACACAAATCTCAGATGCTGACTCTACACTCCCGGACTCGAAACAGGGTTGTTTTGTGCGGGAATCAAACACGTAACACGCGACACCGCAGCTTGTTTCTCCATTACTGCGCACACCGTGCAGTAAAAATGTTAAAAAGTCATCATCATTGTCCTGCCCCTTTTCCGAATTCATTTGGGATCGGCGTGACACATTGATTTAATATATAAAAATCTCGTGTCACAGTGTTTGTTATCAAAGTCCTCCGAAACGGCTTGACCGATTTTTAAGTATTTTTTTATGTATATTTGGTAGGTCTGAGAATAGGTCGTAGGTTATTTTTTATACCCCTAGGTCCCTAGGTGATAAGAGTGGCCCTATCCAGAAAATTTATATGGCGAACAACTTTTGTGGGGCGCAGCTAGTAATTAAATAAAAGTACAATACCTATCTAATATTTTTCTAAACTGAAAATGTCAGGTCAGTATGCCATTTAAAAATATTAAATACATTTTCACTCTTTTAACACCAGTTCCCGTTGAAGCGTGCTTGAATTCAACTCCAGTGTTAAATTAATTTTTGCTAAATTGTCGGCACTCGGTAGGCATCCCGGCACTTATTCAAAGTAGGCGTTTTATTAATTTGATACACATGACTTCCATTTAAAACAACTTGAGCTTTTGAAATTAGCTCATAATCGAAAAATCTTTAAGTAGTATAGGTACTTTATTGTATTTCACATACCTACTTACTATGTTTAATTAAAAATATCTTTCTAATGCTAATTAACGTTAAGTTCCAAACAATAATTTACTGTTAATTTGCGTTACATTAATATTTCGACTTTAATTTATTCAGAGACAATCTCAACTAAACGTTTGAATAGGAGAGCTACTAGATATGACGTAGAAACATTGTTACGAAGGAACAAGAAGTTGTTGAATAACTTTATCGTCAGCGAATACATATAAAGTGATTTTGATGGGAGTTCTGATTAGATTTGTTTACAGATACCGCGCTCATTGAATTATTCAAGCGAGCTAGGTGTGGGTTCTCGCGCAATTTAAAATTGTTACGCCAAGTTTAAACCGAGTTAAAGTGAGTATGATGAATGCTAAGATATTTATGAAGGCGTCGCCTTCCGCTACATACTTGTTATCAAGGAACTTGCATCCCTAATGAGAATTACTTCAAGTAATATTATAAGTTTGTGCACTGACATTGAGAACTATTGATATCCTTTGCATTGTTTTGATATAGGTCGGTAGTGAAGGCTTATTTATTTTTTGTTGTTTATAAATAAAAAAATTTGGGGGATGAAAAATAGATGTTGGCCGATTCTCATAGATACCGGATAAGAACAAAAAATTTCATCAAAATCGGTCAAGCCGTTTCGGAGGAGTATGGCAACGAAAACTGTGACACGAGAATTTTATATATTAGATTAAGGTATTTATAACTGCCTCGTTGGTATAGCCGTCCCAAGCGCGACTGCTGAGTATGAGGTCTTGTGTTGGATTCCCAGGCCGATTTTTAGCATAACGATTTTAAAGATGCGTGAGCTTGAAATTTGAAAAAAATTATAGCCTTTTGCTTTTTGGCCCCAGTTATGTACACCCCTGTCCTTATCCTAATTTATTTGGGGTCGGCGCAGCATGAATGTTATTCTTCCACTTTCTAATTGTTTTTGTAATTGCATGCTGCTAAAGTACTGGCAATGTTTTATGACTGGCCGCCTGCCTGACGTCAGCCCTCATTGGGAATGCTGTTGTTCGTGGTAACCGCCACCGATACGTTCTCCTTCTATCAGCTACTTATATCACACCAAATGTTATCCATACGCCAAGTTCTGATGTTATCCTACTATCACAGTCAACTAACAGTGAAAATCACGTTTACAAGTATTAATTCCCTTAAACTTACCTACTCGTATCTACTACAGTAACTAGGGCCAAAAATCTCTTTTTTTCCCCGTTACGACCTTGCGAATTCACCTTAAAATGAAACGGGAGCGTTCGTCGAAATAAAAATAGTTTACAAATTACTTTGCTTTTTTTTTTTGCTTTTTCCGGTGTTTACTGTACTTCCAGCGTTTATTTTGTAAATGAAGCATGAATAAAGAAATTGTTTTCGTTTTATGTATTTTACTTATATATCAGTACATATTTGCGTCATTTGTCTAGCAGTCACAAGCGTGTCTGCAGGGTTGGGCACCTCACGTGCTGGGTTGGACTCCCGGGTCGGGTGAAGTGTTATTGGGTTTTTCTGTCAAAATTTCTGTGTAACAACCCGGAGTTTCGGATTGTGCCTGGTTGACAACAATAGGCTCACTTCCTACAATATTGGACTTAATAACTGCATCGGTGGAATGGAAGTGTAAACTCTTCGAGGAAAACAGTCGTGATTGTATGTTATCAGATATTAGTATTCGTGTTTGCGTGGTCGAAAATGCTACGGAACGCCGGCGCCGGTTTTCGGGAAATTGCACATAACACAGTTTAAAGTTAAGCACCTAATGGAGACGGAGTTCCGACTAGTTTGATTGAAATACAACCACCGAGAGCGCTTACTCAAATTTATTGCGGTTATCGGCTGTGGGTCGGCCCTCACATATTAAAACATAACACATCGATAGCCAAGTAATAGCCTAAGTTTGTTAATTACCAACTTGTACCCGTCGGAGTTTCTCTGCATGTAGTCTATATGGGTAAATTATGAATATGAATGTTCTAAATGATTTTAGGCGAGTCTTCTTGTGTCCTACATGAAGAGATACTTGTTAATATATCTTTATGTAATCTCTATGCAACATTCCTTTATTTTTCGTGTGTTGAAAAGATCAAACGTGAACGGTGCCGGACATATAACGACTCAATTAAAAATCACGCAGTCCTCCGTTCATTAATGTTAAGTAAAATCATATTTCTTTATATTTAAAGTAGTTTATTACCTACTGCAATTTTTTTTACTGTTATACTCTGTACTATAGAATAAGTTGTCCTAAAAAATATATTTTGTTTACATATTTTTTTCCTTCGATATTTTTAGTGGATTTTTTTTATCGTTAGTTGTCATAATGTTGTCATTGTACTCATAAATAATAACCACTACCAAAACAATTTGAAATGATTTCTACTTAAGTTGCCGACCTCAGAAGAAAGACTGTATATCCTGTATTTCGTTGCCGACCGACCGTACCTAAAATGCCGTCACTTTCAGTTGACATACATAATAAATTAATGCATTTTATATGTTCCCAGGGTATGTATTTTAAGTACCTACCTATTCTATTGGTCTTCACTACGAGCCCCAAAATTTACATACAATCGTTTATAAAAGGAAAAGCAGCGATTTGATTCGATTAATCAAAGATGTTAGCACCCACAGAGCAGCCGAAGACACTAGGTAAATTTGTGAAATTTCTATGAGATATATATATATTGTACGAGCAAACCTGTACATTTTGTATTGTTTAGTTTTTATGCTGACGCCTGCACACACGATGCGGTGTCTCGTGTTCGATTTGTTAACTATTTCCTTTAGTGCAAATAAATCCGTGTAACAGTAAACATCGTTTTACTTCAAATCCCTAACCTGGGTCGCGGCGCGGTACTCATAACATTAACAAACAAGGTGTTAGGTAAATCACCCGTACATCTTTATGGTCCTTCGAGCCAACGAGCGGGACCATTAGCGCGAGTGACCAGTGGACTTTGAGTCAGTTCGTGTGAGTGGTTCCAGATCAGCAACAGCTGTGGAATTGCAGTTCAGGGAGTAAACAGCAGCCTTGAGCGCAATCAACAACACCCATCATACAGCAGAATCAAAGTAAGATCTTTCCTTTTATTGCTTGACCTAACAATATGAGCCAAACAATGGAAGATCTTCTGGCCAACCAGAAACAAATAATGGTGGCCATGAACCAACTTTTAACAAACTTTAAAAAAGATAGTCATGAACGCAAAACTTCTGACTATATCAAACGTAGATTGGAAACTTTAGACTCCTACTGGCAGGAGTTTCAATCTAACCATGCTCAGTTGAGCCCTTTTAGCAACAAATCTATTGAGTATTTTGCATTGAATCACTATCAACAAACACATGAGTTCTATCTTTCGACGCGTGAAACAATCAAAGGTGCAGGAGCTACGTCCGTTTTAAGACCCGCAACACCGTTAGCTGGCACATCCAGAGCCGGCGTGGACGAGACCCTTAAGAACAAGTATCCCGAAGAGAGCGAGGCTACGACTTTTCTTGAAACGCCAAAGTTCAAGTCTCAGGGCACCAACAGCAAGTTGGACGAATTACTAAAGAAGCAGACTATACATTTTAAGGCTTTCTCTCGAACAGTAGCCAACATCAACGTCGGTGCCATAACTGAGAAATGGGAGTTTCAAGATACGTTGAAAACGCTGGAAACGAGGTGGCTGGCCATTGACACGCTTCACTGGGAGTTAGAAGGCGAACTCGACGGGCATGATGATTCTTATGAGGACAAGTATACCTCGTATGAAATGACGTACAGCAACATGAAGAAGTCTCTGAACAGCAAATTGTGGTCTGTATCACACAGAGAACATTCAACACCTAAGATGGAAGTTCCAACGTTTAATGGAAATTATCAACACTGGGTATCCTTTAAAGACTTGTTTACGGAGGCTATCCACAATAATCCATCGCTATCTCAAGCTCAAAAGATGCAGTTCCTTAAAGCTAAACTGAAAGGGGAAGCCGAAGGTTTAATACACCATCTTCAGATCAGCTCCGAAAATTATTCAGCATGTTGGGAAATCCTTAATCATAGGTACAATAACAAATTGCTTATATTCACCTCACATATGAATACTCTCACAAGCCTTCCGGTCATGCAACAGCCTTCAGTCTACTATGTGAAACGCATCCACGATACAACTATCGAGTGTGTTAACGCTATAAAGAACATGGGGGCAGACGTGAGCACATGGGACCCTGTAATTTGCTATTTGATGTCGAACAAATTGGACGCTAACACGCATTCCGAATACATCACATCTCTAAAGCAACCTCGTGAACTGCCAGTATTATCAGATTTTTTGGACTTCCTTGAAGCCAAATTCACGAGTATGGAATCATCGCGACGAAAACAAGATCAGAAACCATACAACTCCAGTGCAAAATCATCCAAAGATAATAATTCAAACAACAAAAATAACAATCGTAATTCGAAACAATCTTATTCAAGCAACAAAAACGTTGTGAAATCAAACGGAAAATTCCATAGTAAACGAACTTGCCCGTTATGCAAAAATGGACATGGATTATTTCATTGTGAACAATACATAGGATTGTCCCCAATTGACAAAAAACAATTTATCGTTGACAACAAGCTATGCGAAAATTGTCTTTTTAGTCATAAGGGTAAGGAATGCATTTCGACAAGACGTTGCCATGAGTGCGATGGAAGTCATAACACGATACTTCACGAGGCGTTTGCGCAATCCGCAAACACATCGCCTAACCAAGCAATACCTAAATGTGGAAATGCACGCAGTTTGCCCGAGCAAACTCAGCAACTTAGTACTCACGTGGCTCAAAAATGTGAGGTACCGGAAATATTATTGTCCACAGCCGTGATTAAGGTCCTAAAATTTGATGGATCTTATCTTACTATGCGAGCTCTGATTGACCAGGGCTCCCAAACTTCACTCATCACCGAGAATGCGGCGCAACAATTGGGACTGCCCCGTCAACGATGCAAGGGCGTAATAACCGGTATAGGAGCCAGAGATAATGCTTGCAAGGGAGTTATCAACATAAACTGCTCATCAAGGAGCGAGTCTTATTCCTTTAATACTGACGTTTTCATCATGAAAACTTTAACAAAAAATCTCCCAACATATACCTTTGCTAAGCCTACGTGGTCTTACTTAGAAAACATACACCTTGCAGATCCCGACTTTTCCGTCAGTCGTCCGGTAGACCTTTTATTTGGCGCCGACATATATTCAAATATTATTCTAGAGGGGATCTGCAGACTTGATCAAACAGCACCCATTGCTCAACAAACTCGGCTTGGGTGGATTCTGTGCGGCAATGTAAACATACTGCAATGCAATGTCGTACAAATTGATATTGACCAATTACAAAAATTTTGGGAAACGGAGGAAATTGCAGAATCATCTTCACTTTCATCAGATGATCAAGAGTGTATACAATTTTACAGCTCAACAACAAACAGATTGCTAGATGGAAGATACGTAGTTAGGCTCCCCCTAAAAACAAATTTTGAACAACAATTGGGCAACTCGAAATCAAAGGCCATAGCTCAATTTGGTCATTTAGAACGTAAATTAATTAAAAATGAAAACATCGTTAAAGAATATAAAACATTCATACACGAGTACCTAGCGTTAGGACATATGAAACCAGCTATTTGTAACACGAAACTCCAATGTATCCTGCCACATCATTGTGTGCTACGTGACGATTCTACAACTACGTCACTTCGAGTTGTTTTTAACGCGTCATCAAAAACGTCAAGTGGCCAAAGTTTGAATGATCTGATGCATAAGGGCCCAAATCTGCAACAGGACCTTCAGTCATTGATACTTAAGTGGAGGCAGTATCAATTCGCTTTCACCGCAGACATCGAAAAGATGTTCCGCCAAATTTTGGTCCATAATGAAGATCAGAGCCTGCAAAAAATCGTATGGAGAGATAGTCCCAGGGATAAACTACAAGAATATCAACTGGCTACGGTCACATATGGGACTAAAGCGGCTCCTTTCCTCGCAATGATGACGCTGAAGCAGCTAGCGAACGACGAACGCTCCAACTATCAAGAAGCATCTAAAGTCCTCGAAGAGTCATTCTACATGGATGACCTTCTCCATGGTACCCACAGCATATCAGCGGCACGCCAACTTCAACAAGATTTAATTGAACTTCTGAAACGCGGGGGATTTAATTTAAGAAAATGGGCTTCAAATGATCCGCATTTACTACACGATGAAGTCACATGCCAACAACAAAGTAAAAGCTTTCGACAACCAGAGTCTACTAAAACCTTAGGACTTCGCTGGAATCCTGTCAAAGATAACTTTACATTTGAGCCGAAAATCGATTCGACAGTCAACAAAGCTACTAAGAGATCCGTCCTATCCGATATCTCAAAGTTCTTCGACCCCTTAGGGTGGCTCACACCTACAACAACAAAACTCAAAATTTTATTTCAACGAATTTGGACTTCACAAATTCAGTGGGATGAGCAGATACCTGAGGATATTTTTGAAGAATGGATCAAAATAAAGGCGGATATCAATCAAATAAGTTTGGTTCAAATACCAAGATGGTTGGGCACAAAACCCGAACAAAGAGTCGAGTTACATGGTTTCTGTGACTCGTCTACAAAGGCATACGCCTGCGTTATTTATTGTAAAATTTATAACGAACAAACAAACATCATCTTGGTAGCTGGAAAATCAAGAATAATCCCGGCTAACAAAAACATATCATTGCCACGATTAGAGCTTTGCGGCGCTCATTTATTAGCCAAACTCATGGCTAAAGTCAAAGCTTCTTTAACAGACTACAAGATTGACGTTTACGGCTGGATTGACTCTACAGCAGTACTGGGGTGGCTGCAAGGAGATCCAGGCCGTTGGCAAACCTTTGTGGCCAACAGAACGCGATTTATAACAGAAATCATGCCTTCTGCCTGCTGGCGGTATGTCAAGTCCGCCGAAAATCCTGCAGACTGCGCAAGTAGAGGCCTATCGATGTCGCAATTGATTCAGCATCCTTTATGGTGGCAAGGGCCATCTTGGCTACAAACATTTAAGGTTAGAAGAGAAATTATCTATACAACAACATTAGAAACTAAGCCCCCGAAACAAGTAACTACTGTCACGAAGCAAACAGAAGACAGTATCATCATAAAGTTATTAGAAAATCACAGTTCCTTTATCAAAGTTGTTCACATTTTAGCATGGGTATATAGATTTTTAACAAACAAGGAAAGCAATAAGCAACCTTCGTATCTTACACTGGACGAGATAAGAAAAGCAAAAATCAAGATCATAAAGCAAGTACAGCAGCAAGAGTTTGCAGAAGAAATTAAAAGCTTAAGAGAGAAAGGAAAGCTTAGTAACAAAAGCAGAATACTAAATCTCAATCCATTTTTGGATAAATTTGGACTTCTCCGTGTTGGGGGAAGGCTAAGACATGCTCATATCCATGTAGACATGCAAAATCCGATAATTATTCCACAGAAAGGACGTTTAACAGAGCTTCTTATAGAACATGGACACAAACTTACATTCCATGGCGGAGCCCGATTGACATCGGGATTTATCAGGCAAAAATATTGGATTGTAGGCGGAAATGAAGCCACGAAAAAGCACATACGCTTATGCGTTAAATGTAAGAAGCTAAGTCCTAACAAGCATAACCAAATTATGGGTGACTTACCTGCAGCGAGGAGTAATCCATCTCGGCCGTTTGCCCACACTGGAATAGATTTTACCGGACACATACTCCTTAAAGCCAACAAGGGCCGTGGCATAAAAACCACTAAAGGATATGTGGCTGTCTTCGTTTGCATGTCCACAAAAGCCATACACCTAGAGCTGGTCTCCGACCTCAGCACCTCGTCATTCATCGCAGCTCTAAGGAGAATGGCAGCGCGTAGAGGTACTCCTTGTCACATTTATAGTGACAATGGACGAAACTTTATCGGAGCCAACAAACTACTGCAACAAGAATATCAGGAACTGCAACAAATATTTAACAACGAACTTTTCGCTGAAGTAACAGATATGGAAATCAACTGGCATTTCAATGCACCTATCTGGCCTTCGGCAGGCGGCCTCTGGGAGTCCGCAGTCAAAAGTTTCAAACATCACTTTAGAAGAGTTGTCGGAGAGCAAAAGATGACTTTCGAAGAGCTGTCAACAGTTCTAGCACAAATCGAAGCATGCCTCAATTCTAGACCTCTATGTCCTCTTACAGAAGATCCGGAGGACTTAGACTACTTATCTCCATCTCACTTTTTGACTGGCGGTTCAGCACTCACTCTAGTTGAAACAGAAAGGGACTTGAGGACTAGGTGGCAGTTGATTCAGAGAATTTTCGCTGACATCTGGAAAAGATGGCGCTCTGAGTATTTAACACAACTAACAACAAGAAGCAAATGGCGACAGTCTCGTGAAAACATAAACCTAAACGACGTAGTCCTTTTGCATGATGACAACTTACCTCCTGGAAAATGGTCTATGGGTAGGATCGTCGCTCTACATCCCGGAGCAGATGGATTCGTTCGCGTTGTCAGCTTGAAAACGAAGAACGGAATTCTCAAAAGACCAATCACCAAAATATCAATGTTACCTGTAAACCAAAATCAATCAGACTCATCTGAAAAAGTCCAGGAAGTGTTGAAAACAAACAGTGAAGAAACACAACCTCAAAGGAAATCGAAGAGAGTCAACTTAACAACATTATTTACATCTTTATTATTTTTTATGACTATTGTAACAGGGGGACACTGCGATTTCCAAACAACAAGATTTAGACCAAACCAGAGTCTTTATTTTGATAAATTATCTAACTTGCAAATTATACGAGACGAGTGGAAGCTCATTATCTACTACGATATGCAACCTTATTGGGAGGGCATAACGGCTCTTAACAAATACACGAAGTCCCTAGAACAATCATGCAAAACAATACGTAACATTATGAATTGCGATATCATTTTACTACAACTGATTCAAGGCTTCGGTGAACTTGAGTACTATAACCAGATGTTGCTTGGTCAGCACTCGAACGAGCCGCACGCTAGACAGCGTCGCGGTCTTATCGACGGTGTTGGATATCTCGCGAATAGCCTGTTCGGAGTATTAGATGCGAGATTCGCCGAACAATATCGAAAGGACATAACATTACTACGTGACAACCAACGTCATATTGCCTCTTACTGGAAAAACCAAACATCGATTATAGAGGTTGAATATAATCTTCTCAAGCGAACAGAGCAAACTATGAACAAACAACATAAAATGGTTTCCCAACATATATTTTCCATAGAAAGGACTCTAAACAAGCTCCAAGCCGAAACACAAAACATTTCTCTTGTAAATGAGCTGACTGTCGGAGCTATTATAGGGAGTAACATGCTACATAACTTGAAGTCATTACAAAGCACCTTGCTGGATACTATCACTGACATCTATCACGGTCAGTTTAATCCACATCTTTTAACTCCCGCTCAATTGCAAGAGCAGCTGAGTACCATCGCTAGTCAGCTCCCTAAAGACGTGACATTGCCTATAGAAAATGTGCAGATAGATTTAAGGAAAGTATTTAAGCTTCTTAAAGTAAAGGCCAGGATGATGGAAGAATACCTCATCTTTGAAATCAGGCTTCCTCTTATCAGTAGAGATTCTTTTGAGATATTCAAAATATTTTCCATACCGCAAGTCAAAGGAACTAAAATGGTTAGCATCCAACCAATATCAGAATATGTGGCCATAAACTTGAAAAAGGATACCTACTTAACTATAGCAGAGAAAACATTAACATCATGCCTGATATCGGATGCATATCTGTGTCATATTCAGACACCTATTTATCATCTAAAGGAGGATAAAGATTTCTGTCAGATCGAAGAATTTGAGTGTGAGACAAGAACCTCTCCCTGCAAAAACAGCTGGTTTGAAACTAACACAATTAACAACTACATTTATTTTTGTTGCGATCAATGCTCTTTACGTATAATGTGCCAGGATCAAGTTGCCACTTATCAGCTGACCGGTGCGGGCCTTGTTGTTATAGACAATGGGTGCATTATTAAAACGCAAGCATTTACTTTGATTGCACACAGACAACAATCAAGTGAACTGAACATTAAACCTGATGTTTATGCACCATTGATACCGCCGATAAATCACATAATCAACATATCGATCCCGCATATGATTTCCTTGAATGATTCAGAATCTGATCAGAATCAAAGGGATTTGTTAGAGCTTGGTCAGAAAATTAAGATCATGAAAGACAATGACGCTATAGCTGAAAGCATTTCTTACCATGATATACACCACTACACACTGATATACATCATCGTCAGCATTGCGGGAATAGCGGGACTGGTGTTCGCGTGGCGTCGCGTGCGCGCCTGGACCGTGCCAAGCGCGCCAGTGCCAGCGCCCTCCACACCAGCGCAGGCCCAGGGTACGCCTGTGCCTCCTCATCGAAGCAACAACGACAAATCGTGCGTGATTCTCGGTGACAGAGTGTTTTACCACAGTGTTAGTGAATTAAATGACAACAATCAAAGCAGTGTTCCTAATCTCAATAGTGCGCGAGTGAATAAAGCTACGTCACCGATTAGCGTTCGTTGAGTTTAGTGATGCAGCTAGAGACAATACTTTACTTTATCATTAAGTCGTTTTCATATTATTTTGTCTCGTTATAATATATAAATAAAAACATTTATTATGTTAGGTATTTTCTTGATACACCGTTTCAATTATTTTGATCTTTTAACATTTATATTCATTTGTATCCATATCGTATTAATTTCTCCTGTAGGGAGTATGTACGAGCAAACCTGTACATTTTGTATTGTTTAGTTTTTATGCTGACGCCTGCACACACGATGCGGTGTCTCGTGTTCGATTTGTTAACTATTTCCTTTAGTGCCAATAAATCCGTGTAACAGTAAACATCGTTTTACTTCAAATCCCTAACCTGGGTCGCGGCGCGGTACTCATAACATTAACAAACAAGGTGTTAGGTAAATCACCCGTACATATATATATATACACATATTTCCTATATATATACTTCCCACACTGCTTACGGGAAAGACAAAACCTCACTTTTATTTATACTAATGAGGTTAGATTGAATACAAGGTTAAAATATAACATAGCATCACGCCTGTATTCCCCGAAGGGATTGGGCACGTGGAGAGGTGTACTTTTATAATACACATTTCAATAATGCCGTAATTCGATCCGCTGTAATACAGGCCTAATTCAAAACTCTGGGCTGCTACTGAGAATTTAGTAACTTAAAAACCCATTAATACTGCTCGACCTGGTAAGTGAACATAAGACCTCTCTCCCAGGACCTAGGCTTATGACTTTTTCACTACATTACGGCATTTTAATATCTATAATTGTGAAAGTGTGTGTTATATCTGTATTTTTTACACGACTGCCCAAAAAAGGAGTGTTATGTTTTTAGGGTACATGTATGTACCTATGTATGTTTGTGAGTTTCTTTATTCCACCATAATTTCTAAAAGCCTGCAAGCTTACTCTTATAAATAATTCCGCTCGATTGACATTGGAAATATGTCAGCCCGTACGTTTAAATGCAAAAATTTCTAAGAAAATATTATAGAATCGGGATAATAATAAGAAAACATGCTTTAAAATTGAAGCAATTGTAATGTAGGTAAATTTGTTTTAATATTACGTACCGTTTTAAGGCGTCTATTAAATATTGAAATTGGATTGGAATTGGTAAGAGTATCCCCACTGAACGGATTTTAATGTATGGGGTATCGTTAGAATCCTTACATTGGCTCGGGTAACAAAGGATAGCAAAATTAAAAAAAAAATGTAATATATTGGCTATGGTACATAAAAAGGTGTGAACTTAAAAAACGATCACACAAGGCAGGCGTGTTTTTTAGAATAGAATAGAAACATTTATTAAACAAGAAACATGGTTATAGGATGTGACAATATTACAGGTACATCACATTTCGCCTTTTAGGCATGCAACAGTCAAATTTTCCCGATTTTTTATTAAATATTCAGTGGTTCATACACTATGCATGTATCCTGTTTAATTAACAATGCATTTTCAATCACTTATTAACATTAACAATTTGAATTTAAGACATCATAACGCGATAACAATATTTTGGTTCAACAAAAAATAAATAGAAATTATAATATTTAATTGTGTGATAGTTGTGGAATATTATATATTATTATATATATATATTATTATAATATTATATATTATATATATATATTAGTTAAGTTGGAGTATAGATGTAATGTCAGAGTAAGTAATGTCAGGCCAAGTAAGTTAATTAGGTTTAATTTTTTAATTAATTTATCTATCCATAGTTTGACTGTTGAAATACTTATCTAGTCACTATTTAACGCAGGAATAGATATTTGAACGTTTTAAAACGTGGGCAGTAGTCTTTAATAAAGCTTAGATACTGTAGATCATTTTAGCCTACAGTTTATAATATTCAAAAGCAGTTAAAAGATTTTTTTATTAGATTGCAAGCTTATTTTGAACCTAAGTAATGCGGCTGCAATGTGGGGCTTTGTATGGAGTAAAATAATACGTCTTTTCAAGCTTGATCTCTATAATATACTCATTAACTTAGAACTAATGATTACAATATATAGGGAGAAGGCGCGTCACACACTACAGGTACTTGTAGGTAGTTAAGTAAAACATAGCTATGTAGGTACATAATTATGTACTTCCTCTTTATAAAAAAAAAACTAATAATGAACATCGAGTTTGTTTTTGAAGCTTCGCTCGACTATTCCATCTCACTAAGCATTTCTTTGAGAAATTACCGTTTTACAAAGTTGGGAACTACGAACAAAATAAGATACAAAATAGACCAAGTGACTGCTGCACGGCTTTTGTAAGTAGGTATAAATTGAAAGGATATTTTCGGAAAATGTAATTTTAAGTATAAGTATAATAAAAATTTCATTGGTACTATAGTTAAGCATTTGGTTTTTAATTTACACTAAGGGTGGCAAAAACGAACAAAAAAAAAAAAGCGTTTTTTGAAAGCGTTTTTTCATAGCGTTTTTTTCCACTAGCAATTTCGCAGGTAGCGTACCTAGGTTCGTTTACACATACAAATTTCAGACACGGTACATTTAACTGTTATAATTGTTTCGAACGAACAGAGGCGACCTATCATAACATCTATGCTAACGGTGCCGTCAAATTTCTCAAATCATTCTCCCAAGTTTTAGTAAGTATTTGTGCAATTCGTTCGATATATATATGACGAAGAAGATCGTTCAGTAGTGTAGACTGGATGCAGAAGGCGAAATATCAATGGTTGACTTACATATATCCAACAGTGGATGCCAAAGAAGAATGAGAAGAACGAGACTATTCTTTATTGGCACAATATGCCATGAAGATCGTGTGGGATCTTAACAATCCTTACCACAGTAGTTTTTGACTATGTAAAATCTAGAAACCTACCATAGTTACAACACCATCCACCAAAATAACTGAAGTACATAATAGGTATGTATTTACTATTACATTTTGAAAAATGATAACGATATTGTTATAGCTTTCACCGAGTGACCTGGCCTAATATCCACCACGTGTTAACATTTAACCGGTAACCCTAAACAGTCAATCATTTTAATGAACGTTGGCACAACGTACTGTAAATACTACACGTCGCATAATGTAATTATGTTGTTATAATGAATTAATTAAACGTTCCTTAGAATAGGTTTTTTAATGTGCATAATACCGAAACCGAAATAAAAATAAATCAATATCATCATCAAAGTTAATTCCGATATGAAAAACGAATTCGATTAATAAAAAAATATATAATCGTAGTAATTACTATACTAATTTTCTAGGATCTTTTTTTACATACGGGGTAATAAGGCCTACGAAAATGCATAAGGTCCCACTATAATATTTCTCTGCCCCTGAAAATCGCTTCATTTTGGCTTTAAGGCTTTCAATGAAATCGATATGAGCTTTGCGATCGCTCGCATTTCAATTCAACTTTGAATTCAAGAATCAAGTTATAGATTCAAGTATCATTTCCGTGGCGAAGCGAGCTGCTGTATTAACATTACCAACTCCGAGTTTCATCGATGTATGTATTGAGTTTTAACGAGTAAAGTTCTGTTGCGTGTAAACGTATGCAAGAAACTGTTGAACTCGCTTCATCTATTTCCGAACCGTTAGTGCCACGAACGGTTGGGCAAAGCAGCCGATACAGAAACAATTTCAGACTATCCGCTTTCCTATCTACATATTACAAGAGCGGAAACCTCTCTGCTTTTGCTTTTCCTTTAGAATACGATGTGAGATCGGAGGTAATAAATAGCACAGGTAAGCATGTATGTACGTACATATGTAAATGTGTACTGTGGTGTAATTTTGTATGGCTTAGATATTTCCTGGAGTTTGCTTTTATTGTGTTTAACATTTTGTTCCATGAATCACTACATAGTCTAAAACAAAGTCGCTTCCCGCAGTCTGTCTGTCCCTATGTATGCTTAGATCTTTAAAACTACGCAACGGATTTTGATGCGGTTTTTTAATAGATAGAATGATTCAAGAGGTAGGTTTTAGTATACAATTTGTTAAGTTTTGTATACATTGGCTAAAATATAATGATATTTGTTGGAGGTGTCGGAAAAGAATAAGCCGTCTGGGAGCTTTCAACGAAAACGCTGCCTAAACCCTTTGAGATATAACAAAATGATGATGTATGGTGGAATTGTTTATCTTATACAGGTCTACAGAAAAGTCCGCGATGGCATATGTCTATCTCTTACGGATAACATACTCTACCCATTTCAATACTTTAAAAAATGGGCAATTATAAAGCGGTAATTCGAAAGCGGGAACGGGATCTAAATTTCATGATTACTTTTGGTCGCGATAACCGACATCCACGCGGGCGAAGTCGCGGGCATCAGCTAGTATTGTATAATTCTTTTGTCCCATGGTAAATTTAATCAACTGAAAAGGTGTTTGAGAAAATGAGAAATTTACCCACAGCAACCTCAAGATTTTTATGTGCGGTAGGTGTACTGATAGACAACATACAATATGCATATTTAAACAGGCACTTACTTTGTTCCGGCCCGAACATGTTTACAGAGCTATCTCATTATGAGCTAACGTATTCCGTCGTCGCGTCCTTGATGTCAGGTAAAATTAATTCGTAGCACCTTTTAACGGAGAGTCACCGGAGCCTACGGTCCTCGAGGGGCGAGAGAAATTTATACGCCACATTGCCTATTCAAAAAGGTCTCCTGGCAACAAAATAAATTGAGAAGACCGAGTACAATAAATGTAGCTGAGAGAAGCATAAATAAACGAGCTAGTGTTCCGGCGCTCGTCACTCTCGTTAAGCGATGCGCTACATATCGATTCCCATCCAAACGGAATTTCTGAACATTTATCAGATTGGAAATTATTCAACGTGCTTTCAGCATATTGAAACCGCACCATGCTTCAGAGCGACATCGACATGCGACAGCGCAGTGCCGGGACGCGGTAAGTGCGGCGACCATGTGTGCCGCTGTGCGCTAATACTGAAACTCAAACCGGCTCGTGTCGTGTAGCCGTTTCGCGAGCGGCTACTCATTCATTATCCCGACATGAGAGGCCGGTTAATAAATCTGGCAAATGTTTCAGCTACTATGTTATGCAGGATTAGTGTGCCACCTCGGTCGGCGAGCCGAGCCTTTAAATTAGGGGTGTTTGCGCCACTGTGGTTTATGTATTACATGGTTCAAACTTAATAAGAGCGAGACACGATGGCGGCGCCGCAAACAGCTGCCAACGACGCTGCGCTGTTAGAATTGACCCATAATTCTAGACGGCATGTTCAGCTAATGTCTAATAACAATATAGAGGATATTTGCGGTTGGAGACATATGCTCTTCATTGTTCCGCTTTGCTCTCTATTCTTGTAAGCATTTAAAACGAAGGTTTAACTTAAAGAAATGTTGTATAATTTAATAGCAAGAGAACGTCCAATATTAAAAATTATCTACTGATCCCTAATGAAATGGCACGCTTTGCCTGGTTTCTAATTGCATGGATTAAATATGGTTAGTCTGTTGGTACTTATCAGAATAATTGAATAAATTACAAACTTATGTTCGCGGCTCCACCTGCCGAATCACTAACACAAGCTATAAAGATTTGTCAAAATCTGTTGGGTAGATACTTTTTATATGATTTATTAACAAACAACTGTCTATACAATATCCATCCTCACATAATGTTCGAATTGTACATATTTTTGTAGGATTTAATGCGGGTGTTACCACGATGACTGAAAGTCTACATAACATAACTGTAACATTTGCATCCCTCAAAACGATTTCCAATTGAAAATGCGATTATCTTCGTTTGAATAGAGAGCAATGGCTTCCTGCTAAGGTTGCCAGAGCGTTATCGGCGGAGGTTATTGTTTGTCGACAGATTAATCTGTGTGCAGGACACCTGGTCCGGGAAGCCCGCAACCCGCAACCCGTAGCCCATCTCACTCGCAGAATGCAGAGCTATATTTCACGAATCAGCGACTGCATCTTCACTTATTCAGTCGGGCTTTTTGCGAAATTGCTCCGGTATAACTCCGACCTGAAATACTCCCTGTTTTACTCGTATAATTCTCAGTAATCATTACTGGGAATTGTGCGAGGGATATATTATATCACATCAACATTAACGAATTCGTGGAAAAACATTTTACTCGTTTGGCTTTTGAAAAATTATGTACAAACAATATCTGTTACAAATGGTTCCAAACGAAGGGATAACGAATGTGAAATGTTTATAGTATGTATTTAGGCGGTTCAACTTCATATTCATGTCCATTCTGAACACATCTTTTGAATTAATCATCATAATTGAACCCTCGATATTTATTCACTTTTTTGTTTAGGAAATTTGGAACTTCCGTTTTTTACTCGTAGTCTAAAAATCGAGCCGTTCAAAATTGTCCCGAGCGTGTGAATAATGAATATAGGAGTAATAAATATGAGGGCTAGTAGTGCAACGCGCCAGTTTTATCAGGAATACATAAATGCTCGCAGTTTTATGTTTGCGATCGTGCGCTGGCACCGCGCGCATGACTTATTCAGCAATCAACAGAGCCTCGGCTGAGGATTACCACCGCGCAGCGACCGGTTGTTTGTCCACAATAATAGCGATGGTCACGATGTGTTTGATTCATATATTTTTATAATTTTATATATAATGGAATTTTGATATTTAGATTAGATTTTTTTGACGGGTCGCCTGATGGCTTGAAGGAATTAGTACAGGAGTAGTTTTAGCGGGCTTACCCCTCTGGCCACTGGCGTAATTGATTTACAATCATATAAAGGTATCTTTTACCAGTATGGTTACAATGATAGTACATGATTTTAAACGTGTGTAACACAATTTTTTGTATGTGTTTAGTTTTTTTATGTATTTTAATACTGTTAATATAATGACGAGAGCTATTTTCGTTTTAGTAACTACAAGTTCTTTTGTGCTCGTGTGTTACCTCACCCCCCGCCAAAACTGGCGAGCAATTTGTTCGATATTTCAAATTCAAATTTCAAATTCAAATTCAAATTCAAATATTTTTATTTCAAATAAACCATATTACAGGCACTTATGAAAAGTCAAAACTAGGTGCACGGTTCCAAGGCGTTGATCTTATGGAGAAGAGCCGGCAAGAAACTCCATAGACACTCTTTTTAAAATAAATTGGTTTAACAATAAATAAGGTAATGTGAGAATAATGCAGGTTAATGAGCAGACTAAGAAAGGAAAGTAAACTTATATAGCCTTTTAAAATGATTGCCAAGGCAGTTAGGAGCCGACCAGTCCCGACAGACAGCACCCGTTCACGAGCATGACGCGCACATCAGCCTCGCTTAGCTCAACCATTTTGTAGGGAACTCGACGACCTGATGTACGACGCCACCATCAGCAGGACATTTTAGCGTGCATGACAAACTCGTAATGCCTGACAATAGGCAGTATGTATGTAATATGAGATTAAAACTAACATTAATATCCACATGATGCTCACATTTTACAAAGTTATATATTATGGAAAATTTCATAAAGAAATAATAATGTAAATTTAAAACTAGTAGGTTCGATACTAGCTGTTATACAATCGATATGTAAATTTACATACCCAAGAGTCAAATAAAATAATAATACAATTGGATTAATTGTACGTCAATAAAATAAATTGTATAAATTAAAAAAAAAAAAAAATAAATAACAAAAATCAAAAATGTCAAAATAAAGGAAAAAACATAGAAATATTTAAGCTGAAAGCAAACAAAATGTCGCCATAATCAAGTAGGCAAGGTGCCAGTGGGTCGCAGTGTGCAGGAAGGAATCGTGAGCCAGGCATCCCTATCTTCCATATAATTATTAGTACTATAGTACGCTTTGGACATTAATATGCGTTTAATAACAATCTTAAACTTGAAATCCGGCAGTTCAGTTATATTAGAGGGGATCTTATTGTAGAACCTAACACTGTTACCCATAAATGACTTGCTTGTCTTTCTAAGCCGAAAGCCAGGTACTATAAGCTTGTGCTTATTACGCGTATTTAAGTTGTGGTAATCACTCTTTTTATTAAATTCGACCATATTTTTACGAATATACATTATGTTACTAAATATGTACAAGGATGGTAAGGTGAGTATATTTATTTTCTTGAATAATTCACGGAGTGACTCACGGCAGCTAAGGTTATAAATAGCTCGGACTGCTCTTTTCTGTAATATAAAAATGGTCTCGATATCAGCAGCTGATCCCCAAAGTAGAATGCCGTAAGACATAATACTATGGAAGTATGCAAAATAGACCAGCCTAGCCGTAGATACATCAGTCATCTGTCTTATTTTCCTAACTGCAAACGCAGCAGAGCTCAGTTTTCCTGCAAGTGCCTCAATATGAGGTCCCCACTGGAGTTTAGAGTCCACTGTGACGCCGAGGAATACAGTTGAGGCAACCAAATCTAGTACTTTACCATCAAGTTTTACATTAGAATCTACATTGGGCACGTTAGGTATAGAGAACCTAATACATTTCGTCTTTTTAGCGTTCAATAGAAGGTTATTGGCAGAAAACCAATTAGATATTTTATTAAGTGTATTATTAGGTTCTACCAGATCCTTGTCCTTTCTATTTACTTTGAATATAAGTGAGGTGTCATCCGCAAAAAGAACTATGTTTGACATTGTGTCCTTTATGACGTATGGAAGGTCATTAATATAAACAAGGAACAAAAAAGGGCCTAAAATCGATCCTTGTGGCACTCCCATTTTAACAAGTGAGCCTGAAGAAGTTACCTTATCAATAGCTACCCTTTGTTCCCGATTTGTCAAATAGGAACACACAAGATCAATAGACCTTCCTCGAATTCCGTAGTGTTTTAATTTTAGAATGAGCGTTTGGTGATCCACGCAGTCAAAGGCCTTAGAGAGGTCACAAAATACTCCTATAGCATCCCCCGCATCTTCCCAGGCCCTTAGTACTGTTTTGATTAGGGTGGACCCAGCGTCCTCTGTAGACCGGCCCTTTATAAATCCGAACTGTTTAGAGTGAAGTATACCGTTTTCATTGAAATATTCCAACATTTGATTCAACATTATTTTTTCAAAAATTTTACTTAAAGCGGGTAATATAGATATAGGCCTATAATTAGATGCATCGCTCGAGCAACCTGCCTTAAAAATGGGTACGATTTTACTCGATTTCATAAGATCAGGAAATACGCCGTCTGTGACGCAAGTATTAAATATTGATGCTAACATTGGTGCGATCTTAGTTATTATTGATTCGATAGCTTTTATAGACAATCCCCAAAAATCCTCGGTTTTTTTAACAGTTAAAGTTTGAAATGTTTTAAATATATCGTATTGTGAAACGAAACTGAAATTAAAATTTGTGACACAGGAACTAGTATTTTCCTTTAGGAGAGACTCTGCCTTTAATGCAGACGATGCGAGACATTTAGTAGTCACTAAAGGTATATTTGTAAAAAACTGGTCAAAGAAATTAGCGACAACATTTTTATCTGTAACTAGTTTGTCTTCTATTTTTAAATGAATAGCACTGTCCTTATATCTTAAGTTCTCTCTTAGTTTAGAAATCAAAAACGTCCCCAAATCTGCGAACGAATCTAAATTAGACTTATCTAATGTGGTCAGTAATATCGGTAATGTCCTCGACACCACAATTGTGCAATCCGATATTAAGGACGTATACAGGATTCACTCAAAGAATTCCATGAACAACACTATAATAGTTGATTTCACTACAGTCATAGTCAAATCAAAATTGCTACAATCAGTAAGGACCTTCAACAAAAACAATATAAATAATAAATTAAATACAACACACCTGCACGTCGACGGCCCTAAGGTACCTATTTACATATCCGACAACCTACCTGCAAAAGCTCGAAAGATATTCTTTTTAGCACGAGACTTTGCTGCCCGAAATAAATATAAACATTGCTGGTCAGCATATGGCAAAGTTTACTTGCGCAAGGAAGATGGTGCTCAACGCCTTATAGTAAACTCCGAAAAAGACTTATCCAAGATGGAAGAAATCTGACTACGTAATTTTTATGTCATATCTTCAACGCACTGCATGCCTTTTTATATTTATTTTAGGAATTTTTGTTATCTATTTTCGCAAATGTTTACTTTTTTCTTTAAAACACTTACTCACACATACACATTCAAACAATCATACAACCACAAAGACATACATCATATCCCACCGAACCTACACTATCCATGGGATTTATTGGCAAAATTGGTAAAGACAGATACAAAGAGTGGAAATATTCGTATCATAATAGACCTAATTCCAAATTCTTCACAATTTGGAGAAACACTCATATATGTACAGAAAACGAACCTTTTAATTTGTTCTCCTCGTTTTACAACGTACTTTTCGATAGTTTAAACTTAAATGATTTATTAGACAACCTGGATAACGTTACTTTTTCTAACGTGGTTAAATGTGACCCCGATGCATGTAAAAATTTGCTTCCCCAAACAAACAGATGCTTAACAATTTTATCCCAAAATATTCGTAGTATAAATGCAAATTTTGCTGAGTTTTTAATATTATTGGAGAGAATTACCGTATATTGTGACATTATTGTTCTATCAGAGTGTTGGCTATCCAGAAATCCAGTCGTTCCTATTCTAGATGGATATGTATCTCATAAAACATTGAGCACGTTTAATCAGAATGATGGAGTCATTGTTTATGTTAAAAATACCTTAGCTAATGTAAAGGTTAGAGAACCCGACGTCTCAGAAACTAATTGCCTGATAGTTACGATTGGAACCGATGTGGCCATAATTGCTGTCTACAGGCCATATGCATTTATGGATCTCTCAAAATTCATACAATCTATGGACAATATTCTCTCTAATCTGAAAGCTTTTAGGAACATTATAATGATGGGAGATATAAATATTGATATTGCTAAAAATAATAAAACAGCTTACTCTATGGACTATCTGGACCTCTTAGCACACCATGGACTTTTCACAGGGCATATTTTGCCCACCCATGGGGCCACATGTCTAGACCACGCCAATATTAAAACCTCTTTTTTACCAACAGTTTTAGTACTAGAATCAACTCTCACTGATCATTTCACAGTTATGGTCTCTCTGTCAACCAGTAAAATCAAAACTTTAAAGCCACCATATGTTAAAAAAATAGATGAGGAGAGATTAAGTAAAGATATGTGCAATATAAATTTCGACTCAGTCTATGCTACACAAGATCCCAACTTAGCAACTAAATATTTAATAGAACCTATTCTTCTAGCTTTGTCTAATAACACAAAAACCATATCAATATCTCGTAGACGTAGGCCAATTAAGCCCTGGATTACTCAAGGATTGCTTAAATGTATGCGCCACAGAGATAATTTAAGTAAAATGCTTAAAAAGGATCTCTCAAATGAAGTCCTTATGGTATCCTATAAAAGGTATCGTAATTTTTGCACTAACCTTTTACGAAAAGCCAAAACAGATTTTGAAAGATCTGAGTTTATACACGCAGGCAGAAACACAAAAAAAATATGGAATGTTATTAAAAAGGTCACGAATGTAACTAAAACAATATCTACAGCTAGCGAACTTTTGGACCAAAAGATTGATAAGCAGCACACTATAAATGATATTAATTCTTATTTTGTTAATGTAGGTAGACAACTAGCTGAAAAAATTCACAGAGCCCCTCAGTCTCTCTTTGAAACAATCTCTCAATCGGAATCTTTTGTATTGCTGGAGACTGATGAGTCTGAAGTGGAACGGATTATACTTTCACTAAAGAGTGATTGTGCGGCAGGTTGGGATGGTATTTCTTCTGGACTTCTTAAACAACATCAAAAACATATTGTTCCTCCGTTGACATATATTTGTAACTTGAGCCTTGATACTGGCATATTTCCGGACCTGTTCAAAAGGGCACTTCTCTATCCGATATTTAAATCTGGGGATCATGATCGTGTCGAAAATTACAGGCCTATTTCCGTCCTACCCGCAATGTCCAAGATACTGGAAAGAATAATTAATGTAAGGCTGATAACATTTTTAGAGCAACGTACACTTTTGTCGAGTAACCAATTTGGATTTAGAAAGAATCTGTCCACTGCCGATGCTGTTCATAAACTAGTTAACCATATAGCTCGGAAATTGGATAACAACCAGAGGTGTGTTGCGATATTCCTCGACCTTGCGAAGGCCTTCGACACGGTCTCGATTCCAATCCTAATATCTAAACTCGAGTCTCTCGGTATAAGAGGAATACAGCTCTCCCTATTTCAAAGCTATCTTACTGACCGAACACAGTGTGTTAGGATTGGGACCTATTCCAGTACTGATTTGCCTCTAACTTTCGGTGTGCCTCAAGGCAGTATTCTTGGCCCGAGTTTATTCTTAATTTATATGAATGACCTTTGTAACCTCAGCCTGGAAAACGGTACAATATTTTCCTATGCGGATGACACAGCGCTAGTATTTACATCGAATACCTGGACAGACACATATCGCTTCGCACAAGACGGTTTCGATACAGTGTGTAAATGGCTGCAAAACCACTTGCTGACTTTAAACATTGCGAAATCGAAAATTATCAATTTCTCGATTCAAAACCCAAATTTGTCACTAACCAGCTCCCTGAATATCTCTGCAAAGTCATCCCAATTCAATAAAGTTGACAATACCACTTATGATAAACTTTGCAATATTGAACGAGTCACATCTGTAAGGTATCTTGGCATAGTAATTGACTGCAACCTTACATTCAAAGAATATATAGTGCACTTATCAAATAGAGTGCGCAAGCTTATTTACGTCTTTAAGCAACTACGTCAGTCAGCAGATTCAAAAGTCATGAAAATGACATATCAAGCGCTTTGCCAATCAATCATAAATTATTGTATCTCTGCATGGGGTGGAGCCGCGAAAACTCATTTTATACAGATCGAACGGGCTCAAAGAGCCGTACTTAAAGTATGCTGCTCTAAACCTCGCCTATATCCCACGGTCAAACTCTATGAATACTGTCAAGTGCTTACAGTTCGGCAATTGTTCATATTGACAACAGCCATGAAACAACACTCCCTTACTAATTACTCACGAGAATCCATCCGCCGCAATCATATTGTTGCCTCAACCACTCCGCTTAGGACTTCCTTCAGTCATAGGTTCTTTATTTTTCTTGGACCCTATCTTTATAATAAATTGCACCAAAGTCTGTCCCTGCATTCATTGAATAAATATAATTATAAAACCACTCTCCAAACTTGGCTTCAAAACCAAACATACACTGCCACAGAAGCACTTATGGATATGCTCATTTAATCCTCTAAAAACTATTACCTATACCTTCAATTATTACCAAATTACTCTCCACTCTCCCACAAACATGCACACGCGCACTCACGCTGTCATACACAAACACACACACGCAATCACGCGCGCACACCTACGCTCTCTCTCTCTCTCTCACACACACACACACACACGCACACACACACACGTACACACACACGCACACACACACACGTACACACACACGCGCACACACACACACACACACACGCACACACACCCACTCGCACACACTCATATCAGCCTATTAGGCAAATTTTTATCTTGTTGTTTTCTATTCCCTAACATTTCATTAAGCTCACTCAAAATCACCTAATTTTAAAACATGTTAGATATATAATGTAGTACATAGCACTAAGCTAATTAAAATTGTATCTTGATAGAGACGGGGACCTGGTGACCTGTAATACAGGTGTTTCCTACCTACGACAGGCACCAGCGATCCACAATCCAAATTGTTATCATTTATTAGCTAATACTTTTGTTGTAAATGTTTGTCTTTGGTTTGTGGTGAGAATTAAACGTTATTTTATTTTTTTTTTTTTATCTACTATTACCAGTTTCGGTATTAATAATCTTCCAAGTCATTTTTATTTTATTACTTGCATTTTGTATTTGGTCACTAATATACGCAGACTTAGCTTGCAAACAGGCTTTCTTGAAGATTTTCGAGTACTTTCTAACATAATTGTGGAAGTTAATATCAGATGTGTATGACTTTTTGTCATACAGTTCGTACAGGACGTCCCTGCTACGTCTTATACCTTTGGTAGCCCAGGCACTAAACATGAGTTTATTTTTTAACGTTACAGATTTCACTTTGCAAGCTTTTTGAAACTCTGTAAATATAGCATTAAATAGTGTACGATACATATCATTGGGATTGTCATATTGTGGTTTTAAAACAAGTAGGTGGGCTTCTAGATTAAAACCAAATTTTTTTAGACTACATTTACTTAGCGTCCTACACTGTATTACTCTGGAATCTTCGACTATTTTGTGATTTAATTTAACAATCTGACACATGTGATCTGAGCGAATGCCACTAATAAGACTTTTTCCAAGTATTCTAAAGTTTGTCATGATATTATCTATACATGTGGCGGAGGTACTAGTTACTCTAGTTGGCTGAGAAAACATATGTTTTAAGTTAAATGACTTAAACAAAGATAAAAAGTTCTGTTTATCTGTGCTATTTGTTAAAATATCAATGTTAAAATCCCCGCAAACCAATATTTTTTTATTTGCTTTTATCTTCCTTAGGGCATCCTCCATCATTATTAAAAACTGCGTGGTACTTGAGGAAGGTGGCCTATAAACACATATAATAACATACTCCTCTGTTTCCGCACACGCGAGCTCACACACTCGTTCAACAGAGAGATCCCGGATATCTAGGCGCTCTTTACATTTAAGATGATCTTTTACCATAATTAAAGTTCCACCACCTTCGGCTGAAACTCTCTGGAACGAACTGGCCACTTTAAAACCATTAATACTAAATAACATTCTATCCGCCTTCAGCCACGTTTCTGTTAGACATATAATATCTACATTATATTTCTCAACAAATAATTCTACATCAAGTATTTTGCCAGAGAAGCGATTAATATTTTGATGAGACAGTATTAGACAACCACTTTGCTTCTCTGTTGTCGAATAATATATTTAGTCAGAAGGCGTCTCACGTCTGGTCCTCTAAGCCTGATGGTAAGCGATTACCGCCGCCCATAGACACCTGCAACCCTAGAGGAGTCGCAAGTGCGTTGCCGGCCTTTTAAAGGTTTTGGGCCTCAGGTACCCACACTCACTCGGCGAAATACAACGCAAGCGTTGTTTCACGCCGTATTTTCTCTTTAATAGTCTCTCCTTTCTCGTTTTTATATCAAGCAAATATCTATTCACAAAAAATACCCGTAGGTAACTAAATTTTTTCAAAAGCTGGAAACAGTCTTGTTATCGCTTTCACAGTTTCTATAAGCCTACACCTTCAATTTTATAATTGTGACATCCAATATGTCTGCATAATATCTACCGAACATACCTATCTTAGTGTACCTATAGTGATCCGCTACCAAAACTATTACGTTACTTAAAGGTATCTCCGTTCATAATGGTGTAATTGAGTCGATGGCTTCAAACGGAATTTCCTTAATAATGTTATAGCACAATAGACGGGTCTATTAATATAATGTGTAGACTGTAGAGCATCCCTGTCGCCGGATTAATGAATCTTCTACCTTTGTTTATTATCCATGAATGCTTCGCGGAGAGGATTCCATAAATTATGTTGTGTTCCGACGAGCTGTAGGTAGGTACTAATACCATAGACATGAATGTTAATGTGGAATTGATAAGCAATGTGTGTAGTGTCCATAATATCAAGTGAATCACGTATTTTTGGAAGTTATTCCATGATAACGAGTTTTACGCGACAATTTGAATGAGTGGCAAACAATAGTGACTACTTAATTTTATTATTTAATTAAAAAGATAAATAACGATAGAAAAACTACTTCCTTTAAAAATATTTAAATATAAAACGACGCTACAATCGATCTCTAGATTTTTTTATTAAGTATTTTAACGTCACAGTGTTATAAAATGATAGATGACAGTTGTTATCACGTTGGCTACAAGCAAGCTCCGCGAAAGTCTTATCCCTCATTTAACTTCCACAAGTTTAGCGGCGCGACAACTTTCTGGACACTTGATATTTTTCTTTGGTTCCAAGATGAGGAATGAGGATGTTAAATGGAATGTTTTGCATTATTAAGTTAAATGAAAGCATTTGTTTATATATATCTATTGCTGTTAAATTAGTAATGAACTATCATTTCACAGATAGGAAGCCTCACATTTTTCCATTCTAAAAAAGTGGAAAACTTATTTATTTATATTTTGATGTAGGTTTATACATCTATAGTCATGACAGACTGTGAATACATGACTAAGTACTTCTGTGCTATACGACCTAGAAATTATAATATTCACATTATTACAAGTAGGTAGGTACCAGTCAGTATATCTCTTACTAATGTAGAATCTACTTATGTAAATCTAACAACCCTACACGAATCTCTAACTACCCATAAAACATAAATATGAACATAAAATCTCGTTATTCGTCTGTTAAAGTACAATAAATCGACGGCTACGATGGTAGCTAGGCGTTATCACACTGGATCGTAATGAGCGAATTCTGGCGGCCGAATTGTTTCGGCTCCCGGAGTCCCGGCTGTCAAACCAGTGATGAGGGAGAGCTATCACAAAAAAGGGTAACCTCTTCGGAAATGTTCACAATATATCTGCACGAAGTGACAATCAGTTTGCAAGTAGAATGAGAAACATTTGGGATGTTAATACCGTAACTTGCGATTGAAAGGGTACTTCAAGAGGCTGTTTGTCGGGTTATATCAGAATATTGTCGCGGAGATGTTCGTCCGTTATGATTTTTGGTATGAGCTCCTTACGTATCCTACACATGCGTGTGGAAACTATTGCTCTTTTACATATTTAGTAAGGTCGTATGGTGTTGATATTAGAAAAGTTAGCTTATTTCAGGAAACCCAAGAAGTTATCATAATTTCCAGGGATTGCGTTTTCTGTGAGCCTGTTTAAGGATAAAAGATTTTCAGAGAAAAAAGGTCAATGCTTTCCTTGTTGGGGATAATTAGAAAGAATTCGAAATATATCATGCAAAAGAGTGACATTTATTTTATTTATTTATACAGTCTCGGTTTGTCCACCATTGGTCCCAAGTGGCAATATATACGATACAATGGACACAATTCCAACCCAGGATTGTCACACAGAAATCCAGATAAACTTAATTACACTTCACCCGACCTGTGGATTGAAAGCCGGGACAAACAGAAACTTTATTGTATTACAGTATTTAAAATCCAAATAAAATAAGGTAAATAATATGATAGTGATTGCGTATCATTACACTCCATATTGGTTGTACACTTAATTAATTCCGTGCAGGAAAAGCACTCAGCGTAGCGATTTATTTACACATTCACCTCTTACATTATTGATGGTGATTTTTAATCGACCTGCGGAATATACTCCGATTAATTTTGAGATATAAAATGAATAAACTACTATAAATATTTTACGAACGAGTTTCTAATAAAAATATCACAGTGTTTTATTGCATTTCGCAAGGAGTCCGCTTTAAATAAAGCTTCACATATAGGTAACTAATTAAGTATTAACATTTAATTTAAATGTAAATACTTATTTAGTTACTCATAAGTATGACGCTTAAAAAGCCAACTGCCAACCCTAATCCTACTGTAAATTTTTAATAGAAAACTGCATCAATTTGTTTAACCTGAAAATAGAACAGTTTTTAGAGCATCAAGGTTACTTCAGAAAATCAAAACTTTATTCTTAGCATGTAATAGTGCAGGGACCCGCAGACCTGAACATAACGAACAAGCATTGATCAGTACTGCTTGCTGGCGATATCTGACTATTGACTCTAGAACAGGTTACTTTTAATGACTATTATTGCTGAGAATTACAACTTAAGCAATGAAATAGTCACACACGGGTGTACATAATTATTGGAACTTGCAACTTGGTGTTGCAGAACAGTATTCGAAAACCTCTGAAAATTGTATAAACACCATTAAGGCGCTTTTTACACACTAAAGCCAGTGAAAACTGTTTATATTGCCAGTGTAATTGTTTCCAAAATTCCTTTGATTTATATTCGTAATACAGAAATGTGAAAGCAAGTGTATACAGAAACATTGTGTCAGTCACAGTCACCAGACATGAGTGGTTTAATTTCATTTAATATTTGGAGTAAACTTGTGCGAGGCCCTCGCGCTCCCTGATTGATGCGATGAGATGACGTTTCGTTCACGCATTTACTTATTAAATTCCCTTTTTAAGCTTGTAGGTTAGATTGATAGCGTTGTAAAAGCGAATATAGCATTGCAGTTAATCTGTAAGCTTAAAGTAAATAATAAATGATGAAGTGGGTAATGTTTTCACACAAGAGATGTCCAGAATACCTACGTGATTTACGTAGGTATTCTAGAAACATTCAAAAGTAATTTTAGTCTTAACGTTGTTATAAGTATTGTTTTTAATTAAAAGTTAGGACGTATTATAATTGCCGAGAGAAATAATTTTAAATGATTTCGAAGTAAAACTACTAACTAACTAACTAGTTAAACTATTAACTGAATATTGTGAATGATTTTTGATTGCAAAGTAAAGTCATACATTATCTTTCTCATCTAAATGCAATTACGGTGACCGATGGGAAGAATAAATGCATATTTATACAATATTTAAATAAACTAGGCGTTCCTTTTAAATAGGAACTACAATCTAAATCTTATTCCATTTAATATTGTAACTTCAGGAACGACAATGTCACTCGTTTGTATAAATGGTCTTCATGGGATCACGTCGCAAACATCAAAGCTAAATGTTTCCCTAACAAGAGTCGGTTACAGATCGGTTTCCACTGGCGACTACGAATCCCAACCGCAAGCAATCAAATGAAAACTTAATGAGATTGAAAATTTGCCCGATTTGTCTTTGTTAGCGGCTCATTGTGTGGCTACGGACTGAATACTTGATAGATGGCGTAATTAAACTCTGTATGAACAAAGAATGCTTTTAGAGGTGCGGAAAATGTAACTGAGTTTCCTGAAATTAGAAAAAGTCAAATATTAAAAGTGTAAAACAAGCCAGCACGGCTCGTCTGTTGTTTTTGTACGTTTTGCCGAGAGGGACTCCTGAGTAATCACGTAGGTATGTAGTAGTGGAAATAACATTAGCACAGCACCTGTTCCTTTTTTATACACGCTTTCGCCGGTCAGTTCTCTTACGTTGAAATAGGGCGTGGATACCTATACTGGTAAAAGATTTCAGGATGAAGTGATTCAATTCCGGACCAATTCCTTTAACGGTAGGAACTAAGTAATTCAGCGTATAAAATAATACAAAAAGTACCTAGTTAAAGTATCTCTTTTAATGTTTTAAACTCTCTTACTCACACTCATAGTAAAGCTGGTACAGTGTCTGTAAAACTCAACAACAACATTGTATTTATTCTGCAAGTAAAGTTACAGTTAAATTGTAAATATAAATCTTTATCAAACATCAGTTTCACTGAATGTAAAATTATTTGAGGCACTATCCTTCACATTAAGGTCGTCTGTGACGATACAACACATGGCAGGTAACATTCTAAGATAAAAAAATCTCAAACTTATCAGTAGGTACGTACGTACAACTCTCTGTATTCATAAGCTCTAAATTACTATAATTACATCATCACACACAGGGCTACAACACCAAAAAATTTAAAGGTGATTGTCGGTATTATGTAATATTCTGAAAATTTTACCAGTGCCACTGCTTCTCCATCCATAGTTTTACACTTTTGAACAATGCAATGAGTCAGTAGGTATATATACTTTACTACAATCATTCAAAAATAAATGAATTCAAAACGACTCCCTAGAAGAGAACTCCGTTCCTTTTATGCCATTGCCTTGAAATAAAAGAATAGCAGTTCAGAGTTCTCTAAGTTCGTTTTAATTTCAGTGCCATAAGTTTTCCTACTAGGAATGCGGTCATTCGAATTGTCGTTAGCTTCTAAAGAGATCGCTCGTAATGCGGAGTGGCGCTCTTAGATTCTCGTTTTCGAAAGTGGTCGGGAACCTTGCTTCCATCACAGTTGTTTTCAGTGAAAGGGTATTTTTTTAGCACTTTAAAAAGTATGTTGGTGACATTAATAAAACGTATTTTGCTAGTTTGTATTTTAGTGCCATCTTTGGAACATAGAAAAATATTGCTCTATAAAATTGTTATAGCGGTCTCGAAACAGTATCTCCTCTGAATCATATCTATAAAACTGTGGCGTGAGTCCACCACAAATATTTCAAAAGTTCAAAAGGTCGGCTTGATAAATATTTGAATGCCTTAGAGATATTGTTTCTAGGTTGGATGTTTCTGATGTCACCTTTTGTATCTTTGCATTGTATCTACGTATATAATATAAAGTTTTCAAATCAATATAACTCTACACTTTGTTTCTCATCAATATGAGAATGTTACTCTAAATCACTAGTATTAAAAAACCGATAAAACGAACTTCTGAAAGCTCGATAATCGACTAGTATAGCTAGTTAGCAGAGTGAAATTACAAAGTACGGTAACCTGTTCCAAGTTTGTGGAACTGGGATTAATCATTGTTCCTTGGCGGCTTGGCTGGCGAGTGCCGCTGCCGATGTACCGCTACAGTCACAATTTATTTTTTGTTACCCAATACTTTTCATTATATACTAAAATTATTTTTAAGTTTTTGAATAGATGCAAGCTACTGACTTACATAATAGGATACTCTGATTTTATATGACGAGAAACTTTCATAACATAGCTTCACGCCTATATTCGCCGAAGGGCAAGACAGAGGTGTACACAATTGTACACCCACATTTCACCAATGCTGTTACTAAGTCCCATGTAATAGGTGTTGAGCCTATTGCCATCTACCGGGCACAATTCCAAACTCCGGACTGCTACTGAGAATTTCCTAACAGTCAAACCCAATAACACTTTGTCCGACCTGGGAATCGAACCCAAGACCTCATGCTCAGCACGCGCACGTGGGACCACTAGACCAACGAAGCAGTTAACTTTCATCTTAATACAACAGAAAAAGCAAGCCTTAACAATTAAATAAAAAATATTCACAGGCAGACGGTTACTAATTATAAATAATTATCCAGAATTACATGAGACAATTTCCATTCAGGTAAATTATACACTGGTACTGCACCTTTGTTTGTCTAACTATCGCAAAAGCTTCCACAACAGATTTCGGGTGTAATACATTTTATGAAATTCTTAGCTGCAAGCAGATCAGTCCGGAAATTGTGGTCAATAGAATTGTCTAGTAATTAAAGGACTAATAGTGGACTTACTGTTGTACAACTACCACTGCTTACCTATGAAATATAATATAAGTATGTTATTTAGCAAGTCTGGAGCCGCGGGCAAAGCTGGATAGGTACAATTATGTCTAAAGCTTAAGATAAGTACGCAATTGTGCAAGTTCATCTCACGGTTGAATATGAAATATTGCGTATATTTAAATTAAGCACGTCCTGAGGGTTGTCTGGGGATTTTAAGATTAAGCGTTCAGGTTGTGTATAACGAGGTCTACGAAATGTTTTCCATCAAAATAGGATTTGTTGCAAATTAACTGGCGTCCCAGTTGGTATTAAAGAAAAATGATTTTTAAATTGTGATCATTATTTAAAAAAATACGTTCTTATCTTATTATATATGTTGTCTTTAATTACAGGCGAGAAGTATAGTTAATTATCTTTTAACATATATTGAACATAAAATAAAAAAAATATCAAGAAACGAAAAACTAAAAAGTGTCATGACTATTATGCCGAAATAACATAACTTGACTAAACTTGAAAGTGCACACATTTCATGAAAAATATAACTCACAAATGATGATAATATGATAAAATATCGTAGAAACGCGGAATCCAAATCAATAATATCAATTCGAAAAGCGTTACAGAACTTTAATTATAAGAGGAAAAAAGGTTAAGATGAAATACGGTATGAAAGCGAAGCAATAAAAAAGGCAATCAGAGGGTGCGCGCATAGGAGCCCCGAGCGTTACCGAAGAGCGCCGACGACCCCCGAAGGCCCCGAGGCAGATTTCTGCGGATGCGACACATCACAACGTAATGTATTTACACAACCCGCTAAGTTGTTGATTGGATGATGCGGTGTTCGAAATCGAATATTTTCTCCTTCTGTAAGTATATTTCGTTTCGACAACCTCCAAGCGAATGAGTATTGGTAGAACGTTTTAGGTACGAGTACGTGATGTTGTTTGTGGCAAAAAACTCAATTATACTTTATGCGATGTTATTTATTGTCTTTGAATGTATTGCTTCTTGTAAATCAAATTCGTAAAGCTATAGGTAATGTTTAAGCGATCCTTTCAATACAGAACGTATGCGCCGTATGCGACTCTTCTTACCGACTTATAAGGGTCAACATGTTATTTATTTACAGATAAATCTTTGAAAAGCAATTAACGCATGCTTAGCGAACTCTAAAGCTACTAATTTTTGTCGAAAAAGATTACGGTCGTGAGCAGGATTCGAACCTGCGTCTCCCGGATAAATACTCCAAGTGCTCTGACCGCGAAGCCATCTCGTCCTCCAATGACGTCACCAAAAGATGTCTTAGCATGTGTACAAAGGCGCAGGATGGAATCCTGCTCACGGCCCTATTCTTATTTTTCTAAATTTAAATAATAACTTTGTGTTATTTATTTATTTTAAATAGAATGTGTACACATTATGGTTTAGATGAATCACTATCAATTAGGTTTAATATAAACTGATTGTTAATAGGTCAAGTCACCTGCAAATCTTACAATTCTATACCTATTAATTTTCTCGTATTCGAATACGATGTGAAATTCTCCTGACCCAAAAGTGTTTTCACTCGATCTACTGAAGTAGGTATGACTTGAATTTGTGACCTTTGTTAGACTTTATTAGATTATGGTTTGTCTTAAACATTATTTTTATGTAGAGTAGTTTAATATAAATATCCTTCATTAGTTCATTTAAAAAGCAGAAAATTGATAGAACATTCTAGAGAACACGCTGAGCTTAGTTGGATGTACTTAGAAGGTGTTGTCGATGTGGTAAATGCAGTTTAAAGAGACGCGCTGTCACCGCTTGGCTGCGAGATGCTTTCAACAACGTTTTGTACAGAAAAATTATAGAGTCACTAGATCAAATGCAATGTCATTAGATGGCTTACGATTGTAGTGTTTCTTCTTCTATCTATTTTGTTGTATGGATTTAAAAATACCTTTAACAGACGTCTGACATATTATCTAAAATATCTTTCAGGTAAGATTTCCTCATGATATTTCTTTTATCGTTTTAAGCAAGTGATTTAATTATAGCTATGAACTCGGTCAGTCACTTTAAAAGGCTGAATGGATAGCGATAACGTCATCATAAGACGATGTATGTTCTCTAGATATTCCTTTACAATAATCACCGTGCTTAATTAAAAGTACATTAGGCGTGGGTTTTATAAATAAAAGTACAGAGTTGAGCTGAAATTATTGTTCTGTGGACTGTGGTATTGTTTCAGTTGATAATCTTCAGAGCTTAAGCCGTGGGGGTAATTAAATCCACATTCGGGACTAGATATAATCCTTACTAATTAATGCATTCAGGCTATCTATTGACTTGTGGTTTGGAGTAATTTACCTAATATGCCAGGTAGAGGTCTGTTTTATGTAGGTTTTGACTTCTTGTAGCTAAACAGAAACACCCAGGTGTATTCCAAAGAAGGGGACACATATTAAAGGAGGATTTGACAAATGAAACCGATTATCTTTCTCTAAGGAACGTCTTCTGCTAAACAAAAAAAGAATTGAGTTCATCTTTCACGTCTTGCGATACAGTTCTTATTTGTATGAGAAGCATTAAGTTAATAATAAAAAGGTCAGTGTCCTATTCAAATTATTACAGCTAATGCTTATCTCAGAAATGTTCGTGTAGTACGCCTATGATCAACACAACTCCCTACCATTGTTAAAGGTATGCTTGCGTCGTGTCGTCTGCTAAGATACTTACGTAAAATAGGTAAAAGAAACCAGTAATAATTAGATTTATTTAGTTTTTCTGAGGTATATTTCTTTATTGATTTGTAAGCAGTTACACCTATAAATTAATTTCTTTCAATTTGGCCACTGCTTGAAGGGATGCGTCTGTCAGATCGTCGCAGATCTGTCTAGACTTTTAAGTACCTGTATTTGCCGTTAGTCTATTATTCGCTTGGCTCTGATGATAAAGTTCAATTGTTATCTACTTTTAATAGTTACACGTTATAACTAAAGTGCTCAATCGCTATAAACCCTTTCAATACTTGTTACGAACTACTAATAAATAGTTCTCAGAATCAAGCGCGGGTCTCGTTCGCCATACGACCATACTCTTTTCTTTCGTCAATAAACATGAGAAATAAAGTTTACATGAGCTATGATTTACACTTTTAGAGGTAAAACTTATTTGTATTCCAACTCACCTCTTCTGATATATTAACGTAGGTACATACTTTATCACTTCGATAAATGTCAAATTATATGTATAAAAAACAAATATTTCCCACGGATAGTCAAGTTCAATTTATTAGGTCTTTCAACTTCTTATATAACGATAATAATTCAACCCTAAAGTTGTAAAGTTGTTTGTAGCCATGGTTTACAATATCATAGTTTATATATAGCACAAAAAAGCAATATCTATCTTCTTTAAAATCTTTAAAAATAATAGTTAGTGTTTTGGCACGTAACAGGTGAGCTGAGCTGCATTGCGGTGGTAACCTGACCCGACCCGAACCCCGGTCACCCACCGCACATGGTGCCCGCAGTGCTGTCTTACGTCACGGGATTTTGCTGTCTATTTTGAACGAAATGGAAGGTAAGGAACAATCTGCTGGAGAAAGTGCCGTGTTATTAGACGTAGATTGTAGTTCAATGAATAATTATAAATAATTAAAGTCTGATGAAGGTTTGAATATAAATATCTACCACATTTTCTAGATATAACAATTCACAATAGATTTTTATGGGAAATTACATCTACGAGTATATAGCTATAACTTGTTTTTTGTAAAGTATCTTATTACTCGTACACACGCCGACACCCGTGTAACCCTATGCAAATCATGTGATATTTTATTTTCAAAATTCTCTTCTGTACACATGTCCGATATCCTTTCGTGGAAGTAATACGAAATAAAGTGTGAATATCAATAAAATTATATGAGAATATTTTGCTGAGAGTTTAATTCAGTTTTTGCTTCAAACAGCGGCGACAATGTTATAAAGAAGTTCCGGGAAAAACAAGTGTCCCCTGGGTAGGTTATTGTCGACAACATGATATTGTGCTATCACAACAATGTTTCGTGTGGCGCGTTATCAAGTTTATAACATATTGCAAGCACTGTGAATCGTGTGCGTTTCCTTTTTATTTTTCCGCCGTAACACAATGCTGTTGTGGTTTGCGGAGAAAATCATTTCTCTCAGTGCAACATTTTTACAGCAATATTTTGAAAAATTGAGATATTTCGTGCATTGCCATTAATGCGGAGCGGAGTGTTCCAAACAACCTTTTTCCGCTAATGCTTCACACTAGAAATAGAAATGAAAAATATTGAAAGAGTCTAATGTACCAATGTTTAATGAAATATGTACAATAGTTACTAAAGTTTTCGTCGGTGTAATGTAAGGCTATAGGTAGGTACGTCCTATGCATATTTGAAGTTGAGAAACTATTTGGGTCGTTCAAGATTGTTAAGCCAAGGTGCTCACATAGTCTTAAAGTTTCCTGAATTCGAAAACAATAATCTCTACAGTAACACCAGCTAAGTAATTAAGTTAATAAATATTATAAATACCTATCCTGTTGTGAAGAATATAACAATATATCCTTGTTTAATATGAGAGGAACAAATATTTAATGAGGAGATTCCTTGTTTGGACTCTTACAGTGTAAGTTGTTTTATGTTGTTTTATGCAAACATAGGTAACTAAGTGGTGACCGCGACTTCGTCTGCGTGACAAACGGTAGCCTATGTCCTTCTCCAAGGTCCAATCTATCTCTTTGCCAAATTTCATGTTACGATCCGTTCAGCCGTTTAGTCGTGAAAAGGTAACAAACAAACAAACAAACAGAGTTACTTTCGCATTTATATATATAGTATGGATGTTTGACAAATAAATTGATTAGATTTTAACTAGGCTCAATTTTCTATAGGTGTGATAAACTCGACCAACACATCAAGAACAAACGATATGGTCAGTCAATCTTCGAATAATGCTTTAACTAACTCTTTCAAGTAATACATTTATTTCAGACCTTTCTTAATTACAATCAGCCCTAGCTTTGTGATGATGAATGCGTCTCCTGAATTATTATGTTATATGTGAGCATTGAGGGTAAGTTATACCTTAATCAATTCACCAGACGCCGACAAGGAGCTAGACTAATCAGTCGAGTTGAAAACTTCACCGTGCTCTAGTGAAAGCTTAGTACCTATGCATCTTATGTTGCTAGTTTAAATTTAAGTTGGTCCTACAGAAATTTCTTGGAGTTTAGACGTTTTGGTCAGTGGTCATCGTAGTTGCAAAGTTGTTTATTCGAACCGTATTTTTTTTAAAGGCAAATTGTAATTGTATCTCATTTCGTTTGTGAGTTACAGTACATAATAAGCAGCAGTAGAAGTAACTACATAATAAAATAAATACGATATTAGTAGATATAATAACTCGTTTTATTTCTAATTATTCGTATTTCATAATAATTAAATACGGTCTCCTAGAAATTGGCCAGCATTAGTAGTACAACGGATAAGTTTAAATTGCCCGTCTCTCAATCGGCAGCCAGCTGTTTTTATACACCACTTCAAACACTTTTTGTTAAAACAAACTGTGCACGAAGCCAAAAACTATAGTAATTGAAATACCGCACAGTACATTGCATATTATTTATTTACTTGTCATACCATATTTCAAGATAAATCTTTGAAAAGCATTAACGCATGCTTAGCGAACTCTAAAGTTATTATATTAAATGGAAAAAGAATACGCGAACAGGATTCGAACCTGCGCAGGTTCGAATCCTGTATATACGGGTGACTGCCGCATTAACTGCAAAGTTAGTCGTGTCGATTCGGTCACCTTTATGGGACTGAGGGACTGAATTGATAGCAATGACATCGCCAAAAAGACGTGTTAAAACTTTAGAGTTCGCTAAGCATGCGTTAATGCTTTTCAAAGATTTATCTTGAATTGTTAAGGTAATTGCATTCTTTACGACATTTTATTAACTGCAAAGTTAGTCGTGTCGGTTCGGTCACCTTTATAGGGACTGAATTGATAGCAATGACGTCGCCAAAAAGACGTGTTAAAAAATGGAAGAAGAATTCGCGGTGGAGAGCAGAGGTCGAGATGGCTTAGTGGTCAGAGCGCCTGGAGTATTTATCCGGGAGGCGCAGGTTCGAATCCTGTTCGCGACCGTATTCTTTTTCCATTTAATATAATAACATACCATATTTGATAGTTATACTACATGGATTCCCATTGCGGTTTTAATCAATATTATAATGTAGATCACAGTAGATAGGTATTTAACATTGCAATTATCTTAATTAAACTACACATTATTAGCGGAGCTTCTCGATAGACAACACAGAACTCAGTTTAATTGATTTGTAGTCATGTAGTTATTGCTCTATGTATTAGTTACAGATGAACTGTGGATATACTCGGAACAGTACGAAAGGAAACTAATTAGTTAGACATAAGCGAGGATCCTGCCTTCTCATTCAACAAGCAATTACAACTAATAGAATAAACGTTAACGACAGTTTGTTACTGCTAATGGTATTTATTTGTGAAAATGTGCTCCTCCCGTGTTTGTTGTTTGTAATCTCACTAACGAAGTAATCAGGTTAAGTACACACATTATTCTTTTATAGCGATCATTGCCGACCTCAGTTCAACGACGACTCAAGGTTTTATTTTCAGAACAAATAACAATAAACGAAAATAAATATTGTTTACAAAATGAACGAGAACGTATACCAATTTTTTTTTTATGAGTACCTACTTTGTTATTATTTGTTTATTTTGTAAAACAATAAATGTGCTTCTTATGTTTTATAGATATCTTTTGTATCTGGTATAAAAAGGCTCGAACAGACTTCTAACTTAGAAGACTTTACTTGAGGCTTTCAGTAAGTAGGTATACCTTTAAGTCTATGTGAGTATATCCTATTACAATCTCTAGGTACTATCTATCTCCCCCCCAGGGGTTCCACCTTGTCGTGGTGGGGGGGCTCTAGTAGCCGTGGCTTGGTCACCCACGGTGAAGCTAACGGAACCCGAGGAGGGCCGCTCCTCAGGGCTTGGCCTTCAAGCCCATGTAGGAGCGGCGCCGGCGTAGGTTGCGGGCCTTATGGGGGGTGTCGCAACTGAGGTGGGCTGCGGCGTCGTATGGGCGGCACCGCAGCTGAGGGATGGGGGCCGCGGTGGGAGAGGAGTGCCGGTATGTCGATGCGCCGCTCTCCCTACCTACCGCGGCCTTGACGGGGCCGCCACCGTTGGATGGCGGACGCGGTGGGGCCGCAGGGGAAGAGGAGTGCCGGTATTGCGAGGCGCCGCTCTCCCTATCCTCTGCGGCCGCAGTGGCAGGCGGCGGGGCCACAGACCTGACCCGTCGCAGGGGACCTAGGGCGTCCAGACACGGGGTCGTCTGGCGCCCATTGCACATGGTCTCCGAGGTGGTTGCGGCACGCCATTAGTCTGGTGTGCCGAAGCGGGGGGGTGCAATACCCAACCCCGTGAGGGAGTCCGGCAACGGACGGCTGCGGGCGGGTTCGCGGTTGTGTGCGAGAGCGTTCCCGCGTCCCGCCCTCAAGCAGCTGAGGAGGTATACTGTGGAGTTTTAGTGGGTTCGAGTCCCACATAACCGCTCTGTCTCCCCGTGTCAAAGCGGTATGCGAGGGCATTTCTCCACATAAAAAAAAAAAAAAAAAAAAAAAAAAAGGTACTATCTATCTATGCTATAATAAAACTGTAGAGGTACTATTTCTTAATGTTGAATTTTTTATTTATTTTTGCGTTTTTAATATACTTTCGATATAGAAGCCGAAACCACAATTTTTGGAAACGTTGTCTGTTTGTCTGTCTTTCTGAACCCTTATAACTTGATAACCAGTTGACCAATATTAAGTGGTTTTCACTGTAACTTATCTTAGTGATCTGGGCAACCTCTTAGCGAAATTTCATTGCGCTAGCCCTTAGGGCCGAGCCGTACAACAAATTATAGTGTGTTAATGGATACAATACAGTTGAAGAAACTACCGATTTAGATGGGACTAAATGCAAGTAAAAGTAAATTTTTACCATGACACTATCGCTCAAAGGAGGTCGAGCTGCGCAATTTTTTATTTACAATATTATCAATGACTACATCATGTGAAATGAATTTTTTATTATTTTTTTATTATTACATCGTTGTGTTCATTTACGCCATGATATTATTTTTCGATATCCAGGCGGACGGAGTCACGGGCTAGGCTAGTAATCGAATATCACAGAATGTCTAGCCACTATTATCACGAACATTGTTAAAGAAAATGTGGTCAAGGAAAAAATAATGACGGCTATATGTGTTGCCAACGTGTGGGCGGCAATAATCGTTTATTATCCAATGAACCGTGTCGTGGGGCCTCTTAACCGAACTTTTAATTTAATGTTCACACAAACAGTCGTACAGTGCACCCAAGCGAAACTTAGATGCCACAACAAATATCAGAAAAAAAAAGTTCTAGATTTACTTTTTTGTAAACCGTACAAATTCCAATAATGATCAATTTTTAATTAAGTACTTCCGATTACACCATGTAAATCGTTCTGCTTATTTTCAAACAGGTAGATATACAAAGTTTCAATATACCAAATAGGAAAATATGATACCAACTAACCCGTGCAATGTAAATCCGAACTGAAAATTCAAAAGTTCATCGAGGTAACCGAGTTGCGGTGTGAATATTTTATTTGGAAACGTGTGAGCGAGACCTAACAACTGTGTGTAAAGGTCTTTTCATATTGTAGTATTAAATTATCCAGCGCCGCCCGTCGCAAAAACACCCAAAAATAATAAAATGCATTTTGCGGCACTTTTTGCTCATATCAGCAAGCATTTGGCAACAGCCGTTACTAAAATGAGATCCCCGAGAGATTCAGAGAAGGAAGATGCGAAGAAGTTTTATATAATAACATCTAACGAGAAAATAACCATTGTTTCAACAAGTAGCCAATATTGAAATCAACCGAATGCGTGAATTACTCACGTTTTTGTTGCCGTTACCGTACGGAACTCCGCATGGAGTTATTTTTCAAAACACCCGGGTTCAAAATTCAATTCCGTCAGTAATCCGTTGAAGTTGGATTTTTGTGAAATACTACACGGCTGTAGTTATAACAGAATGTTTGCACTAACTCATACAGTTCGGATTGAAGTACGAGTACCTAGCGTTGTGTTAAAAATAAAAAGTTGACGTATGAAAACGTGTTACTTTAATCTATCGGCCCCAGAAAAAGCTTAAAAGCAGTTCGTCTTCGTCTACTACAATACTTACGATGGAATTATTACATCAGGCAGTTCCACTCGCAGACGGCCAGGGGGCACAAAATCTGTCTACACCTTGTAACGGTTTTATTGCAAGCAGACTGGGAGCAAACACCCCCACCCCCCCGACATCCCCTCGACACTGTCGAATACGACTGCAAAATATTTTCTACTAATAATAACTGTGTTACTGTGCAGTATTTTTCATAATTATTAGTTTTTCTTTCGTGGTTTTCGGCTCGTACAAATAGCCCGATGTAATGACGCTGGTGGCGGTATCGGATATTACCTACTTATATTGTAATAATGTCTGTGAGGATGTAAAAATGAAAAGGAAGCAAATGGTTTAAATAAAAAAAAAATATATACGTGTTTGTATCTTCTTGTACAGTATCTATTCTAATTAGTTTTTTCATTCCAATCCATATTGATTAAAAATTATAAAGCGAATAGTATTTTATTTAATAAATTTTAATCTAAAATTATCTTACCTACAACGGGAAACTCTATGTCGCAGATGGATTGTAGAATAAGCTGTTTTACAAAACTGCTAGCTGATTTACAAAACAGTACTGTTATGAAAAACAGCTAAACGACGTTTAGCGGTTTTACATAATTGCTGAACGAACGTTTTGCGTTTATCAATGCAGCGGGTCAACGATCAGAGATTATGTAAAACAGTGTGAAATGAACTGTCAGATTGTTGATTTTAGTTCGAAATTTTGCCGCATATGGCTCTGTATGTCTTAACAATAATAACCTAACTTTATTTTACTAGTCAATAGCAAAAAAAGATGAAAATTTCGAATGACGTATATACTAAACCACTTTAATAGTCGACAATATATCGGGATTATGAAAGAAATATACGAAATTCATCCATGAGCGAGCGAAGCGAGCTCGGGAGTTTCGTGTATCCCGACACGGACAGGTTAGGTTCGAATAGTTTTATAAAACAGTACAGTACCGTCGACCCAGCCACGGAAAGTCAAATCAGAATACAGTATCGCTTTTTTACTTGAATACAGTATCGCAATGGCAATCCAGCTGAACGTTGTTTAGCTGTTTTATAAAACAGTACTGTTTTGTAAAGCAGCTAGAGATTTTGTAAAACAGCGGATTCTACAATCCATCTGCGACATATACATTAGTGGTATCTACATTGCTAGATTGCGGATTGCTGACCTAATATAATTCTAACTAAGCCAGCGACCACGCCTTAGCTTTATGAATATGGTTTTAAATATATTATTTTACCCTTAATCTCTCGACCACAAACTCTAGTTATGCTACTTCGGTACTTACTTCATTTAAAAATCATAACCTCAAGTCACACAAACGACATTTTATATTCACATAAAACTATTTCACGAGATTCCCTGACCATTTTTCAAAATCGGAAATGACAATATATTAATCACACTCCGAATCATATAAAAGTTTGAAAAAGAATCTCAAGTGAAAATATAATAAAGTGGCGAGGCATGGCGAGATCGGCGCGAACAGAAGACGCAGAGTTTAGCGATGCGGTCAAACAAGTTTTCGCCACGATGTTCCAGTCGGCAAGCCGCGGACCTAATGTCTGAAATCATAAATAAGTTCATACAATCGGAGCTCGACGTTACTGAACTAACTACAAACTCTTTTTGTTCTCCGTGGCGTGATTAATCCCGGTTGTTGTCAGTGTCCGCGCAGCGCTATTTATCTCTATCTATCTTCTTAGCCACAAATTCTATTACGGCTAATTCTTCGACGTCGTTATTTTTATGTTGACGCAAATGCTATCGTAAAAATGCTTACACCTCTTTGTTCATAACTGCCTGTCCTCCGTGTTTTATCTGTGCGAAACTGTCTTTATTTCATGTGCAATGTTTTTGGGAGTTGATAAAGTGTTTAGTACCCATAATTAACCAAAATTGGAATTGGAAGTGTTTAGTATGAAGTATTAGTAATAATAAAGATTGCGAACTGAAACTTGAAATTCATTTAATCCGAAGTTTATAGTCTCGCTGACAGAATAGATTTATTTTTATTTTTATTCCAACTCTCAGCAATTTAGTAAAACGTTGTGGAACAAAGTTAATAGTAATGAGGTCGGTTGCTTAGCGCAATACTTAGTGTAACGAGCTTCAGTGTGGCCATAATCCTCGCATTGTCTCCGTATTCACTGATGACAGGCAGAGCTCTACTTAGAACAGTACGTTGGAACACTGTTCCTTGATAATGTGCCAAAGTATTCTGTACACACGTGTAGACAATACAGTCGGATTCACACTGTGGGATGTATTATGCGTGTCGACTTGTATTGAAGCCCATTTCTGAGTCATTTAACTGGAGGATAATCCCTGGGCTATGTTTCCTCGTGAAATGTTGAGAATTTCTTGAATAGGCTGTGTTATGTAATCCGGTAACTAATATCTGTTGGTAAACGGTAAAGTTGGGTGATAAAAGTGGATGATAGTAACCAGCTATTACTGAGTTTTATGAGAGGATTGTTTGCATTAAATGATGCTTGCGTGTGTTAAAAACACTTGTATAATGCGTACAATTAAATGATGCATTGAATGACTTAATATGCAGGAATAGCACGTTAATCCCTTTATTTGGTATTTTATCACTATTATAAGGTATTAATACGTGAAACAAACTTGTACCCCTTTTTACGACAATTATGTGGACGAGGAAAAAAAAAAATATCATCATCATAATATAAATAAATATCTATATGTATATATTCCCACTTATTAAGTCCGCCTCTGTACAATGTTAAGTTGTGCATAAAGCATTAATAAATAAATAAATAAATTTGGCACAGTTAAAGTTTATATGGAGAAGGAGTGCAGTAAGCTAATATTTTTATGTAATACTGCTGGTGCCCGCGACTTTATCTGCGTGATAAAAGGTAGCCTATATCCTCCTCCAAGGTTCAATCTATCTTTTGCCAAATTTCATTACGATCCGTTTAGCCGTTTAGTCGTGAAAAGGTAATAAAGAACCAGAGTTACTTTCCCATTTATAATATTAATATAGATGCAAACAAACATTAAATAAAACAAACATTACAAACACTACCATGCGTTTGACACATAAACCTTTGACAATAGAACCTTAACAATGCTCTAATTTAAAATTAAAATGAATTATGGTCGAATTTCGGCCAGTGGGCGACCAGTAGTTTTATCAATATAATGACAATTTCTAAAAATAATAAAAGGCGTAAAAGTACAAATACTTAGTAATATCGAGTAAACCATATAAGTATGAGGTAGTGACGTCACTCGAGGATTTTCCTATTTCCCCGCTCACAAATAAGTCGTTTGAAGTACCGGCCAATTGTATTTGAATCCACTCGAACTCCGGCTGACTAGCCTTTATGTCGTTCTTTTGTGATTTGTATTTTAGGAAATTCAATACCTACGTGCTTGTTGATTTGTACCTTAGGACCAAGAAAAGGTTTTCTTATAGATATGCCTACGTTTTATGTACCATACTGTGATGGATAAGTAAATTTTTGTATAGGTACAATTTTTTAGTTTCTATATAGTAATAGTTACTTGGTTTTCTCTATATGTACTTGTACATTGACTATGGATAGAATCTGTTGTATATATCTGCCTAGCCTTTTCCCAATAACATTGGGGTCGGCTTCCAGTCAAACCGGATGCAGCTTAATACCAGTATTTTACATGGAGCGACTGCCTATCTGACCTCCACAACCCAGTAAGTGGGTAACACGATATCTCGTGGTATGACTGGTCGTCAGACTTTCAGGCCTCTGACTACCCCTAACGGTTGTCATAGATCTTAATTTGATAACTGGGACCAACGGCTTAACGTGCTCTCCGAGGCACGGAGGGGTCTCGGTATGAAATGATAGCCACCCATCCACAGACCGACCGCGGCAAGCGCAGCTTAACCTCGATTGATCGATCTGTGCGGCTGTTACTTGGCCACAAGCCCCTCAAATATAGGAGGATAGAATCTGTTGTATGTAAGTAAGAAATTCCTTGTGTGTACCTATACCTGATATCTAGAAGGTGGCAATCCGTATCGATGTTTATCATTTAGTGGATGTTGTTAATATTCATACTTTGCTTTTTACACAACAGCCCAAAAACAAGAGTATTATGTTTTTAGGGTTCATGTATCTATTTGTATTTATGTATGTTTGTGAGTTTCTTTATTTCACAATAACTTCCAAAACGCTTGAACCGATTTGGGTGTATGGGGTATCGTTAGAATCCTTATTTCTCGGGTACTATAGGCTAGTAAGATTTAAAAAATAGTAATATGGTAGATACCCGTGGTACACAAAAAGGTATGAAATAAAAGAATAGGTACTACATTAAATTGTTTAATGTTTTTTAATAATAAATTTCGCCTTGTGTCTTATTGCAGTAACTGTTGTTAATTTTCGTCGTCACATTGAGCGATCGGTTCCCGCGGGATACGGTTTTGAGTCCCGCTCCAAATAAGTATTTGTATGGCTTACAGTTGATTTCTCCTGGTCGGGGTGTTGTGCATTTATGTGTTCTCTGTATAACAAACATTAAATATATATGTAAACATAAATACTCACGAAGCTGCGTATGTTCGATGAAGTTACGATGCAGGAAAATGGCTTTCCATGGATGTATTATATTTATTGTTTCTAGTAGGCTTTTTTGTAAATTTACATGATGACATGCCTACATAGTATTCTGAAACATTAATTTAACATCCATATTCACATCATATATTTCAATTCAAATTTTTATCAAAACACTTATTAACCTTTCGGTTCAGTAACGTACAGATCTGTACGTTGTAATAATAAAAATCTATTGTGTCTGCGAATGACTGACGCAACAGCTTAATAACATTTATGATGCTGACTGTATAGTGTTCCTTTGTAGGTGTGACTCTCTATTAAAGCACATTTATGTTCAACACCTAACAGGGTAATGAACCCATGAAATAGGAATAAAAAGCCATCTTTGTAGACTGGCTCATGTCTAGTGGTCAAGGGCGACTGCCCAGCATGAGGCTATGGGTTTGATTCCCGGGTCGAGCAAAGTATTATTAGGTTTTTCTATTAAGAAATTGTCAGTAGCAGCCCGAAGTCAGTTGTTGCCAGTTGATCTCAATAGACTCATCATATAGGATTTAATAACCGTATTATTAAAAAGTGGGTGTACAACCACTGGTGTGTACGCCTCTACCTACTCCCTCTTGGAATACAGGCGTGATGATATAATGCTGTGCAATACCTTTACTATTAATACAGATGGTTCTGTATTATAAATACAACGGATTCATTAGACTGCTTCGTAGTAATGTTAGTGTAAGAACCAAGTTATACAATCAAGTGGGACTCGATAGGTAATTAGCCACCAGTCACCACTCCACTCTGCGGTGACAGATTGAGTGACTGACGTAATTATTGATGCTCAACTTCGGAATCCGTTTAGCAACTAACAAGTATCACTCGTAATTGAGAAACCCCTATAACTTGATTATAAAACTTGGCGAATTTGGATTAGGTTCTGGTGACGTCATTTTATGGGGTATGGACTGATACTCTAATGCCTCTTAATATTTTACTAGCAATTTGCCCCGGCTTTGCGCGGGAAGCACTACTTATTATTTCTGAAATAAAATATAGCCTATATCATAAGCCTTCTAAACAAAGTAACTTTCTAATCTATCCTGTTCGCGACCGTATTCTTTTTCCATTTAATATTGTAACTTTAGAGTTCGCTAAGCATGCGTTAATGCTTTTCAAAGATTTATATTGAATTATTAAGGTAATTGCATTCTTTACGACATTGTATTATCTGCATAGTTGGTCGTGTCGGTTCGGTCACCTGTATAGGTACTGAATTGATTGCAATGGCGTCGCCATAAGACTTGTTAAAATATGGAAGAAGAATTCGCGGTGGTGAGCAGAGGTCGAGATGGCTTAGTGGTCAGAGCGCCTGGAGTATTTATCCGGGAGGCGCAGGTTCGAATCCTGTTCGCGACCGTATTCATTTTCCATTTAATATTGTAACTTTAGAGTTCGCTAAGCATGCGTTAATGCTTTTCAAAGATTTATCTTGAATTGTTAAAGAATAATTAAAATCGCTTAAGAAGTTTCAGATTTTATCAATAACAAACTAAAAACCAATCTTTTCACTTTATAATATTTGTATGTTATTGTGTGTGATTGTGGTAAAAATACACTCAGGCCGGACACCATCTTCCTTGGTGAGGTCATAAATTCTAAGGTTCTACGATCACGGTGCTGGCGTAGATTTTTTGGTCGGTCTGTTTTCTGAGCATGGTTTATATGGCAAGTACTTTTAAGGAATGTTTATTCTTCAACTAAGAAGCCCCAACTCATATTACTAGATACCAAAGACCGAAGATATTTGGTAGCAAACGCAACATATAACGTTTACTCACAATGATCACATGAGATCTAGTAATAAGAGTTTTTAATTATTGTTTAATTATGATTATATAATATATAAGGCCCTAATTCATTACGTAATTTCCTTTGAAAGGGGTAATATATAAGTCAAATACATTGACTTAAGCTAAAAATTTTATGGATATAACAAATTATTTGTAATTAACATAGGACTAACAAGACGAAAACTGCTCCTTGAACGGCGAAAACTAAGAAAAAAATAAAATTGTAGTAAAAAAATTAATTATGGCTTAAATCAATCCTTCAACAATAAAAAAATCACTTACACATTGACCCCTTAAAAAGAAATTACCTAATAAATTAGGACCTCATATATATGATTTTATACTTAGAGTTATTTCAAATTCCCTTTAAAAATATCGTAACGATGTAAATACCTTATTTGATTACTAAGAATTCCACGATTGAAACAGTAAGTCCCATTTAATTCCACCCGTTACTTTTTAGGCGACACATGTACAGGTAATTGTAATTACAAATATATTCTACCTTTCACGCGTACCTAATTGCAGACATAAAATAAGCTACAGAAAATAATGTGTGTACTGTTAGGAAAATTTAATTATATATTTTCCTCAATGAACGAAAGGCTTTAAAAACAAGTGAAACGCGAGCAATTCGCTATTGAAAGACTCATCAGCCCTCTTTTATTTCTCCATCCTGATATTGTTAACAATATCAGGTTGGAGCCAAATCTTCGGCAAATGATAATCACCTTCATAAATATTGTATATTTGACATCGATAATAATTTATCTCACAGTGAGATTTGCCACAGCCAGCAATAAAAATCAACACAATATCCTCAGATAGCAGAAATCTTATTGTACTTAAATGACTAAGAAAAATAAAAGAGGGCTGATGAGTCTTTCAATAGCGAATTGCTCGCGTTTCACTTGTTTTTAAAGCCTTTCGTCCCGCGAGAGTATCAAATGTCCCTTTATTCTTCTCTGTAAAAGGGCGCTATTTCAAATTACAATTTCGAGACAAGCACGTCGATCCGGACAAGTGGCTTAAAACAAAATGAACGTCGTTTTTAATCATGGAGTTTAAAATTAGTTCTCTTTGAAGCACTGCGTGTTTCGCTCAAGCTCGTTCAAAGAGAATACCGACAAAAAATCTTAACAATTACTTCTAACATAAAAGAAGTGGAACAATATTAGTGAAGCCAAAATCATACCTTTGGAAGAACAAAACGACTCACAATACTGTGCTACGAACGACGGAACACTTTATGGTTTCATGAATTTAATTTCTAGCTAATGCGGCTTTTGTTTTCCGTGATTACGAAGGGATCTTGGGTATAAAAATATAATTTGCCAACTTTACCGTCCCACATTTATAATGTTGATAATTTGCAAATACGAGTTGGTATGAGCTTTTGTTTTGATTCTGACCGACATTGCCTCGGATATATTTTTAACGATTTAAAGAGACTAGGTGTATCTAGGTTGCCTTGTAAATATGTACTTGATATCTCAGTAAGGACTTTGATATCAAACGAACATTCGTAGCATTATTGAATATTCTTTTAAAAATCATTTGAAGAGGATCTTGATATAGCATTACGTGTGTATTCCCCAAGGGGTAGGCAAAGGTGTGCACAGTTATACACCCACGATTAATTGTTGTTATTTTATTTTATTCCCATGTAATAAGTGATGAGCCTATTTTGAATCTACCTAGTACAATTTCATCCAAACTCTGAAAATTTGCTTAACTAAAAACCTAATATTACTTGGCCCGACCCGGGAATCGAAAACAGAACTTGTGGTCACTATACCAATGCTGCAATAATATCCATTAAAGACGAGAGATATTACATAACATGAAATAATACTTCAATTAATACGTTGTGAGTGGAATCTTACCTCGCCCTCCCAGTAATTCAACATTACGTCGGGCGAGTCCGTATCTATATAACAACACAAATGAGTACTTCGTACGGGGATTATGTTCCTCTCGCGATAAATAAAACAATAGATTCTACATTGATGTGCGTTAAAAGTACTCCTACTTATCCAATTCGTTGCTACAAAATGGGCACAAAAGGCAGGTATTTGAAAGAGCCTGAATATTTCAGTACATTGCTCTTTATTGAAACTCACAGTACTGTAAACTTTTTTACTCTTTACTGTATTGTCTTTGATTCACAGTATAAGCACACCGGTACCGTATTTAAATTCGTACTCACAAATTTGGGTACCTTTCAGTAAATTTGCGGCTTCAACGCTTACATAAATGATATATTTTATTAGGAAGATTGGGAGTTTTAGTTATGCATTCAATTATATAACCAATACCAAATCTTTCAGTTTAATATGTGTACTTGTACTTTCTTATATTTTATCTGTATACTTTCTTAATCTTAATAGCTTTCCCTAGAAACCTACGCATTTTTTCGGCGTATAATGATCCTCCACCGGGTTGTGTTTAAGCTTTGTGCCAAATTTACTTGAAATGGGTCAAGTAGTTAAAGTGTCAAGAAGTTACAAATGTAGAATAATATACATTTGGTGCATGTATCACCAACTCACTTCAGCGCTCAGTGTTGTTAGCATTGCTCTCTACATAATTATGGATGTCTCTACAATGTTTTGAAATTATTTGTAAGTATATACAATTCATGCAACTTTCGCGTTCAGCACTGCTCTATATTCCTTTAGTATAGACGACTAAGTAATTTGTCGTGTATGGCACTGTACGTGTATGAACGTCTTTATCATAAGGACTCTTCAATCTCTAAATACCAAAATACAGTTTACACAACACTGCAACCATTTATACATTCGTAAAGTTTTGTTTAAAACTCAATTAGAAAATAACAATATTCTTTTTAGTTAGTTGACATTTGTGTAAAGTAAGTATAGTGTACGTACATTGGTGACAGTAGTTATGTGCGTGTCCCTCCTCTAATGTGTACACCCTTTGAAATATTCAACTTATTTAAAAGGCCTCTGTTATCTTTGCTCCCGTACATCAAAAATCTAACACAACACATGTACTATTATGTGTTTGAAACTTCTTTGCACTTTTAAAATTCTATTATCGTCTGAATTTGACGGCTGAAAATTAGCCAAGCTAGGTACACCAAGTGTTCTAGGAGACGTTGAAAGAGCGTTTTCCAAGAAAATTCACTAAGAAGTCGTAGCGAGACCTATTTAATAATATTCTAATAATATATCTTTATACTGACAAAAACAAGATATTTCGGATTTGGCACTTACCTACATCAAATTATCGTAACACTTAATTTGATGTTCACAAGTCACAGCATTCTGAGTAACGTTCCGACAGTCTTGCAGGTCACTAACATAACATGGATTGTGCATGTCACAGTTTCTAAGTTTCGAGTGTCCTTTACTGTCCTTTACGATGCTGAAGGGCGCCTTTGTTAAAAGTTGAAAGGCGCGTCAGAATGCTTTGACACTTCCATACATGTATCTACTTTATAAACAAATTACAATATGCTGTATTTTTTTTCTTTGCTACGAGTAAGTAACAGTATTAAGTACTTAATATTGTTTGGAAGTTACTTGTATGAGGATGTAACCAATTTGTAACTATCCGATTATGATTCTGATTCAATCTTCTTGAAAAAATCACATGTGCTCATCAGCTTAAGTAAATAGTTACCAAGGTTTATACGAATTCGGATGAATATTGGTGAAAAATATCAAATACTCGCACACAAAACATTCATGATGTATAGCTGTGCCCACGACTCCGTCCGCGTGGATGTCGTAAATTAACACCATCTCGTGTATGATCACAAATTCATAATTAACCAATGTTCGACGTGATTCTTTAAATTGGCATAACTTTTTTATTTATGAACCGATTGACATGACACAAAATGTTAAGTGAAGCATACCACAATATATTAGTGAAAACCACATCTAAATCGGATAAGCCGTTTCTGAGATTAGCGTGCACAAACGCACAGATAAACAGACAAAAATTCTAACAATCATTGTTTTGGGTGCTATTTGCGTTGATAAAGGTCCCAATAATATTTTTTCTCATATATCTTTCATGTACAGACAGCAATCCGTTACATTTTTATTATATAATAAAAATGTAATGTAATACATATGTATTGATTGATTATGATGATGATTAATGATTGATGATGATGATGATTAAATTGATAACACGACTGTCTATAATAACATTCAATCTGCCTTACTTTGAGCTGTTCAAACGGCCAACTGTTGGCAATATAACTGTATTACGAAATTAACATGTAGATAACCAAAAGGTATTCACTTCAAGCTTCAAACACTGCCGATAGCAGCTGCAACTGATGAGAGTCCATCGCCTTTGGACAGGACATCGCCAAAAATCCTAAGTATTCAGCTTTGCTCTTAAAGGAGGAAAAGGCCTTATTTATTAAGTCATACATTAATATAGTAATATCTGAGGTTTGCCCGATCACAACACATTATAATAAAACAACTTTTAACCGGATTAATCGCGTGTATTATTGGTTTTTTGTTTTTCCTGATGTTTCGAACACTTTGCAGCGTTTAAAAGTTGTTTTATCATACATTATTAATAATGCAAAATTAGGACTTGTGTTAAGCAAATAAGCCTTTCTATCGGATTAAGAGGAAGCAAACTGATGGATAGTTTATTTCTTGTGTCGATGAGCACGTAGGCTTTCAATTGTTTCTTTTTTTCAATCGTTGTTTAGGCATTTCAATATAAATTATATATATATATAACTAACTTGTCACTTTATTTTCCCTAGCTTTTAACATAAATTAACTGTAATTAAGTAGGTAAAATAACTTGGCAACAGTTTGACTCGCGACATCGCCGCGGCCTCAGCTCATGACTAAGGGCTCCGTTCGAGTTCGAAACTAGTCGGGCAGTCCCGAAGAATGCAAGTGAGTAATAACCGTTGAACAATAATTAATATAACTTGGGTTTCTGATTACAGTGAAGGTTACGTGGCATCTGTGACATCTGCTTTGTTTGCCTTTCATTTTACTTGTTTAATATTCTTCCTATCACGATAAACCGGGTATCAACAGTGGCCCGATTCCGGCTCAATATTTTCTACTTATCTTTTCTTCAATATCCGCAGTAGACTCATATTCACAACTTTATACACTTATACTACAGATTACTTAATACAATTTTTATCGTTCCGTTAGAACATAATTACGGTTTCAATTTAAAATTTTGCAACAGTTACCGTATTCAATATTTTAATGAGAAAATAATATGGTGCGATTTGATTACCAATTAGTTACTGTAAACCCAAAGAACTTCTTAATATTTGTCAATTTAAGCAATAAAGTATACTTAACGTAGACACCAAACCCGGGACCTCGAGCTCAGCATCTGCGTTCACAACCACTTGATTGATGAGACTACCTGTTCTATGCAATCTATTTTTATCTGCCCTGTTGATTGTTAGGTTGAATAACATGCACAGCATCAGCTGTGCCGTGTTGTTCAGAACTGGACATGATCCAATTAAGGTGAACGGGATATAGCGTAGCCGTGTTAGTCGACACAGACACGAGAACTGACGTAGTACTGTCTGCTCTAATATAAACATTATGGTTTTTACTAACCTTAAAGCTTTCCGTCATGGAGTATTGAAAAGCACTTCCGTTTAGGGCAAGACATATTATCGGTAGTTACATCCTAGTTTCATTTAATTACATATAATTTACATTTTTTTTTTATAATATAAAAATAGGTTATTTAAAAATAAAAAAAATAGTTGGCCACTGTCAACGGGAACAGGGCAAGCTACTGGTGGTTAGGGCTCCAGAGAAAGGAAACTCCTCACAATGCGTGCTGTACCGAGGAGTACCGCTTTCTGTATTAGAAGTTACATTATTATTAGGCAAGATATAAACTGTGTATTTTTTAAATTTAACATTATTAACGCTGTCAATTGCATAGACCCGAATCGGTAGCAAAAAAAACATACAAGGTTATTTTCGCATTTTTAAACATCAGTATCGATTCAAGAAATAAGATGGCAAGATATCAACTACTTGCAAGTAAGTCAGTATTTATTTGCATAGAAATAAACTTGGTAAGTAGGTACTCAAATGTTTTGGAAGATGTCAAAATATAAACTACTTGGTACTCAAATGTATTTGATTACTTGGACTCCAAGACTCCGTAGCATATAGAAGCAATTCCTCGCATGATACTGAGAAAAAGCTTGCTTTTACTCAGTATCAGCTTTTAATAGAAAATGCATGTTACTATTTTCATTTATTTATTTAATAAATCACAACAACATTTTTTTAAACAATCGATCGATGGTGATATTAATTGACGCTATATCTATAGGTTATAAAAATGGGTGTGACAACATTAATGTTGTCTTACTGTAGTAGTGGGTTTTATTGGTTATGATGTTTTTAAGGATGAATAACGTCATGTCACTCTCGCTACGAAACACTTCGTAGTACTGTCCTCAGTGTCCTAACGTTCTTGTCGACATAGGTTTTAAAATTCACTATAATAAAGTACCTTTACTCGGAATCTATCTATTATTTTAGGTATATATCTAGAGTTAAGTTCACACAAGTCGATTTCTGATATGATTTTGGAAATTCTTCAACATTTTAATAAAATTTATTTCGTCACGTTTTAAGTATCAAAAACCGCCTCGCGAGAACCGTATATGGCAAAATCACTGCGATATGAATTTATAAACTACTATCTAAATCTGTTTAATCAAATCCTTAGTAAGTATGGCTGTGTTTTATTTTGAGAATTGTGATTTACGAATCAATGCTATTACTATTCTACTTTAATATTTCTGTGATTGTTTGAAAAGATCACTCGATCCTAATTTGATGAACACAGGATTCTATATCAAATAACCTCATTAGTATTTACAATATTACGTTTGGCACGAGGGTTCTAAGGTATCACAAGTTTACCCGAAAATATACATATTAACGATAGGTACATACAGGATGGATTGCTTTGAAATTATAACGAGTCGTTAAAATAATACATGAAATATATTTCGAAGTAGATATGTTTTTGACGAAGGTGCGAAATATTGATTATCGGGTTTCGAATGCTAGTGGCTAAGAGGACTTTAGCGTTTTATTTTGTTTTCGAGTTGCTATTGTGAATATATAAAAATTCACACAACATGATCTTAAATGGCTCTTAAATCGTAAATAGTGTAGGAACTAACTAAAGAGTCTAAATATTTTTAATTTACTAAACAAAGGGGCATTCAAATGTGTGAAATTACAAAACGTACATATTTGTTCCCAACAGGTCAACTCTAATATCAGTTAAATTCTCTGGGTATAATTCATAAATTACTCTCTTATTATTATTGTACTTAATTGAGAAAACTTTGAATACATCTAGTGTACATCTATTTCTTGTTTAGACTACAAGATATATGAGTAATGAAGTGACAAGAAGGTCTGTATACAAATGAGCCGCGCTATTTTCGTTAGCTGGGAGGAAGGAGCTGGGCGCGGCGGGGGCTGACACGGCGTGATTGTGAATATGGGCCTCTTCGTACGCGCCACTGCCTTCACCCTCGTCCTCATCATCGTCGGACGGCACCGTCGGCTCCTGCTTCAAAGACTCGGCCCTTGGCTTTTCCGAGTCCCTCATAATAGACTGAGTGTTCATTGTTCCAGGAACCGTTATCACAGTCGTCAACTGAGATGAATTCTTCACAATCGACGTAGTCGCTTCAGTTACTTCGATTGTTATCGCTTTGTAAAGATTCTCCTCCGTGACGTTACAAAATTTCGATGATTGAAAGAAAATTTGTGTGATATCGGTACTGTTGTTTGTTTCGGTAAATGTAAAGTTGATAAGCTCATTACGCAATTCAGTGGAGAACGGCGCATTGCAGAGGTGACTGTTGCAGACACACGTCAATTCGAATGAGGTGTTCGACAGATTCCTTAATGAACACGGCGACTTTGTAGCGGCAGCGCAACTCAACGATGAGGTGAAATCTGCAGAGAGTATTATAAGCATTTTAATATTCCATCCGGTAACATCTTAAACGATTTCAATCTAAAAATATTGTAAGTCTAACTCGGGCGTCGGCTATAAAGAAATATGATAATTTTCATCCAATTTCGCTCACCGCTTATTCAAGTCACAATAACATTACCATTCCTCGCTGAAAGAGCAATTTTTCTTTGACAGGGCAATAACATACTAGAGTGTAATGAAATTACGCCCTTTACATGCATCCTCTGCAAGCTTCCTTTTGTTAATGTGTACTACTTTATATTTTACGAAATTATAGGTACGCGAATGTAGGTACAGGATGCAAATAATACTTGTAAATATTTCTTAGGCTCATTTCTTTCATTGCTACATATCTATGTCTATGTTTTCAGTTTTTTTGTGGGAAATCCAACGCTTGTCCATAAAGCGAGATAACGAAACAGGTTAACCAGACCAACCAGAAATAAGAGTTAAGCTATAGACACAAAAAGTTATTCACTGCCTAAACGAACTACCGTAACTAGAATTACAAACCACGTGTTCCGTAAACTGCTTCTAGTAACCTTGTTTGGGCCCTCACATTTATTAACCGTCACATTGATAAAAACCAAAGTACATTAAGTGGTACGCACCAGGTGCGACGGCTATTGTGGCGCAGAGCGGTTGGTCGACAGGACATAGGTCAGAGGGCCAGCTGCCCCGGCTGCCAGCCTCGCACGCCGTGCCATTCCCGACGGCGCACGCGTAGCACCGGCTCGGATTGATGTCTGGAAATAAGCAAATATCCATTATGTATGTGAGACTCTCACATATTAGAAGAAGTTTCAAAGTAGCACCGGTGACAGAAAAGTTGAAACAAATTCGTTTGTCTTGGTATGGACATGTGATAGAGGGAAACCAAAGAAAAGTTGGATGAATTGTGTAAGGGACGATATGAAGAAGAAACGGTGACGTGACGAACACATATTGCTCCGACCCCAAATATCTTGGGACCAGGACAGGAAGAAGTAGAGTAGCATATGAAACGATCGTTGCGGTTAACAAACACTTGGTACGATTATATGTATGGGAGACCACTAAATGCATTTCCGTCGAAGCGTCTTCGTGCTTTGGAAAGCACGGAGACGGAGTAATTAATGGCTTTCGGCTGTTGTCAATATATAGCAGTTGTTAAGTAAAAGGCCGAGCCTAAGTACGAGCGGCTAAGCTTGAATAAGTCTGAGGCCAGGTTGACATCTAACCACACGTACGACGAAGAAGAATAAGTATGTACTAAGCCAACGGTGCGCAATACTTGACCTTGCCAAACGTCTAATATCAGTCTCAAATATTTGCTCTTTTTACACGACTGCACAAAAAAAGAAGTCTTATATTTTTAGGGTTCATGTATTCATGTATGTTTGTGAGTTTCTTTATTCTACCATAACGCCTGAACCGATTTTTATGTATGAGGTATCGTTAGAATCCTTACATTATGGCAGATAACATAGGCTCGATATAAGGCTCGATAAGATGAAAAATTAAAATAATATATGGTACACAAATAGGTGTGAAATAAATAATATAATTCACACATGGTAGGCGCGATTCTCTCTTTTTTTTATTAATTTCATCTTTTTTATAATGTGACTAGATTCTACCGCTTGCCACGTAAACTGCAAGAAAGTAGTAAGGAGGGGAATAGTGTAACCCTTTATGGTCATAAGTCTAGTAGATCAGTCAGCTAAACGCTGTATAGATATAACATAAATATCTTTTAGTTCGGAACTCAGCAAAATGATGAAAATAATAAGCATATCGATAGATACTAGTATTATAAAAAGGAAAGATTTGATTTCGTGTCTGTTTGTTTATAAGGATTTAGTTAACCCAAAAACTACTCAACCGATTTTAAAAATTATTTCACCAGTAGAAAGTTGCATTAGCTCTGAGTAATATGGGCTATAGTTTATTTCAGTGATAATAAGGGGGTGTGGACGAAGCCGCGAGCACAGCATATATAGATAAAGGTACCTATTTTAGTTGTTTAATTTGTGCTTCAAAAATGTAAATAATATTAAGCTCGCAATTCTTTTATTCAAACGAAGTGATTAGCTTTTGCTGCTTAAGCTTAGATATGCAATTACTATTTGAACGGGACTCCAGCCAGAGAAAAAAAATACGAGTGACACAAACAAAGAATGCTAAGTAAAACCTGTCCAGTATTTCTCCAGTGCAAATGTAATTCCAAACGGCAAATATCTTACTACGGGTGAAGTGCACATATCGAGCAAATTCGATTAGGCTTTGTCGGGAACTTGGAGAAGAGCCAGGCACAGTAAAAAATGAGCAAGCCATTGTAAGCACAGGTGATATACACAATCATTATGAACACAGTTCGTAAACTTGAGATGTAGGAACATATTTAAATAAGGCATCCCGAATACTTATTTATCTGAAAATATTAATGTAGAATTTAGGCTATGTTGCTAGGATATTGCACTTGATCGCGAAGTGTGTGTACATTTGTATTATTAAATCTGCGTTGTGCTGTGGTCAAATAAACTTAAATTCCTTAACAGACAGAAACGCAATAATAGAAAACTATAATTCCAACTGGAACTGTTAACGAACACAAATAATATAGTTGTAAGTAATTGCTTAGAGGCAGTGGTATCATAAGTCAGGCAGAGTCGAAAGTTCAGCTTGACACACACAGGCGTAACAACAAACAAGTAAGGGTCTTGACTGCGGTGTTAACCCTTCCCAACTTTGATCACGACTTGCTAACTACAAATATACAGGATGTCACATGCGTGTAACCAAACAGTGTGGCCAAAATTTTAACGGAAATTATGATTTTTTTTAAATTTCTAGATTTTCTTCACATTTCATAGGCTGTTAAGGGATTTTATCCGCGACATCTATTTCATATTGTGGAGGCAATCATAATTATGATGCTTGACTTCATACTTAACTTGATGTCATCTGAATGTGATGGCAAGAATAACTAATAAAAAAAAATGACAGCGGACCTATCTAGATATATAAAAATGAATCCCTATTTCCCTTGGTCACGCCATAACTTGAGAACGACTGCATCAAATTAGATAATTCTTTTTTTGTTGTATTCATCATTGGCAGGACAAGGTTTAAGTTGTTTTTTTTTTTAAATCGTACGGATTTTTTTTAACGGGGCGGGTGAAACCGCGGGGCACAGCTAGTTTATAATAATTTATTTTAAGTAAAATTTTAATAAAGTCTCGCTGGATCTCGCTTATTTCGTAAATTACAAACGAGATCCTTTGAAATGTTCCTTATTTAAAAAGTCGTCCTGTATGTGGTTGCCGCGCTGTGAATATACGCGTCAGTCGTGAGCCTCTGTCTGTGGGAAAGAGTTATAAGTATTGTCTAAGGCTTTTGGTAAGCTTGCCGCTTAGATTAGGTACGTGAACGTTAATAATACCATAACCTATTTCATAATTTAATATGTACTTACATCATCATCTGCCTAGCCTTTTCCCAATTACATTGGGGTCGGCTTCCAGTCAAACCGAATGCAGCTTAATACCAGTATTTTACATGGAGCGACTGCCTATCTGACCTCCACAACCCAGTAACTGGGTAACACGATATCTCGTGGTATGACTGGTTGTCAGACTTTTAGGCCTCTGACTACCCGTAACGGCTGTCATAGATCTTAATTTGACAACCGGGACCAACGGCTTAACGTGCTCTCCGAGGCAATTGTAAATAATGGGTTACATATTACTATTACTACATGTTATAATTTTTCATATTTGTATTTTACCGTCAAAAGTAAAAACCAATGAACACTGAACAGCTGGTGGACAGATACGATTTCGTTACAAAGGTATAAAGTACCGGCAAAAAGGTCGGTAGCGATGCATAACTTGTACAGAATTGTCATAATATCTATACCTATTAAGCTAAAAAACAACCTACTTATGTGAGCCGTATAAAAAACGTAATACTTACACACGTCCTTTGTGAATAATACACTTGTTCAAGACTTTTTGTAATCAAGTGTTTCAGTGGGAACATTAGAAAATCTATTTTACTTTGTTTCCGCTTTAAAACAAAGAAAACAGGATAGAAATAATACAAATGAACATAGACAATTTTATTCATAGTATTACAATCTCAAAATTCTGTTTCGTCAAGAAATTTAGGATCGCAGCTGAAGTAAGTGGTTAGATTCACAGCTCCAGGCAAACTGAGATTGAACTGGGCTTAACAGCCTCCCTGCGGCGTCGATCAATGTTTTATTACTTTTTTATATCTCTTGTTATTATTTCATTAAATGGCCTCAAACTATTGTGCTGACAGTAAAAGTGTTTACGAACACATGTCAGATGACTGCGTGTTAAAACACGTTTATGATATTTTTGTGTTGCTTGATAATAAATGGATATGATCTTGTGAAAATGCGTTGTTTGTTATTTTATACAGAGTTGTATAGAGAGATATATTTTGTAAAGAGGTGTCATTTCTCAATAAATACTATCATAGTATGGTAGATAACCGTGTTATGCTCTAGTTACAGTCACGCAAATAACTGTTCTGGTTACCGTCTAAAAAGATCATCCAAAGCGGTACCCGGGAAAATAATAGGTAGTATTGAAAGATATTAAGGAGAAATGAGAAATTACGTCTGCTTGCCAAGCATGGTGATTTCCACTTTGAAAGTAATATGAGAACACGCTCATGTAGGTACGAGTATCTAGGTAGGAATTATCAATTTTTTATTACGTACGAATGGTTTTAAATACTTAACCATTCAGCAAATCAAAATGTTCGGCAGCTATGTTCATAAATTTATGGCTTGTTTATTGGATAGGTATAGAATATTATATAGTAGCTTATAAAAATATCTCAACCTATTGAATTGTTTCCTAAAAGGTATAAACATATTCCATGAATTTCAAACGTTATTATAACTATAAAACCTAATATAAAATCTTTTTTTCAGTAACTTGCCTAGTGAAATATCGATTAATAGGTACTTAACACAAACTTTGTGTAAAATAACGAATTGCTAACGTCTAACGTAACGCTAAACGTGTCTTAAATATGATTAACGTAATCACAACTTTTAAACATTTTCTAGTTCTTTGGCTGCAATTTCTCGAAGCCAGTTGACTAAACTAAGTATTAACACATAAATAAAAAGTATAGCTATGTATGACCAATTTTTGCCCCCGGCGTCGTCTGCGGAAACTTGGGAATTGGACAGTATTTACCGTTCCGTCCCTTATTCAGGCAGGGTATAAAACATCCCGCTCTGTCTGCCAAACAGACACCCTTACCCTATTCAATAACCCATTTGATTCCCGGAAATTGCAGCATCGAAACTCCCATTAAAATATGTTCAGTTATTTTAGAGTACTTTCGAAGAAATTATACGTGTATTCTACATCGTGTTGATATAACTGTTAGATTTTAGGAAACTCATTTTCAGCTTCGTTCATTTACCTACCTACTGTCACAAACAAGAATCCTAACAAGGAACTCATGGGCGTATTTGATTTTTCCCAATAAACTATTATTTTATAGTTCGGTACGCATGCGTTTGATAGATTTATCTGTGAATGTTAAAGGTCTTCTGGCATCTATTATGTCAACATTAGCAGAATGCTGCTTAGGTAGTCCTTTGGCACAGCAATTTTGATGGACACCTATATTTTACTGTTCATGTCGAGATTATAAATACGTATGTCTTGATGATTCGAAGCCACGTTTACGAACGCCTCAATAAGTTGATAAACAACAATTTTAACAATTTATCCTTCAAGGTAAAATCTTTTAAATTCCAATTCCACAACACGTGTTCACTGGACAAATTACAAAACTCGACTTCCCTATTAAACAAAGAGAAAAATTAATCGATTAACGATCAACATTGGAAATAAAACGTCCAATCAGGTAATAAAAGAAAGGGAAACTTTGTGAACCGTCGTAAAACGACATTTTGTTTTAATTTCTCTTCTGATTCAAACTCGAGTTGGATAAAATTTTCAACGAAGTGCGTCCTTTGAAGTGGGCTGGTCGGTTTACTCCCCCCCCCATCCCTCCCGCGCCGCAGGTAACAGTAGCTCGGCACAATCTCCCTATGCGGTGAAGAACCGACGTGGAAATTGTTGAAATAAACAAACAACTGAGTTTATTATGAAAATTGTTCTCCTGAACCTAGAGCAAACGAAAGGGGCTCATGGCTCAGTAACACTCGCACAGGTCGATCCATTGACTTTAAGCTGCGCTTGCCGCGGTTGGTCTGTGTATGGGAGCAGATATTGATATGAAATGATGGATCTTATATATAGACCAACCGCGACAATCGCAGCTTAAAGTCAATCATCCTCTGTGTCAATGTCGCAGATGGATTGTAGAATCCACTGTTTTACAGAACTGCTAGTTTGGTTTACAAAACAGATCTGTTTATTAAAACAGCTTATTATAACAACATTCAGCTGGATTGCCTTTGCATTACGTTTAAAAAAACTGCTACTCACGTTTGGACGTTATTTAGAATAATATATCTACAGTCAGACAGATTTATTTATTGTAAGTATATCAAATGGACAATGAACACTCAAGTAAAAGAAAAGATACTGTATTCTGAATTGTCTTTCCGTGGCTGCGGGGCACCTATTTTTGTGACTTTATAGTCACAAAAATAGGTGCCCCGCAGCCACGGTCAGAAAAAGGCCACTTACATAACATCTGATCTTTGACCCGCTGCATTGATATACGCAAAATGTTTATAAAAATCGCTAACCATCGTTCAGCTGTTTTACATAATAGCACTGTTTTGTAAATCAGCTAGCAGTCTTGTAAAACAGCTGATTCTCCAATCCATCTGCGCATCAATATCGCTTCTTTTTGAAGCGATATTGATGTCGCAGATCGTCAATCCTAACATTTGTCAAATGAAGATCTACCGTCTGAAAGCCTGACAACCAGTCTTACAAACAAGTTGTGTTACTCAAAGACTAGGTTATGAAGGTCAATTAGGCAGTCACTCCATATAATCGGGCTGGTGCCAAGTCGTTGGGCTATGTAAATACTGATGAGAGAGTTGCATGAGACGTTATGGTTTGGTACTCAATAATACATCATTGTATGTTAGTTCGAATATACAATAATTCGTAGTTTAGTCGCATCATCAGAACCTCTAATTTGTATATTAAAAACCGAGTCTAATATGCAGATTTAATTGACATTATTGCGAAGTGCGCTGGAGCAAATCTTTTTGAGTGCTAGGTAGATTGAAAACGCTTTATCTTTTTGATGAAAATAGACTTTAGAGAAATTTTAGCTAATCGAAGTCTTAAGCATTATTGTGATATGTGTTTTTGCTTAAACTTTTCACTTAAATATAATCAAAACGAGATATTATTTGAGGAGCACATCATCTCTGGTTTCCCAGGTTCCCAATATCAAATCTTCTAACCGGATTAATCGCGTGTATTATTGGACTTTGTTTTTCCTGACGTTTGTGGTCGCAGGGGGACTGAACTGAACTGACTTACAAAACAAAAACCAATAATACACGCGATTAATCCGGTTAAAAGTTGTTTTATTATAATGTATAGTGATCACGAAAACCTAAGATATTTTAATATCTAATATCAAGAAACGAAAGCAGTCTGTCAGCAATACATAATCACAAAATGTCTTCCGATTTATTAGTTAACAGTCGAGTCAGAGGGATCTTTTAGCCGGCTTGGTAGAGAACTCGTTAGTATGTGTAGTCCGGACTAGGAAACCCAAAGCGCGTCTGAGAGCGAGGATTATTGCCATCCACTTCGACCAACTATAGATAAAGCCCGAATACCTTCCGCAGGATGTGCAGTGAATTGCTTTAAAACTAAAAGGAGAGGATTATTGCAGGTGACTGGACGATATTACTGGAAACGTGCAACATTGCATTCAACTATACAAGTATTATTCCATTCATTACTGAAATACTCAAAACGTGAGTGGAATTTCTAATTTAAAAAAAACTATCTTTAATCTACTAGATGAATTATTAATTTTATTAATGTAAAAATATAGTTTGTCTTATAGGATATAGGCATATCAATGCTTAATCTAAATTTTATAATGGAAGTAATTTCAACAAGTACTACTTTTCCAGTTGAAAATTGCAATGTTACCCTAAGGACTAGACTGTTGACCTAGCAAGTCAAAGGTCGCAGGTTCATTGACTATTCTTAATCACATGCGTATTATACATTAATTTTTATCACTTGCTTAAAATGTTGAACGCAAGCGGAACCCAGCACAACTAAAAATGCTCTCGATGGTATGTAAAGTCGTGTGGTTCAAATCCTGACACTACTACTGTTGTTCATCAGTCAGACGATAAGAGGAAGATACCGCAAATTAAAGATTTGGTGTACAGTCTGAGAGACAGTGGTTAGATAATTACTTTATTGTTTGCTAAGCCAATCGTAAAATGAGTAACATGTTACAAGTTACAAAATATCTCAAATGTTGAATGTCCGTGACTCGACAACATTGTGTCTCAGTGCACTTTTTTAACGCCTTCAGGCAAGATGGGGGCACGATCTGCACTGTATAGCTGATAGGAGCTGCCAGCCGAGGATCGTACTCAGTGTCGTGAAATTAATGAAGCTTGTGCCCAATAGGGAGCTGTAATATGTTGATGATAATCATTGTCTCTTCCCGACTGTCAATTGTATGAAAGGGTACTCCTCCAATTTGCTGTATTTACACGACTGCCCAAAAAAGGAGTGTTATGTTTTTAGGGTTCATGTATGTATGTTTTTTACATCTTTATTATTAACGTCGTACACCATGATAGATTAGTTATGATGATGATACTGAAATTCTTACCTCTTTCCTGAAGGGCGCCAGTCCTGACGTCCACCACCAGCAGAGCCACGATGCTCATGAACCACATTGACGAGTACATTGTCTTTATTGGGACTATGAACAAATTGACGACTGACTATACACAGAATCTCACTTCGTATGATTAATATTTAAACATTTCTACGTCCCTTATAAATTCCTGCAATCGCTTTTATTTTCTCTTGAAAGCACCTAGTAAAAAAGAAAAGGTTTTATTTAATTTGTTCGCAAAGCTTAATGACGAGGAAACGAAGATTCACTCAAATATTTTCTGTGACTTTTCAGAGCGTGCGGGCTTATGTTTCAAGAAAAACACGTTTAATCATTTCATTTAAATGCAAACATGCAGCTGTAAATTAAACTAGGAACGAAAATATTTATAAATAGAAGCAATTCCGAAAAAGAACTGGCCTTTAAAATTAAAAAACGTCTTTTAGATTGATCTTCAAATTAAATGTTTATGAACATTTAATTTGAATTAAAAGACAGCGAAACGCTATTAATACTTATATAAAATCTAGATAACTAGTACTCAGACTATGAACCATTGATATTTTATACCATATACAGCGTTGCTTCACAAAAGTAATAGATCCCACGAAAATTCTCCATCCACTAATGGAAACTACTATCAGTTAATTTTGTTACAATCTGTAGACTTTTGGGTGATTATAATTATATTATCATAACATCATTGTCGGATGAGATGATATTATTATTGAATAATCAAAACAAAATAAAATACCTACAATATTAAAACCGGTGATACAGATCCATAAATGTTTAATTATAATTAACCTTTGTTTAAAACAACTCCTATAGACTATATAATATAGGATTTATTATCCTATTAAAGGTACAAATAATTATATAACTGAACGATCACTCAAATATGCAGCACTTATAAATAAATTCACGAGTCCACGCACGTGTTTACCCAACCGCGAGTTCGTAGCAACCGCGTAGCGGCAGCGTAGCGCCGTCACTACGGCCCGTAGCCAACTGCCGTAGCCCGTAGTTCTACAGATTCGCGCATCCCCCGGGGCAGTTGCACTGCCACGTGAATTATTCCCTCCAATGTTCACAGTACCATGTATCGCTTGTATTGCTTTGTTATACAGTGTACAATTTTGTTTTCTAACATAACCAACCTTGGACACAATACTGGATTAGTCAGAAGCATAGGATAAGGTAATATAATAAAACAAGGGACTATCACGTTAAAAGCCGTCGGCCTCCGGAGTACCTGGCTATTATGTAAATTATATTTCTATTTGCTTGTATTTCGTAGTACTCTATTTATATTACCTATCTCCATTGTCGTAGGCTGAATATAAAGCCTCGTTGGTTTAGCGGTCGTAACCGCGACTGCTGAGCGTGTGGTCCTGGGTTCGATTATCTGGTCGGGCAAAGTGTTATTGGATTTTTCAGCCCAAGGTCAGGAAGTTGGTGGTGTGACACCCCCGTGCTTCACAGAGTACGTAAAGCCATCGGTCCTGCGCTTGATCTCTCTCCGGTCGTGTCGGATTGCCGGCCCATCGAAATATGAGAGTGAAGGAAGAGAGAGTGCACTTGTGCACTATAATATCTCCTGCGTACATGGCTAATCTCTGTGGAGATAGGCCGCCCTGACCAAAATACGCTCGGGAGGAGTATTATAATCATTTTTATGTTTGAATAACTGATAATAATAGGAAAAGAGCATATCATCTTTATAATTCTATATAATCGTGTAATAAATTACATGCATTAACTAAATCCGAAATGATATGTATCTCTGTAGTATGACAATTAATTTATCACAAAAACATACTCATGAACCATATCTTACATATCATACCTAACGGTTCACGGTTTCTAAATAAATATTGGAACTAAGCATTAACTAAATTTGTCACCATAATTAAATAACTGTTAACCTAACGCTAATGCAGGCCCCTTATATTTTTATTAGCTAATGCCCGCGACTTCGTATGAGCGACAAAAGGTAGCCTATGTCCTTCTCCAAGGTCCAGATCAAGGTCAAGATAGATTATCTTTATACATAAAATCATCAAAATTGGTTTTGCGGTTTAGGCGTGAAAGCGTAACAAACAAGCGGACAGTATTACTTTCAAATTTATAATATTATTTTGATATTTCAAAACAAACTATGGATTTCATCTAAAAAAGTAAAAAAAAAACTACTACATTTAAAAAAGACTTACTAATTTAACATATCCTAGAATGCCTAATGTATAATACTAATCACATGAAGTAAAACAGTCACGACCTTAATCCCAGGAGGACGAACCGGCAAAAGAAGTAATTATTTACAAATAAGAATAATGTATTCAGAGAAGAAAAAAGAATCGAATAAATCTCGACTCCCCGACGAAATGTATCTGCAGGCATTAGGATCCGGGCACACTAGAATGCCAGAGAATTGCCCGCCATAAAGTGTGCGGCGACTTGTTAAGTCATAAAACTAAGCACCTAACTAATGTTTTCGGTAAGTAATACCGGTCAGAGTGTTGTAAACCTGACCTATGTCCAGAGAAGGTTGAATCAGTGATATATTTATTTAGAACCTCAAGAGAATTATTTAGTGAACTGGACTATGATCACTCTTGAATAAACTCGTGTGTTATTTGCATCTCGGTCTAAATAGTTTCTATTCAGTTCTGACTGGCAACTCCTAAATGTTTAAAGAACAAATAGTTACAGTAGTTAACACTTGCTGTATCCCCATCTTAAAATAGCGATGGGGGGAGAATATCGGGCGCAGTCGGCGGACACATTAATTGGCAATTTCCTCGGCTCGCTGCCCTCTACTCACCCCCCCCCCCCCCCTTCTGCATTACTCATCGCACAAATATCTGATAATGATGTTCATTAGCAGCCAGCCTTGATTAACCGCGTGACGATACTCCACTACAGAGAAGCAGGGCGTGCCCGGATGCGGTAATGACATAAATATGATTTAATAAGAACATAAGAAAGTGTGTCATACACGGCCGCTGACTGAGACGAGTTAAGAGCTTTGTCGATCTCATCAGAATCCGGATTTCGAATTGTATATACCAACTCGACAAACACAAAGCTTACATGACACCTAATATCATCGTTTGCACTATGAGGGTAAACCTCAGTCTATCCCGTCGGGAACACAGTGACAGATTTGAAATTCGTTTCATAACCGTTTTGCCAGCCAGCTCGGGGTTGCGATATCATGACATGTGTCGACGCCTTAATGGTATGTTATCAACAACTGAGCTTAAATTCCATTAGATCTTTTTGCAACACAAAATGGCGGCTCGTCGGCAACTTTGAAAATATTCGCCCCTTGAGGCTGGAGTTTCGGTTCAACATTTCCAAAGGCAACAATGTTGTGAGAAAACTGTACATAACTTAAATGTACAACGATCAACTTGACATGGGAAAGTTATGAATGTTAATCTAAGGGTATTCAATGCGATTAAGAGGAGCACTCTCTGTTTAATTAGATATTTATTTGACTGTTTTGACTTACTTGTTTCACCCACCATTGGAATGAAAACCTGAACTTGTGGTAGTAGCTTGTTTTGGTCAAAAAGCTATAATTATGCAAACATATTCAACCGCAGTTAACAGTAACAGTAAACACGAATAGAAATACCGAGCTGTATTTTTGGTGAATGTGAATTTAAACGACTTGATTATACTACAGTTTTGTACAAATTGGATGGGTGCCGAAGTGTTTCCAGTTAAGAATGTATTTTATGTCTGACCTGCTTGTTGGTTTTATACTACTTAACTTAATTCACTTATTTGACATCGAAATTCATTATTCGGTACATTTCTTGCTACTTAACCGAGTAGCAACCTAGAAGTTAATCAAATCGAGAATATTAGTTTTTACGAGTCGTACTTCTTGGGTTTTTGTCATTATTGCCATTTCATTCGTCTCTGAAAATGAACACAAAGAATCCCTTCATAATTTACCTACTTCCAAATACAGAAAAAATGCCATTACAAAAAATCTAATCAAAAGTAAAATAAAACGTAAACGTTTTGACATAATATTACAATAGAGGAGCCCGTACTTACTTAGCGAAAGGATAACTTATTCTGTGAGGAGAGTCGCGTGGCTTGTGTCAAAACAAAAAACAATTTACATACCTCTACGACTCCACAAAAAAGGTTGAACTGATTGAGATTTCGAAATTTTTACCTTTCTTCCTTCATAAATATTTATTACGTTTTTTCAGGTACATTTAACATTTATTCGGAATTAAAACACTATGATGAATACTGAAAATCTTTGTAATACTAATAAATTATATTCAAGTGCAAAAACCTCTATCTTCTCCATTAAACATTATGTCAATCCGTATTTTTAATTTTCAATATCATGCAATCTTTAAAATGTATAAAATAGGAGTAATAATCATTTGAAACTTTCTACTTACACGACTTTTATTACCAAAATATCACACTTCCTAACAGAGCCAATCAAATACAATGTAATATTAATATTGTAAAAAGTTTTCCGCCAACAAATTCATAAAATAGAGGGCTAAAAACTGTTTCATCGGTTCAATTAAAAGTTTGTCGTGAAGCCGGCGGCGGCGTCAGGGGCGCATAATTACGGGTGTCAGTCACACCGACCAGGCGGCAGCCTGCCATAGGCTCTGGCAGGCAGTGCAGGCAACTGGCAGACTAGACTTTGACAATGTCACTAGACTCGAACAAAAATAAATTTCAGAGAAAATAAACACTTCGATGTGCTGTCTTCACTGCACCTGATGACGAAAAAGCTTTTAGTTTAGACAGTTTTTCGCTTTTTCAATGTTTTTCTTAATGCATGCTTGAGAGATTAAATTAAGGCAGTTTTGTGTTTAGTGTATAATTTGTTTATTATGAACACAACAAAGTAAGAAAATGTAGAGTTATACATTTCTGTGGAAAGTATATGTAAATTGAAATTCGGCTCAAAAATCTGTCATATGATATTCGGTAAAACTTGTTAATAACATAAGTAGTATAATATATTTCCCATTTATCTAACAACTCAACTACATAAATTTCAATGCAACCATGACAATTGCGATAACGCGTGGTAAAACCAAAGACTCGCACAAATAGCTAGCACACACTAGCTTCTCGTTTGTTCTCAGTTCTATCAGGATCGCAAGTAACTGTTAACCTTCAATGCCAATGATAGGCCGACAAAGCCTGCTATGTATTCGATACACAAGTGAACGTAAGCCTAGTTCCATGGAGCCAATCATCATGTTCGATAACGTTCTAGATTTATAGACGTTCTAGATAGGTACGACTTCAGTTGGGTTCTTGTGAGTGTTATCGTTTAAATACGTTGACTGTTACTGTTAAGGGTTACATTAAACTACTATGCATATGATTATTATTTTTTTACTTACTTTTTATTTCAGGTTCAACAAGAATATCATACTCGCGACGCGACTAAATTTCGAAATGATAATAAAAGGATATAACGGTAACCATAGGATTCCTTTGCCGTTCTTCTCTATAGGAAACTACATTTTGTGAATGTGGCAATTCTATAATACTTTAAGTTAATCTATTACCATTTTCGATTTATTTATAGATAATTTCTAATGTATTTATATCTAAAACTAGAAAACGTTGCACCCCATAAAGTGTGTCTGAATGCTTAACATGAAGGCAGCAGTTTATAGGGTTAATCTATGGGCACGAGGATAATTCAATACACGTGATACACTGACTAGATCACTATTACGTGCCTGAATACCACAGATTATAATGAATGGCGTATACGCACAGCACATAAACTGCGATCATATATCTTGGTAAATACGTGAATTGTGCGAGTTAACCCGTTTTGTGGGAAGCCAAGTTTCTGTCTCAATATCTCGTCGGGGATGGCGGGGTTGCCATTCATTCGCTACTTGTTCAGCATCGTCACCCACTGTGATGCCTAACTTGATGCAATATGAAAAGGCTTCATTTTGAACTCGCTAAACGTGATTGTGACGCTAACTTTGTGATTGTGTATACTTTGGCATTGTTATATTATTATTGTTGCATGTCAAATTAAGTTAAAGGTAAAATGAAATTTTATTGGCTATGTGGGCGTATCGATTCCGTCTAGACAGCTTGGAGTCCAATATGATGTCATTTTATTTCTATTAAGGCAATTAAGAAAATTCTTCAATTTGAGAAGGTGTACGAAACAACCTTTCAACTTCAGAGTTCTGTATAGACAAACATTTTATCCAATCATCACAAACTACTTTACTCACAAAAGTACATTATAAAGTACATTATTATGGTTCGTTATTGAAAGTGATTTTCAGAAATTATAATATTAAATGGAAAAACCCTATATAAATATTCAATGGAATCGCTAATCATGCGTTAATGCTTTTCAAAGATTTATCTTTAAGTGATTTTCAGTTTAACTTTTCATTAAATTATACGAGTATGTGTAGGTAACACATAAAACATACGAGCACATATACTACTAAATGGGTTCTATCTATCCCTATGTTAAAATATAATGAATACCAAAGAAGTTTCTTCCTAAGTTCTATAACTGTGTCATTACATTTTTGCACGTAACTAAAAGTACATACGCGATCGATATAATAAATACAGCGTGGAAAATTAAGCAATTTATTTTTACAAAATAATTGATATGAATGAGCTCAATTACTCGAAGCAATCAAATATCGTACGGCGATAACGTTATTAAACGTTATTATCAAATTGTTGAGCCCACGTAATTTGTATTTATAATGAAAACCAAAATAACTCGCGGCGGATCTCTCAGTATTTCCAACCCCTAGTCTCTGTGACGAATTTATTATGTTTACCGTACAAACTCGTTGGTTTAGGCTATACCAGAATAAGTAATTAGCTTATGGTCTGCTTGGCTAATTGCCTATGCTATGATAGGAATCTGACCAATATTCTTACTGTTATTTCTTATTAATTAACATTTTTAGTGGAATATTTTCAAGCCAAATTAAGTTTATGTACTTACTGTATAAACAAAAAAAAACGTGACGATATTTTATAGTTTTATGTGAATGTGATAATACTACATTATGACACAATTGTGCTAAGTTGGTCATTACAGTCGAGATTGAATTGCTACCCAGGCCTAAAGGCGTGTATAGACTATTAGCACTCGCTTCTCTTACGACGTTTTTAAACACACTTGCGAGGAAATAAAGAATAAAATAACACAAAATTACATTTTGCTAAAGACATTCAACTATAATATATAGATTTTGTAATTAAAATAGCGTGAGAATTTTATTTTCGTTCGCCGAGTCTATGCGTGCGCAATTGGTAGGAGAAAGACTGATAAAGTTGGCAAACAGCCTAATTACCTAATATTGAAATAAAATAATATTAATATGGTTGTATTTAAAACACAAAAAATGTAAATTTCAAACAGGATTCGAACCTGCGCCTCCCGGATAAATACTCCAGGCGCTCTGACCACTAAGCCATCTCGACCTCTGCTCACCACCGCGAATTCTTCTTCCATATTTTAACACGTCTTATGGCGACGTCATTGCTATCAATTCAGTCCCTATACGAGTGACCGAACCGACACGACTAACTTTGCAGTTAATACAATTTCGTAAAGAATGCAATTACCTTAACAATTCAAGATAAATCTTTGAAAAGCATTAACGCATGCTTAGCGAACTCTAAAGTTATTATATTAAATGGAAAAAGAATACGGTCGCGAACAGGATTCGAACATGCGCCTCCCGGATAAATATAATAACTTTAGAGTTCGCTAAGCATGCGTTAATGCGTTTCAAAGATTTATCTTGAATATTGACTTCTTATTGAGATTTAAAATTTTAAAATTACAAGTAAATTTAATCAACACATTGCACAGGTGCAAAAAGCACACGTGCGCGATAAGCCACCGTACGAGAAATTGCGTTAAAAAAGTTTTTATTTTTGTGGTGGCTGTTTTGTAGATTATATCTACAAAACAGGTCTAAAGTTTTTATCAGTTTCAATGATATAAGCCCAAACACAAAGTAGTTCCCGTAAACCGTTGAGGTTTTCCGTTTGAATTTCTTCGACTATCTTTCGTCTCCATCATCAGATTAACTCTAGATTTCCATAATGTATGCAAAGTTTCAACAAAATCGGCCTTCATGTGAAAAATCTATAAATCCCCATTTTTTTTTTTTACATTGATTTCTATCATTAGGAAAGAAATCCAAAAAAGGGAGTGTTATCTTTTTAGGATTCATATATGTATGTACGTAAGTATGTATGTATGTACGTTTGTGAGTTTCTTAATGCCACAATAACTTCTAAATGCCTCAACCGATTTCGATGTATGGTATATACGCGTCGACGGCCCGGTTAGTGGAGTGTGATAGTAGGATAACATCAGAAACTGGCGCATGGGTAACATTTGGAGTGACATAGTTAAATAGAAGGAGACCGTGTCGGTGGCGATTACCAAGAACAATAGCGTTCCCAATGAGGGTTGAACGTCAGGCAAGCGGCCGGTCATAAAACATTGCCATATTTAGCAGCATGCAATTCAAAAATATTTTGTAAGTGGAAAAAGAATTCATGCAGCGCCGACTCCGAGACACGTATATTTTTCGGGATCGCCCGACTAGTATTAATTTATATGAATATGTTTCACGAAAGTTTTTATAAGAAATTGGGATAAGGGCAGGGGGATGATGATGATGATGATACGCGTTGATTTGAGAACCCCTTCCTTTTTTCGTCGGTTAAAAAAGCATTTCTGGTGTGACATACCTTAACCCTTAATTACCAATCGTGTCCAAATCATAAACAATAACATAAAAAAACTAAATATGAATTTTAGAATCAAATGAAATGACAAACTTGATTGAATCCAGTTTACCCACACGAGAGACGAGACGATTTGAATTCTAATAATAGTTAGGTTAATTATTTTATATGAAAATAGATTAGGCGGCACTTTTGGGTGGTATTTGAAAGTAACTAAAAAAATATTTTATTAATAGCTTTCATTCTTCTTTCGCAAGGCATAGGATCCAAATCTGGTGTTACTGTTGAGTTGGCTTTTGCGACTATTATTAATTAGGAAAACTGGGACCGATGGTAAAAAAACCTCCCACTGATGCATCATAGAGATAATCGGATGATGATCTCTATGATGCATTAGGGGGAGGAGATAAATCTTTGAAAAGCATTAACGCATGCTTAGCTTACTCTAAAGTTACAGTAAAGTTACATTTTGTGGAAAAAAATACGGTCGTGATCAGTGACTATACGTGACCGTTAAGCCATGTCGACCTCTTCTTACCACCACTCTTCCACATTTTAGTATGTATTTTAGTGACGTCATTGCCATCTATTCAGTCCCTTTACAAATGAATGACGTCACCAAAAGATGTTTTAAAAATGTGGAATTCGCGGTGGTTTGACTTGGTAGAAAAAATGGCAGAATTATTGTGAACAACAAAACTCAACAGCGACCTCGAATTAATATTAATACCAAAGTTACGAGCGGCGTGGACGGCCCGGGCGGCCGCACGGTCGTTGCCCCAAACGTTTGAGTAATGCGTGCGTGCTTACGTATTAGTGAATTGTTATTGTTTCTAAAGCTTACGACTTGATGTTTGGATGTTGATTTACTTTTGTTTTTTTTTTGTTTTTTTTTTTTAATTCAATAAAATACTACCGAGGGCAAATCGTTCCGCCGCGGGAAAACCACCATTAACATTTCAGCGTGTGGGTATAAGAGAGGATCTCAAAAGAGAGGATCTTCCTCCGAGTTAAAAAAAAACATAAATAGGCCTTATAAACCCCTATTGCGCCCGAAACGAGATAATGTTTTATTTTATTTTAAACTAGCTCCAAGAAAACGTAACATTATTATGAAGGCTGGTTAAAGATAACGAACTATTACAATCAGGTAAATTACTGAAGCGAAACCTCGCATCTTTGAATCAATTCATAACCAATTCATAATCAGAAGCAGTGACAGCCGTTGTACTGGCAAGTCAAACTTCGCAAGTTCGAACCCAAACCCCTGTACCTAATACTTTTTAGTAGAAGTCGAGTTAATATATAAGTCAACATAGGTATATAGCATTAAACTTATAATAAAGCAAGCATTAAACTAAACTTTTATGGTCGCAGCCGTTAATAATTCTATTCAGAAAAACTTGGTACATATCTAAGTATTTTAAATGAATGCAATTCCTATAACTATGCATGAATTATGTATTTAAAATGTAGGTAATAGAGTCGTAATCGGGGCTGGTAGCTTAATCAGACGTCCTGCGACACACGAGCGCCCCCTACTGCGGCAACGAACGCAATTACTGACACCGACACAGAATATAAACAGATTAGAATTAGATATTGTACGAAATCTTATCTACTGATATATATACACACTGACATAACATAAAGGTTGACTGGCAGAAATTCTATATGACATTAAGCCCGCCTTATTTAAGTATAAATAACATTATAATAAAACATCTTTTAACCGGATGTGTATTATTGGTTTATGTTGTTTCCTGACGTTTCGAACACTTTGCAGCGTTCGTGGTCGCAGGACCTGCAAAGCACAATAATACACGCGATTAATCAGGTTAAAAATTGTTTTATTATAATGTGTAGTGATCGCGAAAACCTAAGATATTACTACTATAAATAACATCAGCATCACGCCTGTATCCCGGGTCAATTGCAGGGTTAGGCAGGTGAGTAGGTACTTACTGTTGTACCCGCACATTTCACTGATACAGCTATGAAGTCCCATGGCGTGCACCTAGCTGCGACGTTTCATAAGTGCCTGAGATTGGGTCTATGTGAAAATAATAATAATTGGTAAGCCTATTACCATCAACCGGACATAATTCCAAAATTCGGGCTTCTACTGAGAATTCCCTAAATAAGCTACAGCAAATACAAAGAAGGGAAATACTCATAATTGCAATATAAAATGCAAATATTAAGGTTTAAAATAATATGCTACAAAACTTTGCTAATTAATATTATATTATGTACCTTATTGATGCCCAATGTGAAACTAAAACTGTTCTAGAAGATTTTGGATAGGTAACCAATTCTGAAAGTATATAATACCGTCCGTTTCCTTTTGTGGCAGTAACTTTGTGGCAGTGTTCTTAAAATAACTTGCTGAAAGGACCGTCTCAAAATGTATCCGGTCTTTTTAACGGCTTGATATATTGCTACCAACATAAGACATAATTATATTTAAAGTACCATTATCATATTATTAAATTAACGGGCTTCGTCGCGATGCTTGCTCGTTAAAGCACATTTTACCCATTTTCACCCTATTATGGGAACCATTTCTAATAAGTCCCTCCTTAATGAGCCTTTAGTATAATGGAAGATATAGAAGTAGGTATATTAATTTGGTGACTCTGGTTGGTTATTATTTATATTTGGTCTTCATACTCGTTCAAAATGTAATAGAATGCTGGATTTCATAATATAATATTTTTCTTTAAAATATATAAATAAATAAAAAATATCTTAAACAACTGATATATTTACTCTATGTCCCATCTTTCTGAAATGGTCTCAATTTTCATATTCGGCAGTCAAGCTCTGTATTAAACGTTTAACCACAGCACCGCAGTAATCACAAAATTCTTCCCATTGCCATTGCCCCACATCTGCCAGAACAAATGAATAATTAATATATTCAATATCATTGTTACACTTCATGTACCTACTTAGTTTGGAACACTATAGTGTCAATTCTGATAGAATAGAACTATGTTTATATGTTTGAAAAACAAATCAAGATTATTCGTATAGGTCCTGTAGGAGTACTATCTACCGGGCAGTTCAAACTCCGGGCCGCAACTAAGAATTTCCTAACAGAAAAACCCAATATCAGTTTGCCCAACCCGGGAATTGTACCCAAAGCCTCACGCTCAGTAGTCGTCCCTGCGACCATTAGACTAATGACGCAGTTCCCATAAAAAAAACCTGTTTCGTTTAGAATGTCCACATCAGAATCATAGTACAGATACCATTGTATAATTGTACGTACAAAATTCCTACATAATTATGTGATTTAAATAATAATAATAAATCTGCTATATTTTAATTAATTACTTGCAAGCTGTAAGCCGACAATAAAATCCCAAACGATATAAGTACAACTACGCCATTTTGATGTAATTTAACCTACATTGTTCTGTTTCCAAGTACTTTTGCTCTTTGTACCCTCAACAAAGCTATAGCGCACTCACATCATAAAACTGTGAAGAGCTATTACTTTTGACACGCTTGCCCATTTTTATTGGTAGTATATTTAAAAAATCCTTTGCGATCTCCAAAAATCTTTTTAAAATATTTATCTCATTGATTTGTAACCTATGTGTTATTTTTATGTTAAATAGTATTTGTTATAAAAGTGGTGAGGGTTTATACCAGCATGTAGTATTCATATGGTAGAATTCAATTCCACACGGTTCCGATACTCATATTTGAAATTTCAAGGCTGTACTATCGATTAAGCATTTTTCTGGCCATACGCGCTAATAAAAAAAGAGATTAAAGAGAGATCGAACTTGAGAACTGAGAACCAACGTGTATTTCTGTAGATTTGTAGTTCTCAAACTGTCTATTGTGTACCCGAAATTATATCAGATATGTTTGATTCGCAAGAAGATGTCCTCAATCTCGAACAAAAAAAAAACATTTAAACTCGCTCGACTGTTGGAGCTTCATCATAAAAAACTGGGCAATAAAGAGAGTAATAAAAGTAAACATTATGATAACTTTTACTGAGCTAGGTTACTCTCTTTTTAACTGTTATCGTATTGTACGAAGGATGTTTATTTTATGAATTATGTTGTTTTATTTGTATTTCATTGCGATGAATACAGCGACGCGTCATTTAAATACGAAATGTAGCTGAAATGTGTGGCGTGACAATTGAGTTTGATACTTATAAAGGGGTGCGGATGCGGGTCAGGCTTTCATACCGATATATCGAGGGTGGAGTGGGAGGGGGACTGTAAAAGTTAGCGCAGCAATATCGAGTAATTTCACGATAAATTGCCCAAATTTATCCCGAGGTTGATCGTGGTAAATTCGCACGCTGTCGGCCTTAGTAGTTAGTGGCCTATGTAATGTAACTCATCTTATCGTTTGTATTTTTCACCGATAACACATCAATAACTGTTGGATTGTAACTTTATTTAATTCTAAAAAAAAAGTACCCTCCTATTATTGCGACTCAGGCCATGTTTCCTTCTCATGAGCTCCTTAATACTCGTATCAAGTAAGATTTAACTTAATAATATTCTAAAGAAGTTTACGGGTTATAATTAACGACGGAGCAGTAAACCTATCCGTTGTTAATAATGTGACCCATCAATTTGATAGAGGTCATTACCTATTGTATTGAAAAGATCTTGCAGTATCTACCTATAATTAGAAAGTAGAATACGTTGTTTGATATATCACAACATTACAATCAAAGACATTTATTATTCACTTGTAATAAAACATTATTGTATTTCAGGCACTTCATATACCTAGTAAATGGTACGAACGTCTAACGGCCTTTGTCTTAGCAAATATCCGGGGAAACCGCCTACTTAACGATTAAGAGATTCGAACTTCAACCACTTAATCAAAGTTCTAAACGACAAACAATCGGAAAGCATTATTTCTTGTCATCCTAATTATTGTGGAAAGAGACCACTATGTATTCTTAGCGAGAGAGAAAGAGACAATATACGCTTTAAATCTCAGAAGAAGAAGCTATAAATAAATCCATTTGTGAGTTTATTTATTTTTCAGGATAATACGGCCTGCTCAGTTTATGGAGAGGTCGCATTATTATCACCATAATTATCTCATACATACGTAAATAGATCAATTGTGGGAAAAATAGCGATATAAAATGCACTGCTCAACTACAACACGCAAATGGCATAATAAAGGTAGGTTCTAGTAGGTTCTTAATGTAGCTTATTACGCACGTGTGCTTTTCACTTTACACTTCCGCACTTGTGCGGTAATCTAAAATATAAAACAGCTAACACCTTAAACATTTATTTTTAAATCTCAGCAAAGAGTTTTGTTGTCTAAAAACTATTTTCTTATTTTAAACATTATTGTGATTACATACATTGTGTTAGATAAAACGTGACAAAATGTACACTTTCTAAAATAGTTAAGGGTAATGTGTTTGACAACTTTGTCAGTGTCAGTCCTTCCGCATGCGCACGCATAGACCATAGATACGGCGCACGAAAAAATAAATCTGCTCGCTATTTCATTAACAAAATAACTTTTTAGTAAAAATTTACTTGCGAAGTAAATTTTTACTACCCTGTTGAAAATACTCAATACTCAATACTTTATTGCATTCCATAATGTGTACATATAACAGTTGGTATGTTGAAAAATAGAAACAATTATGGACCCTATCGGGCACAGCAAAGTTATATTTATATAGAGGAGAGGATGAAGAGCGCTTTTAAAAAAAAAAAATTGAAAATAAAATTAAACATAGTTTTGAGTAACATTGAATAGCTATGTGAAAATTAAGTATTTATATAAATAGTAAGTATAGTTTCATTTTAGTAATTAGATAGTGTTGCTTTTATAATGTTTCTATATTTTATATTTATGTGTATATTTATATAAGTATTTAAAGAGGTTCTGTAGGTATATATTAGGTTTAGGTTATTATATTTATATAAGGTTTTAATTTGTATTATTGGTATGTTTGGTTTTATTGCACGGTTTACTTCTTATGACTATAATTATATCTATAAGTTTATAAACTAATCAATATTTACAATTTTATTGAGTTACTTAAACTAATAGTAAGTATGTTACATTAAATTTTTACCATCAATATGTATATTAAGTACCTATGAATATATTTATTCAGTAATTAAGTTATTTGAAGCAAATTAATTTATAAAGTTTAATTTGATAAGTAAAAGTGGTTTTATTGTACTTGAAATTTATCATTACAGTATTCGTCGATAGTGTAGTAGCTTTTGTTTATTAGAAATAGTTTTAATTTATTGATAAATATATTATATGTACTTGTATTTTTTATGTATTCCGGTAACTTATTGTATATTTTGATGGACATAACAAATGTACTAGAAGAGTGCATTTTTAATCGAGAAGTGGGTAAGTTTAGTCTATTTTCATGTCTAAGTTTAATTTTAGTTTGGATGTTTCCTCTTTTGGTATAGAAATGTGGATATTTTCTTACAAATTTACAAGTTTCAAATATATAAAGACATGGCAGCGTTAATATTTTTAGCTCTATAAAGTGGGGTTTACAGGAGCGGTATCTTTGATATTCGTTAAGATTCTTATAATTTTCTTCTGTAAAGTAAATAGTGTAGGCGCATCAGTACTATTTCCCCATAAGATTGAAAATTGTCGTATGAAGCTTTTTTTTGTGTTATGGTGTGGCAAACAAGCTGGCGGCTTATCTGATGGTAAGTGATCACCGCCGCCTATCTTCGGCATCTGCAATACCAAAGGCATCGTGCGTTGCCTACTTAGCTTACTTGTGTCATAATGTACTATTTATTATGTAAGGACTATATACTTACATCCTAAATGAGAAACATGACGCGACAGTCTCATGATGTATGCGGAGGAGACTCGATACTCGCAGAAAATATATAAGGTCCTTATTTATAATATCCTCAGCTGTGTATCCTAGCCGTATAAGTTAAATACATTCATTAATGCCAAAAATAAAATGAGATTAAGAACTATTTATTGTTAATGACTATAGTACCAGCAAGACAAAATCTGTTCTTCTTACGGCAAATAACAGGAGAAAAAAAAAATTGATATAAAATTTTAAATTAAGGGTTAAATAAATCTTAATCAGTACACGGTGACCCTTTAAAAGGAAGTTACCTAATAAATTAGGACCTTATATAGTTGTCTTACAAACTATATGTTGTTTCCATCAATGGAATCGCGAGGTAGTTAGAATTGTTTCTTTGAATAAAATAATATAATAGATGGTATGGATAGGTGCTCATAGTCCTTTCAAACTGTTAAGCAACGGTCGGCCCGATCAGTCTGACGATGATGACCGCTAGAAATATTTCGATCTAAACGTCTCCATGCGTCGAAGAAAGTTGCTGATGCGGCTGTTGTTAAAATTTCCAAGTTTTATAACTTTCTTGCGATTAGATAAATAGCTTCTAAAAATATCCAGGGCTATGCCGCGGATGCCAACGTTTTCCAAATTAGGAAGAACTTTAGGGACAGAGATTGTCAAGTCTTAGATAAATCTAGAAAAATACCGACAGTTTTATGTTTGTTATTCAAATTTTGAATTATGTTGTTTGTGAGTTAAATTAATGCATCCTCTGTAGATCTACCAGCTCATACCAAATTATCTGGGAGCTAAAATATTGTGTCTATTTAAATAATTTATGAAAATAAAATTCATTCATTTTTCAATTATTTTTTAAGTGTATTAATATACACAGACAATCGCAGTGCTTGGGAAGAAGCCTGATATTAGGGAAAGATTGAAGACATGGACAGGGATAAGCGTATAGCTAGCAGCTTTAACAACAGAGGATGGAATGCTATCAGTACCTACCTACAGTACACTTGTCCTTTAATTTAAGGATAATGTGTTCTACTTCGCCGCTATACACATCATATAATTATATTGATTCTGCGGGATGGCCTGAAAAGTTTTCCGTTATTTCGATTTCGGTCAAGATCTAAGGAATTTTTAGGTATGTCTGAGTCCCACATTAGAAAAATACTCATTAATCTTCGGATCCGATTGCATGGGGTAACTGGAGCAGTTTAACAACTTTGAGGCGGGTATATTACTGTGGTCTAATTTTGACACATGCTTATTAAGCCTCCAAATAGCCTTTGGGTAATTTCTTGCCATCTCGAATTCTCAGCGCTCATAGCAAGTCAATAGCAGTCGCTAAGCCAATTCCGAAGCCCACGGGTGTCTTAAACCATTTGAATACTAATTTGGCCACTACCTTACCACATGAAAGACAAAGATTTTATTTTCTTTTACGAATTGAAAATGATTAGTGAAAAATATATTTTTATTCGAGGGAGACAGTTGTACAATATAAAATATGATAATACATGTTTACTATATATATTTCTTTATTACCGTTGATTTTTCTCTTCTCTTTTTTAAAATGCAATTTATTACACTCGCACTTACGTACTTGCTTAGTTTCTACTGTAAGTACTACAATAACATAATTTTGTTGCTTGTTTTTATCTTTTAGTATATTTTTTATTTTTTTATTTAGCGGTTCATGTACACACAGACAGAAGAATAAATACATTAAAATAGGAAAGACGAATACAAAGGTGCTGCTTATTTATTAAGAAATCTCTTCAAGCAGACCTGCGAGAGGAGAGATAGAAAAAAAGAGATGTAGACAAAAGTGTGCAAAGAGGTAATTCAAAGAGACATAAATAAAACTATTGAGATCATAATATATACTTAAATAAAGAAATATTAAATAAAAATATACATATATACGGGTTCTAAGACATATACTATAAATACATATACAAATAGTACATACTATATAAATAAATGTAAATAAATAAAAATATATTGTTACCAATATAAAAATAAAACTCACAAACCTACGCTATACTTTGTGAATCTTCCAAAAATATTACTACGCACATATACATATATTATCGGTTACTCGCGTCACGGAATTTTGAGCCCGCATTGACAACAATCCGCATTCAATAAAAATGCAACATCACGTCCAGCAACTTTTATTGCGTCGTCGCGTTATTATTCAGCTGGGGAAATATACTTGTAGTGACTAACACCTTCAGTAGTGATGTCACGAGACCTCAAAGCTTCTAGGGGTGTAACGATAGTCCCGATTTCGGAAGTCTAATATTTCGATTTGATTCGCATTTTTTTTTTCATTTGCTTCTTCAGTTTTGTCGCTTAGCAACTATATCACCCAGAAAAGTCGATAAAAAAAAATACAAACATAAAGTAGATCACCTTACCGCTAACAGATAAAAAACGTTTAGCTTTTTCTGACAATGGAAATGCTAATATAGAATTGCAAAAGCCAATGTCATCAATTTTGTCTCGCCTAAATACCATAACTCTAATATCTTCGTTTCGGACAACTTCGCACAACAATTCTAATTCCGGAAACATTAATATTCACATTCGTTATTTAGGTCTAGTTATTGATGAACATTTATCATTTAAAGAACATATACGATTTGCTATCAGGGCGCCTACGGAAGCTCATCCACATAATGAAAAAATTAAGAAACCGCACTACACTAAATACACTGCGGACGGTATATTTCGCAATATGCCAGTCCATAACACAATATAGCATATCAATCTGGGGTGGGGCTGGAAAAACGACATTGATTGAGCTCGAAAGAGCACAAAGAGCTGTTATAAAAGTCCTTTTAAAAAAGCCCTTTTACTATCCAACTGACTCTTTATACAAAGAATTTGCAGTTCTTCGAGTCCGATAACTATTTATTGTCAATGCACTCTTAAACATGCACAAGAATCTAAAAAAGAGACCCGACTACCATACAATAAGTTCCAAACGAGTCTACCAAATCCCGGTATCACGAACCATCTCTCTCCTCGCCAGACGCTGCCCGGCTTATCTCCACACTTTTATTTATAACAAGGTCAACCACAAAATACCTTGTAACATTAAAGAACTCTCCGTGTCGTCCTGCAGAAAGGTTGTTCAAAAATGGTTGATAGGTCTTTCATATGAGGAATCAGAGGAAATCCTCACGTCTTAACTCTCGGGAACTCACACAATTACATTACTCACTATACACACACAAATCATACACTACACGTAACTACTCAAACACAAAATCAGACATACACATCACACTCATTATTTTTTTATTTTTTTATATAATTCAATTAATTATTTTTGTTTGTTTTAGAATTAGACCTTTGTATCCAAAGTATTTTTTCGCTAACACAAATTTATATTAAATAAAAAACCCATGTAATCTCTGGCCCCCAAGATACAGGCCCCGCCTAGTTTGGGGACCGCTGAATTCAAACTATGAATGTAGATTTTAATTGTTACTGATGTTCTGTCATAAACTCTTCTCTAATATATGGTAACATTATGTTTTTGTAACTCTGAATCAATAAATGTTTTTACTTTACTTTACATTAACACAGACTGTGGCGTTTTTATCAAAACGGTTATAACTTTATTGAAATAACATATCTGCCTCAAATTAAAGGACTAGGTACTCTTCCCCCGTCGCTTACAATCCTGATGAAACCTCTTCCACCCCTAGTCATTGAGTGGCGGGCGAATGTGAGAGCGAGGTTACGCAAGCACGTTTAATTGATTCCACGAGATCGGCCGTCCCGCGAGATAAGCGCACGTTCCAACGGACCCCTTTGTTTTAAAAATGAAGACTTTACCCAGTTTACTGGGACTCTGTAAACAAGCGACCCTTTTTTTTGGCAATAAAGCTTTTAGGAATGTGAATATTTCGCTCCACCGGAAATTTTGTGAATTTAATAAACGGGTGGCTAAATAGAATTTATTTGTTTACCCTCGATATTACTTCAACATCGTTGTGTAAATATTTTTCTTTATTTTTATAAATATTGGTATTTTAAACGAAACGACATTAATTAAATGTTCAATAAAAGGGCACTTAGATGAAATAGGTACCTACTACACACTGATGTAGATAATAACCAACCACTTTTCATGTGCAATAAATAAATTGTAAGTTGGTAGTCTTTTCATGCATTCTATAAATATCGAGTAGTAAGCTAAAAAATTATCCACTCTGTGGCTACTTAGAAAACGTTATTTTAAGTGAAGTATCTTTCTACCACTATATACTATTTCAGCCATTCATCAACAAAATATACAACGATATTTATTTGGGACACGTCCACGTCACGCTGCCGCGACGTGACCCATTTTATTTATTCGACATTCATAGTTATACATAAACAATTTCCAATTCGAAAGGGCACAATTCGATTATGGCGGGATAAAGCGACAAGCCGCTGTTCTGGGTTCGCGGAACATAGAACCCGACCAGGCGACGTCACGGTATAGTAAATAAATTAGTTGCTAATACGTTTACAATCTGTTAGACACAAATATTTCTAATCTAAGTTACCACATACGAGTCCCCAAAATACATCCTTTGTTGCTTTTATGATAAACTCAAGACGTGTAAATATTTAAGGTCTTAAAATATATACTCAACAGGGAACTTATTGACAGGCTGGTATTTCGTCGCGCGAAGTATGCTTAGCTAATATTGGCTTAATAATTAATATATAACCGCTAATATCAGTTACTACGATACTCGTAGTCACAACATACTGGTAGTTTCACTTTCGTAGCACTGTTAGCTTTTAAATCTTAATGTTTTTATCAGTGAAATATAAAACTTATATTACGGTCATTACCGATTACAAATATAAAAATCCACTTCTAAATGTTGATTTGTTTAATAAATATTTTAAAAACTCTAATGAAGCACAACTTTTTTTTTGGTGTACAACGATCTAGCGTTTGCAATCTCTTAAGGAAAATCTCTTAGAGTTTTCTGTGATAGATAACGTAACGTTGCGTTGTCTTTATAGCGCCATAAAGTAGTTATTGCTGGGAAGCGATAACAGGCGATTTATAACACTTTAGCGCCCACTGGGCCCATGGAGGGTTCAGCCTACCCTCATATACTTTATTTTGAAACATTTATATTGTTCACTCTTACCAAGTTTTTGTCTACTGCGGTGCGTGAAAAAGTGCGTATCTCAAAGATAAGTTTGAACATGAACCCAGACAGTTTTGCTCTCATAATAGGTTTACACAATAGCCTCTACTTCATTTTATGTTCCCAGATAATTCTTGAGCCTATCATAGAGATGTTATCAAGAAACTTTTTTCGACAATCCCGTTGGTAGTCTCTACAGTAAAAGTGTGGTGGAAGAATAAGAAGTATGGTGGTAGAACAAGTTAATACCAATATAAAACCTACTCAGTATCCGGTATGTACCTAATATTCCTCAACGGGCTTTCGAGTAAATATAACTCTGTGATAAAAATATAATAAAATGTTACGTAAATTTCACACATACGAGTAGAAATAAGAATGAGTTCATAGATACGAGTAGAAATAAGAATGATTTCACAGAAGGATTTTCATTTCATCAGAATACACTCGTCCCAAATGAACCCAAACGTCGTTATTTTTTCCATTTTGCCTTAATTACGTAGGCTCTGTTGGCTACGCCCCTTGCTTCTATTTCAATTAAGTCGTTTAGCTGTCCCTAATGTCAAAGTGGGTGAAAATACCGACAAACGGCCAAATGATAATAATTATTAAAGCCGGGACCGCATATAAAGTTAAATGTTATGGTATGTGACGACGTAAATATAAATAGCCCCCAAATCATGATGAATAGGTATATATAACTGGACCATATTAATAAACGGATTACAGTGTAGGTTCGTATAATATTCGTACATTCTGTGTGGTAAGTAGATATAGATTTCTTTGGACAATACAGGAAAATTAACTATGAGAGTCACTCGCGGCAAGTGTGTGCACTGCAATTAAGGCTCAACACGGTAGTTAGCAATATAAACGCACGGTTTTTATATAACACGTCAAAAACAGAAATCGTAGTAGTCGTTATTCTATATAAAAATAATTATACAAAATCGGAATGCGCTCACTTGACCCACGTTGCGGGTAAACGTGTGCACCCGTATGAGGTACATAGCATCATGCCCGTTTTCGCAATATTGTTTTTAAGTCCCATGTAATAGGTTTATGAGGTAAGTCTACGTATATAGGATAAGTAAACGTAATGCTTGCTACAGTCAAAATTGACACAGTAATCAAGAAGAAAGCATCTTCATTATAACTTAACTTTATTAGTCTTCGGATATAGTAAACAATTGTGACTTAATAACAACTTAACAACAACACTTGGTTGCAATAATAAAAACTTAGATAAGATAGATTGGAAGATTTTTCTTTAAATAGATAACAAACAATTTAATAGATAATAGTCGCAAATATAGATTTTTAAGATTGTTAATATTAATAATTAGGATATTAATGATGATAGAATATTATCACATATCACAGAGGTGTGTTCAGTTTAAATCTTTTTTGAGAACATGTCTCACTTATACAAATACCACTTGTAGCAGCACTTTTGATCTTCCTCACTTCTTGCTATGATGTAGGTACTTCACGTCTCACAGCAAAAAGTAAACGATTACAAACTTACATTTGCAGTTGATTTGTATGGGAGAAGATATTTTCAATGCTGAGTTATGAATGTCCTTCAATCCGACTTTATTTTTCGTTAGAGCAATGTTCGGTTTGATAATTTATGAAGTTCAGTAATGTTTATAAAAGTACGAAAATCTCGGTGTGCGAGCCGAATCGCCTTAGTCCGGTGTTTAAGAAAATTATGCTGTTCATAATTATATACCTAAGCATTAAACGATTACTTACCTGCTCTAATTCATCAAGTTTTGTAACATCCAGTTTCGGTACATTCCATGTATGTTCTAGTAAAAGCTCTGTGCGAATGAAATCAATTTAATGACTCTATTGTAGTACCTATATGTTACTACTTGCCAGTAGTACTACCTATGTAATCAGTGCCAGTGTAGACTGGTAGGTACGTTTATGGTAGTTTACCAACAGTTCTACAAAGTGCTTTATAACAAACGAGCTCTACCCCTAAAACTAAACAGGTTAACAGCAGCAATAAACACATACTTGTAGTAGGCTTGTAAACTATTTGACTTAAAATTATTAAAGTAATTGCGGTTGGATATCACTAGAGTCCGGATTAATATGTAGGTAAATAGAGTCATTCGGGGTTACTGAGCGCAGTGCGTTTTTCTCCAGAACGGGACGTGGTCGAAGATGCTTTCTTCTTGATTACCGTTTTAATTTTGACTGTAGCAAGCAATGCGCCCATATATACTTATCCCATATGCGTATACTTACCTCATTTATTTATTAATTTATGCAAAGTATGTTGTGGTACATAGGTATAAATAATCATCATCAAATAGAATTATGTTGTGCTGCTATGACCCGCCGTAATTGGCATTAATTAGTATATACCTAATCTTAAAAAGAAACTCATTTTTAACAGACTTCAAAAAGGAAGAGGATCCTTCCAGTTTAACTTTTTATCATTTTTATCCCTACAATTTGAAATTCCTATTTCGAAAATTTTTGGTCATTAAACATAATATTAAGATCTGCTTAATTGCTGAATTTTGTTTTACTCAGATTTAATAATAAAGTACTAGAAGAAAGCCAGTCTTATGTTGCAGTCAAGAAAGCATGCATGTCTAGAAATTTGAAAATGAAAGTCATAGCCAGAAAATTAAGCTGTGCTGTCATCAGCAAAAAGGGTCATTTAATAATTAGTTGAAAGTGGCAGATCATTGATATAAAAAAAAAAAACGGGCCCAATACACTACCCTGTAGTACTCCAAAAGTACGGGATTGTACTATTGTAGTCAGACATGTAGTAAAACTCGTTCTTTAATGGTGGACACACTCGAGTTATCTTCGTGGCTTGTTGTCTACCCGTAAGATAAGATCATGGGCGTACCCAGAGGGGGCAGCTGCACCCCTTGCTGAATGTCCCCTTTATTCAAATAATGTGTAATAAAATAAATGCATAGATACTGATTTGTATTTATTTGACTACTTATAAAACAGGATTTCCTACAAGTCAGATCTTTGGGAGGATCCGGCAGTTGGGTCTTGAGATAGCGTTGCATAAATCGGAGGTCATTTGCTTCCACGGGCCTCGGAACGGGCGACAGTCGGTGGAACTTCCCAACGCTTGCGCGGCTGCTGTCGACCCTGAGTGAGCCTGACACGTGCCGAAGGATGTACATGGGTTTCGTTAGGCCCATGGCCCTATACGGGGCCCCTATATAGTTTGGATGGATGTCAGTTGTCGGCTCGCAAAATCGCAGTGCTGCGAAAACTGCAGCGAGCGATGGCCTGCCACCAAATATATTGGCTTGATTGGCTAGCAGTAAGCAGATTACTGAGGATCACATAATAACACTGTGTAGACTGTTATACACTACATGTATTAATTAACACGAAAGCATTAATATATGACGACACAACACGAATCTACGACTTTCTATCATCGTCTGTATATGGCATTTTATTCATAGTTTATTCCTATATTTGTTACTAGCTGTGCCCGCGACTCCGTCCGCGTGGATGTCGTAAATTAACACCATGTCGTGTATGATCACAAATTCTTAAAGTAACAAATGATTTTTTTTAAATTAATTTAATTAACAAATGTTCGACGTGATTCTTTAAATTGGCATAACTTTTTTATTTATGAACCGAATGACATGAAACAAAAACTAAATGTTAAGTGAATCTAACCACAATATATGAGTGACATCAAAATCGGATAAGCCGTTTTTGAGATTAGCGTGCACAAACGCACAGACAAACAGACAAAAATACTAACAATCATTGTTTCGGTTGCTATTTGTGTTGATAAAGGTCCCAATAATATTTTTTCTCATATATCTTCCATGTACAGACCGCGATAAGTTACATATTTATATGTATTGATTGGAATGGAATAGAATATTGATGACAGTCATGTTTTCTTGTCAGCGTGAAAACGCCTTGTATTTTGTCAAAGATTAGTTTATTAAGTATAATTATTTTTGCTACACATTAAAGTGGCGCCATCTAGTGTAAATCAAAGTAACGTTTCATTGTCACGGAATGATTAAAATTATTAGTGGCCCGAGATGTCGCCGGCAAGATCAAGTTCCTGCTGGCCTTTCTTGAGGAGTTGGGGTGGATCAAATAATCCTTTCCCACCCCGGACGCAAAATAATCGCCGAGAGCGGGGAGTTGTGGAAACCAGCTTTCTACACTATACCATGAGCCTTAGCCCTTTCAGGCCCTTTTCCCGTTGTGTACGAATTCAGTTCAACTATGTAAGGTTAACAATTTAAATGAAATATCGTTTATACATCATCACCGGCCACGCAGCGAGCAAGTTGAATAAAGTAAGTCTTAAGGTGACTCTAATATAAATTATATCGATATCAGCACCTAAAATAGCATAATCCAAGGGCGGGGGAGGGGGATGTAGCTGTGAAAAATCTGGAAAAGTGAAATAAGAATGAGAAATTTTAAAGAACATATTTTATTCATTTCTTGTATTATTTTCTAAAAATATAATATAATTTTATATATCTATATTTAATAAATATTTCTCGGTGGTGGCCCTCCAAACATGAGATTCCATGACACTGGATGAATTAATTGTGAATAACAGTTTAGCTCATTAAACAGTGGGACAATAGTGTTCAAATACTGCACCATATCATATGCGTCTGGTATATTGTCTCCTTCTGAAGCAAATTTATAAAGAACTAAACATGGCACTGATTTTTCTTTTATAATTTCATACAGTAGAGATGCAAAACCTCCTCCGAATATTTTTAGAGTCTCATTTTTCGGCTCATGTTCAACCAAGTCTAAAGTTTTCAACTTAGTTATGTGCGGACATAAGTCATTCACCACATATCGGAATGGAGATGTCATAATATGTCTCTTTTCATGAGCAAAACTGCTTGTTAATATTATGACATCCTTTATGTTTTCAGCCTTGAATTTATCCACCACTTCAGTTAGAAATTGTTTTCCATACTTATAAACTAGTGGTGCCCTTAAAAGCAGAATAATAATTTTTTTGTCTTGACATTTGTAGAGTTCACAGCAACCAGAAATAGTTGTAGATCCAATCTTATAAGGATCATATCCCGATATGGGAATGAGTGCAGGGCTATAAAGCAATGCTATCTTTTTCATGTCTAAGGAAGAAATAACTAAATCACAAGCAAGTTGCCCAACATTTCCAACCGCGACACTTGGTATCACAAGCGTATATCCACTTAAATCACAGTTTAATAACATTTTCCACAAATTTATTTGAGCCATATTTCAATACACATATAAAATTTCACGTTTATGTTGCAACCAGTTACAGCGATTGAAAATAGATGTTCAAAATGTAAAATAAAAATTAGATTTTTCTGTCTGAGTGACATACTGACATATAGAGAAGTTAAATAAAGGTAATTGAAATGTCGATAATTTTATCGATAATTTATTTTTAAGTGCGGAGTGACATTAATCGTAGATGGAGAAATACCACCACAAATGCGATTTGAACCTGCACCCCTTTTTTTACGTGTGGAAATTCATCATGGCTTCACCTTTACCGGTTTCCGGGATCGCAACAGAATTCAGGTTATAATCCATCAACAGCATTGCAGATCCCGTAAATCGAGCAGGCAGTCCACAGTTGGCCCGCACAGACACGTATGAAACGCGCGCAGGTGCTGAGTGCTACCATAGTCCATAGCCCGCAGGCTAGGTGATTTTTGAGCATTATTATTAGGCATGTCATATTAATCCCTATGAACAAATGTTACTTCATCATCAAGACAATTTTATGAAGATAAACTTTGCCCTGTACAGCATGTTATTTTGACGCATAGTTTAGGAGATAATGTTAAATGAAAATATTTCAACACACGCGCGAACGAGCCATGTGATGCATAACACCATAAGTCTGGCCGCCCTATAAGGACTGCGCATTGGTGAGAAGATCCAAACTGTGAATCGTTTTCTATTTGTTGGTTAGAGTAGGCAATTATAGTATAATTATAGACGGGTAAAACCGCGGGGTACAGTTAGTTCAATTAATAATCAAATGCAACATGAAATTAGCGCCAACTCAAAATTCGTTACACTCAGTTAATTTAGACTTTTCAGATCCTTTTCCGGCGGTTAAAGTTTTTGTTAAAAAGTTTATTTAGTCCCTATAAATAGAATTTTAGAGCGCTTCGACTTCGTTCTTCTTCTGCTTCAAATGTGTTTTAAAAATTCTGCAGTATTTGCTGACCGTAATATTTTAATATCTTAGAAGTACTTAAAAAAATAGTTGTTTATTTAAATAAAAATTGCAATAATTGTTTTAAATATGAGCACATATTGTATTTCTACTTAGTGGTAAGTATTATACATTGAAATTGTTTAATATTCGTGTTTTATTTGAGCTAGCATGTTTTTTTAAAACATCTGCTGTCAATGTCATATAATTTTATTGTCATCTTAGTGTCAAGGCATAAAATGCATAGAGAACGACAGTAAAAAAAAAATGATTATTTGACTGATAGACCGCCGTATCAGCATTGCCTTCTCAACTTGGACTTAAACAATTAAGGCATTTAAGATGTCTTTGTGTATGCGGTCCTTAATTATTTCACTCCTACTTAGATGGCCGTAGCCAGCGATTGGTTTTGGGGATTCAAACCCCCAAAATCCCAGACAAGAACTGAAATTATATTTCATATAAAACAAGTGTTTTATTAGTGAAAGAAAAGGGTAAAAAGAGTTTGAGTAATTTTCATCCATTCCACTACAATTATTGAATTTCTGTAAAGTCGAATTGTTCCTATCGACTCGACAAATTTCTAGGCCTACATCTCTAGAAATAACAAACACTACCATACCATTGGTATGTCACCATGACAAGCAAAATTCAAGTCGACCACCAACAATGACTAAAGAAGAAGTAAAGGACTTGCCCTAATAATCTATGTAAACATTACAATAGAGAAATATCATACGATTCGATACAGTAATAGAAAAACTATATGCATTTTTTTTTAACTTATGTGATTCTACTAGTGTGAAAAGAGAAAACTTGAGTTTGACAGATTTATGAAATTGTATGTAATAAATATGACGTCACATATGACCAGCCCGCCGGCCGATTCGCCATTTTAGTTTCTTTTTCTGAGTACTTTTGACAGTGTACATAAAGTGTCAATTGGCGTTATCGTCAAACTTAAGGATAAGATTTTCTTTGCTTAAAACATCTCGAGTGCTGAGAATTTAACTGTGTGACCAACTTCTTGGAACCATGCACCCAGCTTTGACTTTTCATAAATGCCTGTAATATGGTCTACCTGAAATAATTTTTTTTAAGATAAATCTTTAAAAAGCATTATCGCATGCTTAGCCAAATAATTTTTCCATTTAATATAATATCTTTAAAAAAATCGAGTTTGAGTTTGAACCTGCGTATGATGAAAGCAATTATGCCTAAGTGTTGTGTGATGGAAATATAGTAAAAAACTGCCTCCTATCCATGTACAAGTAAGTGACGTGATCAGTAAACCATGACTTGTTACGTGAGTTTCCTGGAATTACGCGTCCCTCCGGTACACCAAGACAGGTACGTCACTCAACTGTCCATTTTATTAATACAATACCAGGGCCCCCAAATTTTTTGTAGAACCCGTAAGTTGGCTCCTGATCGTTTGAAAATCGCTAAGTCTGATTTCCATGCTATGCTTAGAGATGGAACAGCTCGACGTTCTAGACGACCATGGGCATCGCCTCTCCATCTAGTACCCAAGCGAGATGACAGGTGGAGACCGTATGACCGTGAGACTACAGAGCATTGAACGCAAGGACTATACCTGATCGGTATCCGGTATATTGAGGATTTCTCAGCAATTAAATAGCTGCACAATCTTTTCTGTAGTAGACCTACTTAAAGCTTATCAGCAGATACCGGTAAATCCACCAGATATTTAGAAAACAGCAATCATGACGTCATTTGGACTGTTTGATTTCCCTTCTTTGTCTTTTGGTTTAAGAAACACTGCACAAACTTTCCAGCGGTTTATGGACGGTATTGTACGTGATTTTTGTTTAGATGGTAGAGTTTTGTTTTACTTTCATTGATGATCTTCTTAAATCATAAAATCATTTATTTGATTGAATAAGGTACATAATAGGTGTTTACAAAACAATGGTAGGTATCTCTTATTCTGCCGCTTATTTCAGCAAATTTTCTTACAGCTATTGAGCTAATGTAGACTATAATTTAAACTAAACATATTAAACAAAAGAAAAATAAACCTCATATAAAATCTAATAGTTTTGAAGGTAAACAATAAAACACAGTCAGTTAACAGTCCTATTAGGAATTTACAACTTATAATTTAAAAATTCATTTAAACTATAAAACCATCTATCTGATCACATGGTCATTAATTCATCTATATGTAAAAAAGAGGGGCTCGTGGCTAAGTAACAGCCGCACAAATCGATCGGTCGAGATTAAACTGCGCTTACCGCGGTGGTCTGTGGATGGAGGACCATCATTTTCATACCGAGACCCCTCCGTGCCTCGGAAAGCACGTTAAGCCGTCGGTCCCGGTTGTCAAATTAAGATCTATGACAGCCGTTACGGGCAGTCAGAGGCCTGAAAGTCTGACAACCAGTCATACCACGGGATATCGTGTTACCCAATAACTGGGTTGTGGAGGTCAGATAGGCAGTCGCTCCATGTAAAATACTGATATTAAGCTGCATCCGGTTTGACTGTAAGCCGACCCCAATGAAATTGGGAAAAGGCTAGGCAGATAGATGTAAAAAAGAGCATATGGAGCATCTGCGTAAACTTTTTTCGCGCTTGGAAAAATATGGTGTTGTCATAAATGTAGCCAAGTGTACTTTTGGACAGTCCCAGGTAACTTTTTTGGGTTATACTGTTTCTCCGAAAGGTGTTAAGCCCCTGGAAAAGAAGGTGCGTGCAATCCAGCAGTACCCAGCACCTCAGACATTGAAAGGTTTGAGACGTTTCCTCGGTATGCTGAATTTTTATAGGCGCTGTTTGAAAGGAGCTGCTAAATTGCAAGCTCCACTGAATGACCTATTGTGTCCAAACATGAAAGTTTGAAGCCTGTAAACTGGACGCCACAGCTTGTACAAGTTTTTAAAGAATGTAAGAAAAGCCTCTTGGGTGCAGTATTATTTTTTCACCCTGTTCCCGATGCCAAGTTGGCTTTGGTGACGGACGCTTCGAACGTGTCCATAGGAGCAGTATTGCAACAACAAGTTGATGGACTATGGCAACATTTAGCATTCTTCTCCAAAAAAATTAGCCCCACACAACAAAAATACAATGCGTACGATCGTGAGTTGTTGACAATTTATGAGTCATTGAAACATTTACGCTATATGGTAGAAGGGCGTAACTTCAAAATTTTAACATACGATCAAAAACCATTGATTTTTGCGTTTAAACAGAAGGAACAAAATGGATCTCCGAGACAAATTAATCAATTTTATTTTATTTCCCACTTTACCACGGACATTGAACATATCTCTGGGGAAGACAACCAGGTAGCTGACGCTTTGTCTCGAGTGGAAGTCATCAGTTCACCGGTGGACATCAGAGTTCTTGCTACCTCGCAAAAGGATAATCATAATCTAGGTAGTCTCCTGGAGGGTAACAGTTCACTCAAATAAAAAAAAGTGGAGTTCTCAGGTACAGACACGTCTATTTATTGTGATGTTTCTTGTAGTAAACCTCGTCCTTATGTGACAGCTGCCCATAGACGTAGATTTTTTGATACTTTGCATAAGCTCTTTATGTATATAAACCAAAGGAGACGCTCTTATTGTCTATAATGGTGCATTTGCAAGGCGGAATATTTTTGGCGGGCGAGGAAAATGCGGCCATTTTGTATCACATATTCTGCGACATTCGCTCGTTCTTGTGACATATTTATTGTCAAACAACCATAGAAATATAACTAGTAACTTAGCAAACAACTATGTTCAGCGGCCATATTGTATCATGAACGTTTCACGATGTGACAGTGGTTAGGGCAAGTCCATAGATACAGGTCAATGGCATAGCTTTAAGTCACCCAGCTGCCAAGGCTTCTAATAAACTGGTGAGTGATCGTTTTATATGGCAATCCCTTAGGAAGGATTTTCGCACATGGGTCAGAGAATGTATTCCTTGTCAAAAAGCGAAGGTAACAAGGCACACCATGTCACCCCATGGTAACTTCGGTCTTCCAGATGTACGTTTTACTTATTCTATCTTTCTCTTTTAAAATGTCCCATCGGGAAAGAGAACGCCACAGAAAATTATTTATCCCTTTCAAAATATCTTATTTAGAAAGAGATAGAAAATGTTCATTAGCAAATTTTAGGCGTGAAGTAGCAATTCGTAGTGTTTTTTTTAAGTTTTTATTTAACTTGCAATGTATGTAGGTATGTTTGTTTTGGTGGAATCTTGCTACTCAATTTTGAAGCAGATATCTTCAACCGATTGAGCTGATGGCGGAATAGTTACTTTTAATGCATTTCTACAATATGGGTATCAAATGAAAGGGCTTGCCGAGAATAATTAGCAAAATATTCTGAAATCACTCTTAATCCAATATGCTTTTCTATAGTATGGGTATTAAATGAAAGGGTTAGCTGAAAATAAAAATGCAAGTTAATAACTAAAAAGTAAAAAACAAATAAAAAGAAAAAAAAACTTTAATAAAAAGCTTTTATTTAAATGCTCTAAAAAAAAATTTTATGATCATAAAAGCTTGTCGCGCGCTTTCCTTAGGTAAATAAACTAGTACCTATTTAATTGAGTAACTTAATCTGCTAAGTTTTTTTTTTTTAATTTCAGTTAAATTTAGTACTTATAGGTACGCAAACCTCGCGAAACGAACGCAAAATATGAAAGAAGGATTCGCTGAGGTGAGCAGAGGTCGAGATGGCTTAGTGGTCAGAGCACCTGGAGTATTTATCCGGAAGGCGCAGGTTTGAATCCTGTTCGCGACCATATTCTTTTTCCATTTAATATAATAACTTTAATGCATATAAACATTTTCAACAAAAAAGTTCAGCTAAAACGGTGAAGTCGTTTTTATGTACAATATAGTGATCTAATTTTGGATAAAGTAGAAGACTGTCGGCGCAAGATCTGGCGAGTACCGTGGATGACGTAAAACTACCAACCCTAGCTCTTGTAGCTTAGAAACCTAAGTCTGTTGTGCGGTATGAGTTCGCGCGTTGTCGTGCACGAGCACCGGGACGAACGATTAACCTGGGTTGGAAGTTTTGAGTCATCCACCGTAATTGAAATTGAAATTATTTATTTGCATAAATGTGGTTATAAAAGATATTGTTTTAAAATTATTCCAGCACATTTGCCAGATTTATGGCATGCAAATTTGAGAATGTCAGTTTAGAATTAAATTTTAATAGTATTTGTACTCATTAAACCATTTAATATCATATACAGGTCCTTATTTAAAATTAATGCGATTATATAATATTATGTCAGAGAATTACTTAATTGAATACCTTTTAATATATAAGACAAAGTCAATAACACTAATGTCAGTGAGAGTCAGCCATTCCATTACATTTTATAGTTTAAATACTCTTGTATAGAATAAAATCATTTTTCACTAAGCCATTTATGTAATTGTTGTTTAAATTTATTTATGGGCATTAGCCTTACATGCTCTGGGAGATGGTTATAAATACGTACTGACATGGCTTAGCTGCTTCTATTACATATCTCAGTCCTAATGTTCGGAAGAACAAGTTTGTCAGGGTATCGGGTATTAAAATTACATACAGTTTTTTTACATGTAATATATAGTTCTGGATTCATTTTTACAAGAACACAAATTTCATATTTAAACATGCAGGGAACAGTGAGTAGTGCTAGACTTTGGAACAGGGGTTAGCAACTGTCCCATGGTGCTGCAGTACATATAGCTCTAATGCATTTTTTTTGTGATACAAATACTGAATTTATCTTCACTGAAATTCCCCATAGCGTGATTCCGTACCTAAGATTTGAAGCCACAAATGCATAGTAAGCTTTTAATGCTGTTTGCTTATTTGTAATTTTAGTAAGTCGCCAAAGTGCATAAACAAATCTGTTAATTTTGTTGCTAACTTTTTCTATATGAGGCTTCCAGGTGCATGTAGCATCAAGTGTTATACCCAAAAAACACGTTTCGTCCCGTCCGTCCGTTTCGTTCCGTCTGTTAAGCACTGATAATGATATTTTAGTTGTAGTTCCTGCTTTCTTACCCCTTTGTTCCGAAACTGAATGAATTTGGTTTTCCCTATATTGACATTTAGATTGTTACTACTCATCCATCCGGCTATATCATGGATTGTTTTATTGAGTTCTTCTACATAATCGATATCTGTTTGTTTCAGAATCACTACTGAAATATCGTCTGCGTAAAGTATACATTGATACTTAGTTACGGAGGATAGATCATTGACATATAAAAGAAACAATAGCTGCCCCAGAATACTTCCTTGAGGCACGCCCACTCTGTTAACTCTAGTCTGTGACTGAGCTATGATCTCTACGTTGTTTTCGTTAACACTTGCTATTTGGACATGTTGTTTTCTATTACTCAGGTAGCTATTTAACCAGCTATTAGCAGGTCCCCGGATTCCATATGCTTCACATTTACGTAACACTAGACTATGTGATACACTGTCGAAAGCGCGGCTCATATCGAAAAATATGTTTGTTATTTGTATTTTTTTATTGACACATTGAACTATTTTATCTAGTAACTTGAAAACAACCAATGACGTGGATTTTCCTTTTTGAAATCCATGTTGGTCTGGGCATAGTATTTTGAACTTAGTTATAAAGGCCATTAATCGCTTATACATAATTTTTTCAAATATCTTTCATAGAATAGGTATCAGGGTAATTGGTCGGTAATTAGTTATTTCATTTTTGTTACCTTTTTTATGAATAGGTTTAACGACCGTAGTTTTTAGTTTATTAGGGAACTCACCTTGAACGAACGAAAGGTTTATTATATGGGCTAGTATTGGTGATATGTAATCACTACAAGGTTTTAGGACTTTTGTAGACAAGTGATCGTAGCCTACAGAAGACTGATTTGATGACTTTATTTACCTCTTCCGAATCAGTGGGAAACGAAAATATACTGGCATCATTCTTAATAATATTTGGTTTATCACTATTAATTATACAATAAGTAGTATTTTTGCAAGCGTCAGTATTGTTAGTCAAATTTATAAAATAGTCATTAAAACTGTTAGAAATATCTTCAGCATTGTCAACAATATTACCATTAATTATTAATTGTTTATTGTCGTTTGTAGATTTGTTGGAATTAATATTATTTTTAATCACCTGCCAAGAAGCCTTACATATATTTTAGGCCTTGTGAATAAATGTTTCATTACTTATTTTTTGAGCTAAAATAGTGCATTTTTTTAATAATTTATTATATTGTTTATATTTGTGTTTGTCAGCCGATGTTTTTGTTTTATAATACTTATATCGAAGTAAACGTTTATTCTCAGATGCTTTTCTGAGTCCTTTAGTAAGCCAGGATAATTTGTTCCTTGTGCGGTTTATTTTAAGTTTGCATAACGGGAAGCAGAGATTAAAGAATAAGAGTAAAGTATCGTGAAAGGCTGTGAATGCAGAATTTACTTTGTTTTCGGTGTAAATTTCCGACCATGAGAGCGCCTTCAGGCATGTCATATATTGTTTTAGGTTATCCATATTAAAATCACGTTTTACCCTGAAAACGAACGCTGGCGGCGAGTACTTATTTTCTATAGCTATCTGGAGTAATTGGCCAGTGTTATGGTCAGATAAGCCCAGCGTCAGAACACTACTCTTTGCATCAGTAATGTTACTCAAAATTTGATCAATGCAGGCGTTAAGTCTCGTAGGTTCGTGAATGTGAGTATAATAATTATAATTCTTAACTATTCTGCAAAAATCGGTTAACTTTCGCAGGATTTAAATAAATCGATATTAAAATCACCCGTAATTATAATGTTTTTCTTTACTTTATTCTTTATTTGATGCATGAGTATTTCTAGTTTTCTTAGAAAGATATTAGGTTTTAAATTAGGTATCCTGTAAAGGCACATTATTATGCAGCACATTATACAATAACTAAATTCACTGAACTGTCCGGTTTTTCGAGATCACGTCGGGGTCTCCAATTTTGAGTGTGCGTGTATTGTCTGAAGGATTTGTGTACACAGAGAGAAATAAATAAACTTTTGGGATTACTAACTGTATTTATTAATTACTTATATTACAACAATGCTAATGTAGCCTAATGCGCGCGTCTGTAGTGCGGGGTACGGGACAACTAAAGTTCCCAGCGCTATGTGACTCCGGTCTTACAATAGTATGCGAGTCAGCGTTCCTCTACACATGATTAATAGGGTTATTGACGAAATTTCACAAAGGGCCTAAATTTAAAGATTAGGGTATAGATTAACTAAAAAAAATATTTTGCCATTTTTTGTGTACCTATTGATTAAATAATAGCTGTTTAAAATTCAAATTTTAAAGGTCGTGCCAAAAGGCGCGATAATGACGATCGCCATTTTCTGACGTCATTACGCAACAGAACTATTGTAAACAAAGGAAACTATTTTGTAAATCCTAACATTAGTGCGTAGTATACCAATACTTCGAAAATTGAACTGAAATACGGAGAAAGTGGTTGCAACTGGCTTCCGAAATATCAACAAATTCATCGATTTATTTTGTGTCATGTGTCACAGTGACTGCAAATTGACAATCAATCCTCTGAGTAGTGACGTCACGCAGTCATTGGTGTTTCGAGTCACGTGACACATAGATTAAAAATTATGAATTTGTTTAACGAATTAAATGTATTTACGAGTTATTATATTTTCAAAAATACCAAAATTTGTAATAAAATACATTCTATCATTATAGCTAAGTTTCATATTTTATTTCCATCAGTGTCAAATACCCTATTACGAGTAATTAGTGTAAAAGTAATCTGACATGGACACACATACAATTTTCATTTTAATTGAATACATAACTAACGGTAGAAGGGCCTAGCGGCTAAGTAACAGTCGCACAGATCCATCGATAGAGATTAAAATGCGCTTGTATCGGTCGGTCTGTGGATGGGTGATCATCATTTCATACCGAGACCCGAGACCGAGATCCTTGTCTGGGAGAGCACGTTAAGCCGTCGGTCCCGGTTGTCAAATTAATATCTCTGACAGAGGTTACGGGTAGTCAGAGGCCTGAATGCATTAACCTTTAAGGGCTTACCTAACTACCAAAAAATCGTAACGATTTTGAAACGTTAATGACTTATATGACCACTGAACAGTGCTGTTCACAAAAATATTTTATTATAGTACTTTACTTACCAATATGTGGAGCCTTGAAGGAATCATCAGTATTTGAGTAGAATTAGCGGGCCTACTCTTCTCGCCATGACACCATGAAACCTTAACAGATGTGTTTATAAAAACTACATAGTTGAACGCCATTTTGACTCATATTGTCATTACGATCGAAGCTCCCAAGGAATGCCTACTCAAAATCGTGTAGATTTTGATCGTATGTGACACAATTTCATGTTTGTGTTTAGTTTTATATATTTATGTTATTGTAATGTTGCTTTAGTGTAAGTTAATTTTACCTTTTTTTCTTATAAGTTCTCGTTACCTGGCGTCCTCACCCCCCGCCAAAAGTGGGAAGCAAATTTGTTTGATATTTTGTCAGAAGCAGGCTCCCGTCTGGTCCTCTAAGTGTGTAGCTAAAAAGCAGTTATGAGTATGTTAAGTTTTTTGACATTATAATTTTAAAATAAATTAGGTGTTGAAACTTTATGTTGACTTAACCTTTTTTATGTACAGTCAGCTGTTTTTACTAGGGCTTATTCTAAGTGCTTATGTACACTCACCCCGAGTTATCAAATTATTCAGACTCAAATTAGATACTTGCGCACATAAAGTGAACAATCCAATAATACTTGAATGTAAGAATACGACCGTGATCGAAGTTTGAACGCGCATTCGAACTTGGCTTGATATACTTCATATCGTGTGCTTCATGAACAATCTAGTGTTATGGTTTAAACCACCCGTTGGCCTTTGGCACGGCATTGTACAGCACCAAAGCAAGTACTATATCCCCTAAGGTAAAAAATATCGAATCAAACAATAAGAAATGTTCAACAGGTATACTGGTTTCTGGAAAGGATGATTAAACTTTTACGATTCCTTTTTTTTAGATGAAACTTAGGATTATGCTTTAAAATTAAGATAACTTTAATGCAGGTAAATTTATTTTAATATTATACATTGTTTTAAGGCGTTGATTTAACATTGGATTTGGATTGGAATTTGTATTCATTAATTACAAGAGTAAATCCCCCCCCCAGATTTTAGATTTAAATAAAAGCGTAAATTTTAAATAATTCCGCAAATCATTCAATATTTTACACATTTAACAATTAATGCAATGCTTAGTATTAGTAAACCTAATAAATATGTCATCATATTATTTGTATTAGTCAATAAATAATTATTTATTTTGATTGATTAGGCCTAAGCTTAGGGCCTTAGTAATGTACTCTGTGGACCTTAGTATAAAGTTTATTAGAGATTTGTCAAAGGGAGTTTAGGCGGGAAAATGTAAAGTGCACGTTGTCGATTTTATATTGTTTTCCAAAACTTGTGTTTCTCCGAAGTATAATGTGTAATTATGGTGGATAATTAACCATTATGTGTTCATGAAGGTGTACGAGTGTGGGCAAATTGTATAAAATTGAAAATCATGACTTTTTGTGTTCACTCCTAAACTCCATCGAAGACTCAGTAAAATTTCCACCGTTTTACTGGGGCAATAACTGCAATAACTTTTTATACTTGATTAAAAAAAGAAGGAAGTAACTGAAGACGAGGCTTTGGCCTTACTTTTATTCAAGAACACTGAAGACGAGGCGGTATGGTCTAAGACCTTAGCCTGCCCGATTAGGGCGAAGGAAATAAAAAAAAAAAAAAAAAAGATTTGTCAAAGGATTATGTTTTTTAAGTATCTGTGCAATTACAATAGTGTAAGTGTTTAATAAACAATAAAAAAACTAGCTTAACTGGCAATACTAAAATTACTAAACTAATTCACGTTTCTCTTCTCTGATCCGTAAAAGTAGGAAAATAAAATTTTCTCTATTCTCATAAAACATATTCCTTAATTTTTACATTGTAAGCTGCATATAAACACAAAAGGTTGTTTTGTTTTTAGAAAAGTGCTAGTATTTCATTGACCTAACCACTGATTATGACCGAAAAAGAAATAGAAGATCCACAGTTAGAAAATTTCATCCTCGCAGAAACGCAGAAGCAACGTTTCCAGGTTTGTGAAATATTTTATTATCTAGTATACCAACTGGCTGTCAAATAATAGCGTTTATGAGATTCATTGGTGTTGTTGAGTTGTTGCCATTATACATGATAAATTTATTTCATAGTTTGTCAGCGACCTTTGACCGAACCTTGCATAGTTTTATCAATTTATTGTGTGCTACAGAAAAGTTGAAGAGCCTATTTCAAGCAAGTGTCAATAGTACTTGTATCAGTCAAATGCCCAATTTTTCTTTAGATTTGCTTATTGTGAGAAAGAATCTTTCAAAGATAGCATGGTTTATTTACTATTACATGGTATTTTATATTACAGGTTCTTGTTCACGGGCTGACAGACACATGCTGGGACACATGCATGGGACGTCCATCAAACCGTCTCGATTCCAAAACTGAGGTGTGCATCATGAACTGTGTGGAAAGGTTTATTGATGCTACAACATTCATTACAAGACGTCTTATGAATACTACTAAGTACCGTTCTGACGCTCCTCTTATATTCCAATAAATTAAGCATACATTTTAATAAGAAACATGTTAGACGGAATTAAGGACTTTTTGCGCCGTCACAAGAGGAAGTTTATTGTGACGGGTGCTGTTTTTGGTGGATTATACTTATTGACAAGCTATGCTCAAAGAAAACTGAGGGAATGGCAAGAAAAAGAAGCAAAACGATTTTTTGAGATGACTCGTAAAAAACAGCATTTTGAGAGTACTGAGCGGACATGCAATCAAACCATTCTTTCACTGTCGAAAATTGTAACTGATAGCATTTTAGGTGTATTAAACACTGAAGAAATAGTGCAGAAATTGCAAGAAAATCCAGAGAACAGGTTAGCATTATGGGAACAGTTGAAAATAATGATATTCACCAGAATATGTGTCCTTGTATATGCACTGAGTATATTACAAGTAACACTACGAGTTCAACTCAACATAATTGGTGGTTATTTATATAGGGATTCAGTTCATGAGAATGATCCTCTTATAGATGGTGACCTGCAGGCCAAGTACTTGTCTTTGTGTCACCATTTTGTTGGTTCAGGTGTGGAAGACTTAGTAAAACAGATAGAGACTGTTGTAAAGAAGGTTGTTGAACCTGTATCTCTGAAAAAAAAGATGACACTACAGGAAGTAGAGCAAATTTTCTGGTCCATACAAACTATTCTGTGCACAGACACTACAGATGGTGACCCTGTAAAAAAGATGGTGCACTATTTAGTGGGCCATGCAGAAGTCAGTGGAGCAAAGTTAGACACCATTGTAAAAGAGACAATGGATATTTTAGAAAGTGATGAAGTTACCTCCATTGCTATGTCATCTGTGAGTCGCAGCTTTTCTTCTGTTACTGATGAAATTGCTAACTTATTTGTATCCAAATCTGCACCAAATACTAAGAATCATTTGGAATTAAATGTTGATCATGTAATCACAAATGGGGCTTTAAAACTAGGAGCAACTCCTGACTCTTTTGTAGATGTTAATAAGGTAGAGCTGCACTTTGTCAAATTACTACCTGTTATAAATGAACTCATTACAAAGAACACATGTAAGGGAAACACAAACATTCCAGATTTATTGACACAACAACTCACATTAAATGATAAATTAAAACTTTTAGGTGCAAACATATATGAAGTATTTAGTAGTGCATAGGCTCTATGACTATGAATGGCCTATGTATGGTTTGTACATAATTTATTAAACAATGTCTTTGCCACTAAATATATCTTGTAATGTTAAAACAGGACTTGTGTCACAATTATTAATTTCAAGGCCAGGTATTGTGGTGGTTAAGTTTTTGTATTTCATGCATTTTGGGGACAGTAATAAACATAATAATACTTTTTAATTTTTTTATTTAGTGTTGCTAATTCCTATTGGCTTTGATTCTAATATTGACAGGATAGACTTAATTAAGGAGTTATTAAAATAAAAGCATTGCTATCTTTAAATATTGTCTGAATAGAGATACCAAACTCAAACTTCTGGACATTTTTTCAATCAACACACTTAGGTGGCCACTAAAAATAGATGGGATTCCTTTGACGCGCATTTTTTTTTATATCTATTAACTTTCTCATAACGATTTAGGCATCACTTTTAATGGCATAATAAACCACATTTCAATGACAGTTAGATATCGCTTTAGATCTCGGACGATCCCGCCACTGACGTAGGTTTTTAAGCTGTCTCGCAAAAATATGCAAGCGAATATAATAATTTATTAATATTATGTACGCATTTCTAGGTTAAACACATTTTTTTGAACATAGAGTTCATTGACCCGCTGGTACAAAAAAAACGGGCAATAGTTATAATTTTTTTTATTTTAACATTCTTGTAACACGTGCCGTATTATGAATTACTTGCTGCAGTACAAACGTGCGCTTACGCATTAAAATTGGTTGGCCGATCATAATATGGTTTTATAACATTCAAGTTTTGAATGTCACGAATACCTAAGTAATTTTATTGTAATTGATTTATTAATGGCGTTCTCGATAATGGTTAAAATAATATATATATGGTCCCGTCTGAAGTTAATAATAATAATATCTAATATAGAATACAGTGGCGTAGCTAATGCTTAGGGGGGCCATGTTTCAAAATTTACATTCGGGCCTTTTTATAACATTTTACGATTTTTTGCTTACACAGTACTGACGTTGAGCCCCCGTATCATTGATGCGGCTCATACGGCGGTAGCTACGCCCCTGATAGAACACACTGGTCAACTATAAGTGCGTACCTACTTTCTAGAAATATCTGTAAAAAAATGTACTCTAAGTAACACTTCTAGAATGTTACTTAAAAATACTTACAATGAGAATGTATACTAACATTGTGTTACATAAACACTATCATTGCATTAAGCAGCGTCGTTAACAATTATTCTCATCACAATAATTTCCAACTTAAAATGTATATTCCACTCACACATTTTATCACATATTAGTAGGTACTATGTAGCGTACTTATGTCGATAAAATGTAAGAATTACCTGGCATCTCGGAGAAACTCCTTGTTCTTTTTTGTAGACATGTTAGGTTTGCGGGGTTAATATTCTATTCAAATACATTTATTCATTATATTATCATGAAAATCTAAGAATTACATGGAAATAAGAATTAGTGTTTTTATATATAATTAAACACTTATAGATTTTTAATTTATGGTTTAAATTAATCATTATCACTTAGACCGGGGCGTCCCAAACTGTGCGTCGCGACGCCCTGAGGTGTCGTGGCATTTTCCCGTGAGGCGATCCAAATAAATGTAGATTGCCTGTCTGTTGACTTTACCGAGTCGGGTAAGGGCCGACTATAAAAATTGTAAATTGTTGCTAGGCTAGAACTACACACTGGTAGGCAGAGTTTGACCAGAAGGGGGGGTAGTAAAAAATTGCGTACTCCCAAGGGCGTCACAGTAAAAGTATGTTTGGGAAGCCTTGACTTAGACATTAACTACATAAAAGGAAGTTGACTAATAATAATGTAGGACCTTATATTTCACGATTAGACGGTGCTTGAAATATTTTAAAAAACGCTCGAGTCAACCAGCATTTGTCGATACCGATACGGTAGGCGGCCAGCTGCTCGCCGTTGCTCTGCATTATATTCTGAAAAATACGAGTAAAGTAAATTCGATTCATAACGCATCTAATAAAAAATCTACAAAGTTATCCCGTTATGCATTTGTAATAATATGCATCAGAATCGTTATGCTAACAGTAGTTTCACTAAAAAAAGATGTCTAAACATTTATCCAGAATTAATAATAATTATGCGTAACGATTATTAGGTTAAGTAAAAATATGTAGAGATGAGCATAAAAACTTAGCGAACAAATTAAGCACGAATTCAGAAAGTACAATAATATGTGGCCGCCCGTTATCATCATCATCCCCCTTCCCTTATCCCAATTTATTTGGGGTCGGCGCAGCATGTATTCTTATTCCACATCTTTATTAGCTGTCATATCGTCAGTCACTCCTTTTCTAGTCATATAATCTTTAACACAATCCATCCATCGCTTCCTCGGTCTTCCTCTACTCTTATAGCCATCTACATTCATACTCAAAACTTTCCTTGTCACATGACCCTCATCCCTCCGCATCACATGCCCATACTATGCTAAACTATTTTTACACAACTTCTCAGTCACCGGTGCCAGGTGTCACAGCTGCATGTCGTTGTCTTTCATTCATTCCCTTCGTGGGCCAACATTCTGAACCATACAAGACAGCAGGTCTAATAATTGTTTTATAGATTTTCCTCTTAAGTTTAAGGGGAATTCGGGGGTCACAAATAGTTCCCGTGACCTGCCGTCATTTATCCACCCTGTGTTAATTCTGTGCTTGATGCTCCGGTCTATTTCGCCATCGCATTGTACGATAGAACCCAGATACCGAAAGTCAGAGCAGACTGGTAATAGCGCACCACTCAGCGCTATAGCACTAAAACTGGAGAGACCGCCAAAATCACAAAACATGTACTCTGTTTTGGTTCTGCTGATTTTTAGACCAACCCTCTCCAGATTATTTTGCCATTTCTCAAGTCCGCCCGTTATATAAGGTCCTAATTTATTAGGTAATTTCTTTTTAAGGGGTCAATGTGTAAGTGATAAGGATTCACTTAAGCCATAATTCAAATTTTTACAATAATGTAATTTTTTTTCTTAATGTTCGCCGTTTAAAGAGCAGTTTTCATCTTGCTAGTACTGAATTAATTACAAATAATTTGTTATGTCCATTTAATTCTTAGCTTATTTGAATGTATTTGACTTATATATTAACCCCTTAAAAGGAAATTACCTAATAAATTAGGTCATTATATACCCATTATAATATTCTTGTGTCCCATACTAACACCGCACTTCAAATTGGAGTTCGCAACAGCAAGGATTCTGCCCACATAGATCCACCGCGATTAATTTAACTCATTATGTCAATGATTTTAATAGACATATCGACTCGTACACAGGTGGACTCTATTTACACAGACTTCAGTAGTGCTTTCGACAAGGTGGACCAGGCGTTCCGGCTACAAAAACTGTCAAGCCTCGGTATATTTGGCCAGCTTCTCCTGTGATTCTAGAAGGGGTAAAAAACATAAAAAAATATGAATAAATTAATAATATTGCAACTACCTCCCCAGACCGATGACCATGTTTTGCAAGCCGATCCCTTGGGAGGAGCAAGCCAAATACCTAGGTGTTATTCTAAATAAACATCTTACCTTCGGTGAGCAAATAAGGACGGCACGGTTGGACGGCCGCCTTCGCTCTAGGTAGGCTTCATTTTATCCGGAACAAACGCAGCAAATTGTCCACCAAGTGCAAATTGCGCACTTACACCACGTGTATACGCCCCAGCGTGACATACACCTGCGTCGTGTTTTCACACGCAAAATTCTCTTGCGAAAGGCCACGGGAGCCCCGTTCTATGTTCGCAACGAGAACCTCCACCTCGACCTCAAAATCCCTACCATCCAACAGTTCACTAAACGCATCTCTAAACGTTATTTTGATTCTGCTGAGTACCACCCCAACCCTCTAGTCGTGGCAGCCGCCCGGTATACCCCCTCACAGATCAGAAGGATTCGCCGACCTAGGCATTCACTCTCTTATCCCGACGACGCTATAACCCTCCTCCAAGAAAGCAGTAGGGCCACCAGCACAGTACACAAAAATAGACCACCGTCATTTCGGCCTCGCCGTCGAGGCCCATCGCGACGTCTCCGTAATTGTCCACCCTGACCCTTGTTCGTGCCAGCCCGCGCCGCTGAGCCTGTAAATTCGTCCCTAAATAATGATAACGATTTGAATCCGATCCAACCAGTCCCTTACTGTCCTCCCACCAGCAACGCCCTAAGCCGAGGCTCGTACCCCGCAGGGGGCGCCCTTAGCGTGTTGTCGCTAAGTTTATAAGTTACATGCCCTGACTGAGGGCCTTAAAATTATTAAGGCAACCACAGAAAAGCCCGGTCAAGCAGCCGACTGCAAAATGTTATTGGGTTTTTCTACTAAGAAAATCTCAATAGCATCCCGGAGTTCGGAATTGTGCCCAGTAGATGGCAATAGTCTCACCACCTTTACATGGGACTTAATAACAGCATTGGTGAAATGTGGGTGTAAAACTATGTACACTTCTTGTACCTTCCTTTCGGGAAATACAGGCGTGATGTTGTATTAAGTCATTTATTATTAACTAAGAGGTATTTAATGAGCTATAACAAAGCGGAAGTCTCTTTCCTTCTTTAATTTACTATCCTATTCTAATAGCTTTATGCGCTATTTTTAAAATCCACTTGCTACCGTGGCGCCGCGCCGCCACGCTTTCAACACTGAGATGGTCCTCCTTCCCTCTAGCCTCCATATATGGTTCAAGTCTTATCCGACCGAGAGAAAACAAAGTGTCGTTGTAAAGGATCATCGTCTTCCTCGTATAACTTCACTTCCGGATACAATTTTCCACAGGGCTCCCATATGGGACCGATATTATTCTTATATTTAATAATGATATAGTAGACTGAATAAAACACAACGAATGTTCCCTCTTTGCTTTTGCGTTCTGACGACGTTAAGTTCTATAGAGAAATCAAATCAACTAGAGATATATTTTACCTTGCTGCAAGAGGACCTAAACTCAGTACATAATTGGTGTATAAGAAGAAACAGGATGACCCATAATTAACACTGAAAAGTGTCACCTTTCACTAAAAAACGGAATACGCTTCGATCCTCGTATTCGTTTTATGGGCTAACACTGAAGAAGGCACTAGGTACACAATTCGCTACCAGGGAGTCTGTTTAGACCATGATGCAAATTAGTCCATGGTTTAGACAGCCAGCTCACCTTCACTTCACACGTAGACAATATCGACAACAAAGCAAATAAAATATTAGTGTTCTTAAAGCGTACTATTTCGAGTCTAATTACACCCTGAAACTTCTCTATGTCACCCTCATCAGAAGTGATTTGGATTATACACCGGTTTAGAAGCCAACCTACCAGGCCACATCGACCGCGTCCAAAAAAAATATCTCTCTTTATTTGCGATACAAATCGATTAACTGTCCTGACACATTTGGTTATGCCGAAAGACTTGGTCACTTTAGCCCATAGACTAAATTACTTCATGCTTTAGCCCGACATCCCTAGAAAACTGCGGAAAAATGATGGATCAAAAGATACTCTTCAAAATCGTCAATGGACTCATTCACATTCCAAAGCTTTTGGTCGACATCAGCATATCGGTCCCCCGTAGTAGCCAGACCTGACCGTAAATTAAATGTAGGTATTTGTGCCATATACAGCTCGAATTAACCTCAATGTGTCAATTATATTTTTTTATTTTTAAATTTAATGATGTTGATAATTTTATTACCATAAACAAATACAGTGAAAAATGGGTAACATATTAATGAATAAATTATAGTTATGTACATAAAATGTTACCCGGGATAATGTAAGGATGATTCTATCGATATTCCAAAAATCTGAAACGGTTCAGGATTTTAAAAGTTATGGTATAATAAAGATACATACATACATGAACCCTAAAACCATAACACTCCTTTTTTTGGACAGTCGTGTAAAAAATATATTTAACGACACCGAAATATTTTTCATTACCGAGGTTCCTACCTTATATCACTTGTATGCATGTGTAGTAGCGAGAAGGTATGCGGGCTGATAGCCATCAAAAATGGTACGAACTATTAGAGTTCATGCGTGACTCGCAATTAATTTGTGACAACAAACAATCTTTGTTGGGTTTTTTGAACCGGTATTCAAATACAAAAAGCTATTTACTTAACGGCCTGGTTGATAGAGATGATGATAGATATTATACTTAACTATACATAATTGCTCTACATTTTTAAGATGTGTGTTTTATTATAGCTACAGAGATACTAAGGCTGTAAAAAAACTGTTTAAGTAAGTATTAAATTCTAATACGTTCATGACTTCGTAATATTTAGTTTTTAGTAATAGGACATCGTGATTATGTCTTATCGGCTCCTGTCAGTGATCGAATGATTGATGTTTAACCATAGTTTCCATTGTAATTTTCTCGATATTTTTTATCAACATAGGTAGGTATTCAAACGATACACAACCATGATGTCTAATTTATAGGTACTAATAATGGCTTGATTAAGGCATAGTTATGACTTGCAGATAAGTATAATAAACAAGAAACCACACACACAAATACAGTCTTCTGCTCTACTAATATATGATGGTCTTTACGTTTAAGAAATGTCTATCTGCATCGTGCAAAGTATGCACATTTCTACTGACAGTTTTACCGTAGACTTTTACCGTAAAAATATCTCATTTGGAGATAAGTAGTTAACACCTATATTTTATTAATATAACCGCAAAGTGTGCTTGAAAACAGGTAATCCTAAACGGCGTGGCGAGGTCGCTCAATCGGTCGCAGCGGGTATCGCAGGTTCGATTCCCACACTGCCCACACACAAACATTGTCAACGGCTACACAACCAGGGTATGAAACACAAAGTCAAAGTGTTTCCTGGATTCGAATGAGATACCTGTCAGTCATAGGCATTGTGAATAACAGGTACCTCTCTTTTGAATCCATGTATTTAAATAAGTTTCGCTTAACATAATTGTTTCACAGAATTTATATATTAGTATTGCATACCTGCCTATGTTTTGAATAGCTAGGTTCGACACCACTGCTTGTAACCTTATACTGTGTTGTAATTATTTTAAGGAACCTCCAGGTCTGTTATCCTACCTAAATATTTCTTTAACATGTTTGTATACGACTGTATGAGTTCTAAATAAATAAAATAAAATAAAAAAATAAATTTAAAGTTATAATTTTTTGTGGGAATAAAAATACGGTCGAACAGGATTCAAACCTGCGCCTCCCGAGTAAATAGTCCAGGAACGTTTTTTTTAATATCTTTCCACAAAAATATATAACTTTAGAGTTCACTACGCATGCGGTAATTCGTTTGACAGATTTATCTATACTTTATGTATTTACCAAATTTTATATACTTAGGTTAGTACTTTTAAATAAAGTGTCTCACTTACTTACTTATAAATAATATACTATCCTAAATGCTCATGATTCATCGCTCATAAACATAACATTGATGGACTACAGTACAGTATATTTCACCGCTGTAGTTACTGTATACCATGTGATATAGTGACACATACTTCTAGGTATCCCATAATATCAGACACTCTACTTCTACTGAAAATTTCTTACCAGAAAATCCCAATAACACTGCCCGAACAGGGAATCGAACAGCTGACCTCACGCTCAGCAGGCGCGGCTGATAGACCAACACGGCAATCTTAGATTGTTCCTTTATTGTCTTATACCGAATGAGTGACAGGAAATAGAGCGGCCCCTCGTATTTTGTTAAAAATAAATGCAGCTATACAATATTACGACATTAGTAGTTTAACCGTCAGAGTCTTGTGCAACCGCTAAGATATTTTGATGAATGCTGAATACATCCCCGCACACATGTTCCGATATTTCACGTCATGGATTATACCTACTTACGAATGGTCACATAAGTATTTTTAACTACCGGTAGCGTAAACTCATTGCGACATGTTATTATTAAATGCCCCCGTGTGAATAATTTCATTTCGGAATTAGGTAATTAGTGTATTATATTCAAAACCAGTCAAACGCACCCGATACGGAAATAGGTATAGATAGGTATTTTATCCACATTATTTTATCTTGTCACATCCCGCGGATGTTACAAACAATAATTCAATTAAATCACAAATTGTATAACTCCTGGGTATGGTTCCTATCGCACGCCGTAATAGCGGCGGTAAGGCCCGTAATGGCAGAGTGGCTGGAGAGGAGACACGGCGTCCTCAGCTTCTGAATGACGCAGATGCTCTCGGACCACGGGTGGTTCGGCAAGTATCTGCGTTGCATAGGCCTGGAGCCGACGTCGAGGTGCCATCACTGTGACAGCTGCCCCGAGGCGACACGGCGCAGCACACACTAGAGGTTTGGGCCGGCAGCTTGGGCCGAGCAGCGCCACGACCTTATAGGGGCAGGCGGGGTGGGCAATCTCTCGCTTCCGACTGTGCTCACATACATGGTTGGGAGTGAGAACGCATGGAGAGCCGTCGCCACCTTTTGTGAGGAGGTTATGCTTGCGAAGGAGGCGGCGGAAAGGGAGAGAGCGGCGAATTCGTCCCACCCCTGCCGCAGAAGACGCACCAGGCGTTGGAGGGCGCTCAATGATCTCCGGCCACCGTGAGCTGTAGCCTGTGGGTGACGAACTTGGGTACTTCGTTGCCCGACCAGTGATAGGCCCGAGACGGTAGCGCGCCGCGATCTGGCGCGCGCATCTCCGTGGATTGTTTGGCAGGCCAACTATGGCTGACCTATACAGGCGACGGGGTACGTCGTTGCATTCGATGAGCCATAACTTGCCGAGGTTGCGGTGAATAGAGTCGCGATCCCGGGACCCCGGTATAGTTTAGAGCACAACGTCCATGATGGATATTCCACACTAGAAAAAAAGATGGGTATGGTTCTTACTTAGTACATATGTCAGCGTGTATGTGCGGTGTAGGTATAACTCAAGAGTTTGGCTTTCGTGGGATAGTAATTAGATTAAATAACAACATATTAGATAATAATGCTGGAAGGGGACGCCCTAGAATATATATACACTGACCTTATTAGTGATATCTTTCAAAAAGGTAAGGGGCGTAGTAACTAACTACTCGCAACCGCCGCGCCTGTATGACCAGATGTATGAACGTGGACGAAGCAAAAGGCATGTAAGGATCGTAGCAGGCGTTCCGTAGTTTCTACCTAACCCCATGGGAGAAAGGCGCAATTTTATTTATGTTATATGTATGTATATTAAATATTAATTAATATATTTCAATCACGAAGTAATCAGATAAATTGATCAGTAGCATGGACAGTTTTAGATCAGACGGGTACAAGAAACATACTTTCCGTCATGGGTCATTAGACTTTATTTATAGCTTTCGAATTAGACCACCTCCTGTACATCGTAGTCACTCGCGACACAGAGTTAGAACTACTTAGTTAAGTTTAATAGTCAATCAGTCAGAGCCCCAAGACGCATATGATATCTTTCAGAATACGTAAATGTCGCCTGAGACAAGTCGATCAGGTAGAACCAAGCTCATTTTAAAACAAGTGTTATCAACAATGTTTTCGAAATGAGCTAGTTTCAGCTGCCTTAGATAATATCTAGATAAGAAATAGCCTACTTAGGTGTTATTCCAGGGGTTAAACCACAGGGTTAACTTATCAGTTATGATTTGGCATAATTGAGTAACAAACATTCATGTAATTTTTAATATCGAAGAATATTTCGTTTATCGATGTTATTAATGCGATCTATGGAATGATGATGATATTAAGACAAGAGGAAGACGCGTGTGGGGTGCAGTTGATAGTTGGCGAGCAAAGTCTGTGTCGCTAAACACACCTTTAACTTTATTATATCGATGTGTTATGATATTTTTAAGACCCATCTCTATCCACGCACACATAGAGAAACCTATTGCCAAACTCTTATTTTATCAATTCAAGACCAAGGTCAGGGTTTCTACTCCCATAAAGTATGTAGTAGGGGTAGTGGAGAAATGTGAGTGTTTACGAACCCTGAAATCTGATTTTCATATTTGATATTAATTTATATAGCAGCACGCCTGTATTCCCCGAATGGGTAGACAGAAGTGTACACAGTTGTAAATCCACATTACACTAATGCAATACCTAGTTAATATTAGAATTACTAATAAAAATTGTGCACATACCTACTAGCTTAAATACCATCGTGTCTTTACAGTAAGTCGAGACTATTAAAATTACCTGCTAAAAATGCAATGTAATGTGGTTTCGCACATTTAGGTACTTACCTACGAACCTCACTATCCAAATCGGATCAATTTACCACGGTGATAAAGTACTACTAACGTCTAAGTAAACGTACTTCAAACGATTGAAATTTCCTGATAGCCATGTCAACAAACAGATGAAAAAAGAATTTTGAACATGGACAGACTTACACAGAGCAAATCATTCCCTGAATCGTTTTAACAGCAAGGTACCTACTGTTTACGTACTCATTTACTTTTAATTAGTCGGTACCAGGTATGTGTCGTCAGCAAAGGCGTGAATTGACGTAAACCTGGAGCGATGGGTGTGTGCTCAGTGTGTGGCTGTCAATGCGGAGTGGATATGCGGCAAGCGACGTGACGCGGCTGCGCACGCAGCCTCGGCCCGCATTTGCCAATAAGCCGCTAGAAGCCGGAGAGCGCGCGCCACTCGCTCCTGAACTAAATATCGACGCGTAAACGTACAACCACCCTGTTAACTCAAGCTGAAAACTGTGCCATAGTTTTATAGTGCTAGCTCACACAAAACATCTCTGGATTATCAAACACAACACTCCTTATGACAGTGGCTGATCAGTGCAAATCGTTATCAGTTTATCAGTGAATTACTGTAAAACACACACGTTTTTTCATGTAAGTACAATCTATTATTATACCTGTACCTAAAAATATAAGTATTTAATTCACATCATGATTTGTTTATTACATACTATTCGTTATCACTTAGATAAATAAAAATAGTTACCGCGACTAAATCATCGGCTTTGGTCATGATATAAATTAAACGGCATTTTTCACGCATGAAACTGCAGAAATTAAATGAATATTATTTTCCATCCAAGAAGAAACCTTAATAACTAAGTTAAATTAATATATATTAATTTAACTTAGGTGTTTGCTATTCAAATTAATATACATTGACGGTCTCTTTACCTTACTATCAATAATTAACAACGAAGGCTCAGTTAAGTCGCGTTCATATATTACGTAAGTTACCTATAGTTTTCATTATGTGGTTACTTTTTCGTGGTTATTACTTTTATAAAAAAGTAAGTAATATAAAAAAGTGTAGAGGTGTACATTTTATATATAATTTCCTATTAAGTTAGTATGTACTTACATGTTTATACTCCATCCCAGACCTGAAGCCTGAGGCTGATAATTTAAATAAAATAACATATAATTATCATTCAAGCGCCACCTTACTGTGACTCCATTACAATATTGTGACTAAATTGATAGTATGCAAATTACTGTAGATTTTCACAAAAATAGCAGTTTAATGGTGGTTCAGTGGGAAGTCAATCGAAGACCACTACTCTTACTTAACTAGCAGAATACCGAATACATAAAGTCATTCTATCGATACACTAATCGATGCGGTGCACAATTGAAGTTTATTGAAGCCTTGGTAAAGTAGCTAGTGGCTCCTGGTGTGCATTATAAACTTATAACCCCGAGATACTTTTAAATCATTTTAAGAAATTTTATAGAATTGTGCATAAATAATATAATTATTATTTAATGTCATTCCCTAATGCATGTAAAATTTATATGTATGCCTTAGGACTAATATTACATACATTATTCTCAATATATCGCAGGTACCTACCTACTTCATTACGAATAAGTACTATTCCGATACTTTTTAGAAGTGAACATACCTACTATATTTACACGATAAGAATTTATTGTTGCCGTCACAGAAATATACCGTTATATGAACTGGTGTACCTGTAGCGTTGCCAGATCTTTTTTTTCTACATTTCGGGACATAAGTGGATAAAAAGCGGAAGCATGTTGAAAAAATCAGGATAAAAATATTTTATAAAATTACAAATCTTTATTCTAAATTCATTCTAATCATAATACAATGAGGGCAACTAATTTCACTTTATAGTATTATTTTTTATATTCAACATTATTTAATCATATTTTTTATTATTAATTTCAAAATCAAAAATTCTTTTAAAATATATTTATATCTAACGTTAAAAACAAATTATTTTAACGCTCGCTCCCCTCGTGCGTTTCTGTGTTCAGAGGATTGATTAAAAAGCGGATTTTTGGGCGTCCCGCTCAGGGTGCCGGCTGGACGAGTCCCCAGGGGGCGGAAAAGCGGGACGTCCCGCCAAAAGAGGGACATCCGGCAACAGTAATCGGGTAGGTAGGTACCTAATTTCCCAATAAATTATTTATTATAATAACGAACGAAATAATACCAGAAGAGTTTGGAAAATTGAATTACAACGGATTAACCCACATACAAACAAACTCGATATGTACCCAATAGTACGGATAAAGCTACAACTTCCGTTATCCTAATTAGCGGTTGTTAATTGTTTTTAAGGATCACAGAACATCTGTGTAATTAATAATTTAATCCATTTTCACAGTATGTTTATGATTAGATTTAGATTTATTTTGCATAAAATGTGGTACTACATTTTATGAAAGTAGGTACCTACATATGAATTTTCAGAACAATGACACATTAGGCCATAATTTAACAGCATGCAAAATATTTACGTACAATTTAAATGTTCACTTTAATAAGTACAATAAATACTAATTACCACGCTGGAAACAAACATTTGCATTACTCTAATTGTTGTTGTAATTGTCTATGTTGTGTTTGGGTCAGATAAACAACGGTTGCTTTCCCTTTGCTGCCATAGAGAATTCATTTTGGTATTCCAATAGTTACAATAGGGAAGAAAATAAGTATTTTATATAATTCTAAGTACAGTTAGTTACAATTTGCACCAAATTGTGTGTATTATGAAAAATGTAAACGCTAACTGTTATGTATAGTAATAAAACGTACCCAATGATCACCAATTCACCATCCTGTGATCCGCCATGATGATGTATCACTCTTTGCGCTGTACACCAGTGACATTCCCAAAAATGGCAAAACCAAGTTAGCTCTTTTCGCCGACGACACGCCACCTATTACATCGGTAGGAGTCTTGACTGCATTACCCAATATCTCCAGACCTCGACCAATGCGTTAGGCGCTTGGTTCAGGAAATGGAGAATCGAGGTCAATCCAGACAAGAGCGCCGCCATTCTCTTTTCGAGAACTGGCGCCGGGGAATTTCTTCCCCAGCTTCGACTTATTACCATGTTCGGCAAGCCAATCCCTTGGGAACTGCAAGCCAAATAAATACCTGGGTGTGATTCTACAACACAAACTGTCCTTCCATCCGCACATTAAGATGATACGCGACCGTGTGGCCTTCGCTGGCGGCCGTCTATTTCCCATGACAAATGCGCACAGTAAACTGTCACTTAACCCTAAGATTAGGCTCTACACTACGTGCATTAGACCCATTATGACGTATGCTAGCGTTGTGTTCGCACACGTTAAGTATTAAAAAATTCATAGGATGCAAACCCTTCACAATCGATTCCTTCGTGAAAACGACAGGCGCCCCACGGTTCATTAGGATCCTTCAACGCCAACTCTACCTCAGAGTGCCCACCATTAGGCAATAAATGAAAAGGGCGTCGAAGAGATATGTCGAAACTGTCCCTAATCATACGAATCCCTTAGTTGTCTCTTCTGCCGAATACAGGCCGTCTCATATATCCCCATCGTCAGAGGGGGGGTCTTAACAAATATCACAGATTTTTTATTAGTTTTGTAAAATTGCCTGAAAAATTATTTCTAGAATAAAATATGGCCAAATCTGACACAATAGTGTTTGTCGTATTCGTCCTAACCCCGCAGAGCAGCACACTAACGCTCGTTTTTTTTCTCAATAATTCAAGACGTTTACAGCAAAAACATATATTTTGAAGAATCTCGCGTGAAATTAGAGGAGGTTGATGAGGGAGTTGATGAAAATCTTACGAAATCTCACCAAGTGGGGAGGCCCACTTGGTGAGATTTCCATATTTTATTAAGGTCCGTAGTAATAAAGTTTATTTTTATTAATGTAATTATGTAAGTATAATAATATAAATAAATTAAAAATTTATTGTTCGAGGACGATGAACCTTAAAAGCCTAATGCAATAATATACTTTACAATTCTTATTGTATTTTTATACCAAATTGAAAAGACTAAATTTAAAGAAAAATTGTGGTTATTTAAAAAAAATCGGGTATAATGATATGAAAGGTCACGATCATTCTATTTAAAAACATTTAAAATGATACATTTCAAACATAGAACCGAATTCGAACAGGCTGGAAATTATAAGTATAACTCGTTTATTGCATAAACCTACTAGTGATTTAAATTTTATCCAACCTTAACCAGGATAACAATTTAATTTTAACTGGATTATTACTTACCCTAGATTTAAAATTTGTCCTGTTTTAGGTTGAGTAGTAGTTACCTACTCTAAATTGATTTTACTCGTAGTTTAATGTTTCGAATAAGTAAATAATCGAAAGTGTTTTGAAATTCCTAAATGAAGAATACATAACTTAATTCAAAAATTACTTATCTAGCTTATCCTTCTCAGAAGTATATGAATTCCGGAAAACCGATGATGCCTTCAATAACTTCCATGAAACTATCACGTTATTTTACAATTTATGCTTTCCCATAAAAATAATAAACACCACTGACAAATACATCAAAAACCGAAGCATAACAAAAAACTTAAAACTATGCTGTATAAAAAAATAACTCTATATCTAAAATATCATCTTTACAAACATGACAAAAAACAAAACAAAAAAATATATGAAAATTTTACAAAAATACTAAAACAATGCATAAATAAAGCCCAACAAATAAACAGCCACAATTACATAAAAAACGCTAAAAATACAGCAAAGCGGCATGGAAAATAATCAAAGACCAGAAAAACAACCCAACAAATAAAATCGAAATAGACGCCATCGAACTCGGAAATAAACATTACGATAATCCAACTGAAATTTGTAACTTATTTAATGAATTCTACACTTCATTATGCAACACTCAAAACCGTCAATATATAAATTGTCTTCCCGAAAATCCTAAAACAATATTCCTTACGACAGTAGACACAATAGACACTTTAAAAATAATTATTTCATTAAAAAATACCCAATCAACTGGTTATGATAATATCAATACTAAAATATTAAAAAAATGCGCAGTAAGCATTGCATCCCCTTTAACAAACATAATAAACCTATCTCTAACGGAAGGAAAACTTCCTGAACGACTCAAGGTATCTATTGTAAAACCCCTTTTCAAAAAAGGTCTGAAAAACGACATGAATTATTACCGGCCTATAACTTTAATACCAATAATATCTAAAATATTTGAAAAGATTATGTACAATAAAATTGAGAGCTTTCTAATATCTTCCCATATTCTAAAAAAAGAACACTTCGGCTTTAGTAAAGGAAGTTCCACATCTCTAGCATGTTTTACACTTATTAAACATATAACTGAAACTCTTAATAATAAGTCAATGGTGGCAGGACTATTCCTAGATATGATGAAAGCATTTCACTTTGTCTACCACAATACACTACTTTCGAAACTATCTAACTATGGTATACGTGTCAACGCCCATGATTGGATAAAAAGTTACCTTGAAAATCGTCTGCAGTGTGTCGAAATAACAAAAACTCACAATTATGAACAAAAAACTCATAGATCAACGCAAAACAAATACGGAACACCACAAGGAAGCATATTAGCTCCTATCCTATTTTTAATATATATTAATGACCTCCCAGACGCAATAAAACATCATCTATCCTATTTGCCGATGACACAACAATTATAATTAACAATATAAATAAAAATAACTTAGAAACAGAAATTAATACAGCTCTAGATAATACCATTAACTGGCTTAACCAAAACAACCTAAAAATAAATATGTCAAAAACAAACAGAATTCAATTCCAGACCTATCAAAAACACATAACACCCCTAAGTATACAATATAATGGAAATGACATAAACTGTGTAAACGATTGCGTATTTGTAGGTATCACCGTAGATAAATATTCTAATTGGAAACCGCACGTAGAAAAATTAGTTAATAAATTAGATCGCTTTATATGTGTTAAAAAAGATCACACAGACTGTTGATATAAACACTGCATGGATAGCATACCATGCCTATGTGTCCTCTTTACTCAGATATGGTATTGTGGTATGGGGCAATTCTGTTGATGTTATTCGAATATTCAGGGCACAAAAAAAATGTGTTCGAGCAATGTGTGGCGCTGACTTTATAGACAGTTGCAAACCATTATTTATTAAATATAAAATTCTGCCAGTAGATACCATGCCTTTATATATTTGAGATTTGTATATTAGTGAAGCAACATCCTGAACTTTTTGAAACATTTGATATTAATTCATGAAATAAACACAAACTCAAATTACCTGCAATAAGACTAGAAATATGTAGGAAAAATGCTTATTGTATGTCAATAAAAATATATAACCACCTTCCAAAAATAATTAAAGAATTGCCTTTTGCGAAATTTAAAAACAAACTCGTCACCTTTTTGCTACAGAAAAAATACTACAGCGTTAGTGAATATTTAGAAGATAAGATACTATAAATCTTTATTAATAACAACTGTCTTACTTATTATTATAATTATATATATTTGTACGCCTCAGGAGGCAGAATATGTCGTACTCTAAAATTAAGACCAACACCTGTATTCTAACACATACCATATTTAGCAAATAAATATATTTGATTTGATTTGAATATGTATAGTTATTTTTGAGTGATAGGTACTTTTTTACACTTTTGAGGAGTTTCTCTTCTTTATCTCGTACGCAAAATTTGATCTCATCAATATACCTATTTGGGATCTTCGAGCACAATTTCTTTTTTCCACTCACAAATAAAGCTTTTTTTATCTTGCATTCGTGTGACCTCGCAGTAGACAAATAATAAATAAATTTTCAAGTGTGAAACTGTGTGAATTCTGTATCACTGATAAGGGAGTATGTACACTAATGAAGTGATTCATGAGGGCTTAACTACTCGCAAAACACTCGATGCCAGTGCCAATAGCAATCTAGGAAATATGAAATTTCTGGAATATGTAACTTAAATGTTTTATTTACAATTAATAAAAAAAAAAAAGGTACTTACTTGATAACGTAGCGATGCACAGAAATCAATACCTAATACTTATAAATACAGGTACCTACTCGTACCTATGGTTTTACCTATTATCCTAGTCTCGACTTCATTTCACCTATATTTTGATGCTGAGTAGACAACAACGTAATTGTCCCTTAATTGTGTCATGTGCGGATAACGCAATAAATAAAATAACTTTATTAATAATTTGGAGCAGTTTTTTTTAAACAATTACATTTATTTCGCGCTTGTTTAATCTAGCTTACAACTCGAAGCCGAATGTGAACCTATCTGCTGGTTAAGATAAGAATTTAAATTTTGTATGAAATTAAACTCAAACTCAAACTCAAACTCAAATTTTTTATTTCAAATAGATATATATTTATATATCCTATTACAGGCACTTAAGAAAAGTCAAAGCTAGGTGCACGGTTCCAAGAAGTTGGTCTTATGGAGAAGAGCCGGCAATAAACTCCATAGACACTCTTTTAAAATTATGTGTTCTTTACAATTTAAATTTATTAATGTGAGAATAATGCAGGTTAATGTTGAAGAAAAGGCAGAATTTTAATTATATAAAAAGCCAAAATTATAACCAGAGCTATTACGAGCTGACCAGTCCCAACAGACAGCACCCGTTCGCGAGTATGACGAGCGCATCAGCATCGCTAAACTCAACCATTTTGAAGGGAACTCAACGACCCAATACACAACGCCACCATCAGCAAGACATTTTAGTGAGCATGACAAACTCATAATACCCGGTCATAGGCTGTTATATGAGAGTACTTCTTTAATGTAACGATTAACATTAATGTCCACATAATGCTCACATTTTACAGAACAGTAGTGAAGCTATAAGATATAATACAATATTTATTAAGAAAATTACATTAAATAACTGTTAAAAAAAAGAAACAGTTAAGTCAAATAACAATACAGCAAACCAAATTTTTCGCAAATTTAAACTAGTAGCAGAAGGTACTAGATTAGAATAATTGTCATGTGATTATGTAAGATTTACATAAATATCAAGAAGAAAAATTAAATATATAGGTTTATATAATATATATATATATCTAGTTGTCAAAATAAGGTATAATAAAAACAGTTATTACCAAAGTAATCTGTACAGGCTACATCCATTCATGCAATAAATTAGACAGTGCCAGTGGGTCGCTGTGTGCAGGAGGGGATCGTGCGCCAAACATCCCTATCTTCAATGTAGTGAGTGATACTATAATACGCTTTAGATATTAAAATGCGTTTGATAACTACCTTAAACTTATCATCTGGAAGATCTGTAATATTAGATGGGATCTTATTATAGAACCGAATACCGTTACCCATGAATGATTTGCTGGTCTTCCTAAGCCTAAAACCGGGGACCATAAGCTTGTGCTTATTACGAGTGTTTAGATTGTGGTTGTCACTCTTCTTATTATAATCGGCAATATGTTTGCGAATGTACATGATATTACTGAATATGTACAATGATGGCAAAGTAAGTATATTTATTTCCTTAAACAATTCACGTAATGACTCACGACAGCCAAGATTATAAATAGCTCGGACTGCTCTTTTTTGTAATATAAAGATAGTCTCAACGTCAGCAGCCGAACCCCACAGTAAGATGCCATAGGACATAATACTGTGGAAATAAGCAAAATAAACTAGTCTAGCTGTTGCTGCATCTGTCATCTGTCTTATTTTCCTAACAGCGAATGCAGCAGAGCTGAGTTTGCCTGCAAGTGCCTCTATATGAGAACCCCATTGCAGTTTAGAGTCTACTGAAACGCCTAAGAAAACAGTTGAGGGAACCAAATCTAACACCCTACCATCAAGTTTTATATTTGAATTTATATAGGGTACGCTTGGTATGGAGAACCTAATACATTTGGTCTTATTCGAGTTAAGAAGAAGGTTATAGCAGAGAACCATTTAGATACTTTATTAAGTGTATTGTTGAGTTCTATCTGATCCCTATCCTTTCTATTTACTTTGAATATAAGGGATGTATCATCAGCAAAGAGAATCATATTTGTCATGTTATCCTTGATAAGGTAGGGAAGATCATTAATATAAACTAGGAACAAAAATGGGCCCAGAATTGATCCTTGAGGCACCCCCGTTTTGACAATTGCACCCCTTGAAGTTACATTATCAATAGCCACCCTTTGATTCCGATTCAACAAGTATGAACTTAAAAAATCCAATTAACAGAATGTAATGCATTTATACGATAAGAAAACCATAAAATAATTGGTAACTATGTCGCAGCAGCTTAACGCACTAGGTAGGTACATTTAATCAAGATTATTATTTTATTTTCTGGGGACGTGGTAATCCCCCCCTCCCCAAGACGAGTTGAGAGAAGCGGGGCACTACCTACCTTTTCTGGAAGCGCTTCATATTCGAATTCGCTTGTATTTGAACCCTATCATAGCGTCGGTATTTTCAGGATAAGATACTCGTGGGATAGCAGTGCAACATATCTATGTATTTTTGCAATTAAATATTATCTGATTTAGTACTAATTTGTTTATTATTGTACCAAACAAACAACCAACCAACTGATACAATGCATAAATAGTAAAGATGCAAAAGCAATATGGCTCTTGTCACGGCTCCAGCGCTGTGAGTCTCCGGTAGTCCCATGCCTGCTAATCGTCGCAGACGGTATTCGCTCACCACTGCAGCTTCGGCTTGCTGCTTGACAGAATAGTTTTAGAAGTAAAGATAACTATGTAAAACTAGATTTCGTATTTTTAACATTATGGTTACTGAAGATAGCAAACGTGTTATGGATAATGATTTCCGGATAAACAATTTCAGGAGAAGAAAGGGGTATCATTTTTAATTACGATGTTTTGTTCTTATTACGACATGCCGAACACGATCCGAATGAAGCGGTGCACTACCTAACTAGCTTTTCTGGAAGCACTTCGTCGTATTTTCGAACCTTCATAGCGAATGCTACAAAACTGATATTTACAGCAGATTTATCAAACACATAAAAATCAATCATCTAATAGCTTTATTCGGTTTAGAGCAAGATCCCAGGGCCCCCAGACCTTACTTATTTTCTGATGGACAAATTAATGCATAATAATATGTTAGAGTAGTGTTAGTGTGTACAGTGAACGCATACATATCTGCTAGCTTAGGCCGACGGCCAATTCTGAGGTACCAGGTGCTACAGGTACGTAAAAATATTACTCACTTTACTTAGAATCTGAGAGCTGATTTTTACATATGTTGTACGGAATATTTAAAAAAAAATTCATAAACGATTGTGGTCTATTTCAGATTTATTCACATCTGAAATACGTCGAATTTGTAACTCACTGATTGACTGACTGCATGATGATCATCAATGAGGCCCTCTAGGTTACTTCCTGAAGTCCTAGAATACTAAAATTCAGGCATAAAATATTAAGGAATTGGAAACTTTCTGGTGCTCATTGTAAGAGTTCTTTCGTAGTCAGACAATATCGGCCCAGAATAAAACAGTACAAATTTAGTTTTCATAAACAAACATAACATAACATAGCACGCCTGTATTCCCCGAAAGGGGAGGCAGAGGTGTACACTACTTTTACAACCACATTTCACCAATGCTGTTATTAAGTCCCACGTAATATGTGGTGAGCCTATTGCCATCTACCGCGCACAATTCCAAACTCCGGGCTGCTACTGAGAGTTTTCTAACAGAAAAACACAATAACACTGCCCGACCTGGGTATCGAACCCAAGACAGACCTCATGCTCAGTATGGGACCGCTAGACCTACAAGCCAGTTAGTTTTCATACTATTAATTTATAACCTTCTGACCGTTTTTATTTATTTTGTAATTCCTGTTTTCTCAATTATAATAAGAGCGTCCTAACAGAATTATGATGAACAGTAAGTTGCTCGTCAAGACAGAAGTAGTTACTCCGTTATTATCATCTATATAGTTTGTTAATCAAAACATATCTATCGATTATCGACAACTTATTTTCAAACATCATGTACGTGTAGAGTAAACAATTGCAACTACTATTGCGTTATTCCTTATAATGTGGTTTTCGTAAATTCAAGTTAATTTATTTATGAATTAAGCTCAAAATTACAGTGCGTAACTACGTGAACATCTAGTTCTAACCTAATCTTCTTCTTCTTCGTAAGGTACTTAAATTCCAACAATTATTGTTGTCAAGTACAGTTGGTTTCTTTGCGAGTATACAGCTAAAAGAATTTCCTCTTTAATCTGTATACTCGCGAAAAACAAATTGAAAAAGACGACCAAAAATTGCTGTAAACTAAATGTTAGAACCAGTGTTTAATAACCTTGGCTCCAAAGAGTCCAAACCTAAATCCCATCGACAACGTCTGGGGTAGAATGATCCTCGCAGTGTTCACAGAAAATCTGCGGATGCTTATAAATCCAATTTGGCAATTTTTGAGTTGTGTGCGGGAAGTGTGTTTTGTTGCAATATAGCCTGGTCAATAAGAACATTTAAACTTTTCAAAGTTTTAGGTTTAAGATTAATAACTATAAAAAATATATAAAAAGGTATATCTTTTTGACATTGTTGTTGTTTTGCTTAATACTACAATTACTGTAAGTACCTAAAACACAACATATAATTTCTACCTATTATAGTATGTATTGCACCTTCAGATTTGGCCATTTGACCACTTGGTCCACCTCCACGTGTTGCCCGTTCAAACTCAAGTTATTACAGTACAGATACATGCGTGTGTGGCCAGCCTTATTTCCTTAGATTCTGATTCGAACCAAGACTGGCGCGTGTAGCCACCCTTAATTTGTTAAATACTTAGATACCTATCGATACTTAGATATCTCGAACCAAGTTTCACAAACAAAAGACACGTCAATGACGTCATGCAAGAAATGAAAGGGATACCCACTTAAGGAAAAAGGAAAAGCAAAAAGCAAAATACAATGAACGATTCACTATAACATTTTACTCAAAAATATAAATTTATAGTTTCAGGTAGCGTTGCCAGGCATCTGGATAAAGCCGAACACAGTCAGGATTTTTGGTTGCGTGTCCGGCCAAATTAGACGGTGTCAGGCCAGTCCGGCTTCTGTTAGGCTTTTTAAGTTTGACCATTTTGTTTACATTATGAAAATGTTATGTTGCATGATAAACAAACTAGTTTTACTTGAAAAAATCGTCGTATTGCACCTACTTAGACAAGAAAAATTTGGAGGGGACGGGCCTTTTTACCCAAATGTCCGGCTAAAATGGCTGGTCCGTCCGGCTTTCGGTTTTAAGATCTGGCAACCCTAGTTGCAGGTATTAAAATTGACTTTTCCTAGCTGACAAGATAATTTTGACCACTTTGAATGCCTAGGTACTTTTGAAAAACTATTCGCAATTATAAATATGAACACTCTGAAGCTAACATAATATTGAAAACTAATAGCTAAGATATTTTGACCATAGTAATATCTTAGGTTTTCGCGATCACTACACATTATAATAAAACAACTTTTAACCGGATTAATCGCGTGTATTATTGGTTTTTTGTTTTTCCTGTCGTTTCGAACGCTTAGCAGCGTTCGTGGTCGCATTTATTTATATTCGTCACATCATTTTGATTTCATCACTTTGAACGCTCAGATCTATTTGACGCTGACCGTACCCACTTAGTTAGTAACAAAATTAACATAATGACAACATAAATGAAACAGAAAATATATGTAATGTATTTTAATAATAATTTTATTTATAATAATATAACTAGATTGTCCTAGAGGCCAAAAGGAACTCTACTGGATAACAAAAGAAAGGGTAAGAGAGCAAGTGATTTAACTAGGATCAAATGTATGAAAGATGACACAAGTAAGGTTTGTTCCGAGGATGTTGAAATAATAGAACGGTGGAAGGTATATTTTGAAAAGTTGTACATTGAGGATTCTTGGGAATGGTGTACTTGGGTGTACTAAACGAGGTACAAGGCAAATGTGGGTTTGGTGAAGGAGATTAGTTTGGATGAAGTAAGAAAGGCAATTAAACAAATGAAGTATGAAAAATGGAAAGGCCATGGGGCCAGATAGTATACCAGTGGAAGTATGGAAGTTATTAGGCGAGGATGGATGTAAGTGGCTGACTTTGTTCTTCAATAAGTTGTTGAAGACGAAGACTGGTGCAATAATTCGCTAGTGCCCATCTTTAAGAATAAAGATGATGTGCAGGATTGTAACAACTATCAAAGAATAAAGCTTATGTCACACAGTATGAAAATATGCGAAGTAATAGAGAAAAGGTTGCGAGGGAAGAGTATGATTTCCGAAAATCTGTCTGGGTTTATGCCAGTTCGAAGAACAACGCCATATTTGCACTCCGCTAAGTCTGCGAGAACTATAGACGTGCACATAAGAACTTGCACATGGTATTCATTGATCTGGCAAAAGCGTATGATAGGGATACCTCGGAATGTGCTGTTGTGGGCCCTGAAAGAGAAAGGTGTGCCTGAAAAGTAAATGGAGTTAGTTCGTGCTATGTAAATCCAGTACATACGTCCGGTCAGCTGCTGACAACACGGACAATTTCAGTGTACCTCTAGGCTTACATCAAGGGTCGGCGTTAAGTCCTTTGCTCTTCCTGATGATATTGGACGCTCTGACGTCGGACATACAGGAGGCACCCTGGTACATGTTGTTTGCCGACGACATTGTTCTTGTCGGTGAAGGTGGGCCTGAGTTCCAGAGTAGACTGGAGACATGGCAACATTTGGAGAATGTTGGCTTCAAAATCAGCAGAACCAAAACGGAATATATGGTCTACGATTTCGGCGGTCTCAAGTTTTAGAACCACCAGCCTGCTCCGACTTTCAGTATCTCGGTTCACTCGTACAAAGTGCTGGTGAAATAGACCGGACCGTTAAGCATAGAATTAACACAGGGTGAATGAATTCCTCTAATACTTAAGGGGAAGACCTATAAAACAGTTATCAGACCTGCTGTTTTGTATGGTTCGGAATGATGGGCCACAAAAGGGACGAATGAAAGGTGCAGCTGAGATGAGTATATATGTTAAGAGGGATATGTGGTGTGACGTGAAGGATACAATAAGAAATGAGTATGTAAGAAGAAGTCTGAAAGTTACGCCGTTGACCGAGAAGTTGTGTGCAAATCGTTTGTCATGGCTAGCTACAGGAGTAGAGGAAGAACGAGGAAACGATGGATGGATTGTGTGAAAGATGATATGGCTAAAAAAGGAGTCACTACCGAGATGACGGTTGACACAAATGTATGGAAGAAAAAGACATGATGCGACGACCCCAATTAAATTGGGATAAGGGCAGGGGGATGATGATGATGAATAATTAATCAATCAAGGAAAATGATTCAACGTATCAAAATATATCAAAATCTATATTTATTTAAAATTTAACATTAAGACTACTTAAGTATGTACAAGAAAATGATAATAAAAGTAAAATATATTACGTAATATTAACCGTGGTTTAGGCGAAGTATCAATGTGAGTACCTACCTACCTAAATCCCAAAAATATATAAATAAGTATTTGTTTCACAGCGAATGATGCAATACACATCCAAATAGTTATCAAAAGGGAAAACCAGAAAGCGGGAAGTGTAATTTAAAATCAAAATGACTTCCTCTTTTTTGAATTCGGTCCATGACTATTTATTAAGTTAGGTACTAACAATATTCTATAGGTGCAGAATATTATATACAGATATAGTATGCACTTCTTCTTCTTCTTGCAGAATAATATTTAACTATTAAATTTTTTTATGTATGAGAAACCTCTATAATCAGCCTATTGTTTTTTGGACAACGTACAAACATGTCTAAAAAAATCCTGTTTTTTATTTATTGATTTAGGTATTTCTAATGTGTTTCCCGCAGTTCTTATGGTGGCCGGAAATCGTTGTGCGCTCTCCTTTCCGAATACCACTTTGGGCTCTCAAATAAACACATATAAAAATAAGGCATCGATTTGGTAGGTACTTAAGTACTTTGTTTGCATTTCTCTCAACGAATTCACGATGGGATGTTTTGAAAAACAGATGACTCGTTTACGAACAAACTTCCAATCAGACAAGAATACTATTGTGTTAAGACGAATGTGCATACGCAATTACGCACAAGGCTACCGATTGTCTTGAAGATAACGTATTCCTAATTAGGATCGGAAGTAAATTTTATATAAACTTTTTTTTACCTCCATGTCTACTTATATTTACTAATTCCCGTTACAAATCGAAACCACGCGTATTCAAACACAAATATTAATTTTTTATATATGTTTTTATTTTAAACGTTTAATTTTATTTACGTCTTTTGGAATGTTAAAATTGTTTAATACCTACTTCAGAATACCTACCATTAATTAAATGAGATCAGCCAAATTAATGCTTTGGATTACTTTCGTGATGCTTAAATTAAATGTTATAAAGGTCAAAAACCGTTGTGAACAACACAAAATAGAGAATCGCTTAGTGCAAATCGTAGATAGAACATACCTACACAACTTCTTACAATTAGGATAAACAGGTATTGTGTCTAGTCGGTGGTGGGCTCATCTCGGTGGCGACGACGCGGTGACGGACGGCCGATCATTTGCAAGCATCGCAGTACAGACAATATGGCGAACGTGCATCGCTGACACGGATTTGCCCCAGTTTTCTAGCGCTAGCTGTGCATCAATACTAAAAAGCCATAGTCTACTACTGTACCTTAACCACGATCTTTCTGCCCGACTATGACCTATAGGCCTACTTTTCAGAGGTGTCAATGCCACTGTCGAATAACGTCGCTCGGTTATACCTCAATGGTTATACCCAACCAAAATGAACGGTTTTGGTTATATGCACAAAATATCAAGTGATAATTGGTGTCATTCTACGTAAATAAAACGGTTAAAGTTTAACCATGGCCATACAGCCTTATATTACTCTGTACCTACTTTAAGTACCTAAGTCATGCATCAGTATTGTACATATTAGAGTTGTTTACATTGAGAGTCAGAATTACGATGAGATTATCCCTAATCCAAATTGCACTGATAACGTCATTTAATGATTTTATCTCTGTGTAAATAATGGTAAACTGGAAATCTTTTTATAGCCTTAAACATGCTAGAAAGAGATATAAATATTATAACTGCAAAGTTATTAACAGGAACCCTGCCAAAAAATTACAATTAAAAAGAAAAAGCACCGCATTTCCAGTAGGTACCTACATAGTATAGGTACTATAATATATGTACAGTAAGACGTGTCGTTGTGACGTATTCAACGTAAACTCAGCAATCCAGTTTCTCAAAATCAGTAGTGTTTAAACTGTTTCATTATCTCGGAGTAGGGTACTTTATTATATTTTGTTTAGTATGGTGCTTATTAATAATTCATATAAATAAAACTAAAAAACTAAAGCTGTCTAGATGGCGTTGTTCAGTTCGGTGGATCGGCTGAATCGCGATATGGTTTCGTTCACAATAATTTACTTCAATCATTGAAAGTTTATTACACGAGTTTGGATCAACAGCAGTTTGTAGTTTAATTCCGTGTGCATTGCTGACAAGTAGCCTAGCCATTCCTAAAACTAAGTATGTCGGGGTTACAGCCTTACAGGATAAAAGTAATATCTATGTGTGGATTATAAACAAAACAACTGTAATCAGATTCAGATAATAGCATGTATTCCAGGTAAGGCAAGTGAGTAAGTCTTACATTTTATTTGGATGGCTATAAGAATAAAGGCAAAACCAAGGAAACGATAGATGGATTTTGTGGGACATGATAGGGTTAGTATGGGAATGACTTAATGGAATGACCAAGAACTGAGTAGGTACCTACAGTACTTGGCTGATAGAGATGTATGGAAGAATAAGATGTGCTGCGCTGATCTCAAGTTTTCGTTATTACTGTCATATATCTTACCTAGTATTTATATGACTACCGGAACCCCCGGTGTAAGTACCTGCATAAAGTACAGGATCCAGGTTTTATCATGACTTTTCATATAGTTACTTACCTCCATAGTTCACAACAAAAGTTTTCAAACATATTAATGACTTCACACTAGCTATTGCAAACACTACAACATAATAAATATAGTCATACGACACAATCACTGTAATTGCTCTTTAAATCGACAAATCGCTGATTTGCCGTAGAAAATGCTGCGTGTTGAATTTAAATATTATTATGCGGCATTTTACACCGGACGTGAAAAACGCATTAGAATGTACCAACTTATCCTACTTAATAACTATTGTCTGCGCTGGCATCGCTTGTTATTGTCTGTTTCCATAATAACCAGAACATTTTGCAGTTTTATTTCATCAATATCAAACGCAAAATCTCACGGGAATCTCATGACCGGAATCCTCACAGAGTTCACAGCTGTGAAATCAAATTCAATTGCAAAAAATATAAAAAGTCGTAATATTATAAAGCGTGAGTAAAGTATAAGTTGTGCATAAACCTGTCGAAGGTTTATATTTTTCTATATTTTTCTCATGACCGTGGTGAATATGAAAGGGGTGATATATGCTAAGAATTAAATGGATAACTATAACAAATTATTTGTAATTAACATAGTACTTGCAAGACGAAAACTGCTCCTTGAACGGCGAACATTAGGAAAAAAATATAATTGTAGTAGAAATTTGAATTATGGCATATATGAATACTTATCACTTACACATTGACCCCTTAAAAGAAAATTACTTAATAAATTAGGACCTTATATTTACGATCCACGGACCCCGACAAAAGTTTAGGGGTGGTTTTAATCTGTAGGAGTCGTAGCGAAGAATAAAAAAATATATTATTGACGATGTCTCCTATTGACCGACGGTAGGAGACATCGTCAATAATATACATAAGTATTTCAAAAAAAATTGTCAGAACAGGATTAGAGTAATGCAGTAAGATTCAACATTAAGATTTCGGACTTATCTTTATAAGTTGCTTCAAAAGAAAAAACTGAACAGCATTGGTACCGCAAAAAAAAAGAATATACTGAGAGCAGGGTATCTACATTTCCGAACTAACCGCTTCCGGTCTAACCGGATACAGCCTAAAAAAACATAACCCTCCTACTGGGTCAATCGGGTAACTAGCTTACATCACACATTATCTAATAGGACCGATTATCTGATTTCATAGATGGTAAGACTGTCATAGATATTCATTTGGTAACCGGAACCGACGGTTTAACATGAAACTATGGTCAGCTACACACCACGTACTTGGCCACCAGGTCCTCTAAGAATAATATTGGTAAATACTGCAGCTTCATATTTTTAATATAATTTAATTAAGTTTTAACAGACACGACACAATATATACATAACTCATGCCCCTAACTAATCCATATTCAAACTGTTCATAATATTAAATGTTGTTCGTTGGTAAGCACATAACTTCAAGGGCCTAGAATCGACTTGGGCATCCTTCTTTTATATTATATATATATATATATTATTTATATATATATTTTTGATTTGAAGGAATTGGTCCTCCAAATTTGTTTCGGCGTCTGTTCTCAGATATAGTCAGATAGGAGCCTTATAGATTTTAATTTGACATGGAGAGAAGAATTCCAAAAAACCTATATATATAGAATAAATAATACCAATTCATATAGGAAACCCAACCACGTTCACACCTTTAACATACAATTTGAAATATGTAAAGTAAGTACATAATGTCGGCTGGCTTTCACTCACTATCGGTGAGCAACACACGACACACATCACATTATCTCCATCCATCCATAAATTATCATCGCGTCTATAAGTAACATTTAGCTACCTGTGGTAAATTCTAGTAAACTAAACTGAGGAAGGTGTTGCTATTCATTCATAGCCAATACTTTTTTACTTCAAATAAAAAATGGAATGCATCGAGAACAGGGTCCAAGCTACCGGAGGTTACGGCTCCAGAGAAAGAAAACTCTTAACAAAGCGTGCCGATTCGAGGAGTATTTGCATCAGGGCCTTGGTTCACCCACCTAACGAGAGGCTTTTCAGGTGATGATCAAAGCTCTTTGCTATAAGTTAGTACATTAGGCGAAACGACTATCCAACCCCACATGTGCTCTAAGGAAAACACTGATCTAATCACACCTAAATGAATCGTACAAGAAAAAAAAAACTATATTATCATACTATAATAATTTGACTATATTATCAAAGATAAATTGGTAGGTATAATATAAAAATAAAAACCCAGTTTCGGGTAAAGGATATGATAACTTTGTGTTATTCCTAAACGTACAATTAAAACAGCCATTCATTACCCTCTCATCACATTACGCTAGACGCATTCACACTCTATCGACGTACGTAGTTATTACAAGAGTTATATTTGTCAAGGCTTAACGTAGTGCAAACTTATAAAAATATAACTATTATTTACGGAAAGGTTGTAAAAAATATCATAAAACTGTTTATGTCGGCTGATAACGTTTGATATAGACACAAAAATTAAGGAATGCATGTTTACCTATGCTGTATAAACGCAAACATTGTAATTGTGGGAACCGCTCTGTGAAGGAAAGGCTATAGTAAAAACTGTATTGTAGGTACTGTAGCAATACTATAACGATAAAATACATATTTCGTAAACGTTGTTAGTTATGGTACTATTACTAACAACATCGAATCGTTTTACACTTCTGATAAGCCTGGTAGAGATGAACTCATGCCATGTGTTACCAACTCTATACGAGTATTTACCAACGATAAGTACCTACGTCAAACCTACGTAACGCGCTTTAATTATTTTATATTCTATAGCGTAATAAAACGATATTTTTAATGTATAGTCCTAGAATGCAAAAAATTGGATATTGTTATTCATACAGGTTATTTAATTGTTTGCAAGTTGTTTTTTTTTTAAATGGTGCCGTAAATATTGCAATCATATATTGGAAACGTATGTACCTACAATATAAGTAGGTACCTATTATGTGAACGAAGCGATTTGAGTAATGTGTAGGTACAAAGGCAGTGAAAAATCGGAAAATTCATTATGATAAAGTGTACAATCGAAGATGAATGAGTCCAGATAAGAATTCCATACCTATTACTGATTTAATGAGAGTTGATGTGTAAACTACATAGATACTCGTATGTGCACTTGAATCTTAACTGGGCTGGTCACATCTGCCGCATGTCGGAGGAGCTATGGACAAAAGCTACCATGCGGTGGCTTCCGAGCAACAGGGACCGGCAACGTAGCAGGCCCAGAAAGAAATGTCGATATGATATGGACTGCCACCTAAAGGAGTGTCACCACTAATGGGACCCTACAGGCTTATGATAATCACTGCCCTATGCCCGGGGATTGTCCGCTTTGCATAGATTGTAGATCCTCTGGGTTAATACATGCAGTAGATAGATATTTCTAACATATCTTCGAAATTTTTAAATATATAGAATTGAAACACCTCATAGATACGCTTCATAAATGCGCTATATAACGGTAACGGTCATAAAACATATCAAGTGACACAGTGCCAGCTTTTGTCCCGTTTCAATGATGACCACAATGAGCACATGTTTCGGTAAAACAATGACTTTTGTTATTCTATCAACCACGTGTTAAATTCGGCCATTATTATGTTTATCTCGCCAACGGGTATTATACTATGTATCTAATTACTTTCTCATAGGTAAATTATTTAATGAAATCCCACATGCATCACACAGCGAACATAAGTACATAGAACACCCGGAATACTTGGAACACCGTGGCGAATAAGCCAAGTAATAAGAAAATGTTAATAATGTTGCCAATAACGAGCCGCTTATAGCTTCATATATAGCCAATTGCAAAGCCAATTGCAAACATTGGACCGGTAAACAATCGTTGAGCTAGTCTCGGTCAACTTGTGTATGTCCTGTAGTATCATTTCTCTCAGAGCGTCGCGTCGCCGTGCTTCGAAAGGAACGTTAACATAAAGACAAGTAGGAGGCCGTTGGGTGGCCTTAACAACTATACCTAGTTGGCTTCAAACCACGTGGATGAAAAGAAGATAAGGAAGTGAAGGCTTAACCACTCTCCCAATGGTTATGTTACAAATAATATGGAGCCAGGGTTGTCGCCGCCCCGCACCTGGAAACATGTCATTGCCACTGCCTAGTCATCTAATGACTATGAACTTGCATACCATCATTCATCATGATGATGTAGGTACCTGCACAAGGAAGGAATAATCATACAATCACGTCTGTTTCCCAGGCAAAGACTATACAAGGCCGACCGCGTGAATGTCGGAAAGTAATATCAAACCAACACCATTTCATGTAAAGTTGGTTACCAAGACTCTCAAGTTCATAATGCTTTCACTGTTAAAAAGTTGTGAGATCTTAAATAGAGCCAAACTCATAGCTGGGCTTGGATTTGTATTACCTACGCGTTATAGTCTACGGGGCATATCCAGAGTCCAAAGTCTATGTCCTCGTAAATGTACCTCATTTAAGGTACAATCAAGAATACCTCATTTATAACAATGAATAACAAATAACTCTACCTATAAGCACTAAATCTAAAAACTCTACATCTTGGTTAAAAAGTAGGTATGGCTTGGCCGTCTTATATTCGTGGAACTATTAAGTACGTGATATAACATTTAAGTCCTTCAGGAACAGTTTGAATGGCCAAGCCATACTTTTTAACCAAGATGTAGAGTTTGTAATTCTACCGGGTCGAATTATGAATCTAAGCCAACCAGGGACTCACTCAAATACACACAAACATTTCATCATAATCGGCCATTTTTGAGCTTTTGCGAACGCACTGCATCAGATTTTTTATATATATACATAGCCATAGGTAATGAACCCCTAGTGAGGGGTGCATCATCTTATATATAAAAATCTATATATATCGGAGGAGGAAATTTTCCAATTTCTTAATTTTCCATTGTATATATAAGCAAATCCTAGCCTACATACCAAATTTTAGTTTCCTAGGACTTCAAAAAGTAATCCAGCGGTTTTGATGATCAGTGAGTCACGAAATTTACGTATTTCAGATGTCAATAAATCCGAATGAAACCATAAAAAAATTATAACTGATACTTAGTGTGATGAATCTGCTGAGGATATCTTATTCTGTAAATTTTTGCTTTCTAGCATTATTCAGAATTATTTCATTATTAAGAAAATACAACGAAGCGCTTCCAGAAAAAATGGGTATTGCGTCGCTTCCTTCGGGTCGTGTTCGGCATGACGTAATAAGAACAAAACGTCGTAATAAAAAATACCATACCACTTGGTTGCATAGCCGTTAATATTGTTGGAAATATGTAGTGCTAGCCGGGCCCTATGACTGATAGCGTGAGGATACTTATCACTTTAAAAGATGGATCCTTAATAAAAGCTGCAGTGAAAGTTCCATATAAATCAATTGATTCTTCAACTGTATACTATCCATTAAAATACATAAAGATATGTTGCACTGCTCAGCGCCTTTAATTGTTAGCGTTATGAAATATGTTTATTATGTTTCCGGTACCGGATATTGATGGGGTTTTCACCGCACTACAATGAAAACCCCAAAACAAGTAGATAGATACACTTCCACAAGTTGTATTTATCACTAGCGACCAGCCCCGGCTTCGCACAGGTTTAATTTATACAAAAATTACACCTCCATACCATCAAATATTCCGACACGTCCGGTGGATTTTCCAAAAAAAAACACTTTCATAATCAGCCTAATTGATCGAGCCGCCCTCAATTACCTAATACTTTCATACATGCGGTAATAGATTTTTACTTAAATAAGATAAACAATTCATTGGTATATATATAAAATAAACCATCTGTTGCACCAAGGCCTGGTCATCTACCAGACCTTATCGTAAGATATGTGTTCCGTCATAATTTCATTTCATGCTGTCGAACGTTTAATCATGTCGGTCTTTAATTAACTTTTACTTCTTATCGAAATGAGTAAATAGAATACATACGTATTAAATTTTTACTGCAATCATAAGGTAACCAGTAACTAAGACTTGATTAGTAATCTAGATATGCACGGTTCCTGAAGTAACACAAAAAATATAATTTATTTCATGTCCGGATGCAAGACTGTTGACACATCACAAAGAACGGACAATTCAGTAGTTGAAAAAGGTACCGAATTGTTTGTCACTCATCTATAGTATAAAGTAAGAAACTGACTGGCTGACTGATTCACTGACTGACTGATCGATCAACGCACAGCTGAAACCGCTGGGTTTAGAAGCATGATATTTTGCACAAATGTTCCTTATATGACGTAAGTGGGCACTAGTTAAAAATGTGCGCGTAATACAAATCCGAGCTCAGCTGTAAGTTTGGCTCGATTAGAGATCTCATAACTTTTTCCAGTGAAAGCATTATAAACTTGGGAGCATTATCTTGATAAATCTTGGCAACCAATTTTACATGAAATGTTTATTTTATTTTATGCACCCCCCAAACGGGGGGGTGTCCCTAGACCTAAAAGATTCAAATTTCTTAATTTTTCCATTTTTTATGAGCAGTCCGAGCCTACATACCTAATTTTTAGCTTTCTAGAACTTCAGGAAGTACGCTAGAGGTTTGGTGCTGCCAAAGGTGCCAGGAAATACCCTAGGTGCTGTTTTGTAAAACAGCTGAACGGTGTTTAGCGGTTTTCCATAATTACTGAACTCGTAACGCGCAGAATTGTATACCTAAACGTTTTGCGTTAATTAAAGCAGCGGGTCAACGATCAGAGGCAAGGAAGATCAGCGGTTATGTAAAATAGCGTGAAATAAAATGTCAGATTGTAGATTTTAGTTCAAAATTTTGTCTTATCAACCATAATTTTGTTAACCTTTATTATATTTTGTTAACCAAAAAAAAAGAAAAAGAAAATGTTGAATGACGTAAATACTTAATAAACTACTACACTAATCGATGGATACAAAATGGGGATCATGCAAAAAAATTAATTAAATTGACGCAGGAGCGAACGAAGCGAGCTCGGGAGATTTATATAAAGTTCCACGTAGCCCTTGAACGCCTATGATATCTCCAAAAAAGTGCGTGCTATGCGTTCGTAATTTAGTTATAATTTTTTAAGTAAATTATTTCAAAAGATTCTATATCACTTTAAGTCACTTCTAGAAATAATGTTCTTAGGATCTCTCAATACTCAATACTCAATAACTTTATTGCATCCCATAATGTATACAAAGGCTGGTGGGTAAAAATTAAAGAGAAACAATTATGGACCCTGTCGGGCACAGCAAGTTAGTTTTTAGAGGAGAGGATGAAGAGCGCTTTTTAAAAACATAATATATTGAAATAAAGGAAGAAAATCTGATATTTTGATATTTAAGTAGGTATTATTATTGTGTAGATTTATTTTCATTTTATTTATTAATATTCATTTATTTATTTATTATTAATAGTTTTATTCTAGATAATGTATTAATTTTTATTATTTATTTTATATATTTATTTATATATTAGCTGTAATTTTAATTAACTAAATAGTAAGTAGTTAAAGATATTGCATATGCATAGTAAGTAAGGTAAATAAATTTATTTCAGTACTGCTTGTTTATTCTAGTTATCCCTGTTACCCTGGTTGGAATTTATCTTTGAGGTATTCGTCAATTGTGTAGTAACTTTTATCTAAGAGAAATCGTTTTAATTTATTGGTAAATATATTATTTGTTTCTGTGTTTTTTATGTATTCAGGTAATTTATTGTAGATTTTAATGGATGTAACAAACGCACTAGAGGAGTGCATTTTCAATCGTGAGGTTGGTAAATTGAGTCTATTTCCATGTCTAAGTTTGATTTTTGTTTGAATGTCTTCTCTTTTGCTGTAGAATTGTGGGTATTTCCTTACAAATTTGCAAATTTCAAATATATAGAGGCAGGGTAGTGTTAAGATGTTTAGTTCTTTGAAGTGTGGTTTACATGAGTCGGTGTCTTCGATGTTAATCAATATTCTTATTAGTTTCTTCTGTATTGTAAATAGCGAAGGCGCGTCTGTACTGTTACCCCATAATATAATTCCATATCCAAGCCAAGCGAACGCATACGCATAGTAGGTTACTATTGCTGTTTTGAGGTCTGTTGTTTTCTTTATTTCTCTGAGGGCATATGCAAATTTAGATAACTTAGTTTTTAATTTCTGTATGTGTGGTTTCCAGTCTATGTGTGTATCTATGTCTAAGCCTAAAAGGGTGAATTTATTAACTATTTCTAATTTGGATCCTTTGTATTCAAAATTTATATTAATGGGGGTTTTTTGTCGCGGGTGAAAAGTAATTATTTTTGTTTTATTAAAGTTTATTTCTAGGTTGTGTTCGTTCATCCAATATGTTGTGGTGTCAAGTATAGATGTTAGTGTTTGGTTTAAGTTTTGGTTATTGTTACATGATGTTAAAATAGAGACGTCATCGGCAAACAATACGCACGTTTCGTTTATGTAGTTAGGGAGATCGTTTATGTAGACTAAGAACAGCAGGCATCCTATGACACTTCCCTGTGGTATGGAGGCGTTAACAGGTATGTTTTGGGATCTTATTAGTTCAATGTGTTGTGTCAATGTATTGTAGTGTTCTATTTCTACGACTTGTTCTCTATTTTTTAAATATGATCTAAACCAGTCATGACTTTTACCTCGGATACCTATGTTGTAGAGTTTATTTAATAATATATCAAATTGTACTCTGTCGTAAGCTTTGGTCATATCTAATAACAATCCAATAGCGTATTTTTTGTTATCAATAATTTTGAGTGCTTCTTGGATATATTTGTAGACAGCCAAAACGGTGGATCGGTTCTTGCGAAATCCATTTTGGCTGTCATTGAATATACTATATTTTTCACAGAACGCATAAACGCGGTTACACATGACTTTTTCGAATATTTTCGAGGCTGTTGGTAGTAGGGCAATTGGACGGTAATTGTTCGGGTCAGTTTTATCGTTTTTCTTGAAGATAGGTTTGATGAGGGCCTTTTTGAGTAAGTCAGGAAAGACACCTTCTTCGAAGGATTGGTTAAGGAGTATATAGAATGGCAAGGTTAGTTCATCAGCGCACTGTTTTATCAGACTGGGTGGAATTTCGTCGATTCCGTGGCTGTTCTTATTTTTTAAGTTTTTAATAATAATATTTACTTCATAAGGGTCAACTGGGTTAAGATACAGTGTATTTTGTGTAGTTAAGACTGTCGGCAGCCCTTTAGGTTTTCTGCCGGTAGGTGTTGTAGTTTTTCCACCAATGGAGGCAAAGAAATTATTAAATATGTTGGCTACTTCTTGCGGTTTCGCCGTTAAGCTATTATCTACTTGCAGTGTTATGTTATGTTTCTCACTTTTACGTTTTTTGTTTGAGCGTTCATTTATGATTCCCCACATTGTCTTAACTTTATTATTCGATTGTATCATTTTATTTTTGTAGTGTAGTTTTTTAGCTGTTGTAACCGTTTTTTTCAGTATTTTTTCATAGTTTTTGTAATGTTTTATTAATGTAGGATCCTTTGTTTTTGTTGTTAATATTTTTAACAATCTTTTATTAATACTGGATTTTTTAATACCAACAGTGAGCCAATATTTCTTATATTTGGTTTTAAGTTTAATTTTAAGTAGTGGGATACACTTATTTAGGATTAAGGTAAGTTTTTCGTTAAATATTGTATAATTTGTGTTAATATTATTATTAGTTTTAAGTATATCATTCCAATTTAGTTTTTGTAATTCCTCTTTGAATTTTAATATGTTTGTATTATTATATAACCTTTTCTTTGTGTACCAATTATTTATACTGGATTGTTTTGGTATTTTTAGATGTAGGATTGTGCTATGGTGGTCTGAGAAACCTAGGTCGTCTATTGTTACGTGCATGTCTTTGTAGTTAAAGTTAGTGAATATTAGATCTAAACATGTTGCGGTATTTGGTGTAATACGCGTAGCACTTTTTACGAGTTGAATAAAGTTATTTTCTTGCATTAGATTTATAAATTGATTAGTTTTTAGATTATCCCGTAGTATATTTATATTAAAATCGCCTCCTATTATTATATTTAATTTATAGTATTTTTTATTTATATATTTTAGTAGTTGTTTTAGTTTTTCATAAAAAACTTCCTCCTCTCGCCTATTCCAGTACATAGATAGAATTAATAAGTTTTCTTTTGGTAATTCTGCGGCGCATATTTCTATTATATATTCTGCAGACATCTCGGTGATATCGTTCCTCTGTATGCTTTCAATATAGTCTTGTAGGAGTATGCATACGCCGCCCCCGGTTCGGGTACTGCGACAAAAGGATGAAGCAAGTTTATATCCACTAAATTGTATGAGGTCTAGTCTTTCTTGAGTTAGCCATGTTTCTGAAAGGCATATAGCTTTGTAGGATGGATGTTCGTCTATAAATGCTTCTAGTATGTCTTGTTTGTTATTAAGACTTTGGATATTTTGGAATAATAGTTTGAAGGGTTGTTCGTTGTTTACGAAATGTCTGGTTCTCAGTTTCATAATTTTCGTTTATAGTGCAGGGTTGCGTCATGTTGTTGTGTGTTGTATCTTTTTCTAGGGTGTCGTGTGCGTTGTCGTTTGTATTGTTATCCAGTTTAAATAAATTTCCGTTTATATATAGTTTGTTATCTCTGATGACTGCGTATGATCCGTTTTTTCTAGCCGTAGATAGTTCCTCTCGCATGCGTGCCCTATACTTTCGTTCATTTTTATCTAAAAATTGTGAGATGAATAGTCCAGTTCCATGGAAGAAAGTTCTATTGTTTACAATATATTTTGCCATTCTCTTGCTAATGAATTCGATGACAAGTGGTCGGTTCTTAGATCCACCAGGTCTTCCAATTCGGTACAGATCTTCAATAAATCCTGAAACGTCTATGTTTACCATTTCACGAAACAGTTCAACCAATCTGCTGTGGAGTGCATTTTCAGGCTCTTTATAGTTGTCCGCCAGGCCATAGAGCACAATCTTTCTATGGTTGTTTTCTTGTGTACTATTAGGTATTTTAGAAGATTCTGTAGTTAACTTTCTTATTTCTTTTTTCAGATTTTCGTTTTCTGTTTGTAGTTTTTCTAGTTTTATGTTAATATTTACTATTTCTTGCTTTCTTAGGCAGTTTTCTGTTGTTAAGGTATTTGTTTTACAATCTATATCTTGTTTTAATTCATGAATTGCTTTATATATTTCTGTGTGTATTGTTTTCTGTAGTTCTTGTATAATAGATTTATTATTTTCTTTCAGGTGTGTAATTATTATTTCACTTAAATCCTGTAGTGTTAAATTTTTTTCTAAATTCATTTTATCAGGTTTTTCTGTAGGTATAGTATCACCAAAAAAGCTGAGGTCATCTGAACAAATTGTATCGTTGTCGGGATCTTTTGGCTTTCTTCTTAAAGTGACGTTAGCTTCCTCGGGGGGTGTAGATTGGCATTTGTCCGCATCCAGTATTCCAGGGAGACGCAAAGGCGTATTAGTGTTTCCTGTCTTGGGTAGTTTACAGATGCATGTTTGACATTTCCAAGTGGTTTTATTTTCTAGTATTATCCTTTTAGTGCCCGCGGTAACACCAGCACATTCGAAGTCGTATCTACATTTACAAAGAACGCATGTAATGTTTTCCCTTATAGGTAGCTTTTGTTTACATCCAGCGCAAGTAGTTGTAGAAGCCATTTTAATTTTTAAATGGTTGGCGCTTTATTTTTAATTCGGCTATTTCTCACTAGGGGCTGCAATGGCAGTAGTGTAGCGAATAGTTAAGTGTTACCAGGACAAAATTTATCTATGGACGGTTGGTAGCACTGATTCTGGTTCGTCTATTCCTCACTAGGGGCTGTGATGGCAGTAGTGTCGTAAATGAGTGAATGATATCAGTGTTTGGTAGTTGGTAGTACTGTTTTTTAGTTTGTTTATTCACCACTTGGGGCTGTAATGGCGGTAGTTGTTTAACAAGTAATGTTTTTTAGTTCGTCTATTCACCACTTGAGTTCACTAGCGTTAGTTGTAGGGGTCAAAGTTCAAAATTTAAATCCACTAAACCGTTTTAGATTTTTACAATAACTTATTCTTAATTAGGTTTAACTGCTTGATAGTCAATGAGAATATGGTAAGCACTTAGATATTGAACCAAGCAAGTCCACTTTACACTTCTCACTTTTGTAATTATAATGTTTTTGCTTTTTTATCACTTGTTTGACTAATATTATTTTTGTAGTTTTTTTTTTACACTTTTCACTAAAAGTCTTCGGAGATAACACTGTCCGAGCTTAATTGCAACTTAACACGTAGTTGGCACTAGTTTTTTACTTAGATAACGCTTTGTTAACATTTTTTTAGAATTTTTATATACGAGCTTAGTGTTTACTGCGTCGCTAGCGACCTCTCTCTCTTTTTGATTTAAGGCTGAAATTATCCCAGTTTCATCACCATCATGCACCTAAAAGTACCTATCTAATTGAGTCTTTGGTAGCACTCGGAATTAACAGTTTGACTACATACTATTTAATATTAATATTTGAGAGTATCCGGATAGGTTACTCTAGCTGTGACCTGTGACTGTGTGTGGCATATGAGAGTTGTCATCCATTGGGGGCGTTATCGTCAAAGTCCAACCTAAAAAACAACTCGTATCAAAACTCATGCAGCATTAAACATATGTGGTTGGCATCGTATTTCAGTGATAATAATTTGCACTAATTAGGTGCGAATGGTCTAATTTAATTGAACACATAGAATACCTAGAACGTTATATATAAATTTGTACAGTATCATAATAGGTCGGTATTGGATAACAAAAGGTTTTCGAGGTAAAACGTTACTTTTTAACACGTACCAGTAACTACTTGGCGGCGGCAACGCCCCTTCGCGGTAGCGAGTGCTATGCGACAAAACGGTATTAAATTAGCATCATTCAAGCAACCGCAATATTATAACGAATTGAGTCAAGTTCAACAAACCTTGCACCAGTTTTTATTCTATTCTTTTTTTGATAGTATCTATATTACAATTAAATCAATAAAAAATATCGTAAATTTGACAAAAGTTTTTGCTAAAACGATAAAATTCAACACATAAAACTTATTAATTATAGTTTAACGTTTATTAAACTACAGAAGTTTGACTCGCGACATCGCCGCGGGCTCAGCTCATGAATAAGAGCTCCGTTCGAATTCGAAAATAGTCGAGCAATCCCGAAGAATGCGCGTGAGTAATAACCGTTAAACTATAATTAATATGAATGTGTATCACGAAAGTTATTATACAAAAACATAAAAACTTTTATCAAGTCGACAATATTGTCGAAAAGATCCGTGCTCGGACGCCAGGATCTATTGTATTGACCACATCCGTGGCACCGCGCCACGCCGGCAATTTAAGTTTCCGAATTAAGTTCAACAAACCTTACTCCATCACAACATATTACAAAAAAAGTCCCCCACCGCGTCTGTATATCTGTCTGGTCGCGATAAACTGAAAAACTGCTGGACGGATGTTCATGCGGTTTTCACCAATACACAGTCTTGAGGAAGGTTTATGTGTAAAATTCGTTAAGCTCTACCCGTACCCGTACGACGCCGGTCGCTAGTAGTAACTACATGGAGAGTTATAAACGACTTAAGTGTATGTGGAATAGAACGGCATGTGGTTTGAAGGAAAGTCAATACGGATGGTAGCAAATACTCAAAGAAATTTTTATTTTTACATTATTAAAAAGTAAATATAACTGAATTCAAGGACAGATAAATCTTTCAAACGGATTATCGCATGCATAGTGAACTTTAGTTATAAAGGAATAGATGCGTGTTGCTGTGTTAAAGTTTAAACTTTATTAAGGAGAAGGAGTGCAGAAACTTAAAGCGAGTGCTTGTTTAGTTTGTTAGAGCGACTTTACATGAATAATAACAACACCTAATAATAAACGTCTAGTGTTTTTAATAATTTATACCCAAAAGAACTGAATAGTACTCTACTTCACCCAAGGAATAGTATCACCAGTTGCAGCATAGTGTAAAAATGTGCCTTAAGCAATATTGTCGCTGAAAAAGTTACAATTAGAGTAGATACTTCAAGGTATTAAGCAAATGATACCTGTGTTAGGAGACTCCGGTCTTCCGTAGCAAACCATTACAAAAATAGCAAATATGTGGGTAATCAAACTTATACTCTTAAATTTGACAGCGCGGTTGGCGCAGTGGTCGAGAGACCGACTGCTGCGCTGCGTGTCGCAGGTTCGGAGCAAAGTTTAAAAAAAAAAATGTATAAATTATACCTATAGATATATTTATATTATAATATAAATAAATAAAAATAAAAATCATTTAATTCACACAGAAAAGTCCATAGGCAAAGGCAAGGTTGTTAGTAACAAGAATTTTGCTTATAACTAATGTTAGAACCGGAAGAATTTTAGTTACCTATATATTTGTTTTAACAAATAGTTGTTCACGTTCAGCCGTAATCCAACAATACCTACCCTATAAACATAATTAAATTAGCTTTACTGAATTAGTTGAATATTAAAATTTTAACTGCTACGTTAATCTAGTGATCGCAAGCGCGGCTTCTGAAACTGAAGTCCTAGGTTCGATTTCCGAGTCGGGCAAAGTGTTATTGAGTTTTACTAGCAGCCCGGAGTTTGGAATTGTGCCCGGTTGATTACAATAGGCTCACCACCAATTGTATTAATAATTAATAGGTAACTTGATACATGAAACTTGTTAAATAAAATGCAATATGGATAAAAATTGTGCTTACACCTTGTTTAACAATGTTTCATATTTTTTGTATTACAGAAGAATAAGCTTTGTATGGAAAGAGTCCAAAATCTGTAGGAATATAAAAACTCACGATCACTAGAAACAAAAAATTAAACACATAGATACTTACTAGACTATTAAAAAAACTGATATAACATTATAGTGTGACATTTGATATATTGATGAAATGATTATTATGTAAATAAAGTTTTCAAAATTAGATATTAATTTGCTTATAATATTTTATGATTTTGTAACTCTGTACTTGAGTTATTTTATATACAAATTATAATGTGGATAAACTACACTAACCTTAAAGGATGCTAAAATTATTTATGATAGAATCGTGATTCAAAATCCTTAGGTTCACGTCTTATCTACTTACAAGAAAAGTTTTAACTTTACGACTATGGGAAGTTTTTAAATTCAAAGCGCAAGATTAAAACAACTATTACTCCTATTCAAAAATGTACCATGTGAATACGGTATTTAGATGATTTGCGAGTAGGTAGTAGATAGTTGTTTTATCATCATCAAGCATTTGTATCTGTGATAACTTGATTAATATCCAACGTATTGCATGGTAAGTGCTGGAGTTATGCAGAGCATTATACATTTGAGTCTGTGGTTGCAGGGGGTTTAAATTTAAAGTCACTTATGCAGAAAGATTTCAATTTGTCGTCTGGTTTTGAATAAAAGCGTTAGACGTTGGTAAATACCTACATAAAGAGAAAGCAACTGTAGGATTATGGCTAAATTGTCTATATTATGCGTTATTTTTATCGTAAAATTTTATATTTGGACTCTTCTATAAAAAACCTCACAGATACTGGCGTGCTTCAATTAATGGCGTCAGATTGAGGACAACCTCTCTACTTCATCTAGTATTTATAATATCTGTTAACCTTATTATGACGCAAGCCGGTCCTTACGTGACTTTAAAAGGCTAATTATTTATTAAAAGTACGTAGTCTTTGTGGAGTGGTGTGGAGAGTTTGTTTTCTGTGTAGCAGTAGACTGCCTTTGGCATATGATAAGTTATACCTAATTTCTTGCTTTCTTCTATGTACAGATGGCATCACTAAGCAAAGCACGATAGTGTTGGGGGCAGGGATGCTGGCGGCAGCGGGGGCGCTCACTCGTCCGGCCTGGGTGGGCTAGCAGCTTGCCAGCCGGGATGTGGGTGCGGGCGACGCGTGCGCTGCGGGCTCTCCGCCGGGCTGCGCTCCTGCTGCCGTTGGTGCTGACAGCCCTGGCCCTGCTGCTGCTGCCACGTCCGCCTCCCCTCACACCTGCGCCGCGGATCCCCTCCCCAACAGCACCGCCGCGCGAAGTTACACACGTAGAAGTAAGTTTCTGTGCAAAAATATTTAGATATACTCAAACACCTGTCGAATGATAAAAATACATAGGTACCTAAGTATATACCTATCGTAATCAGCATCACTTGTTATACTACTTTCAGTATTCAGACTCCTCAAGTTCCTACTTACTTATAATCACTAGATACATAGTATAAAACAAAGCCGCTTCCCGTTGTCTGTCTGGCCCTATGTATGCTTAGATCTTTAAAACTACGCAACGGATTCTGATGCGGTTTTTTAATAGTGATTTAAGAGGATGGTTTTAGTTATATACTAAAACCATCCTCTTGAATTGTTAAATTTGTCAAGTTTTTGTATACATTGGCTAAAATATAATGATATTTGTTGGAGGAGTCGGAAAAAAATAAGCCGTCAGGAGCTTTCAACGAAAACGCTGCCTAAACTGTGCATCAGATAAAATATTTTTTCCACAACAATTCTAGGACCTATAGAATAATAGAACTGTGGACAAAATCAGGTGCAGAACGAAGGAATTTAAAATCAGACTGACCTAGTGCGAAACAAAATGATCACTATGAATGTCTTCCGTTTTAAAACACGCTCACGTCAATGTATATTCATGTCTAAGAGTACCTATCATATTTCTTTAGCTTCTCACAACACGAGAGCATCTAACTGCGGATATTCTCACAATGACTACTTTTGCTATTGTCTTCTTTAAATTAATATACTTATTTTTACATTTACAATAATATTAGGTACGCCTATAGGTACCTACTGTATTCTCCAAAGGTAGAAGTGTGCTCTTGTACCTACCTACTAATATTTTACCGATGCCATTATCACCTAAATTTAGGCTACCATCGAGGAAATCTGGGTTCAATAGTCGAAAATCTTCAACCCTCAAGCTCGCGCAACTGTAATGATCAATGCTCAAGTGAAAGTTGAGTGCAATTACTTGATGGTTATATTATTAAAATGTCAAATGCACTTATTGGTGGTGATGGCCATTTTCCACACAAATATGATCTCCGGAATGTTACTGAAATATGTCTTAAATAAAATTAATTTTTAATTTTAATTGAAATTAATCCACCTATCAGTCTTTCCTAAGCTATAGTTAGTTAATAAAAATTTTAAGTTAGGTAATGGATGCCATGTAGTAAATAACCTACATGCAATGGAAGCATGAAAATGTAAGCAGGTTTTTTTTTTTAATAACCTTGCCACACTAGGAATTTCTTCCTGTATCGTGGGTGCGTTTACAGACATATAATCTCACATGTACACACACCCAGACCCGGAGCAATTATCTGTAGATCATACAAATATTTGCTCCGTGCAGGAATCGAACCTGCGACACGCGACGCAGCAGCCGGTCTCTCGACCACTGCGCTAACCGCGCCGTCAGTTAATGTAACAGTCATAGCAAAAACCAATAAGAAGAATAAGAAGTGGTGTCTAGGAAATTATTATTTTGTATGTAGGTATATACAATATAATATTTCTCTTCAGAATGTGACAGTCAGACAGGAACTGTTAATTACGATGTATTTCTTGTGTTCTACCTATGCACTCACTGCTGATGCTAATTAAACAACAAATGTGACTGTTTAATTTTAGGTATCTTTAACTCGACGTAGCTACTTAATGAATAGTAAAGATAGCATAGATAATACAGAGTGCTTTTTTTACACGACTGCCCAAAAAAAGGAGTGTTTTTAGGGTTCATATATGTATGTAAGTATGTATGTATGTATGTTTGTGAGTTTCTTTATTCCACTATAACTTCAAAATGCCTGAACCGATTTCGATTTATGGGGTATCGTTAGAATCATTACATTATCCCGGGTAACATAGGCTACTAAGATAAAAAAGGCAGGCGTGTTTTTTAATTTAATTAATTTAATCTCGTTTCATTATATTTCCTGAACCATTAGTACATCTAGCCTACTTAGTGGCGGTTACCATCAAATTAATTATCACTTTTTCATACATAGCGGTATATGTTTTTTAATCTTTTTACTCATAATAGACAAGCTGTAACAGAGTCATCCCTGCAGAACCACCGTCTGAATTACATCCAACTATAACTAATGCTTTGTTGTTATTACAGAATGCCATCACGGAAGCAGATTACGTGGTGGGTCCCGAAGACGGGTCTGTTCGCCTTCCGTGGTTCATGCGCGGTGGTGAACAGCGTCCTTGGCAGCACGATCCTACTGCTAAACTGTTCCCCGAAGACTCGCCAGGAGAAGACAGGTTAATAAATTATTAATAATAATTAGCGTTATTTTAAAAACTTTTCTGATGACTTATACATTAACATATCATCAGGATACTGATTACCGATATTGAGCTTCTTGAAGGCCGTAACCATAGATAGAATAGTTACACCTAAATTTTTTCTCATATCGATGGTTGTCGCAGTTTTAGAAAACGATCTGTAATGAAAGCACTTTTTTTAGAAGGCCCTTTCGTAACTTCCACGTGAATTGTAACAGTGTTCTCTATTGTGCAACGAACGGGAACAACACAGCTCAACAATAATTTTGGTGTATTAAATAATTACAGAGTCGTCAACCAATTAATGTACACGCTACCAAAAGACGAAGATGTGCCTATAAAGAAAATCCTGCTCGCAAATGGGTTCGGCGCGTGGGGAGCGTCCGGAGGTCGGACAGAATTCGTCCGGAACAAGTGTCCGGTGGACCGATGCACGCTCACTGCGGACTCTCGTGACGCAGCCTCAGCTGACGCTATCATCTACAAAGATCATCACACCCTCTTTAATGTCAAACGTTCACCAAAACAGGTAAAAAGAAGCAGTATTCATAAGTTTTGATTTTGTTCTTTCCCAGATTAGCATCACAAAATACCCAGTTGTGTAGGCACATACCTAGATATGTCGCAGATGTATTGTAGAATCCGCTGTTTTACAAAACGGCTAGCTGTATTACAAAACAGTTCCGTTTTTTAAAACAGCTGAACAAGGTTCAGCTGGATTCCCATTGCGCTACGTGTAACAAAACTGCTACACACGTTTAGACAAATGCACAATGGCATATTTACAGTCAGATAGATTTATTTGTACAACTACTTACTTAACAGCTTCCTTGTTCAACTGTTTTACTTAACAGCACTGTTTTGTAAATCCGCTAGCAGTTTTGTCAAACAGCTGATTCTACAATCCATCTGCGACAGATACATACTAAGGTAGCTAAAGCTACTGGGAATCGTTCGTTTTAGCAGTCAATTGTCAATTTGAGTACCTATTAAACCTACCTAGTAATGATATTTATTTTAGTAGCGAGGCGAGAACTACGTTATTATTATATTTCATTTTGCAGATCTGGATCTTGTATTATTTGGAGTGTCCATATCACACGGCGTCGTTGCGGCCCTCGTCAGTCGATGTGTTTAACTGGACGTCCACCTACCGCCGCGACTCGGACATTGTGGCGCCGTACGAACACTGGGTCTACTACGATCCCCTGATCACGGAAAAGGATCTCGACAAGAACTTTGCAGCTAATAAAACTAAAAAAGTGGGTACTTAATGAACTACTAACGACAAATAAGCATTTGCTTCCCAGTTTAAGACACAGTACCTACCTCTAGTGTAGGCAGTGTAGGAGACCCAAAGTAACAGAGCATCGTGATTCAGATGTAACTCCATCACACCAAGGACAACCTTTATCAGCCTACCTCAACTCCATAGATGCTGTTAGTTCTTTCACCCTTGTCTTAATATAACACTATATTGTCAGGTGGCGTGGTTCGTATCGAACTGTCACGCTCGCAACCGGCGCCTTCAATACGCGCGGAAACTCAGCAAGTACATCCAGGTGGACATCTACGGCGCTTGCGGCTCGCACCACTGCCCGCGCACCGACCCCAACTGTCTCGAGATGCTAGATAAAGACTATAAGTTTTACCTCGCGTTTGAGAACTCCAACTGCCGTGATTATGTCACTGAGAAATTCTTTGTCAATGGACTACAGTAAGTACATAATGACTCTAGCCCATCCAAAATATCAAAATTATCTGTTTAATGCGATCAAGTTTACGTACCTACTAACAATAATCATAATATACCTATACAAAAAAAAGAACCGACTCCAAAAATCTTTCTGTTAAGTAAAATTGCACTAAAAAGTTATAAAATAATTGGATTATTTACTTACTACAATTTATATAAAAATATTTTTTTAATTTTAGAGGATTCTGAATAAATCAATTTATTAGGACAATAATATACAATTATTATTATTTTTGGAGTCGGTGCCAAACTTTAAAAATATTAAGGAAGTTTTCTAAAATTTGCAAAGTATATTTAAAGGTACCTACATTAACCATCATTATTTTTACGATAATGTATTATTATACCTAATTGAACCTATTTACAAATGAACAGAACAACTGCCTAAAGCGAACGTAATACCTACGCTACTTCATGAATGTACTTACACGTTTATTATCCTTTACTGGCACCGACTCCAAAAATAATAATAATTGTATATTATTGTCCTAGTAAATTGATTTATACAGAATCCCCTAAAATTAAAAAAATATTTTTATATAAATTGTAGTAAGTAAATAATGCAATTATTTTATAACTTTTTAGTGCAATTTTACTTAAGAGAAAGATTTTTGGAGTCGGTTCTTTTTTTTGTTAAAAATTATTTTATTTCTTACTTTTTAGTGAATCTTGCGTACCATAACTGATTTATCGGAAGTGAATATGGGTAGACCTACTTAACGCGCTGTCCATATATATCTGTCGCAGATGGATTGTAGAATCCGCTGTTTTACAAAATCTCTAGCTGCTTTACAAAACAGTACTGTTTTATAAAACACCTGAACAACGTTCAGCTGGATTGCCATTGCGATACGTTTAACAAAACTGCTACCCAGCTTTAGACGTAATGCAGAATAGCATATCTACAGTGGGACAGGTTTGTTTATTGTATAGGTATATTAAATGGATAGTCACCATTCAAGTAAAAAAGCGATACTGTATTCTGATTTGACTTTCCGTGGCTGGGTCGACGGAGCCCCGCTTAGCGGGGCTCCTATTTTTGTGTCCGTAAGGTTAGAAAAAACCTAAACACGAAGAGGAACTCTTCGAACCTAACCTGTCCGTGTCGGGATACACGATACTCCCGAGCTCGCTTCGCTCGCTCATGGATCAATTTATTTTCTTTCATAATCCCGATATATTGTCGACTATTATAGTGGTTTAGTATTTACGTCATTAAAAATTTTCATAATTTTTTTGCTATTGACAAGTAAAATAAAGTTAGGTTATTACTGTTAGGACATACAGAGCCATACGCGACAAAATTTTGAACTAAAATCAACAATCTGACAGTTCATTTCACACTGTTTTACATAATCTCTGATCGTTGACCCGCTGCATTGATAAACGCAAAACGTTCATTCAATTCTGCGTGTTATAGTTCAGTAATTATGTAAAACCGCTAAACGTCGTTCAGCTGTTTTTCATAACAGTACTGTTTTGTAAATCAGCTAGCAGTTTTGTAAAACAGCCGTTTTTTGAGCACTCGTGTAAAAAGAGATGTTTGAGAATGCGGTCTTACACAAAAAAGTATTAAATAGCAAAAAAAATATGATTTCCGATGCTTATCTTCCGGTTTCATCATCATCATCATCATCTGATGATGAAGCTGGAAAATAGGCAGTTCATTAGAACTATTCTAGAGACCGTAAACACCACCGGAAAGTCACAAGAAAGCAAAATACACCATTTCGTTTACTTCGACGACGTATTATTTTTCAGTTATTTTGATTTAAATACCAAACTACTATACCAATTTTCATAAAATTTAAATGGGACCAATCTGAAAGTAAATCCTTTAAATAAAATAATAATTTTCAAAATCAGTTCATAAATGACGGAGTACTGAGGTAACAAACATAAAAAAAAAATACAACCGAATTGATAACCTCCTCCTTTTTGGAAGTCGGTTAAAAAAACGAATCGCCAAAATGTTTGTACGCGCATAACTTCCGAACGACTGCACTAAATTGGATAATTCTTTTTTATGTGTTCGTTATTGTCAGGACAAGGTTTGTATAAAAGTAAATTACGGTACGAAGTTCGCTGGGTCAGCTAGTATTATATAAACTAAATTCTCATTGCCTACTAATCCGTCTTTTTCTACAATCTGCGGAATAATTACGGATCTGACTTTCAATTACAAATACATTACAGATTATCTTCAGATTCCATATCTTGGGGTAAATCACAACGTGGAATCGGTTCAACGCTGTATAGGGAAAAGGCTCCTACAAGGAAAATAACTTTGTAAGCCTGTCTACCAGGTATCTTTTTGGAATTCCAATGAGATTCTTATTTTTTTATTTCAGACACAACGTACTGCCAATAGTGATGGGTGCCCGCGCATCTGAGTATGCAGCCGTAGCACCCCATAATTCGTACATTCACGTCGAAGAGTTCGCTAGCCCAGAAGAACTGGCCACATACCTGAAGCGTCTCGACACAGACGATAATTTGTATAATTCCTATTTTAAGTGGAAGGTAAGATAAGATCTTACTATGATATTACCTATGCAACAGGTTCACTATAATTATTATATTATAGGCAATTAGATTTATCGAAGCCTTATCCCAATCTTATGCGAAAGCCCCATCCCGATTTCGTACTGCCTCGTTGGTCTAGTGGTCGGTCCCAAGCGTGACTGCTGAGCTTGAGGAGTGTTATTGAGTTTCTCTGTCAGGAAATTCTCAGTAGCAGCCCGGAATTTGGAATTGTACCCGGTAGATGACATTAGCCTCACTACCTATTACAAGGTACATAGGTATTAACGTCAGTCGTGATATGTGAGTGTACAACTGTGTACACCTCTGCATACCCCTTCGGGGAATACAAGCGTTTCTTTCTTTAATGCACCAATGAAGTTGAAACTTTGTAGGTACTAAATTGTCGACATATTATGATATCACAATTCACATTATTATACGAGTTCTTGCAACTCCTTACGCCTCAGAAGACGCAAGTTATTGGAACTTGGGAGCTTTATTATACAGATTATGCACCCAGTATTCATAAATGTAACTAATTACGCTAACTTAATAGGGTACGGGCGAGTTCATAAATACGTACTTCTTCTGCCGCGTGTGTGCCATGGTGCATGCGAACGAGCGCCGCCAGCGCAGCGCGCACTACAGCGAGGTGCAGGCGTGGTGGCGCGACGGCGCCTGCACGCGCTCCGAGTGGCGCACCACGCAGCGGGACACGCGCGACAACGGCTAGCCCATGGTGTTCACCGACGCGACCGCACAACTTATAAATTAATCGCTTTGAGCCTACCTCGACCAAACCAGTCGTCGAGTCGCGGTGGTGCGCATTTTAGCAAGTTATTGTATCGTGTTACGAGTTGAGTCAAAATTTGTAATCGCGTCCATTACCTATCTATTGAATAGCATACATGACGATGGTTTAGTTTATTATTAGAAAACCGGTGTTCGGTATTCAAGTTGTCCCCACAATATTTTTGTATCGTGAACTAGTGAGGCGTGTAGCATGAAGCGCGCATTAGATTTTAAGGAAGATAATTGGCGCACAACGTGGGTCTGGCGCCCTGTGGCAAATCAATGTGAACGAGACCTGATTTTGATTTCCCTCATACAGTAGGTACTTAAAAGACATAGTAGATTCGCTATTGCTTTAATTAGATCGAGTAAATTATAGAAGCACAAAAAAACATCAGCGCATTGATTTGTGTCTAAAAGCAGAAACATTCCATTGTAGTTTTAATTTATTTATAAACATATTTCTTGTTAAAATATTTTTATTGGTGTTTAAAACGAATTTTATTAGTTTTAAGATATGTTTGTTTTATAATTATAATAGCTACTTAATTAATAATATTTTTTTGTAAATTATTGGTATTTTGTAAATATTTTTTAGGTACTTGATTAAATCCTACATATTGTTGTTCATTTCATGCTTATATAATCTTAGACGAATCTCTTTGTTTAAATAAATCATTCTCCAATATGATGATGACTGGTGAGATTAAAAGAATGTGGGCAAGAAGAAAGAGAAAGATTCCCAAGAGAATGATTCTTCTTTTATGGTGGTTTCATTACAGTAATACCAATGCCACATACTTCAGCATTTTTGTACATACAAATGACACAGCTAACTTATAAGTCTAGTCATGATGCCATTGTAAAAGCACACATACCAAAAAAACATGTCTCCTAAAATTCTTGCGCACAAATTGCACAAGTTTATTAAATTCTTTTTTATGTTAATTTTACAATAACAATTACATGGGTACTTAATTATTTCGTTGCACTTCTATAAGGAGTTAAATAATTTTCAAACACAGTTTCAACCATAATTATACTTCTTGTTCACAAACTATATTTACAAAAATTTATATTAATTGTTTTGTACATAAATTGTTGTGTTATTTTAATGTGTTATTTGCTTCAGTAAAATATAGATAAAATCATGGATAAAAATCAACCCTTTGAAACACCAAACTGCTATTGGTTTTTTAAGTCAGGTATGCACTTTGAAAAGCAAACATTGCAATACATTAGTATGAGATGGGTTTGAAGACTTAAAATGTAAATGGCTGTTACAATCAGAGACTGAAAATCTTAAATTCTACATTTTGGTAACTGGAAATTATAACTTGCCTAATTTTACACTACATTCGAGACCTCAACTTTGTTGTTTCAGTGTAATTACACTGATTTTGATTTTTGGATCTAATAGTTAGTAGATTTCAAACTTTCAAATCTGGCATCCAAGCACAATTAAGAAATTTGAGATCTAAGGCAATCTTTGTCGACAAATTTGTTGAGTTGATAAAAGTGTTATTTGATGTATAAAATCAACAAATTTGTCAACAAAAAGAACCATGCTTGCCACCAATGGCTAGTTTTAAAGTAGTCATATTTTAAAGTTTTTCAATAATATCTCTGAACTTTAAATGTAAAGATCTCAATATAAAAGCATAGGTCCAGTTTGGAGTATTAATTTAACAAAATATCCAAAAGAAGAAATAAATCACATACAAATCAATCATTACAATATTATCATAAATGGTCATGAATTGCTGGAAAAAACATTCCTTTTCTGTTGTTAATATCACATGTAAATTAAAAAAATGTTTTGTTGTCATATATAAATTCAAATTCTAATTAGTACTACATTATTTAACAGACATTGAATTGATGTTAGTATTTTAAAAGAGAATTACTTTTGTATTTCACCAATTGTAAATGTTTTCTTTTACATGTGACCATACTAGAAATAAAAAACATGAATTTTTAGATAAATATTGTGTAAGTATACAATTATTACCAACAATTATTTGTATAAAGGGCTAATAAAATTGTTCAATATCATAATGCAGCTTGGAATATGTTTTATATTATAATGAACTCGAATTCAACAAGTATTTAAGACACTGATAGTTTTATATTATATAAATATTATTTGTTATTTAAATACTGTAATAAAAATGAAAGTGCCATCTATCACAATAAAGATTTCAAGTAGACAAAACCATTATTATTATCTACAAAGGCCTTTCAGTATGTTGTGATTAAATCAATAAATTAAAACTGTTGCTTAATACAGCTGACATGACACCTAGTGTTCATTTCACCAAATAAAAATAAATAATTTCAACATGATTTGTTTTATTATTTAACATGAATATTATCAATACAAGAATGAAAACACAAATAAAATTTAAATGCACAATAAAGGATTATACCTTGCAAGCTGACACTGTAGATAACATTATTAAGCTGTTGCGTCAGTCATTAGCAGACACAATAGATTTTTATTGTTACAACGTACAGATCTGTACGTTACTGAGCCGAAAGGTTAATCTAAGTTGATTTTACTTGATATAAGTATTGTTTCAACATATCAATACTTTTTATATTACTTTGCAATTGTACTTGAACATTTACACATTCAACAACAAAATTAATAGTATTCTGAAATATACTCTGGGCCTTATGCATATTCTGTGGAACTAAAACACCAAACCAGCGAAGAGGATTTACCATATTCTCTGCATCATTTTCAATAGCTTTCATAATTTGAACACCATCTTCCTCAGTAGATAAGCATGTTGTAGATGCTGAGAAATCCGAGCTGCTTTCAGTAGGAAGCCGCGCTATGCTCACAGAGCTCTGACCCATAATATACCGAGACTTAGCCAAGTGAATACTGCCATTTTTGATACTGGATTCTATATTTATTTCACATCGCATCTTTTCTTCCATAAGATGCAATTGTTGTAAAAGAATTTTATCTAATAATTCACAAGCAATACTCTCTGAAGGGAAAACTGGATCTAAGAGAATATAATAAATAAAATTATTTGTGAACCTAGGTTAATTATATTAAAACTACCCAATTTTTTTATATTTACCTTGTTTCTCTACCGTCATGATTGATAGCCGTATTTTCTAAATAAGATGTGTAAAAAATTTACACCAGGAAGAACAAAGTAACAACACCAAACAAAAAACAATATGCAACCAATTGAAAATCAAAACGTTAGTTTATAGATTTTTATTGGTACCTACCTAGTGGGCTTACTAAGTGACACATGACTACCTCCATAGATTACAGTACCCTATCCTCTATATAAAAACAAAACTGATAAAAACCTACTCTATGACTATATAGATCTATCTGTCGCAGATGGATTGTAGAATCCGCTGTTTTACAAAACTGCTAGCTGATTTACAAAATAGTACTGTTTTATAAAACAGCTGTTCGACGTTCAGCTGAATTACCATTGCAATACGTTTAACAAAACAACTACCCACCTTTAGACGTAATGCAGAATGACATATCTACTGTGGGACAGGTTTGTTTATTGTATAGGTATAATAAATGGATAGTCACAACTCAAGTAAAAAAAAGATACTGTATTCTGATTTGACTTTCTGTATGAGGTTAGAAAAAACCTAAACACGAAGAGGATGACAGGGGTAGTTCACTCGCTACGCTCGCTCACTGGCCCCCGTCATCCTCTTCGAACCTAACCTGTCCGTGTCGGGATACACGAAACTCCCGAGTTCGCTTCGCTAGCTCATGGATTAATTTCGTTTATTTTCTTTCATAATCCCGATATATCGTCGACTATTATGGTGGTTTAGTATTTACGTCATTCAAAATTTTCATCTTTTTTTTGCTATCGACCAGTAAAATAAAGTTAGGTTATTATTGTTAAGACATACAGAGCCATATGCGACAAAATTTCGAACTAAAATCAACAATCTGACAGTTCATTTCACACTGTTTTACTTATTCTCTGATCGTTGACCCGCTGCATTGATAAACGCAAAACGTTCATTCAATTCTGCGTGTTATAGTTAAGTAATTATGTAAAACCGCTAAACGTCGTTCAGCTGTTTTTTCATAACAGTACTGTTTTGTAAATCAGCCAGCAGTTTTATAGAACAGCTGATTCTACAATCCATCTGCGACATATTTACTACTCTCCGTTAGGTTAGGAGTATTCAGTATAATGTTCCGTGCTATGCTACTTCTACTATCTACTACATAAGAGAAGACAGAAGACTAAGTACCTACTAACCCCAAAAAAGTAACAAAGTAAGACCACAGACACAGAGATTTTATTCCGAGAGAATCGACATACCTAAGCGATAATATATCCGCGAAATATATCAGGATATATAAATCGGTTCGGTACAAATAAATGCATAAGAAATGAAGATAAAGTTATTATATTAAATGGAATACGATCGCGAGCAGGATTCGAACCTGCGCCTCCCGGATAAATACTCCAGGCGCTCTGAACACTAAGCCATCTCGACCGAGATGGCTTAGTGGTCAGCATGCGGTAATGCTTTTGAAATATTTATCCTAAAATGAAGATAACTGCATAAAATGCGCCCCCACTGAAGATATATGTTCGCAATAAATGAACTCGCGTAACCAGTAAAGATGAATTATATTTCTAATATCAGAGATTTATTTGGCTGTATATTGATCAGAATATTTGTAGAGCTTTTTTTATATTTTTATATGTTCCATGCAAACACGGCAATTTCGCTTATCTAACACAGACAGCAATTGAAAATTAGGCTCTGGTAACACTGGTGCCTACTCACTTCAGTCCATAGTAGGGATGCGATATACTTGCTAGATTCAATACCAGGGCTTGCAAGTACGAGTATGTGAAAATACCAGGGTCGAAAACCAGGTATTACCTAACTTCTAAGTATTTGATGGCATTCGATTAAGTTCGTAGTTGTAAATACTTGCATAGGAAATTGATCCTTATGATCAAATAAATATGAAACAAAATCGTATTTGCTAATAAAATAATATCTTCTGATGTTTTTTTTGTTGATACGATTATGCTCCTTATTTACAAGCTAACAAGTGAAAATTTTCTGTGCAAGTATTTTCAACTTTGGACGCTGCTACGCTACGCGCCGCCACGGGCAGTGAGGGGCGCCGACGAAATACTTGCATAAAGAATTGATTCGTATTGCCTTATAAATAAGGATTATAATCGTATCAACGAAAAATACTTTTAAGTTCAAAGTATTTTTTATTTGCAAATACGATTCTGCTACTTATTTATATGTTGCCATGGACCAATTTCCTATGCAAGTGTTTTTCGGTTCTGCCTGCACTTTATAGCATAGCAAATACTTTCATACTTGCAAGTTTTTTCCTCTCGTACCAGGGCGCCGCACTTCGAAGCAAAGCCCTGGTTTTAAAACCAGTCGGACCTGTGGGGTTACTCTTGAAACTAATACCAATTCCAATCGAATACCAATATTAAATTGACGCCTTAAAACACGCGCAATTTAAAAAAAAAATAACCTACATTTGAATTGCCTCAATTTTATAGCATGTTGTCTTCATAATATCCTGAAACTATAATATTTTTTTAGTCCTTTTGGCATTTAAAAGTACGAACTGACATATTTCCAATGTCAATCGAGTGAAATTATTTTGGTCGGGTAAATAAATATAAAAAAAAATATATAAAATAAATACGTCTCATCTCTAGTCCATAATCGATGCCGCCATCTTGTCATTTTCGTTCATGTGTGGGAATTTTCATTTCGACTAATTGAAATATAAAACAAGTTGTAGTGGTTATTAATAGAAACGTGCTTAAAATAACACCAGGCGATGTCGGACAAAAAGCGCTTGCTAAACGACCTCAGAGTAATAGACTTACGTGCAGAGCTAGAAAAGCGCAACCTAGATAAAAGCGGCGTTCGCGGTGTGCTCATACAACGTTTATCCAAGGTAAATAAATGACGTGTAAAATAATAATCTACTAACTTTTAAAGCATATGTATGAATTCAATTTTATCTTTTTAGCATTTGGAAGAAGAGGGGCATGATCCAGCAACATTTAAATTTGAGTTAACTACTGTGGAGGGAAAAACGCCTTCAAAAAGGACCAGACGCTCAGAAAGCACTGTTGAACAAGAATCTGAGGACACTCCGACCATGGAAGATATGATCGTGCAAGACGATGCTGGCGAAGAAGAAGACACCGAGCAGATTGACAAGAAACAAAACAAAGCTAGTCCTAAACCTGAAGTTAATATGGAGGTGGATGAAACTGAGAAAATGAACAGAAAAAGGGAGTTAAAAGAGGAACCCGAAGCAACACAGCCTAAGAAACCTTGTCTTGAAAAGGATTCTAAGAATGAAGATGAACATAAAATAGAAAACAATACTGATGCAGAGGACAGCATCAACTTGGATATTGGTGATGATGAACTTCTCAATGAGGAGGTACGTTTTTATTTCTTCAGTGTTACAGTCAAACTGCCTTCAGTTACATCAAAAATATCAACAAACGGGATTTTGATGGAGATAGACTAAAATCTTCATGTAATAGGTGTTTTATACTTATTTAAATATGTGTATATATTTATATATTATGTTATTGAAATATACTTGGTATTCAAATTATCATATCTTTTTATCATTAAAACAAACAAAATTTTTTATGTAGTCTATCAACCCAATATATGTCAAGATTTATGAAAGAAAATAATAATTATACATAGTTACATACTGGAATTATGCCAAAAATCTGGCTAAAACTTGCAATGACATAATTCAATCTTTATGTTAAAGTGTTATACTAATACTAGTTTTATATCTTTCAGGCTGACAGCAATACAAAATCTCACAAAAAAGGTAAGCCTAGGATTATAAATTTAAGTTAGTTTCTGTATTTAAACAAGCACAATATGTGAATTTATTGTAATAATCCAAAATTATTAATATAGTAACATGTTTCTTATACCCCAAACTATCTAATGCACTAGATTGTGTGGTTATGAATGACTGAATTTTAATAAAATAATCAAGTGAATTATTTAAATATGTTATGTTGCAATGTAAATGACATGCAAAATTAAGAAAATTTTAAATGTTGCGGTCACCACAAGTGGAAAATGTTGCACACCTGAAGAAAATTGATAGTAAGACCTGCAAGCACCACATTAGAGACAGCTGCAACACAGAATACAACTTACAGAGAGAACAGATGACATTGTGTTTATCATTTGCGAGGATTACCACTGAAATGAGCACAGACTGAGATGGCATTCACTACAATGATACAGTGTTTTGTGTAATTTAAGTGACAGGGCCGTTCCAGTCTCCAGCACTTCAGTGTCCTACAGTTATGTATGGTTTACTATGGACATAGTGGCTCATAGCTGCTATGCTGCTCCATATCCAGATGGTGGTGCTAATGTCCAATCAAGTTTTCAGGTCAGGATTTTTTTGTTTGAATGGCAAACAAATGTGAAAAATGTCAAGAAACTGTCCACACATCATGTCAAGACTATGGAGAGGCAGGGTGGGCCGCTCCCGAGTTTCGGCGAGCGACCTGCACTGGCTCAGCTGATAAGTGCGACTGACGTAGATGAAGCTGCGGAGGAGGATGCGGGCGAGCCGTCGAGCGACAAGTCTGCGCCAGCTGACTCTGCGGCGAACGGCGACGACGAGCCGGCCGACGACAAACATCAAGTAAACTCCGAAGCCCCTGCCACTAGGTTGGTGAACGTCGAACGACCGCCGCGTCGCCGCCCACGCGCATCTATAACTACTCCGATTATTTCAACATCCGATAGTTTTTCTTTCGTTATCACTACAAAGTTTTGCACCAAATGTTGGAGTCTTGGCTGTGCTTCGGATATAACAACAGCTATGCGAACACTCAGTGATGTCTACGCTCCGAGTCGCCGGCGCCGAGCTTCAACGAGCTACCTTCACCTGACTGCTGTTGGAGGAGTTACTGCTTGCAATGGTTACGTCAGCTGCTGCAGTGCGTCGTGCAAGACGTACAAGGAGATATCATCATCATACAACATTAAGGACCTGCCGTCCCAGTCCTGGCCTAATGCAGTGGAGTAATGGTGCAAAACTTTGTAGATGATAGAGTGTCACTACGAGAATACTCAATGATATCTATGCTACCAAACTTCACATTATGGGATTTGTGCTAGTAATATTATGTTCACATTCCAATCTTAATGTATCGATGTTAAAAAGATAATTTATTTTTGACAAACAATTAATGGTTATTTTTTTTTTCAGCAATGAGGATGAAAAGCATGATAAAGAGACTAAAGGTACATATTTACTAAAAAGTAATATAGAGGGTGTTTACATTTTTGGGGGTTAGGGGGGTTATTAAGTTGCAGTTTTTTTTTAAATTAAATGAAGTTCTAAAGAACTCGTAGTTTTTCTGATATTAACTTTTAATTTTATAATATTTGTATATAATTTCATATTTAGGAGTTGGAAACCTGAAATGTCTTTTTTTTAATTGATGCTATGATTTTTTAATTTATTTAGAATAATTATACATTAGAGAATGCAATAAAAGTTATTTGGTGCAATACGACTACAAACTTAAAGTTATAACGTTTTGAAGGCGATAATTCAGGTAACTTTAAAAATAAGCCAAATAAATCGTATCTCGATTACAGTGACACTTAAGTCGGGTCTATAGGTGAGAACTAGCTCATGCCCCCCCATAACCCCCAAAATTTTTGGTCGGTCCTGGCGCCATACAGCCTGTATATAGCTTATTTATAGATTTGATGCATTCAGCAATGTTTTCGTTACTTAATACCTATTTTTAGATGACAAAGAAAAAGAAAGTGATAGTGACAAGAAGGAGAAAAAAGATGACAGTAAAGAAGGTGGGGCAAGGAACTTGTGGGTTAGTGGCCTGTCTGGTGATACTCGGGCTAAAGACCTGAAGCAACTATGCAGCAAACATGGAAAGGTAATCAAGAGTCCATCCACAAATAAGTAAAAAACTGAAATAAGACTAGTAATTTGATTGTGCATTATTATAGGTAATTGGAGCTAAAGTGGTAACCAATGCTAGAACACCCGGTTCTCGCTGTTATGGCTATGTAACAATGGCAAGTTCTCAGGACGCAGAGAACTGTATAAAAAATTTACATAGAACAGGTAATTGTTTTGTAGATGTAATATATTTATTGCTAAAATATGGTATGAAAATGATGTTTTTTTATATTCATAAGTTTAGTCTGGCACATTTCCAACACAGGCATGCAAATTAGATCTGAATTGAAACCAAAATAACAATTTATATAATCTGAATAACCTCTACAATTAATTATAATTCTTGATATTTATATTATCTGCAATTGTTACATTTTATAAAAAATATATTAATAATAAATAAGACATTAAGATATTTAATTATCACAGGAGTTTAAAAGTCAAAAAGTTTGGAATAAACTCAGATATACCGAGTTTTTGCCCTCTCTAAATTATCAAATGCAAAGAATATTTTTAAAGAACTTCAATTGAATAAAAGCATTCTTATAGCAACCACTCATTCAACACTAAACAGTTCTTATTTTTCTGAAAAAGGTAATTAATAATATATTTTTTGCAAATAATTGGAGCCCTAAAAACGCAACTTCGCTTAAAGATCTTTATTTGGGTATTTCATAGTCCATCGACACATAATATGGATCCCTATACAGATGACTGAACTATACTGAATAGTAGAGATGGGTAACACTGCGCTACTCCGCGCAATTGCGCCAACTCACTTCACAGCGCCGGTTGAATTGACTCACTTCTTCGAAACGTGTTGGCGCACAGTGCATTAATGAGATAAATAACTATAGTCTATACACGTAACATACTCTGTAGTCAACACAGTGAACTGACCTCTCTTGTTCATTCTCACACTCAATCGCTGCGCTAATGTAATACTTTCGTTGCTCTACGCTGCTTAATGCCAACGAGCGCGGTGCACTTTGCAGCTCGCTGCCAGCCATGGTGCAATTATAAGTTAACTCAAAGAGCCGAATTACTGAGTTGAGGCAAGGAATTTTGCTGAGCTACCCATCTCTACTGAATAGATAGCGATGATGTCAGCAGAAAACGTGTTAAAATGTAGAAGATGAATTCGGATTAGTGAGCAGAGGTCAAATCGGCTTAGTGACCAGAGCGCCTGGAGTATTTATCTGCAAGGCTTAGGTTGGAATCCTGCTCACGACCGTATTTTCTTTCCACAAAACTTTATAACTTTAGAGTTCCCTACGCATGCGTTAATGCGTTTGAAAGATTTATCTGTAAATCTGTTTAGTGTTTCTCTTCTTTGTTTCGGGTATTAAACTAAGCTGCAAATTTAAAATGTAGATATGAATCTTACGTACAAGAGAAGACTTAAAGTCATGTCCATTTTATATTAAAAATTGCGTACATGCATTTCTTTAGCGCATTTTTTTTTTGTTTGTGTGGAATTATCGCAGACTACTATGCCGTATCGAATAACTGAACAGACATAAGCGTAATTTAGAATTAATTTCTTGTTTTTATTGTATCATGCAGCGCATATAGTAGGAAGGAAGTTTATTATCAACTAGATTTATTTTTCAGAATTGCATGGACGAATGATTTCCGTAGAAAAGGCTAAATCGGAGTCAGAATCATCGTCACGCCGGCAACCCCCCGTGCGCACTGAGCGACGCTCTAGTAAAGAACGCAAGGAAGAACCCAAAGAGACTGAAGTAATAATTATTTATGAATTTACATTACACATAATGTCTAAGGATATTTACATTTGCCTATGTCTGGTTTTATTTATTTATTGAGTACAAATTGTATATACCTAATAGACTATCTTACATTCTTTTTATAGGATAATAAAGAAGGAACTGAAAAATCTGGGGAGCCAAAGGCAAAAAAGGACAGTGAAGTGTCGGGAGCAGAAAGTACTAGGTCCACTTCAAGGACACGGGAAAAATCACATCGCTCTGACAAGGTATGGTTGACGTTTTTAGAATACCACATTAACACGATCGAATTCAACTTATTCAGACGACCGTCAACGACGGCTGTTCTGCCCCCACGTATCTGTCCTTCGGGTTGGGCACCTCGAGATGCTACCTAACCTAACGTCACACATAGCGCGGACTTTCCCGTCCCGAGCCGTCACCGCCGCGCGTCGTCGCTTCGATCACCACGCCGCGAAACATTATTTTTTAGTGCGAGTTATTTTAAATCTGTGATATCTATACTAATATTATAAAGCTGAAGAGTTTGTTTGGTTGAACGCGCTAATTACAGGAACTACTGGTTCGAATTATAAAATATTTTTGTTGGTTATATAACATCACGCTATGACCAATAGGAGCGGAGTATCAGTGAAAAATAATGTAAAAACTGGAAAAACTATTCCTTTTGAGAGCTTCCGTTGCATGCACTGCGTAAACGGTTAAAGTTACGCAAAAATGTATGGCAGAATTGTTCCCCTTTGAAAGATCTGAAAAAAAGTCTGTGACAGCATATGTCTATCTTTTTCGGTTGACTCAATTTCTTTTGTTCTAAAATAATGCATTCTCGCGAAGGTGTTTTCATAAACATTATGTTAAACTGCCGCTGGTGGAATATATTTTATTAAGTTTTCCTCAAATTAATTCTGGTGAAACCGCGGGGCACAGCTAGTTTATTTATAAGATGTGCACCTAAATTAAATGTTGTAAAATTTTCGATAGGGTACCATATAAGGTAAATAACATAAAGTAAAGGATATCACTAAGCTATGGCCAAGCCATACCCTTTAACCAAGATTTACAGTCTGTAGGGTCATGGCTTATAGGTAGTTATAAATGTGGTACAGTCAAGAGCATGTAGAGCTTCTTTGAACAGGGCCCGTAGACTATGATGACATAAATTGGAGCTCAGCTCTAGGGCTTTGACTCTACTCATAACTTTATGATTTGTGAGTCTTAGGTCTTGGCAACAAAATATCACATAAAATCATGCTAGTGGAATCTATTTATCACATTACGTGTGGTAAGCAATGTAAAAATGTAGTAATTCCTTGTAATATAATGTAGTTTTTATACGATTTCACCATACAAGAGAGAATTTTGTAATTTTTTATGACATGCACAGCATTGGTCCTGATTGGATGACCTTAATGTATTTGTATGCGTGTAGCTCGTGTATGACAAGCGCACTTGGATGATCTGGCACCGATCTCACAGGTCTTGTCGTCAAAGTAACGTCCGTATTTTTTTTTAGATCCGTGTTCATTAGATATTTATGTTGTGATAAATATTATGGCCTATTCATAATAAACTTGATTTTAAATAGTCCATATAGCACAACACAGCAATAGACAATTTTTATGTAATTTTTCAAATCTCAATAGTTCAGCACCTATCGGAAACTCCATGGCTGTATTCCTATAGTACTATCAAGGAGAGTCTCCAGTTGGTGTCCTAACTCAATTTAGATTAAAACGCACAGGGGCCTCTGTGTGTTAGACCTGTCTCCAGGCAAGCCCTCCAAAGGACCGGGTTTAATCCCGAGATTAAAGAGAAACTTTATTTAAAATAAACATTCTAGTATACTAAACAAATGCTACTACTGTCAAGTTAGTCTTTTTACTTATCATTCTTTAGAAAGCACATAATAGACATGCCAGCCAAGTAAATGTTTTGATTGTATTAAGATATTGCAGGATCGGGCAAAACGGAGTACTAGAAGTCGCGAGCGCCGAAGATCGCCTCGGGAGGTTCTGTCTTTTTCCAAGATTTGGGTGAGTATCATGGGGAAGACATAAAATTTATTTTCTCCATTATTCAATTTATATTCTAATATGTTGTTGGCCGAAATTAAATATTTATTTTTAATCATTTGTCTGCGTCTACTAATATATTTTTCAATACAGTTGTTTTATCTCACGAAAGCGGGTGACCCATACTTGTAGTTGTAATGCGTGTAGACACGCGCTCTTGTGTGCGTAACTACCGGTAGCGTTAGCAAGCTCATCGCTAATGAAAAAATAATAAAGTTATTCGATTTTTGCTGTGTATAGATAAGACATATACAATACAATAAAAAAGAAACTTAATTTCAAGAAACATTTAATTTTAGCAATATCTTGAATACAATTTATATTTTATTTAAGCTAGTATTTCAAGAATCGTAACTAGAGTCTTATTCAGAGTCAGTTTCTTCTTCACTGTCATCTTGTAAATTTATTATTAATTCAGAATCAGTGCCAAAATATTTCATATATTCAGATTCTTTTTTAATGACACTATTGCAAGTATTACGCCATGTCCAGTGGCGGTACCTTCATATAAGCCCAAAAGCCTTACTAAAATGCTCGATAGAGAATCAATATCAAACCCGAACTATTTAAAAGTTCGCGCGCTTAATTCTTATCAAAATAACACAAAGTATCTACCTATGTCACACTACTACACATCGCGATTGTTCGCGCGCAGAGTTTCGCATTTGTAACATCTACATATAGCTATCTCGCTTACACGTACGGGCTTTTACCGGGCTTTCAAATACTATCTCTGTCACTTTCGCACTTATAGCGATGTGCCGTATAATGAGTATATACCTTGTGCGTCAACAAATCGATCAGTATGGAAGATTTAAGCCGTGCATGCGTATGAAGTTGCACGCGTATGCACACCTTGCCAACTCTGCAGTGTTGCCGTTTTAGCGACGTTGTGAGATCTTGGAGATTTTTAACGAGTTTGGAGACTTTTTTAAGATTTAGCAACAATAAAAACTAGCGACTTTTTAAAATAATTAATAGTTTCGAGTCACTTGACACATAGATTAAAAATTATGAATTTGTTTATCGAATTAAATGTATTTACGAGTTATTAATATTATTTTCAAAAATACCAAAGAGTCAAATAAAATACATTCTATCATTATAGCTAAGTTTCATATTTTATTTTCATCAGTGTCAAATACCCTATTGCGACATCTAGCTAGATTTTTCATATACCTGGCGACTTTTTTTGCCTAAATGACAACAAGTAACTCTGCGTAAGTACCGAGTGCAACTCACTTCAGTTTCATTTGCTTGAGTGGGAAAAGTTTTGTTGTTAAAGTTTTTTGTGTGTTTTCTTACATTTTCTCAGTGATACAATTGTTTTGGTGACTTACAATCCATTGTACCTCCAGGTAATTGTACCTTGTGAGGATTTAAAATGCGTTCAAGTTTTGATTGGCGAAGATAAGGTAAAATCTTTAAACTTTGCTCAGAAAAAACAGTTAATTTCTTCATTAAAACCGACGCCTAATCTGTGTATTTCTCAGACTAGTAAATCGCATAAACGAAAATTTAATAGATCAGTGTATAAAACTAATTGGATTGTTGGCTGTTCGCACACTAATAAGTTGTATTGCTGGTGCTGCATATTTTTTTCGAATGAAGATTCCGAATACATCTGGTTATAATGATTTAAATAACATATCTGGCGCCATTCAAAGGCACGCAAATTCCCATAAACACCTGTGTGCAATCGTTTCTTTCGGTAATTTTGGTAAACAACGAATTGAGACACCTATATCACGCCAGTTATCTGAGGAAATTTCAAAATATAACACGCGCGTTGATAACAACCGTAGTGTATTTCAAAGATTAGTCGATATTGTTTGTCATTTAGCACAACAGGAACTTCCTTTAAGAGGACACGATGAGTCCAAAACTTCATTAAATAAAGGCAATTTTTTAGAACTGGTCTCGTTAATTTCAAAATACGATGTCGTTTTAGAAAAGCATATGCAGTATCAGGAAAGTGACAAACCGGGGCCGAGAAGAAGACGGATGAATTCACTTTTAATTTATTGTACCTAACCAGTAGTTGGAGGGGCGCGTGGCTAAGTAACAGCCGCACAGATCGATCGATCGAGGTTAAGCTGCGCTTGCCGCGGTTGGTCTGTAGATGGGTGACCATCACTTCATACCGAGACCCCTCCGTGCCTCGGAGAGCACGTTAAGCCGTCGGTCCCGGTTGTTAAATTAAGATCTATGACAGCCGTTACGGGTAGTCGGAGGCCTGAAAGTCTGACAACCAGTCATACCACGAGATATCATATGTTACCCAGTTACTGGGTTGTGGAGGTCAGATAGGCAGTCGCTCCATGTAAAATACTGGTATTAAGCTGCATCCGGTTTGACTGGAAGCCGACCCCAATGTAATTGGGAAAAGGCTAGGCAGATATATAACCAGTAGTTTATGAGAAAATTGCGATGATACATACGTAGGTACCTACATACTCAGTCGAAAATTGAACTTTCGTTTTTTGAAATCGGTAAAAATTTTATTGGGCTTGCCTTATTTTGCAACCCTAGGCACGCCACTGGCCATGTCTCACTTGTTATTTTTGTAATACTCTCTTGGATAAGTTGTTCTGTGTTGGTCATATTTTGCTCAACGTTTCTTAGAGCAATGTAGTTTTTAAGGACCCCCCAGATGTTTTCTATGGCATTGAGCTCAGGGTGGTAAGGAGGGAGGCGTAATACTTCAAATCCTTTACTTTTTATGTAGTCATCGATTTTGTAAGTGATAAAATCACTTATGGTTTTTTATTATGTCATATAACTCAACTTTGCGCAAATTTGTGTCGAAATGTATACCCTTAGAAGTGAGCCATTCTTGCATCTCAGATTTTGTTGAGGCTGTTGTCGGCAATTTCTCAGCACGTGTATTGTGGTACGATGCATTATCAAGTACTATTACAGAACGATCTGGCAAATTTGGCAGCAACTTTTCATTCAGCCATTTTACGTAATTTTCAAAACTCATGTTGGAATGGTAGTCTCCAACTGTGGAATTAGCTTTGTAGATTAAGCAAGCATTCTCAATAAATCCGGCATCGGTTCCAGCGTGTACTAAAATAAAACGAGTACCTTGACTTAGTTTTTTACAAAATGGAGATGGTTTGTCTTTTTGGGCCCAGGTGTTATCTCGAACATGTGTTGTCAATACGTAACTTTCGTCAGTATAGACAATAGGCCTACCTTGAGAGCGGTATTCGGTAATTTTTTTTAAATATTTTATTCTCCACATCTGGATATCATGCCGTTCAACTAATACGTTCCTATTGTTATCGGTTTTGCGCCACTTGTAGCCCAATTTATTTAATAACTTACGTAGCGTTGCGAGACATCCATCGAAACCAACTTTTTCATTCAAGACGGTCAGTCTTGAATGAAAAAGTTAGTTTTGCCAATGTTGGAATTTGTTTTTGTAAGATATGAAAATTTTGTATTGTGCTCCGTACAACATCAGCTGTAAATCCATCAATGTCTACTTTATTTCCTCTCTTTCTTCGGTTTTTCATTGGTGACATAAAATTCGAAGATGTACTTGCGACATCTCTTCCTTCTTTTAATATTTTTTGCACTGTTCTTTCACTTACCCCCGTCGCTGCTGCAGTGCGTTTTGTATATTACGCAAATGTGATAAATCACAATTTGGTTCTCGATGAAGTTCCGTGAATTCATATTCTTCTTTGAGAAAACTATAAATATTTGCAATCATTTGGCGAGCCTAAAATAAACAATACATTATTAAAATCTTGTTTAACATGTTCTTATTAAACTAATACGTTAATTCATTACACACAACATAAATACACATGAACTTTTCTCCGTTTCTTCGTACCTTCCATGCTGGCGGTATTCGATAAATAATTTTGGCGCGAACCAAGAAGCACTACTGACTCGGCCGGCGATTCGGCCACGACTGGACGCTCCTGAGCTTACGCACGCAAAGACAGAGTGCATGTACACTTACACACACAAGTATGGGTCACCCGCGTTCGTGAGATAAAACATCTATACAAGGGAAACAGTTTTCTGCGGGCTCGACCTGATTGATATGATTTTGTTAATTTTCACTTGATCATAAATAATCTAGCATCACGTAACAATGTAACACAACATGGCTACCTCAAAGCCTTTACCTAATTGTCTGTATATACCAAGCCTTCTAATCGGTAATGTATTTTACAGAAAGAGCGCGATGTGGCTCGAGCTCGTGAAAGATCTCGCGCAGTTCGTGAGGAAGAACGTCGTCGTCGCGCGGCCGAGGACGCACTGCGCGAGCGGGAAAGGAGGCAGCGGCAGGAGAAGCACCGCCTCGCGCTAGAGAGGGAAAAACTGCGTGCTGAGAGGTACGCTAAATAGATAACTAACACTTACCCCACACCCCAGATATTGGGTCATCATCAACCTATAGCAGTCCAATGAAATTTTTCCTGGCGAGTCTGTATACTAAGACATCGTCGTACTTTGAGTCTGGGTCATACGGTTTACGAGATCAGCCGGCCCAAAAACATGTTATTTTTGCAAAAAATTAACTATCAACAGAAAGTCTGATTCAAGTACAGTACTGCTCTATATGATCTAATTTGATAATTGTATATAAACAGACAACTGTGTATACTGTACACTGTGACTATATGAAAAACATTATTCGTTAGTTGGTTTAGAACTTGTCATTTTTAGATCAGCAGCAAAAAACTATAGCTGATACAAAATCATCATTAATAAAGTATATGTGACGATTGTCAATCGTGTAAGCCTTATAGTAAAGATTCTATCAAAATGTATAATTTGGATGCAAATTAAAGAGATCTTAATGTTTCTCTTTCTAGGTTAAGATGGGGCTGGCATAATCGTTGTTGATAAAAAGCCTCTAATTTTTTTATCTCCAGGTATACGTCACATTGACCCTAAATGCCTGTGCCTATATAAATAGTACAAAAACTGTCAAATTTGGCCAGTCGGTTTTTAATCTACCACAAACGTACTCGTCCATCAATGCTAAGCTCTAAAATATAAACTGCTTTTAAATAAATTCCGTAATATGTCTTCATAAAAATATAATTACATAACAATAATTACCGACAAAACAGGCAGAAAATAAATAAGGACGTGTACCTTATTTATTTCGCAATACCTAACTCACACAACATACAAACCACAATATCTGTCAGAAAGAGAGTAATGAAAAAAAATTAAAGAAATTTTTAATACTCTGGAACAATCATATTTTGTAGATCATACAAATATTAGTACCTAATATTGAAGGGAATACACTGACTCCTGTAATTGTTTTTCCTTTAATGGTATTTAATATTGGAATTGTAATAGATATCATATTTTAAATATTTATAAAATCACATTTAAACTAAGAATTAAATAACACCGTTTATAACTAGATCAGGAACCAGGGAAATCATGTAAATGTATATAAATTTATGTGAATAAAGTATTTTATTTATTTCCTCCGTGCGGGCATCAAAATCACGACACGCAGTGCAGCAGCCGATGTCACGACCGCCGCGCCAACTGCCTCGTCAAATAAACAGCTTACTGTTTATTATACAGCAACATTGAATACATTTTTTAAAGTTCAAGCCATACGACCTGATATACTGTCTGTAAAAGATTCTACGTCACAAATTTTCTTTTACATGACACAGGGAGAAAATCGAGCGTGAAAAAAATGAGTTACTTCGATTGGAGCGCGAGCGTCACAGACTAGAGCGAGAAAAGTTGGAGCTGGAGAGACTGGAACTGAAGCGTGCTCAACTTAGGTAAGCATTTTAGTTACTATTTTAATTTAACATCTGTTTTTGCTGCTATATTGTTGTGCCAATAAATTAATATTACAAAGGGCAAAGGTTATCTTCATAAAATTATGCCAAAATAACTTTCGTTCGTAAGGATCAATACGGCTTACCTAATATTAATACTCATAAATCACTTTTTATTTTTAATAATTTTTACACAAAATTACTTATTATGGCGTATGTATAAGAGATTGGCATCGGACTTTTTTTAGATGTATTAAAGACCGATATTCTTGTAGAACATTATATTTACGTATCACTAACCATTACGTCAGCGCACGCGGCGAAAGCAGTTCGGCAGCGCTTTTCCTTCCGACGTACTTAACAAAAATAAATATTTAAGGCTAGATTAGAGGTGTAGCCGAATTTTAGATACCCTATACTATTCCTCAGGAACATGGCTGTCTATATAATTATACAAAAATATTTTTTCAATTCCGACTGGTAGTTCCAGAGATAAGCGCGTTCAAGCAATCAAAGAAACTCTTCCGCTTTATAATATTAGTATAGATTTTATTTTTATATTTCTATAAAATTGTTTATCTCAATAATTTATTATTTTCCATTCACATCTTTCTATGTTAACCATACAACCGATTTTTGAAGTTGTTACGAGTGAAGTTCGTGATTTCGCGATCCTATTACCAAAAAACTCGGTTTTTTATTCTTTTTTTTTTGTATGGCCAAAGAATACCATGTAGTATAAGTGGTATCATTTAATGTTATAACATCAGCGCCACTCCCTATAATTAAGATCTCATATAGTCAGTCATAAAGATTGACAATTAACTGTTACATTGTGAGTTCAACTTATCACCTCGTAATTTTCATTAACGTTATAATCATCTACTCCTATAAACCATCAAACGCTATGATCATGAAGTACGGCTCAACAGAGCATATTATATTAAAATTGAACATTTCAGTGCAGCGAACTGACATCGTAAACCTCAATTTAAATCTCTTATGTCTCTCAGACTGGAGGAGGAGCGGCGTAAGCGCGGTTACTCGGGCGGCGCGTACCGCAAGGCCGCCAGCCCACCGCCCGAGCCGGCCTACGAGCGCGACGCACGGCACAAGCGCGTGCCGCCGCCGCCCATGGCAAGTACACACTACACTCACTACATAACTACACACCCACACACCGTAGGGTTGCCAGCCCACTGCCCAGACAGTATAATTTAACAATTATTGCCGTGTAGCACACGCCGTTCAACTTGTTTTAAAATTGATTCCGCTAGTCTAAACTTGTCTTATCAGAGGCTATTTTGTCAACTCGCGCTCATTGTGCATTCTTATCGTCATAACGATTTATGACTCCAACTTTGCGTTTGTAAGGCCCCGACTATACGGTACGAATTATGTGTTTCCTTTGAAGTCGGCTGCGAAAACCTACGCGGTAGTCGATATTACGTCGAAATCAGGAGACAGGTAATAACATCTGGCCTCTTTCTCACTTGCTCGTTTACGTTCGATACTTCTTTGCGTCCCGCTCACTCAGTGCAGTAGACAGTCGGTTCCAAAATGATTACAACTTATTATTGTTTGTGAAATTATTTGTTTTTGTTATCTCTTATCCTCGGCCACAGCATCGCTTACCATCAGGCGTGTTGGTAGTCAAACGAATGAAATTGAGGACGCTCACGAAAAGGCATATAGCATATCCTAGCAGGTCCTAACTTATTAGGTAATTTCCTTTTAAGGGGTTAATGTGTAAGTGATAAGGATATATTTAAGCCATAATTTAAGTTTTTACAACAATTTTTTTTTTTCTTAATGTTGCCATTCAAGGAGCAGTTTTCGTCCTGCTAGTATTATGTTAATTACAAAAAGTTTGTTATATCCATTTAATTCTTAGCTTAAGTGAATGTATTTAACTTATATATTTAACCCTTTCAAAGGAAATTACCTAATAAATTACCACCTTATATAATATATATTTATGGTTGTGCCCCATGTGTGTGGCTAAATAAATGGTTTAAAATATATCGAATAGTAGTTTATTACAGCCTAGAATGATGATGCTGAAGATATTGGTTCGTATAAAATTTATAAAACGTAAATTATGATCCAACATAAATTATGATGACTTCGATCGGCCCACGGATCTTTTTTTGCCTGGTAAAAAGTTGCCGACCGCTGTTGTTAAGACATTAACAAATTATCAAAGAAACTGATAACTAAATTGCTACTTACATTTATGATGTTTACTGTACCTCATCTTACAATAATTGCAATATATTATTATTGTATTATTTCACCAGTCGTCTAGCCGCAGTCAGTTCGAGGCGCCGCCGCCGCCCCGGTTCGAGATGACTGCCAGTTACGAGCGAGGTACCGACAAGCGGGACCGCGACCGCGACTATAAACGAGACTACCCAAGACATGTCTCGTGTAAGTATGCAACCTATCACTATACGTAAGGTCGAAATTACAATGAAAAAGAGTAATTATAAAACTGGATAGAAATTAGGAAATAAATGTGCCTTAAAAAAGCCTTGTAGTTTACCCCTTCGGGTACACTAATGTTAATCAGCTGATGGGTTAGTAAAGTGCTCCACCTCTACACATTTCACCTATGTAGTTATTAACCTATCAAGTGGTGGTGAGTCTATTGTCATCAACCACATACCATTCAAAACCCGGGCTGCTACTGAGACTTCTTAACAGAAAAATTCAATCAGCGCGGTTGTTTGCCACCCTTTCTATCACTAGACCAACGAAGCAGTCTTAAAAATGTTCTATTGCCTTTTGACTATTCATTCATTGTCATCTTAGCACAAAGTATCTAACCCATAAGAATATGTGTCAAATGTAGCTGACGATATAATAAATTTCTAGCTGGAAACATAAAATACTCCAGCAATGGTGGCACTAGTGAAGACTCACGACAACCGATGCCACCAGGCACCAGACCCAAAGAACCCAGGTATGTTAATCCTATTTAAATAAAGTAAAGAGTGATATAATAGACTATTTCATCTAACAGGAATATTGAAGTAAGTATAGTATTATTAAGTAAAATCTGTAACATTTCACAATAATGAAACAAGGGAACAGAAACACTTGTATATTTTACACTAAACTTATATCCATTTGGGCAGAGTTTCGGCTATCAAAGTAAAGTATAAAGTTGGCACCAACAATTTGCTCCCACCGTTATTTATAATTTAATTCCCCCAACTTAGTTTAGACGACATGCTTGTTGTGACGTCGCAACCCGTCTATGATATAGGGTTGCTAGTAGTGGCGCGCTCTTATTGGCATTGGTTTAGCTGGCTAGAGGTGATACATTATGCAAGAATTTACTAAAATAAGCCGTTAATCTTTTAGCATCATGTATCCACAACTGTAGACCACTACCACGTGTTTGACGGAAACGTCGACGTGCATATGCTAAGTGGTGTTTAAACACTAAAACATTCCCTTGGCTTTAGAAGCGTCTTGTAAGAAAATGTAGCATATTTATAATTAAATTCAATTTGTTAATTCAGTCGTTCATACGAGTCCCGCGACAACCGTTCGTACCGGCCGTCGCCGCCCGGCAAGCCCGAGCCGCGCAGCTGGAACGCGTCCAGCCGTTACCCGGATGCCGCGCCGCCGTCTAAAGGTAATGACTGATCAATATTCAGATCGTGATATATCGACACGGAAACAGAATTACTTGTAACCCTCGTGATCAATCAAGCTCATCTGAGAGCTACCATCAGCAGTGGCGTGCATTGCATATGGGCAATTAATCTGTTGGCTCATTAATTAGCAGACAATAGATTTTTATTGTTATGAAGTACGTATTTGTACATGGCTGAGCCAAAAGGTGCAGTGCCTGACTCATAAGAATTACCTAAATACAACCTGCCTACACAATAAGTACTAGATTAACCAAGAAGTTCAGATTTTAAGGCATCATGCAGAAAAGAAAGCCATGTAATCTACGAGAGTTTGTTAATGCTTCTAGAGCAAGATTCCAGGGCCCCCAGACGTTACTTATTTTCTAATGGACAAAATGTATATGATAGAGTAGTGTTAGTGTGTACAGTGAACGCATACATATCTGCTAGCTTAGGCCGACTGCCGATTCTTAGGTACCAGGTGCTACAGGTACGTAAAAACATTACTCACTTAAAAGTCTGACAGCAGATTTTTACGCAACTTGTACGGAATCTTAAAAAAAATGACAATACAGAAGGAATGATAAAAAAAAATACAAGATTCCGTCTGCAATAGTTATACATACGATTTAATACTAATCTGTGGTCTAGTAATTCTCGTTTATCTTCTTTGTCCTTACCTTAATACTTGTTTATATGAATGATTTATTTAGGATTATTGTGATTTGTGAAGTGTTTACAAAAAATGTGACTTGCATAATGAAAAAGTATAAATTATGTTTGTATTATAGTAATTATATAATTTGTTTAAAGAAATTAACCATACAAACTTATGTTACATACATACCCTTACAACTAGTTGATGAAACCAAATATTTTCACAGATAGACATCCAAACCTGTTTTTGATTCAATAGAAAAAGTATAATCTTAGACATTTCTACAACTAGTACTCAAGATATCCATTAAATTACTTATTTGATGTGATGCGATGAATTAGTAGGCTATCAATACCTGTAATTATTTTTGAGAGACAAATTTTAGTAATTTAACGAAATATTCCCCTTGAGAAGTGTGAAAAAAAGATGAAGTTGGTAAGAAATTACTGTTTACTTTTGCAAATTTCTTACTTATTATTTAACCATAATCATTACCTTTCTCCTTTTGGCTGCTTACCCAGTCCAAGAAAAAACAATTAACACCACTGACTATCATTGTCAGTTCTGGCTGATAAGTTTCCAAACCTTTTCGATTGCAAGTTGGTTTTGAGCTAGCTCCTCAATATTGCCATTTTTTAATATGTTCCCTCTCCGCGAAGCAAACAATAGTTAAAATATCGCCGTGTATCATATTATATGATGTTTTTTTTTTTTTTTTTGCAGCTCTTAGTACGATTGACTTATAACGGACCCAAGCATTAAATCACACCGTGTTTATTTAATGTTTAGGTAGCAACGGCGGTGGAACAGGTGGAGAGGCGTGGTCGGGTGGCGAGGCGCGCTATGGCAGTTACGAGGCGCGCTACGCCCCGCAGTACCAGCCGCCGCCGCCCGGCGCGCCCTACCCCGACCGATACGCGCCGCCGCCGCGCGACTACCCGCGCAAGTACTAGCGCGCGTCAGTACTCAGTAAGTCAGTACTGCTACATAACAATAAGTTGTTAGTAATAGTATGCGATCACGATGAGTCGCCTTCCTCCAGATTGTGACGTTAAAGGGACTGAAACAATTAAAATTTTGTTTTAAACTAATTAAGATAGATGTTTTAATATTAATATTTACTAATGGTTTGTTAAATAATTAAAAAAAACATGATTATTATTATGGATACTCTTTGAAATGCGTATTTTTCAAGTGAATGCTGACAGATCAGTAGTCGTTGACGTTCTTATCCTTATTGCAATTATCGCAAAGTACAGTACAGCTCATTAATAAGTGTTACATCTGTATGAACTGTAGTCATATGTGATCTACTATGTGGATACTACCTCTATTTTGGAGCCGATTTTGTAGACATGGTCCTGGAATTTGTATGTATGCACCCATTAATAAACCAGTATCATTCCAGAAGCTCTACCCCATACGAAAAGTTAAAAGTTAAACATTGCGTTATCATAAACAAATCAACACTTGGGCTACCAAGTGACCGAAGTAAAGGGCACGAGTGGCCCGTGTGAGCATATAATAGTAATTAATTATCGAAGTCGTACAATAAATGAACTTTATTGAGAAGTTTTTTTTATCTTTACCTATGTAACTTTATTGACGCCATTAACCTTACTTGTTCCCGTATATACAACATTATTTTTTTCTATTGCAGGTCTCGATCACGCATAGTTCTAACTTTTACAGTAATAATGTGTTTATTTTGTATGTTGGAGTGAATGTTATTATTTTACAATGTAGTTAACTTTCCTATATAGCTTAGAGGGATAGTATCTATCTCTGAAAGTTAGTACGTGATGTATTACTTACACAGGGCTTTCAGATTGAAATTAATAATGGAGACCTTGTATTTAAAACATGTATTTTTCTAATTACCAATTACCAAATAGGATCCTATTCTATCCCTTACTTTCCAATATCTTCACTATAAATATCTTATCTACAGAATAAGCAATTAAAATATCCAAATATTATTATATTCGTCTGCTTAAAATGCGTAATTTATCATGGAATACTAGACCAAAATGAGCTATGACATTAAAATAATGTGTAGTCAACTATCGTAAAGAATACATATTAAATACTGACATGTTTGTAAAAAGTTACGTTGCGTACGATAGACTAGTACGAATACATTGTATTGTTTTTTATGTAAAGTATAGCTTATAATGTGATAAGTAATAAATAATTATAAACGGGTGTATAGTTTTATTAATTTCGTTAGAAAGTAGTTGTGGAATTGTTTTGATTCGGATGAGTCGGAGCAAGGAGTTCAACCACAGAAATCTACAAGTGAATACTTGTGTTTGTGAGTGAAAACTCAAATGAAAGCACTAATTTAATTATTATAATAGCAGCCAAACTATATATATTATGTATATGCTACATGTGTATCTAATATAAACTAACTTCCTCGTTGGTCTAGTGGCCGCAAGTGCGGCTGCTAAGCGTGAGGTTCTTCCGGGTTCGATTCCCAGATCGAGCAGTGCTTTTGGGTTTTTCCGCGGAGTTAGGCAGTCGGCCGTGTGATTAAAAATGTGAATAACGGCTTAAAACTTATAACGAACATTCTGCAAACATTCTTTCAATAATCTTAATTTCTTAAATGCTTATTATATTTTTCGTTAAAACACTTAATTGAACTAAGTTTCGTTGCGTCTCAGCGCATGAAGTCCTTTCCTGAAATGCCCTTTCTCAAAATGACCCTTCTTCAAATTGCATAATTTGCCATTTTCATTAGCATCATTGAATTTTTACAAGTTAACTCGTTGTTTGTTATTTAGTACTCTCTATATTTCCAGATCTGCAGATTTTTGTTGTATTTTCTCATAATGTATTTTTATGACATTGAATACATTTTATCAGTCCGGTGGGTCGGCAATTAAGTTGGCTTAAAAATGTTTACAGAATTAGATTTTACTTAATTTACAATGTACCTAACAATATAATTTAATGTCTAGATTCCCAAATCAATAAAATAAATCCGGCCCCCGTTATCCCCGTCGAACCTAACCTGTGTTGAGCACGGGGTTCACGAGCTTGCTTATTGCTTCGCTCACTCACGCCAATAATGAGTTATGTTTGCTTTTTGTCCTTTTTATTTGTGTACCTATACTAAAATAAGAAACAACAAAAGTAAAAAAGGCGATTTTTATTAGTAAAACTTAAACATCGTAAAAAATAATCAGTAACTACGTAAAACGCTTTTGATGACCATGTAATTATATTACGTGGCTTAATAATATAAGTAGGTATCTACTTTAGAGGGCCTCGTGGCTTAGGAACAGCCGCACAGATCGATCGATCGAGGTTAAGTTGCGCTTGCCGCGGTCGGTATGTGGATGGGTGACTATCTCATACCGAGACCCCTCCGTGTTTCGGAGAGCACGTTAAGCCGTCGGTCCCGGTTGTGAAATTAAGATCTATGACAGCCGTTACGGGAAGTCAGAGGCCGGAAATTCTGACAACCAGTTGTGGAGGTCACATAGGCAGTCGCTCAATTTAAAACACTGGCATTAAGCTACATCCATGTTTGACTGGAAGCCGACCCCAATGTTATTGGGAAAAAGGCTAGGCAGACAGATCTACGATGCATACACGCTATGCATGTATTTTTTTTCTTAGTGTCTTATTATTATTATAAACAATTTGTCCCTTTAAAAACCACGCAGCGGCGCACGGTGGGCTCTGAAAATCGGCTTTTATAAACTTAGGGTATTTAATTTTTAAGTGTAATTTCTTTGCCGGTTGTTGCTTCTATTACTCTATACACAAAAAAGTTATCCAAGTTTAATGCACAAAAAAGAAAAAAATAGGTTTAGTTACCAAACATTTGAAACTAGTATGAAAAGTCTTTTTTTTTTGTTCTAATCATATAAATATACTTATTTAATTTTAAATATTAAACGGTTCCTTTTCGTATCTAAGTTAAGGATCACAGATTTGTAACAACACGTTATATGACATATATCATGCCTGTATCCTCGAAGGAGTAGGCAGGGGTGTATAATACACCTAAACTTTGCTAGCAATGTAGAGCCAAATACTTATCAAGAAAATTGTTTAACACTAAAATATGTCTTAAAACAAAGTCATTTGATGCCATTACCATACTTTGCACACAGGTAAGCGTCATTATCGTAAAGAGCGAAGTAATTTTTACGATTTGCAGCGAGAATTTGTAAACGGCGTTATATCTTCATGTAATGGCATAGGTATTTTCCAATATGCCTTCGGTAACATGCAAACTGTCGAGCGTTTTTAAACAGACAATTGAAAAAGAAGTGGCAATTTATAATTATCCATTGGCATTGTGGCATGGCAACTAACGAGTTTGTAAACAGACGACGCACGTCGTTAGTAAAGGGACAAATTAACGCATTCCGGACGACATTTATGCATTGAGAAAGCATGTTCCACCACCATCTTATCCTACTAAAATAATACCATTTGCAGTACTCTACTACTTCACATTCTTGCTTGCAAACAGTTTATGTTATCGACAAAAAGTCTTGTCTGTGTTGGGACAATATTGTCACTTGATGACTCTGGATGTTGGTAGCTCCAGCTATTTGTTTCATTATGACGAGGCTCGGAGATGCTGACTTCGAGGGCTTTAAGAGCATCGATAGCATCTTGTTGTCCTTGCACTGCAGCTAGGCGCAGCAGTCGAGTCGCAGTTTCTTGGTCGGGCTTCAGCCCACCTCGTCCCTGGCCATAGTAAATTCCAAGGTTGTAAAGAGCTCCGGGATGATCCAACGCAGCTGCCGATTTGTATAACTGCATTGCCTGAGAATATAAGGAGGACGATTATAATCCCATTTAAATGTTCTCTGGAAGAAATTGTCTTTAGCGATACTGCCGCCCATCGCGCATGGCAATAATAATCTGTATACGTTTTTAGTAGGCACAGTTTTAGGTAGCCACTAAAATTAGTCCTCAAACGAAAATTGTATGCAAACTAGGTTGACATGATTTATTTTGAATTTGACACCTTCTCGTCGCCTCTCAACGTAAGGTTAGTAAAATACAGAAATGCTCTTATGTTCGTTTGCTACATTAGAATTGACCCCATTGACTTGAGTTATGACATTACACTAATGACGTTAATGTAATGCATATTTTGAAAAAAGCAAATCACGACCTGCCAAAAGATTTGTATTGATTCCTTACCATATTTTCATTCACAGTTACTCCTAAGCCCATTTCATAACATAGCCCCAAATTGTAAATGGCTGGAGGATGATTCCGATTAGCAGCAGACCTAAAATAATGATTACAATTTTACATTAATTTAAGAATTACTGTAATATAATCATAGAGGTTGAAAGTCTATGAAATTGTTTTTTTTTTTTCATTTAGTGAGGATAATTTAGCAATAAGCAATAATAAACATATAAAACAATAATAAACATTATACAAATTGAGAGGCATAACGAAACCACGCCATGACCCAGAGAGCATGATAAGCTTTCAGTCCCAGTTGTCAAATTAAGATCTATGACGACCGTTACAAGTATCCAGGCCTGATAGTCTAATAACAAGTCACACTAACAGATATTGTGTTACCCAGTAACTGGGTTGTGGAGGTCGGATAGGCAGGCTCCACGTAAATAGTGGTATTAAGCTGCATCCGATTTGACTGGAAACTAACCCCAATGTTGGGCAGGCAGAGATATAAAACATTTTTTTTAGATCGTTCCACACTATGTATTTCTGTCGTGGGTGCGTTTACAGACATAATCTCACAAGCACACAACCTGGAGCAATTATCCGTAGATCGTACAAATATTTGCTCCGTGCAGGAATCGAACCTGAGACACGCAGCGCAGCAGTCGGTCTCTCGACCACTGCACCAACCGCGCTGACAAAACATTCGAAGAGAGAAACACCACGTGTCGATTATGACTGGTTCAGCAAATCAGCAGCCCTTGTTTTTTCATAAATCGGCGTTTTACGCTTACTCGTCAACCTAATACGCGTGCTTTAATACAGACCGGCCGGCTGCTTTAGGAAAAGGTAGATGCAGACTGAAAACATAATAAAACAACTTTTAACCAGATTAATATATAGATATAATTGGTTTTTGTTTTTCCTGACGTTTCGAACACTGCAGCATTCATGGTCGCAGGAGGACTGTCCACGAACACTGCAAAGTGTCCGAAACGTCAGGAAAAACAAAAAACCAATAATACACGCGATTAATCCGGTTAAAAGTTGTTTTATTATAATGTGTAGTGATTGCGCAATCCTAAGATATTACTATGAAAACATAGAGTTAAAGGTTTCAGCTTGCCGTTCTCTCAACACAGGTTGAGCATTAGGTAGCATTCTTAGTAGCAAGAGCAGCCCAACATATCAGACACTACATATCACATGTCACATCTTGCACCCAAAATGGCCCAGGCACAAGCCTATCAGCCAATGTGGTTCTGTTTAGTTATTTTTACAATTGATAAAAAGAATATGATCATGAGCAGGATTCAAACCTGCACCTCCCGAATAAATACTGCAGGGTAATCTGTGAGTCGAGTTGAGATGGCTTAGCGGTCAAATACACATATATCGGTATAACTTTAGTTTGTAGTTGTAATAATTGTGTTATTATTTAATTTTTACAGTTAATAATAGCTTTCTTTATAGTCTTGTATAGTACAGTCAATGTTTAAAATCATAATTTGGTTAACAAAGAAACTATAAGAAATTGTTGATATGATAATCACCTTAATAAACTAAGTCCATCCTGGTACTGTCCATTCTCAATGGCTGCCAGGCCAAGTCTATTTTCAATTGAGTTCAACACCTCACCCAAGTCATCGTCTGATGTTTCTGGGCTTGTACTGCTAACAGATCTATTGCATTTATCCTTATCACTCACAGTTTGGTCATTGGACATCAAATAAACAGTTGGAGTAAATTCAGAGACTACTTTTCCAATTTTAGAAACAGAATTGATATAAAAATCATTCTTATAAGTTACACATGGATGGATAGATGATAACAAGTTGTTTACTGAAGAAGTTTTTTTCTGATGAAGTCTGCAGTGTTGTTTAAGCTTTAAGTGAAAGAGCTGACTTGAGTACCATCCCAATACAACTGCACCACTCTGTAAGAATAAACCATTAGATAGAAGGTATTTTTTAAATGCCACAAGCATTTGGGTCAGTTCCGCTTCTCGAATGTCTGCATACATCAGATTTTTTAGCTTCTTGTGGCTTATGAGCCTATTTATTACAATGAAACTTAATTATTGTAAATTAATTTTGAGAGTTGTTTTCTACATTAGGCTATTCAAGGGTTCATGTCTGTGATAAAAATAAACATACCCATGTAATGGCATCTATCCAAGTCCTGTTAAGATGGTCGAAGTTCCACTTTTTGCTATTCGTGCCGTTATTCCTTTCATTTTTGTATGAATTACAGCATTTACTAAATGAAAGCCACATACAAGGTGGGCTTTTATTATTCTCATCGTAACCAACAGTGCCATTGTTGACTACGGTGGTGCTGCGTCTATCAAAATGGTTGGCACTCCGTTCCAAAGTATCCCTAATACGTCGCGTGACATATTTCCACATGTTTTTGTAAAATAGATATAATATTTAATATCGACACTTCAAGATGGCATTATAGAAATTCCATTTTTTGGAATGCAAGTTACTTGAAAATACACAATGAATGCTGAAAACTGGTTTCTCTTTTGAAATTGATTCAGGCGCAGTCACGATTTTGATTACAAATAGTTTTATAACAAACCTAGGTAACAAAACAGTTACGTAGGTTAGACCACAAACTATTCTGAATCCGAATTCTATAAATTACAATTTAATTTAGATTTACATTTTACAATGTCAAACTTCAAATACAAGACGTCAAATGCTTTCGCAAAATTCACATTCACAATACATTCAAACAAATCAATGACTAAAGAAGAAGTAAAGGACGTACGTCCTTCATATAGTTTTTCAATTACTGTATCGAATCGTATGATATTTCTAATTCTATAAAGTAATGTTTATATATGTTCTTCAATCTGTATAATTCAGGTTTTCTAACAATACCTAGGCAATGTATAGAATACCTGGAGCGTCCAAGCAATATATGAAATATTATGAATATTATTTTCCATTACATACTTTACCCTAGGTTAGGAATACAATTCCTAGGGATTTTATAGAGTACCTGCTGCTGCACCGGCAATGTGTAAAATAACTAATCTGACCTAACCTAACTAAATGAATTCACTAACTAAAATGAGCAAAAGTAAAGATTACGCAATGAGCTCAATACACGTTGCGCGCGTCCTCTCAATTTAATCCCTCGCAGCGGAATGTAATTCAAGTCTCGTTTACTTAAACGAGTCGCAACACGTTTGTTGCCTGCCGCCCGTACGTTCCCTCCTTCCTTGCTCTCGTCTTTTACATACTTTACCGGCTGCACATGCGGTATTAGATAGAATACCTAGGCAAAGTATAAAATAAATAATATTTCATACAATATTAAATGGAAAAAGAATACGGTCGCGAACAGGATTCGAACCTCTAAGTATTATACCTACCTATAGATTAATAGGGCACGTGCCCTATTAATCTATATAAACATTACGTTATAGAAATATCATACGATTCGATACCGTAATTGAAAAACTATATGCATTTATTTTTAACTTATGTGATTATTATTATTTATTATTACTAGCCTATTTTGTCCCACTGCTGGGCAAAGGCCTCCCTCCATTTCTTCCATCTGTCCCGGTTTTGTGCTGCGTCTTGCCAATTAGCAAGAAACCGAGTGAGTGTCCTTCTATGGGGTACCTAAAATATTCTAATTCTATGGTCCATACTGATGAAGAGAATGAAGATGAAGAATAGCTTCTTACAATACTATTTGATGTTGAGAGAGTTTTAGTTCATTTCTAAATCTTTCTTAATCCTAAATCAAGTCGACGTTTTTTTTGGTTTAAATTTTTCTTTAGTAAAATTCTATTTAGCGTCATTTGGAGTTTGTTTGTAAATCAATTTACTATGTATCTATCTATATTTAATATCTAGGGACTTTCTGATGGCAATCTAGAGACCTACATTATTTCAATGGGCAACACTGACCTGTCATTCTAATCAAGCTATATCATAGAATTAGAATATTTTTGCTACCCCATAGAAGGACATAGAGCTCAAAAAAATGCAACTGTTTTTGAATTGTCAATGTGTGCGTGCAATAGTGATGTACAACGTGGAAATATTGACACATATCGATTATCGATAAACAGTATTTTAGATGTACAGACTTGGTATACAAAATGAATATATTTTCAATCAAATTATGTTAATAAAACTAAAATCACAAGCGTAGGTATTATATAATGCACTTCATTAATTAATCACATTATTTTAATACAAACATTTCATGCGCTCATACTACAATTATATTTCATTGGTAATAGGTACTTTGTTAAGAAAGCAGCTTTTAAGGACTCTCATACCCCGGTCTTATCCATAAAGGCTGGGCGCGTTTTTGAAGGTTTTCCCCCGAAAAAAAAGGTATATCCTATTATCTTTTCTTATTTCTTCTCTTTCTTCTTTATCTTTATTCTTTTTACGAATTAGTCTCATCCATTTTTCCTTTTCCTTAGCATCGACAGGAAACCTTTTAGTATAAAAAAATATATTATAAAAAATGTGAAATTCTCTTGAATTTGTAGTAAAAATTATGTAAACAACATGTTCATTACGCTATCACATATAGGCTCAGTGCTCACCGCCTTAAGGTGATAGCGCAGGAATCACCAACTAGTTTCATTCGGGGTCTAATCAAATTCAAATTAAAATCAAATTGCGAAGAATAATAGTAGCGCAGTTCGTTAGATCAATATTCAACTAAGGTCCGCACAAAGTAGGTTGGCGGTCCGGATTCGAACCGCATTTGGGGACTACTGTCATAGCGTGATGAAATATATTTATAACGTAACCTGGGCCACTAAGCTACGCTAAGCTTTTCATATGTTATAAACGTTCGGACAGACACACCGAAAAACAGACAAAAACATTTTGGTTTCATAGTATTAGGTAACGCAATAAAAATTTTGGAAAAATTATTGCTGTGCAGAGATAGTTGGTAGATCTACACTTAAAATAAATTCTGATATCGGAACTCTTTGTTCTAAAATTTCATCGACACAATAGTCGACACTGACAAGTCACTATTTTGTGTACATGAAATGAAAATTTATATTAGAACAACGTACTCAATATTGCTTTTATCACCATTGTTTTTTACTATAGAGAAAATTCACTATTTTCTTGATAGGATTTGGTTTTCAAAATAAATTTTCTAAAGACAGATTTTTCCAAAATATGGCCATGAAAATATATGCTGTTGTTGACAAATTTACCTGTCAAATTAATCTTTTTCTGGGTTATTTTTATAAAGAACATCGCAGTCACCAACACAACACGTAGGCATTGCTTAAAAATTTTAAAACTGTATAAAATATACAGGATTCACTGACAATACAGCAAATATAAGTTAGCGTGATTTTTGACAGTGACACTGGAGAAAACAACATCTGCCAATAGTGCTGACCGAACCTAAATATGCTTTCTCTTTCTAACATGTGATATTTCCGTAAGAGTTTCCATTCCCATAGTGGGCTTTGTTGGTCTTTTTCTATCCTACGTTTATGAGCTATATTGAATAAATTGTTCTAATGGACAACAGTGATTATATACTCTTTGTTGACAACAGGTTATATTATAGTAGTACTAGTATATTATTAAATTAACTGTGATTGTAGCAAATCTACTTGCTTTGGTTTTAGAAAAATTAAAAGTTTCAACCATGGCGTGTGACGAACACAGGTTACTTTCTCAGTATATAAAGAATGTTCATTCATCTTTAAGAAAATCAACATTGAAACTTGGAGCCAATACTGCATGGCAGAAACACTGTAGCAGTAAAAGTACATTAACAAAATATGCAGAATATATGAACAAATTAGCGAATACACACTGGGAAATTAATTGTAACAGTGAAACAAATGAAGCCACTTCAAGAATAAAATGGGTGGTTGAATTTTGTTCTGAATATTTTAATAAGAACTTGTACTTGAAGCACAGAGAAAAAGAATTAAATATTGCTTTTAAAATAGATCTACATGCAGAAGCTGAAGAAACATTTTCTCAACCTATGAAGTTATTGGATGTTGGTAGTTGTTATAATCCTTTCAAAGTGTACAAAATTTTTGATGTTATAGCTATTGACCTGTGCCCTGCTAATGCTTCTGTTTTACAGTGTGACTTCTTGAATGTAAATTTAGGACCATGTATTAATAAAGAGGAAGGTAGAATAACTCAATTTCAGGAAGAATCATTTGATATTGTTACATTTTGTTTTCTCTTGGAATACATACCTTCTTCTGAGTTAAGAATAACAGCTTGTGAGAAAGCTTACAGAATTTTGAAACATGGGGGACTATTGATGATTAACACACCTGATTCTAAGCATGTTGGAGCAAATAGTAAGATAATTAAATGTTGGAGATATACATTGGCTCACATAGGTTTTAATAGAATTAAGTATGAAAAAACAAAATATATGCACTGTATGGCATTTAGAAAATCTTTAAATTGCAAAATATCCAAGCGCTGGGCACTCATGTACAAAGAGCCTTATATGAAGTATGCTATGCACATTCCTCAAGATTTTAATATTGCAGATGAAATTTTCATATCGCAACAACCTATTGATTCAGAATCAGTTGCTGATGACTTTCAAGAATTGCCATTTTGTGATCTAGAAGAAAATCTTGCTTGTTAAATAAATCACTCTCAGTTGGTTCACATAGATTGAAATTGGCTATCAGTTTATTTGTGGTAGAATATAAGTAGGTATTTTGAGAGAGTAACTGATTGCTCTGGAAAGTAACTGATTGCTTGTTTGAATTTGCCTGCACATATGACTATTGTAATTCTTTTAAGGAATATAGACAGATAACTTATTTTTTTACTGCACCCGACTTAAATATTGATGTGTTTCTAAGTAATTAGAATCTCGGCAACTATTATCTACACTGTGTCAGTATTTTACTAGTGGTGACTACCTACTATGCTATCCAGAGATTTAAAGTTCAAGGCCCCTCACTCTTTCTATCTTCATAAAATAGTCTAGTTTTGCTTTACCTTGATTGTTGTATGCTGTTTTTTAACATTTTGAAAGCCAATATTGACCCATCCAAAATCAGTTAATGTATTCTGGTAATTGTGAGATATTTAGCACCCTAGTAACATGACAAGAGCATGCATGTCAAGCTGACTGTGATTATATAAAAATAAAATAAAATGTCATATGTTTTATTTAGTACCCTTAAACTACACATTTAATATAATGTAAAATTTAAGCTTAATTGTATCATAACATACTTGTCCACATCAGTGTTTACTGTTTAAACACCTGTGTCCAGTGGTCAAACAAAGTGGGGTGGCTAACTAAGGAACTTGCCACATAGACCTATCCATTCAAGACATGTTATACATATTGGAAACAGTGTTAAAACATAAATTTAATTATCTTACTCCATTAGTTTTATGAAACTGATTAATCAAACTTGTTTTACTTGTTTATTTTACGATTTAAATATTCAAGCAACCCCTCCAAATTTAGCTTTTCGCTTTTCAATTTTTTCTTTATTTTCAATATCAGCCATGATTTTTGACACTGACTGTCCAAATCTTTCAGCTCTTTTCTTGAGCTTTTCCATATTTTCAGAAAGTGTACCAGTGTCAGTGGATATAACACTCTTAGTAGAGTCAATCTGACCAAATCTTTGTTTTCTAGCTTCTTTCCTCTCATCTTCACTCATTTTAACTGGCAACCCAAATCTCTTTGCCCTTAACTCCAGCCTTGTTTTTGTATCTACATCTGCAGTGATTTTAATTTTATTACTAGAGGTGGGATTTGTTTCCATTGGAGTGATGTCGTCTTTAGCTTCGACAGATTTAACTGGAGGTGTTAACGTTACAGATATGGCTCTGTTCAATACAATTTTCTTAGAAGCTGTCTCCTTGTTATCCGAGGACTTGTCTTCTAATTTCTCCTTCGACATTTCTGTCGATGTCATCCTTCTTTTGAGAGTTCGTGGCTGCTTCGATTCAGTAGTTGGTTTAGTTGGAGATGGCTGCTCGGAGAGCGCCAATTCCTCGTTTAGTGTATCAACCGCGGTATCATCGAGTATATCACCTTGACTTTTATCATCTTCATCTTCTAAAACTCCTTCAGAGTCAATTTCATCGGAATCTAAATTAATATCGCCGTGTTCGTCGTGAGCCATAGCCGCCTGAAGTCGAGTCACTAATTCGGCTTTATCGCCAGTATGCGTGAGACCACGCGACTTTAATTCTTTCCGTAAATCAACCACCTTCATTTTAGTCACATCTATCACAGTAGAATCTGCCATCGCGCAGGTAAATACAAATTATTTATAACCAAGCTGGATGATTCCCTATGAAAATATGAATGTGAAATCCTACAGAAAAGTACAAACTCAATACTATTTTATTTTGGTAAACGAACGAAATGTTCTACGCTACGCACCACAGATTAGTAATCAGTGTTGCCAATAGTCTTATAAAAAGTTACTTGATATGAATGAAAAAGTAACCTTTTATTACACGACTGGCCTAAAAAGGGGTGTTATGTTTTTAGGTATTATTATTATTTATGTACTCATGTATATTCGTAAGTTTCTTTATTATAACTTCTAAGGCCTAAACCGATTTCGATGTATTTTCTCAAGTAACATAGGCTATAAGATTTGGGTTATAGTTTGACGAGAAGTGCTGTACCGCTCTGAAGGATATGTTTACTTGAGGATGCCACAACGACATCTTGTCTTTTCTAACGGACTATATAAGTCAAACCACAAACTGTCAAAAGATAAACAAAACAACAGAAAACAGAGTGCAGTGAACGGCACAGCACTTGTGGTCATGTTATAGTATTTTTTTATTTTATATAGAAGCTGTATTACACAAAAAAGTATGAAATCACAAGATGAAATTAATTAAATAACCCTTCTTCTAGTTCAGTCGTAGTATTACAATATATATTTTATTTCACACCTTTATGTGTACTACAGTCACTATATTACTATTTCTATATATCTTCTTAGCCTATGTTACCCGAGACAATTTAGGGATTCTAACGATTGAACCGATTTAGTAGTTAAATCGGTTCAAGCGTTTAGAAGTTATGGTGGGTTCACGAAACTCACAAACAAACTTACATGAATCCTAAAAACAACACTCCATTATGGACAGTCTTGTAAAAACATAAAATTCCATAATTATGATTCATGGTACTAAAAGTCTATTTGGTATGTACATATATTATAAAGGTATATACCTAAGTAGCTGCCTACTTTTGTTTTCTTTTAAATAATCTGTAAAGTAGGTATCGATCTTCTCGCTTTTGCTGTAGGAAATTGTCCCATATAACTAGTCGTAGGTACTTTCTATATAATAAAGTTGTAGTTACAGACTTTACAGAGTTTGGTTTTTAAGCTCATCATCTCATCTTATACCTACTTACTAATTTGTACATTTACCTAGTTTTCCAGCTCTTTTTAATATAATATAACAATAAACATAAATATTCTTTCTTTTCATTATATTTTTACAAACAACCAAGTGCCAACAATGAGATTTTATTTAATGAGGGGTCATACCCGAACAATCGTGCAATAAAAATCAGCGGTAACTTTTATATAGCTACCTAGTAGTGTTGCCAGCTAGGTCTTATCAAAGTTACCTGAAATGGCTAAAAAAGTAACCTTTTAGTGCAAAAAGTAAACTTTCTTATTTTTATCCCATTATTAGGGTACAGTCGGCCAAGAAAGTGGTCTACCACCCTAAAGTAGAAAATCATTCGCGCGTCATAGAACAACAGGGTTGATTTTCCCATGCAAAAATTCTGACAGCTACTAATGCTCTCTTTAACTTAATATGACGTCAACCAACACTGCGTTGTGTTCCTAGTTTAAATTGTCGCAACTGATAACATTACCTACTTCTTTACTGTCTGTTTCGAGTTTGTCACATCTCAGTTGCATTAAGATTTCTTACAATAAGCTGATTGAGTCATATTTTGTCATAAAAAATTATTTAAGTCTAAAAAATTGATTACCGAAGTTATTTTCTCTGTTTACGAACTAATGTCACATTTATATTATATTATTAGGATTTATATAAATAAAGCAAATTATGTATAGCATTTGAAAAAAGCGCGGGAATCTTTCGAATAGGCGGACGCGGTTTATCTTTTCATAACTTAATTTATTGTAATTTTGTACATAATTTGGTCAAGGGAGTTGTTTGTTAATTTTTTAGGTAAGTTTTATTTTTATTTTCATTTATTAGGATAGTATGAATGAGCCGCCTGATCCGGAGGGCTTCGTCCCTCCGGCAGGCCATTTTTTAACAAATAAATCTGGAATGGACACAGATTGTTCTTTATCGAATCGTGCTATAAAACGCAGTCGTGTGCATGTTTGCAAACACTGCAATAAACGTCGCCGCAAGCATCATGGTTCAGAGGGCATATCGAGTTGTAGTTGCATCGATTCTCAGTCGGTACAAGTCCAACCCCATTTAATAAGTGAGGAAGGCAAAAATAAGTCTCAAGACCCAGCTGCTACTGTATCCCCTGTTTCCACTCCAGTGGGACGCACAGCCTATGAAAAAACTGACAGTTCTCCTTATTTAATTCACGTGCAAAAAAATACAAAAAAATTTTAAAGCTTACATACCAACATTTAATATTACCAGAATGGGTTTGGTTCGGGGTGTACCTGCAGAATGGTCTCCAGAGGAGGTCATGGAAAATGTATCAACACCGATAGGATGTGGTCGCATTTTAAAAGTGCGACGCATTAATTTCAAAACATTCATTGATGGCTCAGCCATTTGGAAGCCATCACAGACAATTGTGGTTACCTTTGATGGTCAGGTACTACCAAAACGGATTTTTATGTGTTACAATGCCCTTCCTGTAGATCTGTATATTTTTCCAAAAATACAATGTTATAATTGCTGTGGCTTTGGACATACCAAGGCACAATGCAGATCAAACCAAAATGTTTTAAATGTGGTCAAAACCATACTGCAGAATCTTGCAACAGAGAGGAGGATGATGCAAAGTGTTGCTTGTGCTCAGGTTTCCATTTTGCTACAAATAAAAGTTGTCCTGAATATGTTAGGCAGAAAAACATCAAAACCTATATGGCACATCCTCCCCTTCCAGTTATAAAAAAACAGTTTTTAAAAAACCTCATACTTCTACTAAATCTGTCCAAGGATACAATAAAACTGCTCATAATAATATAATTAATGAATATCGTATTCCCGAACCATCAAATGGTTGTGCTTTGAATAACAATTCAAATTATGAGATAGACTCTCAACCTTCTTTGGATGAGTTTCTGTCAGCTCTCTTCAGTCTTCTTTCACAGTTTAAAATTTCACCGTCCAACGCTGCTCCAATACTTGATAAAATAACTTATTCTTCCCAAAATGCACAAAGCAGCCAAACTAATTCAATGGAATTGCCGCAGTCTAATTAATAAAAAAAGTGATATTATTTATTTTATTAACAAATATGAGCCAATTGCCTTTGCTTTGGCAGAGACATGGCTCAAATCAAATAATATTTTTAGATTACCTAGCTACTTAACAATAAGAGAGGATAGATCTGATGGGTATGGTGGTGCTGCCATACTTATTAAAGATTCTTTCCCCTTCTCCACTATTTCTTTTCCAACTCATAGTGATGAGATTTCTATAGTAGCTATAAAATTAAATGTAAATAACTTGTCTTGTTTCTGTATATATTTCCCATCCTTCTTCCGCTGTTCTTCAAGAGATGAATCATCTCTTTTCTTATCTTCCTAAACCTTTCATAGTTCTTGGAAATTTTAATTGTCATCACCAGTCTTGGGGATGTTCCAGTACAAATGCCAATGGTGAAGACTTGCTTAATATATTAGACTTCCATAACCTATGTATCATGAATACACGTCGGTCTGATCCTAATCAAGGCCGAAGTGCAATAGACCTTTCTATCTGTACCCCTAATTTTGCATCTTCTCTGTCTTGGTTCCCTTTACCCTCCACTTTTGGAAGTGATCATTTTCCTATTATCGTATCCTTCCCAATGTCTAAACCTAGTAAACTTCTTAAAAAGTCAAACTTTAAACATAAACTTCCTAGCAGAAGTGATAGTGCCTGGGACCAATATAAATCTATTGTTGAGTCTAAATTCTCCACTCTTTCTGCTCTCTCTTTTGGCAATGAAGATTTATGTGCAGAGGCACTGGCACATGTAATGATTTTGGCAGCAGATGAAGTTTTCCCTGTTAAAAATAATAGCATTAACAAGATCCCTTCTCCTCCTTGGTGGGATTTAGAATGTTCACAAGCAGTTAAAAAACGTAAGCAAGCTGAGTATAACTATAATAATGACACGTCTCCCAATAATTTTAATATTCTTTCACAAGTTAATACAGAAACACGAGCTTTATTCAAAAAGAAAAAAATTGAAGGGTGGAATATCTTTTTTGTTCTTCAATACCTCCTAACACCCATTCTACTATTGTTTGGAACAACATAAAAAGGTTTCGTTCTGCTTACAAAAATCACTCTCGTTCTCATATTGCTAATTCATTAGCCAACGAGTTCTTGGGTTCCCCAAGCTATGAATTTACTTTCATTGCCAGATAACCATAATTTTAGTTCCGAACGATCTAGCGACACACTGGGTTATCCGTTCACTCTTAGTGAACTTAAAGGCGTTGTCTTCAATACGGTAGACTCTACTCCAGGTATTGATGGCATTCCTTACTTTTAACTCTTTTTCAGTCATCTAGTTTCTGGTTGCACAAAAATGCTCCATGTCTAATTACAAGTTTCCAAAAATTCTTTTCCTTAACTTCTCCCACACATTGGTCTAATAGGCTTCCTCTGTTCAATAGTACTTATGATAGTTTAGTTCATTCTCCTATAATTATATACAATATTATTGATAAATCTGACCCAAACATAAACTCAAATTTTAAGATGATTCTAGGAAAACACTATGAAGGTTTTCACTATTTGTATTGTGATGCTCCTAAGATATCTCCAACATCATGTGTTGGAGTTGGAGTTTTTCATCCGGAATTTAATATAGTGCAAAAAATTAAGCTTCCCCCGGAGACTTCTGTCTATACAGGCGAATGTTTTGGCTTACTTAAAGCAATTGAATACATCCATACCGTCAAACTCAAAAAAACTGTATTTTTTTCAGATTCTTTATGTTCTCTTCAGTCGCTTGGTAAATTTCCGTTTAAATTAAAATCATGCCTACCAATTATTATTGACATTAGGGATCTTGCGTTTAAAGCTTCCATAGCGAGGTATACTGTGCATTTTGCATGGATCCCTAGTCATGCTGGTATTCATGGAAAGGAAATTGCAGATAGGCTTGCCAGAGATGCGGTGCAGTGTGGTGACTTGTTCCCGTATAAAAACTACTGTCAGGATCTTTTGTCGCTGCCAAATGTTTTTCTCAGGGAATCATGGAAAGAGATTTGGGAATTGTCTAGTCGTAGAAAAGGACGTAACTATTCTTTAATACAACCTGATATACCGGTAAAACCATGGTTCTTCATAGCCAAGTTTGGCAAAGTGGAGACTTCAATTTTAATTCGCTTCCGGTTGTGGCATGTTTGTTCTCCAGCACATCTTGCCAAACTTCGCATTATTAATAATCCTGAATGTGAATGGGGTGCGGACTTCGCCGACTCAAATAACATTTTATTTTCCTGTCCTCTGTATGACCGATGCTCCTTCTTCAATGACTTAATTTCCCTCCATATTCCTTTCCCTTGTTCTATTCTTTCTTTACTTTGTACAAATAATCTTTTAGTTTATAAGTGTATAGCATCATTTATTTTATGTAATAATATTAAATTATAATAATGGTTCTTTTTGGTATTTTTTTTATATTCGTAGTATAAGTTTAGATTTTATTTAGTTATTTGACGTGTTCTGTAAATATGTAATAAATTTTTAGCGTAGTTCAGATTATAACCCACTTGATTTTTCCAAATTTTTCTTTTTCGTTTTTATAATAATCCATATCCTGTTTCCCTACCTTTTATTGTCCTTTCACAAAGTCCTTTCTATTTTACTCGACATTGGCAATGCATCAGTAGTGCGAAGCCAGAAGAAAGAAAAGAAAAAGTATAGCATTTCTCTTTTAATCAAAAATAAAACACTTGCATACACAAAAACAATGGAAACCGATCCAGCAACTAAAAACCGGACAAGTGCGAGTCTAACCCGCACACAGGGGTTTCCGAACCAAAACAAAATATACTGAACAGCTTATATTGAAATAAAACAAAAAAAAATTACATTAATAACTAGATGTAACTGCTATTTGCGCCTATGACGTCTTGGAGACTGTCGGAAGGATCCGAGACCCCACAAGTCTAGAGCAAATATCGGATCCGCGAAATTCCTTCCATGTCTCATTACAATGCCGTTCCAGAGCTTTTGCTGTTGCTGAACCATAAGGCCCCAAAGATTTTCTATGGGGTTGAGATCGGGCGATTTTAAAGGTCAATCTTCTATGTAAGTTAGCTTTTGAGAGTTAAGTTTCTGCAGAAGTTTTAGTCGGTATAAAACTATTATTTTCACCACGTCTTATAAATTCTCTTTGAATATCTGAGATTTCAGGACGACGACCGCTTCGACGACGATCATTTAAATTTCCCTCTTCCCCTTCACGTGTAATCCAAAGACGAACAGCTTGTCTCTAAAATAAGGAATTTAATGAATTGTTATGAAAATATTAAGCTTATTTAAGACAATAAATGATATAATTTATACTTCGGTATCATGAACTTAGTAGAACTTACCGATACATATAAACGCCTAGAAATCTCACTATTATTGAGTCCATCGCTATGCAATGAAATTATTTGAGAACTTTCAAAGATTGATACATTGCGAGGCATCGTAGGAAAATCAAGAACATATACATTTAGTTGACAGTCTGACGTCTTCATTTGACATGTTTATTATATTTTTATTTCATTGCAAAAAGAGTTTTTTAGTTGACAGTCTGACGTCTTCATTTGACATGTTTATTATATTTTTATTTCATTGCAAAAAGAGTTTTTCCTCTGGTTTCCATTCGATGAATAAAGAAATGTCATTATACAATTGTTTCCATTGAAGATAATATTATGAATATTGTTTGATAAGAATATTTAATTCGTTATTAACAAAGGTCATATTCAAATGTCAGTTACAAATAATACGTCATAATTGTGCATCTCTTTAATTGTTAAAAAGGTAACCCAACCTTATCGCTATATTACTTTCACATGAAATTTTGTCGAAACTGGTAGACCACTTTCTTGGCCGACCGTACTTAAAGTTGATGAGGTATATATATCTGCCTAGCCTTTTCCCAATTATATTGGGGTTGGCTTCTAGTCAAACCGGATGCAGCTTAATACCAGTATTTTACATGGAGCGACTGCCTATCTGACCTCCACAACCCAGTTACTGGGTAACACGATATCTCGTGGTATGACTGGTTTTCAGACTTTCAGGCCTATAACTACCCGTAACGACTGTCATAGATCTTAATTTGACAACCGGGACCGACGGCTTAACGTACTCTCCGAGGCACGGAGAGGTCTCGGTATGAAATTATGGTCACCCATCCACAGACCGACCGCGGCAAGCGCAGCTTAACCTCGATCGATCGATCTGTGCGGCTGTTACTTAGCCACGAGCCTCTCTTGATGAGGTATATATATAATAATAATATAATATATTTATATTTTTAAATGTATATTTATATTTTTGTTATATATTTAAAAAGGTATTGAGTATGCCTATAAAATAAATAAACGATCATAATAATAATAATAAGACCCCAAAACCCTACCTTACGTCCGAGCTGAACAATTAGCCACGTGGGGGGCGGACACGCGTAATGTACTATTGTACTGAAAACTTACGTGGCTAACAAGGTAGGTAAGGTAACCCTTTATGGAGATGAGTAAGAAAGTTTATAATTTACGGCCGCTTCCTGGGGAGCGCCGGGGCGCATCTGGAGCCGATGCTGGATGCTACAGCATGCGAACCATCGGCGGTGTGGGGCCGAGCAGGCGGGCCCCACCCGAACAATATGCTACAGCCCGTCGCGGTGAGCTGAACAGGCGGCCTCACAACGTAGAAGCTACAGCCGATTCCTCGGGCGATGATACCACTTCATTATTTTCATCCATCCCTTCGACTCGCCCTTCCTACATGACAAGAAGAACAGCTAGCTTGTCTACTACCAGCACGCTTAATAGTGTTGTGCAAGGTGTCAAGCACCGAGCTTGCACCCACTACAAGCGCTTCTAATACGCGCAGACGATGGACACCTGATATGAATAAGTTCATACTGCGTAGCTATCTTCAATTAACTGCATTAGATACAGATACTAGAACTTACCTCGAACCCCTACACTTAAAATTCATAGAAAAATATCCAACTATGCAGATCAGTCGACAGAGAATAGGAGATCAACGAAGAGCTAGGTATAATCCGAAACAAACTTTTACCACAATAAACTTTAGATGAGATCTACAACCAAGTCAAAGATGAACTAAGTCAGCTACAATCAAACATCCATACTCAACATACACAACTAGCGACCAATCACAGTCAGCAGATTTTAACACCAACACAATCTACACTAACACAGTCTCGAATGAGATGGACCAATGAACACAATGAAGCGATAATGCGATCCTATTACCGAGTAACAGCTCTGGGCACAAATGAAACTGCGTACCGAAAACCCATGTACGAAGACTTCATTAACAGATTCCCTTCACTTGCTCATCTAAGTGCACAACGAATAGCTGATCAGAGAAGAGCAATAATAAACAATAAATATATATCCAATGATAAGCTAAATTCATTAAAATCCGAAATATCTAAAGAGCTAGGACAAAAATACAATTGTTTAAGTAACACTTCTAGAGGAACAACCAATATAGTATTCTCAAATAGCAACAATACTATGAATACTCAACTTTTAAAAGACACAGATATAAATTTCACAATAGCTTCGGCTACTATACACACAAATAATAATATAATAGATAGCACTGAAATAAATGTTGTAGAGGAAACACTACTTAATACCCAAACAGAAAGATCCACAAATAGATGAAACTTTCAGACAGGCATTCCAATGTTATAAAGACACGGACCCTACAAATAGATCTTTCATCCCGAAACAAAAACCATCTAAAAAACTTGCGCGAATAGTCAGCTACATGAACAAAATTATCTTCCCTGAAAACGTTAATATAGACTCCGACTTTCACACATTACAGACTGTTATATACTGTGCAGTGTGGACCGTTGCTAAGGTTAACGGAGCAAAGCTAACTCTTCAACTAGTACACAGACCTCAACATCCACAAAAAGATTACAAACCAAACTGGCAAAGACGCCTAGAACGTAAACTAAATGGATTAAGAGCAAATATAGGCAGACTGATACAATTTATCAATGGCAATAGGAGCAGAAAAGTAATTAAGCATGTAAACACTATTATCAAACAATATAAAACACATACAATACACGAAGAACCAAACACACAAGCTACACACACATTAGATACTCTTAAACAAAAACTTTCAGTCGCATCAGGTCGTCTCCAAAGATATAAAGCCTGTAACCAACGGAAACAACAAAACATTCAATTCACTCATAATGAAAAACTTTTTTATCGCAATATCAAACAGACAACAAGTAATGTTCAAGAGATTAACGTTAATAATGACGGATGTAACACTCCAGACCCGGAAACTTTGCAAAATTTCTGGGCAAGAATATGGGAAGACCCGATTGAAGATAATGTGCAAGCTAATTGGATACCAACAGAATTATCGAATAACAGCACACATATTCAGGATATGACATTTGAAAATATCTCCCCACAAATATTTAAAAAAGTACTTAGCCGCTTACACAATTGGAAAGCACCCCGATCAGATTATATTCATAGGTATCGGTACAAAAAATTCACAGCTGTCCACAGTTATTTACATAATTACATAAATATTTTTATCCAAGAGCCTAATACAATACCACCCTTTATTACATCTGGTACAACTTTTACGATACCAAAAGATCGCAATGACTCCTCTAACCCAGCAAAATATAGGCCCATCACAAGTTTGCAGACCTTGTACAAGATTATCACATCCTGTATATCTGAATTAATATACCAACACACTGACGCCAATAATATCTTAGCCGAACAACAAAAAGGATGTCGAAAATTCAGTCAAGGCTGCAAAGAACAATTAATTATAGATTCAGTTATTCTTAGAAAAATACAGAAAAATAAATCCGACTTATTTAGTATGTATATTGACTACAAGAAAGCATATGACTCGGTCCCCCATACGTGGCTTGTTAAGGTTCTCGAAATGTATAAGGTACACCCTATGATAGTAGCCTTCTTGAAGACCATGATGACTAAATGGACAACTAAACTTAGACTTAATACTCCAACTGAAACAATAGAGACCAGGTCAATTAAAATACAAAGAGGCATCTTTCAGGGAGATGCGTTGAGCCCTTTGTGGTTCTGTCTTGCACTCAATCGCCTCTCAAATATATTAAACTCAACCCCATTAGGAATCCCATTAAGAGATATAAATGCCGACAGACAGACTGAGACCACAGAAATCATAATAAACCATTTGCTTTACATGGATGATATTAAACTATACGCACGAACTGAGAGTCAACTTAATGAACTAGTTAATCTGACAGAACAATTCTCAAATGATATTCGAATGGAATTTAGAATAGATAAATGCAAAATAAATTCAGTTAGAGCCGGACACAATTACCAACACCAATACACCCTAAGAACAGGGGAACAGATAGAACCATTAGGTGAACTAGATACTTATAAATACTTAGGGTACAATTAATCACTTCAGATACACAACAAATAAACTAAACAAAAACTAAAACAACAATTTCAACACAAACTCAATACAATACTAAAGACTCAACTCTACTCACGAAACACTATAAAAGCAATCAACACTTTTGCTATACCAATACTCACATATTCTTTCGGGGTAATAAATTGAACCAAAACAGACCTAATAAACCTACAACGAAAAATCAACACAACTATGACCAAATTCCGCATAAATCATCCAAGATCGTGTTTACAAAGACTAACACTACCGAGAAAAGAAGGGGGTAGAGGACTCATTGATATTTTCAACTTACATAATCGACAAATCACAACTCTTAGACAGTACTTCTTTTCTAAAACCGCTACTTCCACACTCCACAAATGTATAGTTAACAACGATCAACAATTAACACCTCTTAATTTAAATGATAGATCAGAACAGAAAAACGAGAAGTTGATCGATGACAAAACCAAGCTCCTGGAATGAGCACAGAAGTCTCTACACGGATGACATCGTCAAGACTTATGCCAGATAAATGTCGATAAAGAGGAGTTGAACAAATGGCTGAATCGAGGCGAACTCTTCCCGGAGACTGAAGGTTTTATTATTGCTATACAGGATCAAGTAATTGAAACTAAAAACTACAGGAAACATTTAGGCAATTATAAAAAATTTAGCCAATGACACCTGCAGGAAATGTAATAGCTCTCCAGAAACTATACAACACATTACTGGTGCGTGCAAGTCAATAGCCCAGACAGACTATAAACATAGACACGACCAAGTAGCCAACATAATACACCAAAAACTAGCTTTGCAATTTAAACTATTACAAACATCAGTCCCATATTATAAGTACAACGCAGAAACTGTGTTAGAGAACGAATTCACAAAACTATATTTTGACAGAGCCATTCTTACCGACAGAACGAAACATTAAAATAGACCAGACATAACATTAATAAATAATATTAATAAAACTGGATACCTTATAGACATTGCAGTACCGAACACGCACAATTTACAGACTACAATTTCAGAGAAACTATCTAAATATATCGAACTAAAGGATGAAATAACCCGAATCTGGCATCTAAATAAAGTAACAATAGTCCCAATAGTATTGTCCACAACAGGAGTTATACCCAAACAACTTCATCAGTCTATCAAGTCACTAAACCTACACCAGAATACCTATGATCTACTACAAAAGGCAGCGATATTAAACACATGCAGACTGGTTAGAAAGTTTTTACAATGCGAATCCAATAATTCATTATAACCATATGAATATTCCCACCCATGCTTATTTTAACCCCACTGTTGTACACTTGGCTTAGGCCCGTGCCATCAGTAACCCCGGTTCACCGAGGAAAAAGAAAAGTAAATATAAAAAATATATATATATATATATTATTATGTAGGTATATACCTAAGTAAGTGTCTACTTTTGTTTTATTTGTATTAGTATGCAAACTAGATCACACACACACACAGATGACACAGATTACACACAGACCTTCTCACTTTTGGTGCGTATCAACGCCGAAAAGGCCGGGTATACCTTCTTTAGTTTCGGCACATATCTGCTGCACGGTCATTGGCGCGAGCACGCGTGACCCAGCTGTCAGCGGAATTATCCCGACAAAGTAAACATTACGATGTGTTGATTCATAAAAATTATATCTTATTATTTCGGAATAAATATATAGATATTTTATTATCTATTAGAATAGTCACATTCTAATAATAAAGTGGAATTTGGACATTCTCGATTAACACAGGAAGGCGTTTTTTCCGCGTATTTCATTGAGAATTGTGGATGATAGTGACACGTAACAGCGACACTGGCTCGGACATGACTGAACAAGTCGGGCAATAGCCTTACTTTTGTATCGCCATTTTTGAGCGCGGGTAACGTATCAATTAGTTTATAATATTATTGAGTGCCAACCTCTCGAAGAAGAAGAACGAACCCAATTTACGGATTAGGAACTTACCCGATTGATCGAGCGGATAAGCAAAGTGAAAACTTCGGTCTTTTGTGATCTGGTATACATTTGTACGAGAGAGATAGACATATTTTCTGCAGTTGCGCTCACTACATACACTACGCTAAAGTAAAATATTATTTTATTTTCACAATCCAAAGAATGACCTAAATGTAACCTTTTAAGTTGTGTATCCCAAAAGTAACCGTAGGCGTAGTTAAAAGTTACCTTCTGGCAACGCTGGTGGCCAGTAGATGAATCAAAAAGAGCCGAAACGTCGGCACGAAAAGGTACGATTTTTCGAAGGAAAGGCCGATATACAAAAAAAAAACTTTAAGTACCGCCCTCTGGGCGCGTTCCAAATTTAACAAGTAGGTTTTGGCAGCACCACATCATGATGTTATGCAGTATGACAATATTAAATAAATAAAATATTTTTATTTCAAGTAACAGTGACTCACATAGGGTTAGTAAAAATTTGCCTAAACCTATGTTCATATAAACATAGTTTCACTTTACATAACGACTGACATAACGCATAATAAACAGATTTAATTATTGCGGAATCAGTGACATGACAAAGAGTCTTGAAGATAAAAATTTGTTTGCGTGTTCGGCTAACTAATACCTCGATATGGTGTTGAAAACTAAATCTATCATCAATAATCACACCCAAATATTTAATAGAGCTGGTTCTTGTTAATTTGGGGCAGTTGCACGAATCGGCAGACAACAAATCGCAAGTATGGGCAAATTATATGCAAGTCAGGTTGCTCTTGTTTTTTGCAGCTGTATGCCATAAACTTAGTCTTATCAACATTGAGATTAAATATGTTCTTAGAGAGCCATTGGGAAACTTGATCAAACCCTTTCTGAGCATAGAAGTATAATTCCACCCAAGTTTCAGCATGAAATAGCAGTGCAGTATCATTCACAAATGTTATTATTTTACCGTTTGTGAGCCTGGTTTGACATAATTCATTTATGTAAACCAGGAATAAAGTCGGGCCAAGGAAACTGCCTTGCGGAACACCATATTCGTTAGGAAGCTCATCACTGCCCAATTTACCATCTTTACAACCTGTCTTCTTCCTTTTAAATAATTTTAGAAAAGCTGATGTGGTAAGCCTCTGATTCCCACATGCTTAAGTTTATTTATTATGATAGGAACAGATACTGTGTCAAATGCTTTGGCTAAATCTAAATAAATAGCTAATGTCTATTTCTCCTTGTCTAAGTGTGAAATAATGTAATCAGTGAGTTGAATCACGGCGTCTGGAGTTGATCGCCCAGAACGAAAACAGAATTGGGATGGTGATAACAACTTTTTTTTCTAAGAATTCTACAAGTCGAGAGTTCATAAGACGTTCCAAGATTTTGGATAGAGTTGGGACAATAGAAATTGGTCGATAGTTATTGACACAGCATCTGTCCCGATTCTTAAAAATAGGCGTTATTCTAGATATTTTAAAAGCATCAGGAAAAACTCCTGTTTCGAAAGACAGGTTGCAGATAAAAGTAAATGGTGAGACAACCACTTCAATATACTGTTTAAGAAAAGTTTCTGATATGTTATCCTAACCAACCGCACAATTATTCTTTAAATTATATATAAGTGACTTGATTTCACGGTCAGTTGTTGGTTAGTTTTCTATAGATTTATTAATAATCATCCGCATGCTGTAATGATATGCGGAGCTGATAAGGAGTTGATGAAATAATTAAGCTAATCGTCTCCGAGTCCGGAACCGATTCCTTCGGCTTAGTCCTTCCGGAGCTACCCAACATTAATAGCTAATAGCTATTAATTTATTCTATTCTATTTATTAATAGCGATGTCTGATATCGATCACTTATCGCCTATCGATATATCGTATTTTAATGTATCTCTACTGGTTGTATCGATACGCGATGTGTATCGTATGGCTTTGTATCGATACTGCAAATATCATATCTAATATATCGTATTGGATTTTTGACGTCAAACTCTGATAAAGTTATAATTTTTTTGTGGAAAGAAAACAATTGTTGTGAGCAGTATTTGAACCTGCTGCGCCTCCCGGATAATTACTCCAGGCGTCAAAAGCCATCTCAACCTCTGCTTACTACCACGAATTCTACTTCCACATTTTTTTAAATATGTCTTTTGGTGACGTCATTGCTATTTATTTAGTCGTTTTAAAGGAAAATAAACCGATACGCTAAAACTCTGATACTTAATTATTATTATTATTATTATCAAAATTGGATCTACGTCTGGCCATTAACTCGCCTGATGGTAAGCGACGGTGTGGCCTAGGATCCAGATTAAACCTATTCACTCGCTAAGTAGAGTGCATAGATTTGGGGAGAACAATAGATGGGGGAGGAGTTGCATCAATATCTCATGTTTTACTGCGAGGGCGACCACATCTCCCAAGGTGGTATCGGGTTCTTGGTCGATAAGTCCCTCGCTGACAACGTCACTGAAATATCCAGTGTGTCGACTAGGGTGGCATACTTAATACTTAGATTAACCGATAGGTACTCCCTCAAGATTATTCAAGTGTATGCACCGACCTCGGCACACTCGGATGATGAAGTAGAGTTTGTCCTAGATGATATTTCTTAGGCCTTACATAACACCACTAAGGCCCACTTCAACATCATCATGGGGGACTTTAACGCAAAAGTAGGAGTACAGACATGCAGCGAATCTTCAGTAGGACCAGACGGATTTGGAAGTAGGAACCACAGGGAGCAAATGCTTGTCAAGTTCCTAGAGAAGGAACGACTTTTCTTGATGAACTCTTTCTTCAAGAAGAGTCTTCAGAGAAAGTGGACATGGCGAAGCCCCGACGCTGCAACGAAAAATGAGATAGACTTCATCATAGAGGACAAGAGGCATATATTTAAGGATGTTTCTGTGATTAACCGTTTCAACACAGGTAGTGATCACCGATTGGTACGAGGAACCATAAATGTCAACTTAACGTTGGAGCGCGACCGATTAATGAAGTCTAAGCTCCGACCAATTCTGCTCCAAACCGTGATGGGATCTGAAAAGTTTCAACTTCAGCTTGAAAATCGATTTGCTGCTTTGGAAAATACCAAAGACGTGGACCAGGACCTCGAACATGTTGTGAAAATCCTCAGGGATGAGGGTACAAGATTCTGCAAACTAAGACGTACAGGCAAGAAGGCGAAATACTCGGACGAGACTCTTCACCTAATGGAACAACGACGAGAGCTACCGATTAACCCCTCGACACTCCCAGAACATTGGGCACTCAGCAAACAGATTTCCAAGCACGTAAGATACGACCTCCGACGCTCTAAAACTCTAAACATTGAGCAAATGATTGAACAGAATCGGGGATCCTAAGTATTCATGCAGCGACTTGGAAGAAGTCATTTAACAAAGCTCATATCTTCGAGGGTTGAAATCATAGTCTCTAGCCCAGATATCTTAGCCGAGATCGAAGACTTCTATAATCGGCTATACGCCTCGCAAGCATCTTGTCCCAAACCCAGTACCGAGGATGCTAGAGCTACATTAACACGCCACTATACGGAAGATCTCCCGGAAATCAGCCTGGACGAGATTGCGATGGTCTTGAAACAGTAAAAAAATGGAAAAGCCCCTGGGGTAGACGGAATCACTTCGGAACTCCTTAGGGCAGGAAGTACTCCTGTCCTGAGGGAAGTACAACGTGTTTTCGACTCCGTTCTGAAACTTGGAAGAACTCCAAAGGCATGGAGCAAGAGTGTCGTGGTGCTGTTTTTCAAGAAAGGAAATCAAGCCCTACTTAAAAACTATAGACCGATCTCACTCCTGAGCCATATATACAAACTGTTCTCGAGGGTCATTGCAAACCGCCTTGCAATAACACTTGAAGAGTTTCAAACACCGGAGCAGGCTGGGTTTCGAGGAGGATTTTACACCATGTGTTTAGCATTTGTGGACTATGTAAAAGCCTTCGACTCTATTGAGACCTGGGCCGTTCTACAGTCCCTGCAGCGATGTCAAGTTGATTGGCGATACATCGAAGTGCTGAGATGTTTATACAACGAAGCCACCATGTCCATCCAAATCCAGAACCAACCAACTAAACCGATCCAGTTGCGCCGCGGAGTGAGACAAGGGGATGTCATATCCCCCAAATTGTTCACAACTGCACTGGAAGATATGTTTAATACACTGAGCTGGAATGGATTGGGCATAAATATCAACGGAGAATATATCTCGCACTTACGATTTGCGGACGGCATTGTCATAATGGCGAAATCGTTGCAGTACCTACAACAGATGCTGAATAAGCTAGCTGTTGCTTCTCGACGTGTTGGGCTGGGAATGAACTTAGATAAAACCAAGATTATGATCAATGATCGTATTACCCCAGAGCCAATCACTGTCACCGGGGAACCTCTCGAGGTAGTGCAGGAGTACGTATCTACCTTGGGCAGAGTTTGCGATTAGGAAGACACAATTTCAAGCTTCGTCAGGTCTTCTCGTCCCCTATCCCTCAATGTCTTAAGACGAAAGTCTTCAACCAGTGCGTCCTACCTATCATGACATACGCTTCCGAAATGTGGACACTCACAGTACAGTTGGTACATAGATTAAAAGTTGCTCAGCGAGCTATGGAGAGAGCTATGCTCGGAGTTACTGTGAAGGATAAAATCCGAAACGAGGTTATCCAACAGAGGACTAAGGTGGTCGACATAGCTCACAGGATCAGCAAACTGAAGTGGCAGTGGGCCGGTCATGTATGCCGACGAACCGACAACCGTTGGAGTAAACGCGTACTGGAGTGGAGACCGCGTCTAGGTAAGCGGATTGTAGGACGTCCCCCGGCAAGATGGAGCGACGATCTGCGGAAAGTAGCTGGTAGAAATTGGATGACAAGAGCTGAAGACCGGGCTCAGTGGCGCGTCTTGGGAGAGACCTATGTCCAGCAGTGGACTGCTATAGGTTGATGATGATGATGATGATGATGAGATGTGTGATGCAACTGCCCAGACCCGTCTCCCATAACGGTTGCACCGGACTACATCCCGAAACACGACTAGGTCGCTTCACGGCATAGCTTCGTCCGGTGGGTGTTTAACCAGCCGCGGCCGAAGCCTCCCACCAGAGTTGTGTTGCTTGCTTCATGTATATTTACAAAAACACCTACTTTACTAATCAAATAACTTCAATCTATGCTCAAATCCAGATCTATGCTTGAGTATCGTTCTATTATCTTGATTATTCTCCTAGAACTTACTTGAACAATTAATACAAACATGTAATTAAAATAATTTTTCGAGCGGGTTCTCATATGCGTGTGTAAATAGTGCTCTTGTTATTAATAATAATGATGACGTCGTTTAGAAGGGATAAATAATTATTGAAAATTGTGTTAATTAACATTTTTAAACACGCCAAGGTGTTTATCTGTACGAACGTTTTTATTTGTTTACGAAAAAGTACGTAGGTAGGTACACAATATCTACAATTGACTACCAAAGACTGCAACTGTGATGGTGAATGTTATCACTACACTACTTACAAAGTTACAACGGCTCAGTGTGTTACTTTATGAATGAACGTAAGGCGGTGAGCATATTTATGGGAGGACAAGGAGGTAAGAAATCAAGCTTCTAACTTTGTGAGTTTTCATTATGCATTTTTATATAAATGAAAATATAAGGTCCTAATATATTAGGTAATTTCCTTTGAAAGGGGTAATATATAAGTCAAATACATTGAGCTAAGCTAAGAATTAAATGGATATAACAAATGATTTGTAATTAACATAGCACTAGCAAGACGAAAACTGCTCCTTGAACGGCGAACATTAAGGAAAAATATCATAATATGGCTTAAATGAATCCTTATCACTTACACATTGACCCCTTAAAAGGAAATTACCTAATAAATTAGGACCTTATATTTTCATTTATATAAAAATGCATAATGAAAACTCACAAAGTTAGAAGCTTGATTTCTTACCTCCTTGTCCTCCCATAAATATGCTCACCGCCTTACGTTCATTCATAACGTAACACACTGAGCCTCAAGGTTGTCTGGCAGAAAATGCCTATGGCATTAAGACCGCCTTTGTACTATTTTGTGCATAAAGAATTAAATAAATAATAATAAATTAGGACCTTATATTTGATCGTGTCTCAGGTTTCGTATATACTAAGAATAATCCTGTATAATTGATTTAAGTATTTCAAAAGTACATTTCTTTGATTGCCTTAACCTGATTTCTAGAAATGATTGGCAAAATCTGAAAAGGAACGGCGCTTGAATAGTGCCGCGCTTGACCGCAAATAAAAGTGACCACCGGTTCTTCTTAATTTCACTTGATTATTATTTTTCTGGGTTTCGATTACAACGAAATAAATAATTGCTAAAAGCTTCGGAACATAAACCAACCCTTAAAAAAGAAAAAAAAAATTTTGGCTGGACGCGATTTGCGCATTGCCACATAGAAAACGGTAAAATCCCCGTTTTGACAATGCGCAAATCGCGTAAATGCGATCGGACGAATGAACTGTTTTACCTGCTAGCATAGCAGGTAAAACAGTTCATTCGTCCGCGTCCGGAACAAGGGAACACCCCTGTCGGTCGACGCATTGATAGATCTATTCTAGTTTATAAATTTATAATATAATAACTAGCTGGTGCCCGCGACTTCGTCTGCGAAAACAAACAACAACAGACAGCTTATTGTGCGCGCGACCCCTGATTCGTTTTCTAAAATAAAAGTAACCTAAGCTACTCCATATAATACCGCTATCTGCTAGTTAAAATCTGTTCAGCCGTTTCGGAGATTAGCCGATACAAACAGATAAAGATTATAAAAATAGATTTTTTGTTATAAGTAGATATACTTTCATAGGGATAATATAAAATAAAAATCTGTTAGGAGGTCGAGATGGCTTAGCGGTCAGAGCACCTGGAGACGCAGGTTCGAATCCTGCTCAAGACCGTATGTTTCTCTTTCTGGAAAAGCTATTATTTAACATTACAAACAGACATTTAAATTTTATGGATTTTTTTTAAGAGTTATTTATTCGATGAAAGTTTCTATGAAGAACTGTCATTTTTAGAATTAAAAACAAAGTAATACAGTACATTTTTATTTCTAACCATGCATGACCTTATTGCAATAGCAATTTTTACAATTATTTCTTCAAAAATAAAGAATTTTCATACTAACTTTGTCGCCTATTTTACCCCTAATAAGAATGATTTTTCAAAAAAAAGTTATACTGTAAACTTCTTTCTCTAACAAAGTGCTCATAAATAAATTTTTAAATTCCTATTGTCAAAAATGACGATGTTTCATACAAACTTACATCCCCTACTTTAACATCTTAAGGGATGAATTTCCCAAAACCCCTCTTTTGTGCATACTTTCGCCATAAAAGGAACATTTATGCGAAATTTCATGCTTCTAAACCCAGCGGTTGCAGCTGTACGTTGATCGATTACTTCGATTAGTCAGTTAGTGAATCAGTCAGCCAGTCAGACTCAGTATAGATTGTTGTTACGTTTCAGTTTATCCGTCTACGGATTTAACTAGTCGATTGAGATACGCCGAATCGTCGATCGTTGACAGTATGTCGACCGTCGACGGTTGAATTATCTAGTTCGTTCATTCAACGCCCATCGCTAAAGTTCATGAATCGTGGTTAAGATACATAGATATTACTAAATTTACTAATCTGTGATCGTGGTTCGATCACTTTGATGGTTTCACTTCGTGGTTTCATGGTTTGTGGTTTCTTGTTTATATTTATATTTGGCACCGGTAGTGAAAATTATTACTAAAGTATTAATTTATTTAATTTTAGTAAACACATAATTTATACTACTGGTTAATATATATGGCTGTGCAAAAATCTGAGTGTGATCTTTTAGATCAATTAATACTCGAAAACGATGAAATTAAAATGCCTCTACCCGATTTTGAATCGGAACCTCATCTCCTTATATCTAAGGTAATGTTACAAGACGCTTTCATATGATATTTCTCCTAATATCTTTTACTTTCCATATTAAATTATACATCTAAGACTATACACTGACCCCCTACCCCATTAATATTACCTATTGTTTGTTTTTTGTATAAGGTTCGTAAGCACTACTTGGAATATGTGATAAAACTTCTGTCAGTCAATTATGAAACACATCAGAAGCTTGTCAACAAAAATATATATCTTCCTAGTGCCATTTGGAGATGTGCTAAAAATATAGAGATGTCTGCAGCTCAAGCTTGTATGGTTGTACAGCTTTACAGGAAAAATATAATATCTGCGGTAATTTAACTGATGTATTAACATTGTTTTATTTATTTTTGGTGTAGTAAATGATTTTTAAATATGTATTTCAGGTTAATGAATTGAAAAAAGACACAAACAAAGGAAAATTACATAAGAAGTTGTATAACTGTTTGAACAAACCACCAGAAAATGATAAGAAAAGTCAAACACCAAACACATTTATAGATAACAATTGCCAATGTGCCCATAATAAACGAAAGAGATTCAGAGTTTCTATCTCTCCCAAACATGCTGAAACACAGCTTCCTAATAAATTAATGACCTGCAGTAATCACACACCAGCCTTGGTTAACTTGCACTATAATAATCCTTACCCACCAATATTAACATACAATGATACTGCTATGGCTTGTGATCAGATTCCATCACAGAAAGTGCAATCAGAGACAAGAGAAGTTCAAGCACTGAATCAAGTTAAAAATTACTCTCCCATACCAAATAAAAGGATGTCTGTTGAATCTCAAGACTCTGATGAGTTAATGATGCAATTAGAGAAACTTTTTCAAGGTGATAATAATGATGACTTATTTGAAGGTGCCCTATATGACAAATTGGATTCAGTTCAGGATGATCAGAGTAAGAAAAATACAAACACTTTGAATAACAATGCAATAAATTTGAAACAGGACTCAGTTATTGAAAATCATGCAGCTCAAATTAAATCTTTAGATGAAAGACTGGCTAACCTAGCAGGATTATTAGTGAATAATGATAATATACCACAGAAGACTGATAGTCAAAAACCTAGAAGAAGTGGTACAAGTAAGTGGTTATGTGAAGAATACTTCTTGAAACAAAAATTGCATGAATTACTGGATCAAATTGGGGACTCAGATAGAAAAGGACTTGAAAAGGTATGTGATTAAAGTATTTTCATATATTTTTTTATGCTTACCTTTAAAATACACAAATTGACAAATCTTCCTTGGACATCTCAATCTCAATTCATCTCAATCCAGAAACTCATTAGTCAATTTTTTTTTATCTATGTAGAGTTTATTTAAAGTTTAAAGCCATTCAATGCTCTGTTAATTATTTAATTTTTGAGCATAATGTATTGCTCATAGACCATTCTTGTTGCGTCGCGTGTTGCAGGTTCGATCCTGCACGGAACAATCGTGTATGTTGGTATAGTGGTAGAGAGACTGGCTGCTGCCCTGTGTGTTGCGGGTTCGATTCCCACCCGGCGCAAATATTTGTATGATTTACAGTTAATTGTTTCAGGTCTGGGTGAGTTTGCATGTGAGATTATGTCTGTAAATGCACCCACGATACAGGAAGAAATTCCTAGTGTTTTTTTTTTAAGATAAATTTGTAATGTGTGGTGAGCCAATTGCCATCTACCGGGCACAATTCCAAACGGACTGCTACTGAGGAATTCGTAATAGAAAAACTCAATAACACTGCCCGATCCGGGAATCGAACCCGAGACTCCATACTCAGCAGTCGCTTGGGACCACTAGACCAACAATCAAATCGATGTAAACATTGATTCTCTCTCTAAAGTCTATTCTGACAGCTTTAAATCTTAATTAAACAACAAATAATAAGTACTCAGTTAAGAATATTGTTTATATTAACGAATCTGTTTGTCTATCTTTGGTGAGCTTACTGTTAATTTGGTTAATAGTTAATTGTACCTATAGCATTTGTGGTGTTTAGCTATAAGTATACATTTTTCACATTGATAGAAGTGTATCTGAATTTTATTTTGTTTCAGATTAAGGAAAGGTTTGCACTTTTATTTGGTAATGATAGTGATGATGAAGGTATTTTGTCACCTTTGGAGGAAACACCAGAATTTATCATCAGTTGTAAAGAACGAATTGCACCCTGGGTGGTGAAGCTACTCACACCCTATTATATTAAAGGACATATAAAAGGAAAAAGCATATTTAAAGCTTTGGCAAAACATTTAATCAGACTTATTTACCAGTGTAGTCGGTATCCAGGTAAATATTTCTTTTTCAATGTAGATGTTACATATTGTTACATTTAAACTTGCCCCATCTAAGAAGTCCCCATTTCACAGAAAACAGTGAATCTTATATGTCAGAATGCTAATCATTATTATAGTCTATGGATATAATTACTATTTCGCAGTATGTCTCATTTCTTCACTTTCTTATGTAAGTTGGAAGGTAATGTGGCTAATGGGTGGTCTTCTTCGATTTGGGTTAATATTTATACAAAATTATCAGAACATAGCATCACACAAAAGCAGAGACATAATTGCGCACTCACATTGCACCAATGCTGACATTTAGTCCCATGTAGGTGAGCATCAACCAAGCCCAATTCCAAAGTCTGGGCTGCTTACTCAGAATCTCCTAACTCAATAACACTGCTTGACCCGGGAATCCGACCCAGCACGTCACGCGCAGTAGTTGTGCTTACGACGTAAGACCAATGAGGCAGGCTTATTAAAATAATTATCCATTGCAGAGGAATATGAAGTGAACAGTTTTGTGTCAGATTTCTTGAAAAATCACAAGACAATCCGGTGTGAAGCAGACTTCAAAGAATTCAGGATTGAAAATATTTAAATGTACCAAGTATTATTTGGGAGGAAAGGTTTTGTGTGATCTATTTATATAATAGATCAAATAAATATGTTTCAGGACTATGACTGTTACAGTTTCACTCAAGAGTTAAAAAATATTAATATATAAATAAAAGTTGTTTATATATGTATTACCTTGTTTTATTTATTTATTACCTACTTTTGCTTTTTTAGAGTCTGCATTAATGTCTTCTGCTGACTTTCGCTTTTCAAGTTTAACAAACCAAGAGTTCAAAGTTTTTTGGGTATTCTTATTCTTCTCTTGCTCAGTTAATCTTTTATTGCAATTACTTGTTTTATGTCTAGAATTATTAACTGCAGATGAAACTTGATGCCATGCTAATAATTTGGCTGGTTTAAGATAAGCAAGAGCCATATCTGGTTTAACATTATCCACATCAAGCCATGCCTGAAATAACAAAGTTATAACACAAGATTAATATTTATAAATAGATTATTTTGCTTTGTTGTATCATAATTCTTCTAAAACAAATATTCTTTTTTTTAGTTTAATGAATAGTGCTACTATTTATTGTAGTGCTTACTATTATTTGTTCTTCACTATTCAGTATTGCAGGCATTCTATGATGAAGCCAATCTAATGTATTATTTGAATCCATTGTAATCACAGAATATGAATATATTATATTTTCTTCATTTTGCCATACATTATATAAACCAGCCATATGAATAAGATGTATTCCTTTCCAACCATTCTCCTCATCAAATCTATTATTCCATGTATTGGGATCATCAACCTGAAATTTGGAGTCTAATGAAAAATTTTAGCTTATTTTATTATTATTTTTCAGAAAAAAACTATATTATTTTAACATAGCATAGATCAAACCATAGTAATTGTGAGTAAATTGGATTCAAAATACAACTAAATTTTACAGTAAGAATATACATAGGCTGAGTCAGCTTAATATTTTGGTCAGAAAAGTACAGCATTGTACTTTATAACAATAAAAATCGAATGTGTCTGGTTATTATTGAGCCAACAGATAAATTTAAAATGTCTGAATAGTAAAACGGCTAAATTATTTAACCTTTCGGCTCAGCCACATACAGAATTATATGTTGTAACAATAAAAAACTATTGTGTCTGCTAATGAGCGAGGCAACAGCATAATATAAGAATAAAATGTTTTATTAATTACCTTAACACTATCATCCTGTGGAGCATATATGTAGTATGGCTGTTTGACTTTAGACAGCTTATTAGTAGTCTGCCACTCATAGAATCCTTCCACAACAATTATGCATCTACCTCCACTTGTCAATATTGGTCTGTACAATTTAGAATTTTGTATTTTCTCTAAACGACAGTTGTTGGTGCTTAAATTGTGTGATTTGTAGTCTCCCTATAAAAATATCGTTCTTTACTTTTAGAAACAAAAATTCCAATAGGTAGCTACCTACACCTATTCTAAAAACTAGAGTCACCTTATGCCATGGTGGTATAATTCCCCACATCATTGGTTTCAAAACTCTGTCACATTCTACAACATTATGGAACCTGCTAGAAGAAATAAGCACTGGGGTCACATCTGTTGGGGCAATATTGTTTGAAGGTGCATACTCCTTTCCCGCATTGTGTTCTGGTAGCCAGGGCGGCTTTGTGTATTTAAGAGCACTGCGTGGTTTAAAACTACAAGCACATTGGACATCTCCTTTACTTAATGATCTGGAAAAGAAAATTGGTTTAGTTGAAGATAATACGATGAATATAAAATTAAAGATAAAACGCACAATGCAGTACGACCACACATATTTATTAATAATTTTCGAACTGTGGACCCTTGTTGGTACTATTTTGTACAAAGAGGATAAAGATATGATAAATGTTCCTTGTTAAAAGATTTTAGATTTTATTCGAACGAAATTTCGCTTTCGAATGTTTTTTTTTTTCCTTAGTGCAATTGAAACCGACGTCATTTTGCCAGGACAAGTTTAAAAATTAGAGAAACAATAGTACCTTATGATACAAGTGCTTGAAGGATGTACAGGAGTAGTTATAGCGGGCATACCCGTCTCGCCACTATTATACGAAATCCTATTATATCATCCTCCCCCTGCCCTTATCCCAATTTATTTGGGGTCGGCGCAGCATGTATTCTTATTCCATACATCTTTATTAGCTGTCATATCGTCAGTCACTCCTTTTCTATTCATATCATCTTTATCACAATCCATCCATCGGTTCCTCGGTCTTCCTCTACTCTTATAGCTATATATATTCATACTCAAAACTATTAAATGTGTTTATAAAAACTAGTTGAACGCCCACTTAAGCGACCTGATATTTCCAACTATAGTTTTCGTTAATAATTAATCCTAAAATTTTGTGATTTTAACATGTTTTATTATTTGTCTGTTATGACTTTCAACTTATTAGCCCTATAAATAAATACTAATTTTCTTTTTGTCAATATTAACCAATAAGTTAATAGATATCATCCAGTTTATAGAATTCTATACTATTATTTTTATCTCATTTCAATGTATCACTTTCCGAGATTTTGTTTTCTCCTTTTATTAATATCGTGATATCGTGTCAGCAAATAAAACTGATTCACTTTAAGTTTATTTCTGGTACATCATTTATGTAAAAAGAGACAGTGTAAGGCCCAATATAGTGCCTTGGGGGACTCCACAGCAGTTAATTTTATAGTCGGACTGGCATGTTAATCTTTTAAAAATATTTCTAGACGTCTTGACAGTTTATTGCAACGCATTGATATCTATCTTCAAGATAGCTTACAAACCAGTCATGCCCCCCCCCCCCCCCACCCTATACCGTATTGATATAGTTTTTTTGCTAATCGAACATAATCTACAAAATCGAAAGCTTTGCTCATGTCATATCGAAAGCATATGGGATTGCGGCAATGTTTTAGATGTCCTCGATACCCATTTTTATTTAGAACATTATATTTACGTAAACCATACCGTCAGCGAGAGGTTAGGTAAGAGGTTAACAAAATTCAATATTTAAGGCTAGCTGAGAAGTGTAGCCGAATGTTAGATAGCCTATACTATTTCTCATGAATATTGCTATCATATACAATAAGAATTTTTCAAATCCAACAGGTAGTTCCAGAGATTAGCGCGTTTAAACAAGCAAACAAAAAACTCTTCCGCTTTATAATATTAGTATTTAAGTAGATTGACGTTAGACATTACGAAGCGATTTGATTTCGGGGACCCTTTATCTTCTATTATATCCGCTGTAAGTCTATCAGAAGCTCAACAGTTTCTGAAAGTGAAGAAGCGATTTCCAGTGCTTTATAAATTTGTGACAGCCCAAAAATTAAATGATGAGTGGCGAACTTACGCTGTGTTGGATTTTCATCAATATGGGCTTTAAGAAAGAAGTATAAAGTATAAAGAATAGAGAAGCTTGATGATAACATTTTACTTTTAGATAGGTACAATATTGATATCTTATGTTTTTGTGAAACATGGTTGAAACCATAAACGTAGGATAGAAAAAGACCTACAAAGCCTAATATGGGTATGAAAATTCTTACGGAAATATCACATGTTAGAAAGAGAAAGCATATTTAGGTTCGATCAGCACTATTGGCAGATGTTGTTTTCTCCAGTGTCACTGTCAAAAATCACGCTAACTTATATTTGCCGTATTGTCAGTGAATCCTGTATATTTTATACAGTTTTAAAATTTATAAGCGATGCCTACGTTTCCTGTTTGTGACTGCAAGTTCTTTAATCAATAATCCAGAAAAACATTCATTTCACAGGTAAATTGTCAACAACAGCATATATTTTCATGGCCGTATTTTGGAGAAAACTATCTTTAGAAAATTTATTTGGAAAACCAAATCCTATCAATAAAATAGTGAATTTTCTCTGTAGTAAAAAACAATGGTCATTAAAGCAATAAATCGCATGCGTACGGCAAATAGGTACGTACATTTCCCACGACATAACGTTTCTAGGCACCTTGCATGATGACTTTGCTTACACTGGGACCTCTGCGGTGGATACTTTGGCTGGAATACTGCGAGGTAGGCCCTACGGAGGAGTGGCACTCCTCTGGAGGAGGACGTTGTTCTAATAAAAATTTTTTTTTTTTTTTTCTTTCTTATGGCAATTGAAGCTGAAGCCATTTTGCCAAGACAAGTTTAAAAGGTAGGGAAACAAAAGTAATTACAAAAATATACTATTACGATAAATTTTGGATCAGTAAAGTAGACTCTTTTATGAAATTACATAAAACAATAAATGCTACAAATAATGTAATTAACAAATTAAACAAAGATAACATTACAATTACAATCTAAATTTTAATATTATTACTAATAACAAATAAAGATATACACTTATACACTAATAAATTATTATTATTATTTTTTTTTATTTATTTATTTAGAACTCATACAGTCGTATACAAACATATTAAAGAAATATTTAGGTAAGATAACAGACCTGGAGGTTCCTTAAAATAATTACAACAAAGTATAAGGTTACAAGCAGCGGTGTCGGACCTAATTTTTCAAAACATAGGCAGGTATGTAATACTAATATATAAATTCTGTGAACAATTAAGTTATGCGAAACTTATTCTTCTAATGCGGTTTAGTTTGCTTCCAACAGCTTGGACCTAACATGTTTTTTAATGGTATACAAAGAATCGTTAAAAGGATCAACTTCACTTAAATTATAATTAAAATATTTGCAGACCCGTCTGAAAAATGTGTATTTAACATAATTGGTACGAGCAAAACTAACATGAAATAAAGCTTGTCGCGGGCGACAACGTCTTAATGGTACACGTAACTTAATGTTTTGCAAGAGGTTTGGACATCTTATTTCGTTTTTTATTATTTTAAAGAAGAAAATTAAGTCAAGATAAAGTCTCCTGTTACAGAGAGTAGGTATACTAAAATGTGCACGAGATGCCGAAGCGCTATCCGAGTAGTGACATGTTCTGTAAGAAAGGGATTTAAGAAAAATATTTTGGATTCTCTCTAAACGATCAATGTGAATTTGATAGTATGGTGTCCATACTACACTAGCAAATTCGAGAGTACTTCTTACGAATGAATAATAAAGAATTTTGTAAGTACATGGACGTCTAAAAGGCTTACCTATACGGAGAATCATACCTAAATTTTTATATGCTCGTTTGCATATATTATCAATATGATTAAAAAAAGTTAGTTGGGAGTCCAAAGTCACACCTAGGTCCCGTATCGACGTTACACGCTGTATTTGTCTACCTCCAATATTATAATTAAAATTAATAACCTGCCGCCTACGGGTAAAACTGATAACGAAGCATTTGTCAAGATTTAAGTAAAGATCTGTACAGTATTTATAAAAGTTTACCAAATCAGATTGTAGTAACTGACAGTCTGCTTCAGATGAAACAGCTCTATAAATTTTAGTGTCATCTGCATAGACAAGATGTTGCGATTCTAAGAAGCATGCAGACATATCATTTACATATAACGCAAAAAGTAAGGGACCAAAATGTGACCCTTGGGGGACGCCAGAAGGTACAGGAAGAAAACAGGAGGTATAACCTGTTATATTATTAACCTTGTATAAATTATTACTACATAGTAAAATATTTACAGAAGTAGGAAGAGGAAAGTCAATAGAAACTAGGTTATTATACAGTAATGAATGGTCATACAGTGGACAATTAAGAATAATATGATTCAAATCACCCACGTCTGCTCCACATTCACAAGCAGCACTATTAACAATATGGAGTTTAGCAAGGTGGGCCGGAGAGCAAACATGTCCAAGCCTCATGCGAATTAAAGTGGTTGTCACCACCTTGCTAAGCTTTGCTTTAAAGAACCATGGCTTATTTGGTATGACTGGTTGAATTTGAAAGAAGTTTCTACCCTTGACCTGGCCACTGACTGACCAAGCAACATCCCAGGATTTCTGAAGATGAATACTAGGTAAAGCAGACAGGTCATGACAAAAGTTTTTAAAAGGGAATAGATCACCACACTCTATCGCGCTCCTTGCCAGATGGTCAGCTCTTTCATTTCCTTTGATTCCAGCATGTCCTGGAATCCATGCGAAAGATACTCTCAAGTCTTTTAATGCACATTCTTGTAATTTTTTCCTAATGTCTATAATCAAAGGAAAATGACTATGATTTCTGAAAGGAAATTTGGCCAGAGACTGTAAAGCGCTACGAGCATCGGAAAAAATAACAGTTTTCCTTAATTTCATTAGGATGATATATTCAACTGCCTTTAAAATTCCGTAACATTCTCCCGTGAAGACTGATGTCTCCACAGGGAATTTTATCTTTTGTACAATGTTATACTGTTTGTGTAACACTCCAATCCCAACGCAAGTGATACTTGAAATTTTAGAAGCATCTGTGTAGATATGATGCCAATCGCGCCAATATTGATCGACAATGGAATTAAAAGCAGCATTAGCATTTTGATCACTCTTATCAATGGGCATACTTAGAATAATATCCGGAATTAACACTAGAGATTCATAATTTGAACAAAATAAGGGGTGAATCAACGAACGGTGGGTGGGAGTTTGAAGGGTTAAAAATTTTCGATAACTGTTAACTAAACATGGAAGACTTTTATGAATCCAATAGCCAGAAGTATCAACAAGATCAGACAGGATTTGTAGAGATGAAATTAAGGGGTGGTTTGAAAACTGGAGAACTCTGAACAGAAATTTATCAGATAAATACTGTCTCCGTAGGTGTAAGGGGGGTTCCCCACATTCAACCTGCAGGGCATTAATAGGACTCGACTTCATTGCTCCTGTAATTATTCTTAAAGCTTTTGATTGAATACCATCTAATTTAGATAAGGCTAAACTATTGCAGGGCTCTAGTAAAAATACTCCGTAATCCATTACACTTCTGATTATTGCATTATAAATTAATTTGAGGGAGAAAGGATGGGCGCCCCACCAAACACCAGCAAGGCAACGTATAATATTAAGGAGGCGTTCGCACTTCCCAACCACGAAGTCCAAATGTGGAACACCTGACAATTTACCGTCTAAAATAACACCTAAATATTTAATGTGAGAGTGAACTGGAATTATGCTATTATCGTAGTTAATTAAAACTGGGGGAGGTAATCTCATTCTAGTGAAAAGGACTACAGCACTTTTAGAAGGAGATAACTGTAAACCGTTATTATCTAACCAATTTTTAAGAAATAGTAAAGAAGTAGATAGTATGTTGGAAGCTTTATCTATTGATTGATTCGAGTGGTATAAGAGTAAGTCATCTGCGTACTGTATAATTTTAACGTTGTTATCAAGGGAGTGTTCTAAGTCATATGTATAAATATTATATAATAAAGGGCTTAGAACAGACCCTTGTGGGAGTCCCTGCCATAAATGTCTGAACTTTCTATTGGATTCGTCTAACGACACACAAATAACTCTGTCATATAAGATGTTCAAAATAAAATTAATAAGAAATTGTGGGACATGTAAATGATTAAGTTTTTTTATTAGTACGTCTAAAATGACGTTATCATATGCTGATGTAATATCTAAGAACGCTGCAACCACCGATTCATTTGTGGTAAATGAATTCCTAATATCAGTTATTAGTATACTAATACAATCCATAGTACTTCTACCTCTTCTAAATCCATATTGACTTTGAGATAATAAATTATTATTTTCTATAAACCATTCTAAGCGAATTTTGACCAAATGTTCAGCAATTTTACAGAGAACCGACGATAAAGCTATGGGTCTGTAGGAAGAGGCATCATTGGGTGATTTGCCAGGTTTTAAAATTGGAATAATTGTTTGAGCCTTCCACGATTTCGGAATATTACCTGAAAGCATCAAGGAATTTAGTATATTTAAATATATAAGTAGAGTACAATCAGAAAAGTGAGCAAAAAAAGAATAGGGAATGCCATCATTACCTGGAGCTGAATCTTTCAAATTCAGTATTACACCTTTTAATTCAGTGATAGAAAATGGAGAACTTAAGACACAGTTAGAGCTCGCAGAACAAAAGTTTGCGGGGAAGAAGAACAAAGGTTTTGAGGGAGCAGTTAGCGGGGCAAGTTTGTCTAAAAAATTATCCATTAGAGAGGGAGAAAAAGCGGATGAAGAAGAATCATTGAACGCTGACCTAAATCTTCTTATATTACGCCAAACTACTGATGGACTCACTTCTGGAGAAATGGATGAACAGAATTTCTTCCAGCCGTCAGCCTTTTTTTTCTTCAGGAGATTATGCGTCTCCTTAATGATTTCCGACAAATTATCGAAGTTTTCGTGCGTAGTTTCGTTACAATATAATTTTTCAGCTGCCTTTCGGGTCTGAATAGCTGCAGTACATTCACTGTCCCACCATGGAGGAGACGGAAACCAATTAGTAGATTTATTTTTAATTGGAAAAACTTCATCAGCAGACTCAATCAAAATTTTTGCTAGGGCATCAGCACACACAGGCTCATTATTATTATAAATTGCTGGAATTGAAGGGATCTTTTGTATAACGCGATTTTTAAATTGTTCCCAAAGGTCATTGCTATAGTCAGGTAATCTATATTTGAGTCGATGCATTTTACTAGTTAATTTATTTTTAAAAGGAAATGTAATTATAATGGGAAAGTGATCACTGCCACAAGTAGAAGAAAAGGTAGACCATGATAAAGAGCAAGCTAAGTTAGGGGTACAGAGAGATAGGTCAAGTACACTATCTCCTGTAGAGGGACCGTTCCTGCGAGTGGGCTTACCAGTATTCAAAATACACAAATTATGTTGATCAATAAGTTCAAGTAATTTCTCGCCATAATAATTACTTGATGTGCATCCCCACGCTGTATGGTGACAATTAAAGTCCCCTACGAAGATAAAAGGAAGAGGTAGTGTCGACAATATAGCATTCAATTCGGAAAGTGTTTCATTTGAAGGGTGTGGAATGTATACAGACACATAACATATACTATTTACACAGACAGCAATAATTGATAGATTACTGCTATGAGAAGGAAGAGGAAGATGAGAGAAAGAGAAAGATTTTTTGACGAGTATGGCTACTCCACCATACCCATCGGATCTATCCTCTCGGAGGCTGGCATAACCAGAAATCTTAAATAAAGATTCTGGCTTAAGCCAAGTCTCAGAAAGGGTAATAATAAATGGATCGTATTTCTTAATTAAATACATCAGTTCACTTTTTTTACCGTTAATGCTGCGGCAATTCCACTGAATCAACCTGGCTGGATTGAGTTCCATTACTTAAACTATTGACTAATTGTGCAAACAAAGGGGCAACGTTGTTCGGTGAAATGACATTACATTGAGTTAACATCTTTATTAAGGCAATAATAATTTCTGTGATTGTAGGGTTTTCTTTTTGCGAATTCAAAACACAACCATCATTTGGAGAAGGAATATTATATTCTCTGACGAGTTGTTCATGAGCAGCGCGGTCATATCCTTTGGCAGTTCTGGGAGGATTTCGAGGAGATGAGAAGACTGTTTTTTTATATGAGTAGGAAGACGATTGGGGGGAGGATTCTTTATTTTTAATATTTGAATGAGGTGATAAAATATCAGCATATGATTTAATAGCCGGCTTATGTAATTTCGAAGCTTCCGAATATGAAATGCAACTCTTAGCCATAGTTAGTTTTATTTCTGTTTGTCTAATATATTCCGGGCACGATTTATTGGTAGCGTGGTGAGGGCCAGAACACGAAACACAAGAAATACAGTCATCGTCAGCAGTACAAGAATCACCAGTATGATTCCCACCACATCTAAAACACCGTGGATTACCCCTGCAGTATACCTTAGTATGGCCAAAACGACAGCACTTATAGCACTGTACCGTTGGGAAAGTATATAAAACAACCGGTAATGCATTAAAACACATAAATACGCGCTTCGGTAATACCTGACCATCAAAAGTAATGACCACCGACTGTGACGGTTTCCACGTCGGGGCATTGTTGACCATTACCTTATAATTAAGTCGACGAGCTTTAAGTATCCGGCCACATCCGATCGGAACATTAATATTATCTATGATTTCCTCCGGAGTTAGATCATCAGGAACACCCTTTATGAGACCCATTCGCGTAGTACTGGATGTAGGAATAAATGCTTTAAAATTATTATCAACTAATACCTTTGAAGAAACAAAAAAGTTCGCATCCTGGCAAGACGAGAATGAGAGTGATAATCTATTTCGACCAATCTTTTTAAGACTGCCATTAACTATGTTTGCGAAATTATATTTTTTCAGAAATCTACCAAATGTTAGTGAGTTAAGAGTTGTGGAACCTTCCAGCTGCTGCTTCTGAATATGAACCACGTAAGGGGCGGCATCCGACTTATCATAAAGATTTCTCCCTACTGGGCTATAAGATTTTTCTTTAGAGATCAGTGTTATATTCTCAGATTGTTTAAGTAACATATCTGATTTGCTACCTGTATCTTTATGGGAAATAATATTCTCTGTGATAGTATGCGGCTTTGAGAATACTATGTCGCTATCTTGACATATACAATCATTACAGTTAGAGGATTTATCGGAAGAATTCTTTTTTTTCCTTTTTTTATTGCAATGTTTACATAATTTGACTAACTTAGCCCGTTTTCTACCGGAGGTAGACATAGAGCCATCAGTATCCATGCTAGATGCATCATTTTCAATGGTAATGAAATGTGATACCTGGAGGTTTGTTCCCCCAGGATCAGGAGGCTCACTCATAATATTTTTTTACATATATAACAAAGAAAAAAATGAAAGACTCACCTAAACTGCACTAAAACTACAATATATACACTATAAACACACTCACACAATATACAAAACTACTCTACTGATCATTAAATCAAGTTAAAATTTTAATTTAAAGTCTGAGAAATTAAAAACACCACCGCGCTATTTTAAATTTCCCGCCCTTCCAATATAAATTTTCATTTCATGTACACAAAATAGTGACTTGTCAGTGTCGACTATTGTGTCGATGAAATTTTAGAACAAAAAGTTCCGATATCAGAATTTATTTAAAGTGTAGATGTACCAATTATCTTTCCACATTGGTTATTTTTCCAAAATTTTAATTGGGGTACCTAATACTATCGATACAGAAGGTGAAACCAAAATGTTTGGAATCGTTTCTGTCTGTTTGTCGGTGTGTCCGTCCGAACGCTTATAACATATAAGAAGCTTAGCATAGCTTAGTGGCCCAGGTTACGTAATAAATAAATTTCATCACGCTATTACAGTAGTCCCCAAATGCGGTTCGAATCTGGACCGCCAACCTACTTTGTGCGGATCTTGGTTGTTAATAATTCTTAATCTTCATCTAACGAAAAGCGCTATTAATATTAATTTTAAAAACAGACCCTGAACGAAACTAGTTGGTGATTCCTGCGCTATCACCTTTAGGCGGTGAGCACTGAGCCTATATGTGATAGCGTAATGAATATGTTGTTTACATATTTTTTACTATAATTCAAGAGAATATCACAATTGTATGATATATTTTTTTATACTAAAAGGTTTCCTGTTGATGCCAAGGAAAAAGAATAATGGATGAGACTAATTGATAAAAATAAAGAAGAATAAAAAAAAAGAAAAAAAGAATAAAAAAAAGAAAAAGAAGAAATAAGAAAAGATATACCAATTTTTTTACGGGGGAAGCCTTCAAAAATACGCGCGGCCTTTATGGATAAGACCGGGGTGTGTGGGATTCTTACCACACTTAAACCACCTCGGTGGTCAACATCAGCATATGGCGGGAAGCACGTAATAGACCAGCTCCAGCACCCCCGCTATGCAGCACCTATTAACCGAGACACATCCCTGGAGAGACTGTACAGGGTACTCCCCTAAGCCTCGCTGTGCACGATAGCACGTGCCACCGTCTTCTCTGGGATCACGATGGGTAAACAGAGTCCCTTCTCTAAGCATCTGTGACCCCAAAAGGCCGCCTATCTTAAATCATAAAGGCGGGGTTTCGGCTGTTAGGCGCCGAGGCGGTTGCCTCCTAGACGCTTTCTTCTCCGAGAGGGATCGGCCCTCTCACAGTCCCGCTCGACGGCCTGTTCCTGGACGACAACAATCTCACAAAAGGCAGCCATTCCTCTCCAGTTCACTTTATCTGCCAGCGTAGCCCTCACTACTGCCGCAGAGACAGGTCTCGGCCGATACTGGCTCTTAGTACTCGCCGCTCAGCGGTCTAGGCAGGGCACACCTTAAGCGTGTGCTGCGCTGAGTCCAGACCACTTCAGCAATGGTATTAGGATAGGTAGGTAAAAATCATTCAGTCAATCATCATCTCAATCAGTCATATTCTATACACTGCTCAGGGTCCTTAAATCTGCTTTTTTACAGTACGTATTACCAATGAAATATAATTATAATGTGAGCGCATGAAATGTTTTTATTAAAATAATGTAATTAATTAATTAAGTGCATTAAATAATACCTACCCTTGTGATTTTAGTTTTATTAACATAATTTGATTGAAATATTTTAATTTTGTATACCAATTCTTTACATCTGAAATATTGTTTATCGATAATTGATAAGTGTCAATATTTCCACGTTGTACATTACTATTGCACGCACACATTGACAATTCAAAATCGGTAGCACATTTTTGAGCTCTATGTTCTTCTATGGGGTACCAAAAATATTCTAGTTCTATGGTTGAAACCACTTAAGATGCATTTCAATGTAAATAATTTCTCAATCGCCAGTGCGTTTAATAGATTGTCTGCTGAAGGGGGAGGTACCTTGATTTTATGTAATAATAGTTTAAAATTTAAAGAAAGGAAAGATGTAACCTGTTTGTCTGTTGATCGCTTATGTGAGGTAGCATGCGCAGAGATAGGAAGTCACATTATTGCTTGTGTATATAGGCCTCCTTCATCAAACTTTTCGTCGTTTTTGGTAACAATGGAAGTTATTCTGAATAGAATATTTAAGAATAAAAAAATAATTTTTATTTGTGGGGATTTCAACATAGACCTAATAACTGATTCGCCCGAGAAATATAAACTTTTAGCATTGTTCAAATCATATAATCTGAAACACATTTCTAATGAGTACTTGATGTACTTGTATAGATCATTGTTATTCCAATAGTGAGGTACAGAACTTTTCTTTGGTTAGTGGCGTGAGATCTGATCATATGGGTCAATTAATTTCTATTAAATTGAAAAATGGTTCACTTCAAAATAAAAATCTCCAAGTCAGGCCATTGACCAAAAATAAATTGCACACATTCCAAGAGCAAATCGAAAATAATTTATGTACTACTCATTTTATTTCTAAAAACCCCGATACGAACTATAGTAAACTATTTGATATAATATGCCAAGCTCTGAACACTTCATGTCCTATTAAAAATGTCAAAGCTTGTAATAAACGTAACTTCAATTAATGGGCTACCAAAGGCATCAGAAAAAGTGGGGATACGCTTTATAAATTGTATTATGAGAAATCACTTACTGCTAGTCGAGCATTTCATGACTATGTCAAAAAGTACTCAAAGTTATTTAAAAAAGTATGTATATTAGCTAAATCAAAACTTCTCAGTAGTCAAATAGAAAAATCTTGCAATAAAATTAAAACAGTATGGAAGATCATAAACACAGACTGGCAAAGTTAAACAACGGGATAATGAATTATCTTTGATCATCGGAAACAAATCATTAACAGATAAGACAGAAGTTGCGAACTCTTTCGAACAATATTTTACTGACATTCCGATACAGGTCACTCAATCACTGGACTCGTCTCCATTATTGGCTGAATTGATTCTGAAGCAAGTATTTACAAAAGACATTAAAAAGTTTGAATTTAAACCTGTAACTGTTAACACTATTATGAAATCATTCAAAAGTTTAAATATTAAAGCCACGGAGGACTTATGGGGGGTATCTGTCAAAGTATTAAACTCAATAATTGTCAATATCGCTCCAATTCTAACAGCAATTTTCAATGATTGTATTGAAAGCGGCACTTTCCCGGACTTAATGAAACATAGTAAAATAATACCAATTTTTAAATCCGGATGCAAAAATGATCCCTCAAATTATAGACCAGTATCTGTTCTTCCTGCATTAAGGAAAATTTTCGAAAAAATTGTTCTTGATCAATTTATTTCACATTTTAATACAAACATGATTTTGCACGATCGACAGTTTGGGTTTACGAAGGGTAGGTCAACGACGGACGCAGGCGCAGAGTTAGTATCTCATATTCTACACGCTTGGGAGGACTCGTGCGATGCTATTGGAGTCTTCTGTGACCTTTCAAAAGCTTTTGACTGCGTTGATCACAAAACGCTTATTCGTAAATTGGGCCACTACGGAATACGAGGCCGGTCTAGTGAGCTTGTATCGTCTTATCTTTCTGGACGTCATCAAAAAGTAGGCATTAAAGATGTAACTTCCTCCGGGTCTCTTGTTAAAATGGGTGTACCACAGGGTTCTATACTAGGCCTTTCTTATTTTTAGCCTATATCAATGATCTTCCGTACATGATATCTGAATTATCGGACATAATACTGTTTGCAGACGATACTTCCCTCATTTTTAAAGTTAACAGAAAAGACCGTGAAGTAGTTGCCGTAAATGACAGCTTAAATTCGTTATCTAGATGGTTTGCTGCTAATAATTTGTTACTGAATACAAGTAAAACGAAATGCTTAAAATTTTCTCTACCCAATGTAAATCAGGTTGAATCGAATATAATTCTTGACGGTAGCAAACTTAACACAATTAATGAAACCGTTTTTTTGGGTATCACTATTGACTCGAAACTGCAGTGGAGCCCTCATATCTCATCACTTTCATGCAAGTTAAGCTCTGCAGCATTAGCAGTAAAAAAAATTAGACAGCTCACAGATGTAGCTACAGCTAGATTAGTGTACTTTGCTTATTTTCATAGCATTATGTCCTACGGCATTCTGTTGTGGGGATCAGCGGCCGAAGTGGACTCAATCTTTATTTTACAGAAAAGGGCAATTCGTGCAATCTACGAAATGGGCCCTCGTGAGTCCTTAAGAGATTTTTTTTTAAGAAATTAATATTCTTACACTACCGTCACTTTATATTTTTGAAAATATTATGTATGTCCGAAAGAACTTGCAAAAATTTAATATAAACAGTGACTTTCACGACATAAATACTAGAAACAAACATAAAATAGTAGTGCCGAAATTTAGATTAACTAAAACAAATAAATCACATTTAGGCAATGGTATACGCTTCTATAATAAGCTACCAAAAATTGTCACAGATCTCACGGGTAAAAAGTTTAAATCACATGTTAAATCGGTTCTCATAAAGAAAGCATATTATAAAATTAAAGACTACATTGATGATAAGGAAGTGTGGCATTAACAATTTTTCTGCGCATGTGGCTTCCCTGGCGATTGGTAGTTTCTACTAAAAGTCAGTATAATTATTCGTTTCTAAACTTTATGTCACTGACAATGTTTTATTGACTTGTCTTGACAATGATATCAATTAATCGCTTGAATTTACAAGTTTGACATTTCCATTATAGCACCATTGCATTGACATTGTATCTAAATTTATTAGTAAAGATAGTCGTTCCAACATCACCATATTATAAATGCGAGCTCAATGTAGTCATTAATGTTCTAGAACTTGAGTCTCTGAAGAAATTGCGTTAACCTGTGTTTCTATCACAGATGGCATTCTTAGTATCGGGGTTGCTCAGTTTATAATTTTTATTTTTTATTTTTTTTAAAGCCAGATCAGACAACTCTTCAAATCTATTTCCTCCTGATGCATCTTTTATAAATGTTTTTATTGGTGAAAGTATTCTTTTTTCTGTGCACTATACCAACATGTATAACGGCGAAGGGACTGCATCCCACCAATAACGAAAGAAAAAGCAAAATTTTCACCAACTTAATAATATAATACTAAAGTTGTCTGATCCCTACGCCAAAAGATGTCAGATGGGAACCAAAATGGAAGTAAGTACAGAATGGGCAAAACTCGCTAAAAGTACCAAGAATATTTTTTGTCGCTAAACAATTAAAGTCCTTATATTCTTAAAATCTCGTTAGATTTAGCGACAAAGTCGCTATAGTGGCACCACTGTGACAGGTGCCAAATCAAACCAATACTATGAATTTGAACCTCTCATAACCTTTGATAAGAGAAGAGAGAGGATATGGAATATAGTCACGTGATCTGAAGCCAAATTGCTTTAAAAATTGCGTCGCTCCGCCCACACCAAATTGTGTTGTACTCATTGTGTCGCTGTTGTACATATCGATATGACCATATCGAAAATTTAAACTTATTTTCCTTCTTACCTTCAACTCGTAGTAGACGACAAGTTTAATAATGCCTCTTTAATAAAATTGTTCAAATTGTAAATTGGATCATCCTCGAGTGAGACTATTATTAAATCCTTTTTGTTAGCATGACAAACAGATCATCATGACAGAAGTCCGTAGATATACTTTAGGGGGTCAATGTACTCTTGTATACGAACTACTTTTACTGTGGGACCAACTTATAATATGTCCATATTTTGCCTGTAAAAATCTAGATACCAAGCTGGTACTGAAGGAATATTTTTGGAAAACCCCAATAATATTTTGCCCAACTTCTGTACTATCGACTATCTCGGTTATCATCGAATCGTCTTCAGTGGTAACAAATTCAGTATAGGCTGGCCTCACATACTGTTAAAACTCCCTATTACGACAGGCCATGTTAGCACAGAAGTGTGGTTGAAGTACATTGCGTCGTATATTACAGCTTGTCTATGATCGAGTAAAAATATTGATAACACTCAACGCAATGATATAGTGAAATTACGAAATATTTGAGAAAGTATTAGGGATAGCAATTCATACTAGAGGGATGAAAAATTTTATTAAGTACACAATGATTTAATTTTTTTTTATTACGAATAAATATTAATTTAGTAATATTTTAGGAATCGGGTCTAGATCGCGATGTTTAGTTAAAAGGCTTTTACGATACCATTATTTGTTTCCCGACGTTATTTGTTCGTTGACGCAAAAAGATCCGATTATATTTCTCAAATATGTACAAATCGCGAAAGTTTCAAATCAATTTAGTGATAATCGAATATTCTATGTATTTATAAATAATAATCAAATATTTACATATAATGAATCAGTTCTCTTCCCGGTATCATCAGTTTTAAATTGACAATAGCGCTCTAGTTTGCATTGAAGATGAACTAAAAAATAAATAAATTATGTATTGATATTGTAAAGATATATTGATAAGTGGTAGTTGTTGCCTGCGACTCGCGGAATAGAAATCCACTACAGTACATCAGAATATATACTTACAGGAAAAAGAGTGAAAACCACATCATTTTTAAGTGGAATCACAGTCAACGTTCTGTTTATACAATCTCTCTAAGCTCTCTGGTTTTATATTTTTACCGCCTATGATTTTAATGCTTAATTTTAGAAGGGACTGCTTCTTTGGATGTCTAAAAAATAATATGCGTTAATATTAAAATTACAACAAACTGGTAGATTTTTTTAGTATATATTTTTTTCTTTAAAAAACGTGCTCCGCACTAAGAATTTCTTCCTGTATTGTAGGTGAGTTTACGATATATCCGTAGTATGTGACAAATATTAGTTCCACATAGCAGGGGTATTCTCAACTGTTGGAAGTTTCGGTATCGAAAAATCATCATTTATCAAATTGTAAGTGTTGTTATAATCGTGTGAGTATATTTATTTTTAATTAGATATTCTTTTATTTTACGCATATTTTAAAAATAGTTTTTTTTTTGTCACATAATCTGGGAATAGCGTTATTTATTCATTTTTGTTTCTCTCGGATTCGGATTCAAAAACTTCCGACAGTTGACAATACCCCTACAGGAATTGAACCTGTGACACGCGAAGTAGCAACCGGTCTCTCAAACACTGCGCCAACTGCGCCATCTAATTAATAGTATCATTGATCTAGTAACTATGCAATGATAAATTATTTTTAAGTTTACGTTCCGGAAATATCAGCAAGGCTCTGAATTTCTATATCTCGGCGTAATGCCATGTAAACGGAATTAAATCTAATGAATTTTTCGTTAGTAATTGATTAAATCACTATATCAATGTAATTTATGTATATTTTGTATCGATGACAACAAAACACGAAAGCACGTAAGAGCAACACTATATTTTTACGTAAAAAATAATTATATTTGCTTGTTCTATTTAAGACTGTCGTGTAAAGTTTTATATTATATTTTCACCGTGGGAGAGCCACGCTTCGGCACGAATGGGCCAGCTCGACCGGATTGATACCACGGCCTCACAGAAAACCGGCGTGAAACAACGCTTGCGTTGTGTTTCGCCGAGTGAGTGAGGGTACCGGAGGCCCAAACCCTTTAAAAGGCAGGCAACGCACTCGCGACTCCTCTGGGGTTGCGGGTGTCCATGGGCGGCAGTAATCGCTTACCATCAGGCGAGCCGTCTGCTCGGTTGCCCCCTATTCCATAAAAAAATATATATATATATAATGGGGGCAAAACAAAATCTTATATTCATATCATGAATATAAAACGTTATAGACACGAAGATAATGTAAATGTACATATGGAAAAAATACAACTAACCTGAAAAATTATAATACTTCGTCATTCTTGCGATATTTCTAATTACATCCTTTGATTCAACACTTTGTCACGTTATTTTTTCTTCAGCAATCCTTTACAGGTTCACAAAAGCACCAAAATAGACACAGGTCACAATATGCAACTGAAAATAAACATTGAACGGCGCTTATACGAAAGATGAACTACCATGAACTGCAACCGGAAGATGCAGCTAAAAATGGCGTCATATGAAAAAAATGGCTTCAAGGCGGAGCTTAGTGACGTCACGAAAAATGTACGCCCTGAAATTGAATTCTTTGACACATATGTCAAAGAATTCAATTTCAGTACATATACATCGTTTTATTTTATCCATAAATTATGACGTATGAGAACGAGATAGATATATTTTTGTTATCGAGGTTCATGTTAGCACGCTATATGTAAAACTATAAATTTAGGGCTTTTCCTCTGTCTTCTCTTATCAAAGAGTTGAACCAATATGACTAGAGCCACAGAGTACTTTATAATATAGGAAATAGAGACCTCTCTCTCGTTCAATTTAGGAAACAGGTCACACAGACGCCATCTATAGTATTACGAATGCACTACTAATGCCACGGCGCGGGGCAGCGCGAGGGCGCGCGGTTCGAGGAACCGATGATGGCCGCGCTGATAACCGCGCAGCCTGAAGGGTGCGCGGGGGCGGGACGTGACGCGGCGGCTGCCGCTCTTTACCCCATTTTGGCGCGCAATACTTCTCTACGACGATTTTCCGCGGCGGCGGCGGTCACGTAATACGATCAGGCGCCGTTTGATCACTCTTTGTTTTTTATTATACTCTTTATTTATACAGTCTGCTCTTTTGCTATTGCTGTAAACGATAGGACCCCGACATGCATATACATTTGTTTAGATATTATTAGGTATCTACTTAGGGTCCAACCAACAAAGATATAAAATACATGATTCAACCGATTCCAATATATTCTTCCATTTATTTTTTTATTAAATACATCTTATGAATAATTTGGAAGAATATAATGAAATAAAATTAATGGTTTTCAAAGATTTATCTTAAATCACTTAATACATATTTTATTGCCTTTAATTTATTGCTGTCCTTATCCGTCTTCCTGTTATTTTATCAAATTTTTTGCCATAATGGTGAATAAAAAATCGGGATGACAAAGTAATCTTAAATCTATCAAGTTTTCTATATGGATTTGGCAATGCAGGAAATCGAAACTAATATGTACAAATATTATTACTTTTATAAATGGTTTTAAATTATTTAATGTTATATTTGTCATCATAAATGTCTTGTAATTCAGATATTATTAATGAGTAACTGGGACTGCGAAGCCAGTTCCGACAGCATACTCCCGATATTTAATAAATTCAAGTTCACTTTTACAAATAAGTCTTCCTTACATATCTGAGATATCTGTTGCAAAATAGCATTAAGCGCCATCTATTGTTTTACGAAGGTAAAAATATTAATATAACCCTACCAAATTGCAAAAGAATGATTGCCTTAAGACAATGGATGTTTAAATGAGCTAATTTATTTTGTCGATATATAAATGCCAGTTTCCTACTCATTTGTTCTAAGATTGTAGGTACACCCTGACTAGAGCTAAACCTTAAAAAATTTAAATGAATTGACTAGTGCTGAGAAAGCAGTGCTGCCAACGAGAATTATATAAAATTTGCTAGTGCTGTAAAATTATGAAAATATGAATATATAAAAATTATACTGTCATCTTTCAATGTCAAATAAAACGTCGTAATTATAATTATAAACAGAATCAACAAAAAAAAACGATTATATTCTATGGAACCAATCTGAAAGCATACCCTTTCAAATAAAAAATAAAAAGAATTTTCCAAATCAGTTTATGAATAACGGGATTTCTGAGGTTGTTTTAGTATTCAGTATGGGTACGGATCGCTACGAAATGGGAATTATTTTGAATTTAATTAATGTAAAAAGATATGAAATGATTATGGAGGATCAGTTGAAGAGACATGGGTGCCAACATAAGGACAATAGTAAATAAGTAGGTAATCTTACGTGGAATTTATTTTAAATTTGAATTTGATGTCATCTCGTCCTGCTCTTATATTAACGATTAGTAAAAGACAGCTATGCTCTAAATTTAGTTTAGTTTGCTACATTTGAATTGGCGCCAATATCGTCATTATCATTAAAATAAATTAAAATTTACTACCTCGTTGGTTTAGTGGTCGCAAGTGCGGCTGCTGAGCGTGAGAATCGGTTTCCAAGTCGGGCAAAGTTTTACTGGTTCTTTTTGTTAGGAAATTCTCAGTAGCAGCCCGAAGTTAGGAAGTTGGTGGTGTGACACCCCTGTGCTTGAGAGAACACATTAAGCCGTCGGTTCTGCGACTGATCTCTCTGGTCGTGTCGGATTTCTGTCCCATCGGACTATGAGAGTGAAGGAAGCGGGAGTGCACTTGTGTTTGCGCATACGCTTGTACACTATAATATCTCTTGTGTACTTGGCAAATCGATAGGCCAATGTGACCAATATAATCGGTCTGGTGGAGTGTGTGTTCATCAATAAAATCAGAATCGCTAAACAAACGCTGTGTTAATGTCAAATGCAATGCGCTCAGTGTTAATCAGAATTTAAGTACACGAAGTTTTATTCTTGGAAAGGTCAAAGGTAATCATTTCATGAACAATAACAAAATAAAGATATTTTTTATTCAATCGTAATGTAAATCAATTGATTAAATATTCCTGTATTAATTGGTCCCATCTCTAACATTTTTGCATCAAGACTTAAGTCTTGTTCAAAGATTAAAACAGGTACATCAAATATTTTTCGATTGTCCATCGTTCAACATACAGCGCCTTGTGCTGATAGACGGGCTCTTACAAATCTATAACGAAACTGATTTGGTCCGCACTGCATTAGAGAGTTGCTCATGAATACCTCTAGGTACTTATTGTTTGTCTAATTTCGTTGTTGGTACTGTGGATGCGATTTAAAATATGGTTTAGGAACTAGAGATGGGAAATGGGTTTTTGCCGGACGGGCAAAAAAGGAAAAAAGCATTATGGGCACAAATATTTTATTACTGAATAAATACCCAAGCACAGGGGAAAAATAAATTTGTTACTGTTTACCGAATTTTAATGCATTTTCAGGTGGAATAATTAAAGATTATTAAAGGTAAAGTAGCAAAACATATTTCTCTGATTACAATAAGTCTTTCTTTAATAATAAAAAATAATTATTGAACATGTTTAAAAATTTTGATAAACACTAATAATATTTGTATCAAAATAGTAACAATATTGTACGTATATATAAAAAGACTGCAATTAAAATTTTGATGAAATCAATATGATGTTATACAATATGTTATTCATACTAATTATTATCACAGTAGTAACATAGGAGGAATTTGTTTTCTATGGCACCTTATTGAGATCTAGACAACTACTCTGACTAGAGAATAAGTAAAGGACGTGTCCTATTAACGTATATAAAAATTAAATGCTTCAACCTTAGATCATGTCATTATAATGCGTAAACTTATATCCATTGGTATTAGAGGCAATCTCTATCGATGGTTCACGTCATATGTCGAGAACCGATGTCAGACAGTGGTACTGAATGGATACTTGTCAACTGCTATACGTATACCTTCGGGGGTCCCCCAGGGATCGTTGCTTGGGCCTCTCTTGTTTAACATTTTTATTAATGATATTACTTCCTGTTTTCGACATTCTAAAATATTGTTATACGCAGACGACATGAAGATTATGAAACCGATAACCACTGTGGCAGATGGACTTTTACTGCAGGAGGATCTTAATTGTTTTCAACACTACTGCAGTGTTACAAGCTGGATTGAAACGTCTCCAAGTGCTATGTATGTTCCTTTATACGCAAACCTAATCCCAACATTTTTAATTATAAAATCTTAGATGCCTCGATAGCCAGGGTTAATACAATTAAGGACCTTGGAGTTTCGTTTGACTCAAAACTATTATTTGATAAACACATTGACAACATTGTTAACAAAGCTTCAAAAGCACTAGGTTTTATTCTAAGAGTTTCGTAAGAATTTAGGAGCATTAAGACTATAAAAATGTTGTATTGTTGTTTTGTTCGTAACCACCTCGAGTATGCATCTCAAGTAGGGAACCCTAATTATAATATTTACATCAATCGGATAAAGAGCATTCAAAGAAAATTCTTAAGGTACATTTAATTTCGTTCTAAAATATATTTACCTACTTATCTCAAACGCTGTAAGAGATTCCATATTCTTCCACTTTATGAGCGTCGAAATATTTCAGATTTAGCTTTACTATTTAAAATTACAAATGGATGTTCCAACATTTCAGAGTTAGTTAACAAAGTAGGACTGCACGTACCGTCTGCGTTTCTGCGTAGATCTGCGTCTCATTTGTTGCACATTCCTGAGGTATGATGTACCTATTGGTATACCTGGTAAGGGCTAGCCGTATGTACAATGCGACCTGCCTGGAAGTTGATATCGATATTTTCAACACTAGTGTCTCTAAGCTAAAAAAACCCTTGTGTAATCACTTTTTTGACCATCTACTGTAATCACTACAAAAATTATATTATACGCGATCATTGTCATAAATTAAAATAATAAGTAAATACTTAGGTACACGATCTTGGATCTGCTGTCCGTTAGCTTTATCATCGTCATATTAATTGTTTGTTTTTTTTTGGTTATTGTTGGAAACTTGTAATTGGCTATATTAATGTTTACTTTTTATAAATAAAGTATCTGCCTAGCTGTAAGTTTTCCTAAAAATATAAAATAAAATTATGTTACAGGAATATCATACGACTCGATACAGTAATAGAAAAACTATATCGATTTCTTTGTAACTTATGTGATTCTACTAGTGTAAAAAGAAAAAAAACCTTAATTTGTCAGTTTTCTGAATTTACATAGAATAAATATGACGTTACATATGGCCATGGTCACAGCCCACCAACCGGTTCGCCATTTTAGTTTCTCGTTCTGAGTACTTTAGGCAGTGTACAGTGTCATTTGGCGTTATCGTGCAACTTATTAATACGATTTTCTTTGCGTAAAACATCTCTAGTTCTGAAAAATTTACTATCAAGCTGCGTGTGATAAAAGCAATTATGCCTAAGCGTTGTGTGAAGAGTTTTAAGTTGTATTTTAAAGAGCAATTTTTGTTTTGTCGATTCCAAACTTACCAATGTTCTTTGACGGCGAGTTTAAGCCTGCCTAAAGCCCAAACCATAACAAAAATCTAACAGTGGCTCAAAGAGTCATGAAGACAAAACACCAATCTGTATTAAATGGCTGGATTGACACATCGAAAAGGCCGCAGGCAATGGAAACACTTCAATAAATATAAACCAATAGATAAAAATTTTTGCTTTTGAGTAAATAAAATACATTAGTAATATTATAGAATTTAATTAGGTTACATACAAACATTTTGTAATGTTGGAGTATAATAATCAAACTAATAAGCACTTTGTTTGAGTAGCTAGTGAAAATTTGTGGGTAAGTATGTTTTCAACTGTTTTATAAAAATAACTTTAGAGAGGAGTCAGTGTTTACCGTGAAATATGTCAAGCTGCTCAACAAATTAAAACAATATCTTTGCTTTATATACCATAAATACAATATCTTAATTAACGAAACGATTCTAAAGAAATACAGTCATATGTCTTTAATTAATATTGGCAATATTACTTACATAAATTTTGAGAAACCAGCAAATTTGCGAATTATTTAAACTTATCTAATCTTAATGAAAATTCAACTCGATGGGACTCCTCTCGTACAATCATAATAATTTAATAACGACGCCCTATGCATATCATTATTCTTTTAATTTAATCGTAGTTAAATCGATTAAAACATTCCATCACTATTAATTCTCTACGATAAAGGAAATCACACGGATATTTCGAAAGCCAACAAAACAAACAAAAGCGTCCACTAATAAGTGTTAGCGTAAAACAAAGAAATGAGTCCAGGTAACGGTGCGTCACCGGCCGCCACCGACCGGGACCGCCGCGCGGCGCGCCCGCGACTCCATATTTACAACGGATAAACACTAACAACATCGACGGCCACAAACTTTACCCCTTAAGTGCGATCGCGACCGGCGCCGGCGGACACGGACCGCGGCCGGCGCGCGATCGTGGACTACCGTAACATCTAACGAGTAAACATCGAATAGTTTCATCCACCGACGACCAGCCGCGGCGGGCGCCCCGCGGGCCTGCGCCTTCGGGCGGAGCGGGCGGCTACTGCGCCGGAGCGGGCCGCCGCCGGCCGCCAGCGCCGGGCCGCGCGCGCCGCTCCTACCTGCCCTCGGGCAGCTGCCGCGCCGCCGCGTGCGCGCGCGCCGCCGCCTCCTGCACACACAGCCGGTCGCTACACTCACTACACGGGCGCGCGCGCGCTCAGCGAGGCGTCCGCGGCCCGACACGGTACCTTGGTGCGCGGCTGCGGCTTCACGCGCAGCATGGCGGCCGGCGGCGCGGCGGGCGCGGCGGGGGCGGCCGGCGCGGGCGCGGCGCGCGGCGCGGGCGGCGCGGGCGGCGAGCTCGGCGCGGCCGGGGCGCGCCACGTCGGCGCCGCGCGGCCCAGCGACGCTAGCACCAGGCCGCGCAGCAGCGCCGCACGGCTCTCCGCCTCGGGTCCTGCCTGGCTGTCGCTGCCGCCTGTGGTGCGACAGTGAGTGGTGATTGAAGTCGCGGAGTGTGAACCGAGCACGGATGGAAAGATGCTTACCGAGAAAGCCAGAGAGGAGAAACTGCGAGTCGGTAGGTTCGGGCTGCGGCTGCGGCTGAGCTTGGGTGGGTTGCGGCGCGGGTGGCGGCGCGCTGCCGCTGGCACCGCCCGCTGCGCCGCCCGCACGTCGTGGCAGTCGTTCTAGCTGCTGTCGGGCCGCCTGTCGGTGATTAAACTATAATTAATAAAAATTGTCTTTACATTTACTAAATTTACTAGAGCTTATGGTGATGACTTCTTGGAACAAAATGCGGAGATCGAAATAGTTCTTTCATAGAAAAATATAAAAACAATTTAATAATTAAGTGAAATATAATTAAAACACGAGACAACGACGTTCGAGAAACGAACATATTTTTTCAAAAACTATAACATCAGTCGGAGTCATCTTATGTCGGCCGTAAAATATGCCTCCGACTGCATGTTACAATTTTTGGTAAACTATATTCGTTTCTCTATTTTCATCTTGTTTCCCTCTTAATTTAAATCAACGTATAGGTCGCGGCATGGATCTTGAGCGCTAGGCAAAAAGGGAGGGGATAGTTGCGCAGGTGTACATGCAAGCACACAATTACTAAATTGTTTTACTGGACATAATATTATTCACATAATATTATCTTAAAAGATAAGTGTGAAAACTAAGTATGCATAGAATCAAAAATCAGATAAGTAATTTATCAAAACCTAGTATGAGTATGTACAAAAATAATATTATCATATAATATTGTTAATTTAAACGCTTGACAGGATTTATTGCTAGCTTCTGTTCTATTTTCAATCCAACGTAAACTAGTAATGGCAATTTTGTTATTTAATAAATTTTTCATTAGTTTCATTGGTTTGTTTTTCTATTAATTATTAATCTGATTTAAATTATAACAATCTCTAGGGTCTCTTTCTTAATAAAACAGTCCACATCGTACACCATTTTCCTTGCCTGCGTAGTCAACACATTGTTTCCTTTCGGCATCTTGAAAAATAACACGTACTAGTATAAAAAAAAACGAATATTTCGTTATTAACAAAAAAAACGAATTCAAATTAAATGGTAATAAAATATTTAAGCTGAGTGAGCGCAACAGTACTTCACGGGATACGAGACGTATGTCAAACACTTTCACCAATGCGAATGACAACGTCACACTAATTAGCCAATCATAGTGTGATGCATTCATGCACCGCACGCCGCGACCAATTATATTTTTTCACGCCCGTCCCACCCCGCTACTCCCCGCTAATCAGACCTAAATCTTGACTTTTGCGCATTCAAGGCCAGCGCTCAAGATCCGTGCCCCTACCTATACCTACGTACGAACAACTTACGCACTTATAAATATAGTGTAATGTAAATATACTGCATAACATGCAATTCTGCTTGTTAAAATTCAGTAATTATGAGAAACTTCTAAACGTTGTTCAGCTGTTTTACATAACAGAACTGTTTTGTAAATCAGCTAGTAGTTTTGTAAAACAGCCGATTCTGCAATCCATCTGCGACAGACACTAGAAAAACATAACCCTGGGGCAGTCAGATAAAAAGTAAGAATATTGGTCTAGTATCTAATAATAATTTGTTCTGACCGGTTTATCTCTATTCTACCGGCCATGTCCAGGATACTTGACAAAATTATTAACTCTAGGTTTATTACATATCTGGAATCACGCAACTTCTACTCAATCAATTTTGCTTTAGAAAAAAAAATTACAACAAATGACGCTGTACATAATCTGACGGATCATGTAGTTAAGAAACTTGATAAAAGCCAAAAATGCGTTTCTTCTAGCTAAGACCTTCGACATGGTTTCGATTTCCTTGCTCATTTGTAAGCTTGAATCTCTGTGAGTAAGAGGGTTGCAGTTGTCCCTATTTTTGAATTATTTAACAAAAAGAACCCAATGTGTCAACATTTTATTTACCAATAGAATATGGTGTCTCCTAATGGAGTATCCTTGGCCCGACCTTGTTCTACATAAATGACCTCTGTAACCTTACTCTACAAGGCGGCAACATAAACACATCAACACGGTCTAGGGATATTTTTAAAAAAGCGAATTACTATCAATATGTTAATTATTTATATGACATGTATATATTTAAAAGATACGTTATTTAATATTCTACCATTTTCTAGTAATGGTTAAGGTACTTCGATTAAAATTTCAGGATTTTATGGAAAAAAAATGAAGCATAGACGGAAACCGTATATGAATTAACTTTTAATTTATGAGTAAAAACTGAAAAAAATAGAAAAATCATTTAATTTGTGTTTATAAACTTGAAGTTAGTAGTCTGAGAAAGCGCCCATGATGTTCATAACACATCGGCAATTATTCGGCATGCTCAGAACAAGGTTGTCAATGTCTTGCTGCGGAATATTGTCCCATGTCCTTCTGAGGTGCGCAAAAAGTTGATCTTCTGTAGCCAGATTTTCAGGAACTTCCTTCAGAGCTCTTCTTTGCAGCATATCCTACGCATGCTCAATGGGATTTAGATCTGGCGATTGAGCAGGCCAGTCTAAGGCCCTAACATTGTGTGTATGTAACCAAGCTGCTACCGTTCTCGCCGTGTGTGCCCGGGCATTGTCGTGCATGAGCAGGAAATCTTGCCCCATTTGTGTTCTGTGGGGCAAGATTACGGGCCCCAGCACCTGTTGGACGTATCGTGCTGCCGTCATATTGCCCCGCACCCAAACGAGATCCGTCCGTCCTCCAAGACGAATTCCTGCCCAAACCATAATTGTTCCTCCTTGGTATGGGTGAACTTCCTGAGGGTTCTGAAGACGGCTCCATCGTCCAGGAACTCGCCAAACACGCGTCCTTCGTGAATCTGGATGGAAGCCGAACCTGGATTCATCCGTGAACAGCACATTGGACCATTGTTCACGGCCCCATTCCACGTGGTTCCGAACCCATTCTAATCGTCGTCCACGATTGCCTCTCCGTAAAGGTGGGACCCGGAGTGGTCTACGAGAGCGTAGATTGCTTTCATGCAGTCGCCTTCTTACAGTTTGGTCACTCACAAGCACTTGGTGTTCCACTCGCAGCCTTTGGACCAATTGAGTCGCCGTTGCATTTGGTTGAGCTCGCGCAGTAATTTGCAAAAATCGGTCTTGTCTGGGGGTAGTGATGCGACTTGGCCCCCGGTGCCTCTCCGCTACTTCACCTGTGGCACGATAGCGTGTCCACAATCTTGAAATTACATTTTGGTGGGTCCCTATGGCCTCAGCAACATTACGCTGAACAGACCCAGCTTCCAGCATTCCCACAGCTCGTAACATCTCCGCCCTCGTCAAATGTTGGCGTTGCATGGCTACAATACCTCAACTTTAACTTTATCTTTCGTTTAAAAATGAAAAAAAAACTGTAACTAAATGTAATTCGTATTGTTTTCTAAATTTCGCACAAATGAAAATTCCCTCTCCTACACATCAAGACATTTTTATGCCACCGAAACAAAAGAATTTTCAAAATATTGAATTTGGAATTAGTCTGAGATAAATTACAAACAAATCGGTGTATAAAAGATTCCAATGCGGCCAGTACTTTTCGAGTTATTTAATTGAGTATGAAATATCCCTAGACCGTGTTGATGTGTGTATTTTTATATGCTGACGATACAGCTCTTGTTTTTTCTTCAAACACCTGGCTGGATACTTATCGTCTTGCGCAGGCAGGGTTTGATACAGTTAGATAATAGCTAAATAACAATTTACTTAACCTGAACACTACCAAAACTGAACTTCTAAATCTTTCAATTCACAAAACACCGTATCGTTTAAATTCCATTCTAAAATTATCTGCCAAACCTTTGCATATTAGTAACAACTGCCCACGCGATAACGATTCAAGTAGTATTGTCCTTGAACGTGTTCCATCTGTAAAATACCTGGGCATATTGATAGATAGGAATTTAACATTTAAAGAATATATTGATCACTTATATAAGAGAGTAAGGAAGCTCATCTACATTTTTAAACAATTACGTCTATCACCAAATTCAGACGTTATGTAAATGGTGTACCAAGCATTGTGCCAGTATATCCTAAGCTCCTGCTCAATTACGTGGGGCGGTGCAGCTAAATCCAACCTGATAAAGGTTGAGCGTGAAAGCGTGTTGAACTTTATGAGTACTGCCAAGTTCCCACTGTCAGGCAACTATTTATATTAGCTACTGCAATAAAGCAACACTCTTTATCACCCTACGACTGGGATTCTACTACTCTTAACCACCTTCTAGCTACCTCTACCATTAAAGATTAAAACATCCTTTAGCCGCAAATTCTTTGTCTTCCTGGGGCCATACTTATACAACAAACTCCATAAATTGTTATCCATACACAACTTAAATCATCGTAACTACAAAACTACGCTATTAAAATGGCTCTTTTATCAATCCTACTCTGAAACTGAGGGCCTCTTGGAAGCCCTCCAGTAATTCAATGTTTTGAAATATACACACAAACGCACACACACGCGCGCGCACACACGCACACTCACGCGCGCACGCGCTCACACACACAGACAGGCTTGCGAACATACGCACGCAAGCGCGCACACACACACGCACACACAGACATATGTTTTCTTTTGTTTTAGCTAAGTAAAATCAAGTCACTCACCAATTTTATTGTGTCAATTAGCTAACTCACTTATTCTTGTATAATATAAACACGTACACAATATCAGTAAACACGTCATGCTTGTAGTGTACTCCTATAATTAAATATAACAAACGCCGTGAGGTGGAGGCCTGGTGACATGTAGAACAGTTTTTTTTTACCCACCACAGGCACCAGCGATCCACGACCAAAATTGTATTTGTATTAGTAGATAGCATAAGATAATATTTTTTTGAAATTGTGGTGGGTGGTGAGAAATAAAACGATTATTATTATTACCGTTGCCTGTTGCCGCTCGAGTTGTAGCTGCATCTGAAGCTGCTGCAGCTGGCTGGGCGTGCCGGGCTGGCCGGCGCCGCGCCGCACGCCCGACAGCTGCGACAGGAGCTCGGCGATGGGGTCCACCACGGCGTCGCGCGACGATGGCGACAATGAGGAGATGCCGCCGCCCGTGCTACAAATACATACCGTTTTACTTTAATAAATATGGAAAGATCTTTAAAAAGTCTTGCCTGAATCGCCCGTCACTATGTATACTGCCGAAAGACACCTTCGACGAATCATACCTGCCGGAAACAAAAATACGATCGTGAGCAGGATTCAAGCCTGCGCTCCCCGGACATATACTAGTTTTTAAGTTTCCACAAAAATTTTAACTTTAGACTAAGCTACGCAGGCGTTAATGCGTTTGAAAAAATTATCTGTATTCATAATCTGCCGGGTTATGGTGAATGTAACTGCGATTCCGGGACCCGGATAAGGTTAGTGGAAGGCCATGTGATTTTAGTCGGTAGAAGTCCCGTATAATGTCCATGAGGAAATTTCACACATTTAAAAAGGCAACACTAACTTTATGTCACAATGTGTGATGTGATATCGCTTGCATAAAACGTTAGGGAAAATATCGTAGACATTACAGCACACCTGAGCGACGTTCTAGATTTGATTTCGAAATTTACAAAAAGTTCTGTATTTTTCTATACTGGCGTCGCGAAACGATACTGGAAAAAATTTCCTTGGTACCTATATTTTTTTATGTCTGGGTAACCCTAATGGACACGCTATGCCGCACTTACTACCGACCGACTAAAACCACACCTTTATCAGGGTTCCGGGATTGTAGATGCATTCGCCGCAGCTCCGGTAGATTAATATCAATCGACTGCATGCTGATCCCTTAATTTGAGCAGGCCGGCCATAGTTGGCCTGCGCCTGCGCAGACACTACAATAAGAAACTCTCACAAGTGCTGCGCGCCACCATCTCGGCCCTGTTGCTGGTTGGGCGACGAATGACATATGCATAGCTAACATAGCCGTAGACATTTTTTATGGTACTTAACTAATAACCACCGCGGGATAAAAATAAAAACGATGAAGAATAAAATTAACGATAATGTAAGCCAGGCATATATTTTTGTAATAATTTTTAACAAAAAGAAGAACCGATTCAAAAAATGTTTCTGTTATGTAAATGCTTTTCTAACCCACAGCTAATATTATGATTTTATACATTTCTAATGTCAAAAATGAAGAAGCTTCATTCAAACTATCATCCCCTATTTTTAATCCCTTCGGGGATGAATTTCCAAAAATCCCTTTATAGTGCACACTTACGTCATTAAAGGAACATTTGTGTCAACTTTCATTCTTCTAGACCAAGCGTTTTCAGCTGTGCGTTGATCGATCAGCCAGTCAGTTTCTTACTTTATATATATAGATTAATCAATTTTAATGCAACCATTTGTTGGAATAAACACAACCAAATGTTTTCCAACTCAAGTTTGATATGGATTTAATTATCTTATGAAATAATGAATTACTTTAGCGGAAACGACAGTTGAACGCCTATTTGTTTCAAGCGACATTTTTGTGATATATGGAAATTTTTGTGAAGGCTTGTTATTCACGTTTATTTTTTTAAAGCGCAGATATGTCACTTAAACTAAATGGCCGTTCATCCGTCAAAAATATTACCTAAACTGCATATTGGTACGTCGCGCGCGACTCACGCCGCGGCCAGAATGCGGCATACGTCGGACTCCGCCGTGTCTGATACCGCTTGGTTCATCGTGCATATAGTGGTCAAGGAATTTAAAAACTCACAAATCTTTTAATAGACGCAGTAACTAGCCATGACAATTTGTATGGAGTAATAAGCGAAAGAAAAGGTGATAATCATCTTAGTCTTACACCATCAATGATTGTGTAAGGGGCCGTTCAAGTATTACGGTACCAATGCTTACGTTATGTGTGTGCGTGTGTGTGTGTGTGGGGGGGGGTTATGATCTGACAGAGGGGGAGGTATTTAAAATTACTAAAATTCTGCTTACGTAATACTTGAACGGCCCTTAAGACTAAGGAAGGAAAACCATACTTATCAGCTTTTGGTCAAATGGGTACAAATCAGGACAATATCACACAGAAAATATCAGTTGTCTTTAGTTCACTGAACTATAGAAATTATGTAAGCTGTTGTTCTACCCGTGCCATATTTAAGGAGGTGTCTATACAAACCAATAAAAAAAAACAATATTTTTTTTTACTTATTTTTTGTATAGATACAAATAAATTCACCCCGCGGCGCGCGATTTAAAGCAATCCGTGCAAAACCATAAAAAATTGGTATAGGAATTCGCCGTTCTTTGACAGTGCCAACAACTTAAAGCCACGCGAGGTTTATTCTGATTAACCCGCTAATGATACTTACTTGGTTATTAATTTGAATTGACCTTTATTCGAAGCTTATTTAATTTGAGATAGGCACTGTGTTTCCCGCATTTTATATCTTTCTCGCTCTTTCATATACCCACACCACGGAGGTTATATTACACAATCCGATAGTGTTGCTAAAAAGGATCAAATTCTGGGAAGTAATGACATACGGCAAAATGTAAATGTTGAATCTTAGTAAACTGATTTATATTTTAATGTCTTTCTTTTATAAATTACTTGTACCTTGTTTGACATTGGTTATGTTTTTCTACTACCTCGTTGGTCTAGCGGTCCCAAGCGCGACTGCTCAGCATGAGGTGTTGGGTTCGATTGCCAGGTCGGGCAACAGGTTATTGGATTTTTCTGTTAGGACATTCTGAGAAGCAGCTCCGCATTTAGAATTGTGCCCCGTAGACGGAAATAAGCTTACCACATGGCCATACCACTTATGGAATTCTCAGGCCTGGTGAAATGTGGGTTAACAAGTTTGCCTATCTCTTCGGAGAATACAAGCGTGATGCTATGTTATATTATTTCTATCAAGAAGACCGCATATTAAGCTAAAATAAAAAATAAAATACTCTTCGCAGTTAAAGGCTTGTAAAACTATTGAAATATAATAGTACTTTGTTAAAAAAACATCCTTTCCCTTAGTTTGCCATATATCATTAGTTCCTAGAATTTTATCATTATTAGTGACACTATCAGATGGTGTAATAATACATCCTGTGTTTTTATTTCCAAAATGACTGGGATCGATTCCTATACAGCTAGGAAAGTTCATTTTTCAAAATTCCAATGATGCAGTTATAGTTTTCATCAAAATCGGGCACAAATCTCCCAAAAAAAATATACTGTATTCTGATTTGTCTTTCCGTGGCTGGGTCGACGGTACTACTGACTTAACGGTAAAATAAAGTTAAGTTACTATTGTTAAGACACGCAGACCCACATGTGACAATATTTCTCACTAAAATCAACAATTTGACAGTTCATTTCACACTGTTTGACATAATCTTTGATCGTTGACTCGCTGCATTGATAAACGCAAAACGTTCATACAATTCTGCGTGTTATCGTTCAGTAATTATGTAAAACCGGTAAACGTCGTTCAGCTGTTTTTCAAAACAGTACTGTTTTGTAAATCAGCTAGCAGTTTTGTAAAACAACTGATTCTACAATCCATCTGCGACATATAGGTTGAATAAGGCGCTCCTCCAATGTAAGGAAAGATCATTTAATTGCCAGGAGAACTGGGTTCAATCAACACAATTTAGGCATATTGCAGGCTAGAGTAATAGATTTCTTCAGGGTCTATGTGCTCCATCTTTGGCCATAATATCGCTTACCATCAAGCGAATGGGAGGCCAAAATTGATCCATTTTTGACAAAAAAAAACATATATACAATACTTCATTGAATATATGAATGAGATTAGTACTAAATATATTGGAAAAGGATATCAAAAATGAAATGAGATCTCTAGGACCAGTCCTATGCTCCAATGTAAGATGTCCGGCAAAGTCATCGGTCACGAAATTTGGTTCCCCACCTGGCATTGAAGCACAAACAGGGCACACCACCTGAAAACAAAAAAAGGAATTACAGTAAATTTACCATGAAAGGAAACAAACCAATTTTATGTTTAATTATTGTTCAACGGTTATTAATTACTCAAGTGCATTCTTTGGGTTTTCCCGACAAGATAGTACTGGAACAGAGCCCTTAGTTATGAGCTATGTCGCGGGTCAAACACGATCTCTAGGGATGAGTGCGTTCGAGTTCGAAACTAGTCGGGCAATCCCGAAGAATGCAATTGAGTGATAACCGTTGCATAACAAAAAATAATATGAGTGTGTCTCACGAAAGTTATTATACAAAATTTTTATGTTTATGTAAACTCCAATGAAGAACAGCATCTTTGAAACATCACTGTCTACTACGAAACGTAAGAAAAGTATGGGAAAAACATTATCTGAATTGTTTGTTTTTTATTGGAACATTTACTTTTTTAGCTTAATAATAGGTAATTAATTTTTTTTCCTAACTGAGCGCTAAGGCAGTCTTTCAAATAAATAAATAAAAGATTTAAAATAAATGAAAGTTTTATTAATGTAGTTGTTTTGGCGTTTATGTATGCATTATGAATGTAAGTATGTACTGTATGCGACAGTTCGACATGACAATCGGGGTATGAACTGAGGTGCGGGGGTCGGTAACGCTTGCTTTGCTTATGGAGCTTATAGTAGTACTTAGGCTGTGCATGGATAATCGCATGAGAAGCTATCATCCCAAGCTACCGAGCGGATGGGCAGGTTGCGGATAGTTATTCGACCCGTGCCGATAGATGCGTGGCTAACGAGAGGCTTAGTCGTGAACGGAGGATACCCGATACCAGGCCAACTCGGATATTAATTTTGGCCTTGTCTCCACATGCGGGGTTCTGTCGAGTACTGACCCCTATTTCCCTAGCTACTCATGGGAATTACATGAGCGACAAAATAGAAAATGTTTTTCCGCAGCTGATCCTAACCAGCTCACCCCTTAACGAGGAGGAGATGGAAACTCCCTCCACGGCCCTACTCCTTGGTGAATTCTTTGGGCCTGTGTCGCCCAAGTGGGCTTATTGGATCACCAACACCAAGCGGGCATCTCACCCCCACTAGAATTGCAAAAGGAGTCGTGGAGCGCGAGCGCTAACGCAACTTCCCTCGCTGGCTCGTGAACACGCCAACAAGATAGCTGTACGCAACCCCCTAAATAACCCTCGACACCCACAACCTTAAGTTCCCAACTCCTCACTAATCCAATCTTCCCTTAACCCTTTGTCTTTACTTCCTAACATCCTATCCCATCCAACAATTACATTCAAAGTCAAGCCAAAACCTTCAAACCATCAAGAAAACAGCGTACTCCTTTTTAAAAGGCCGGCAACGCACTTGTGACTCCTCTGGTGTTGCGGGTGTCCATGGCCGTCGGTAATCGCTTACCATCAGGCGATCCGTCTGCTCGTTTGCCCCTACCACATAAAAACAGCCAATTTAAGGCATGCCAAAGCAGCCACTGCTGACTTTGCAAAAGATTTGCCGAAGAGAAACTCGATATGGCTTTGATCCAAGAACCATGGATCAATGTAACTGTAAATGTAACACCGTTATGGGCCTCAACTCCGTAGGCAATGTCTTGTACAAAACCGACGGCATTAAACCCAGGGCCTGCATATTGTTCAAGAAAAATGTGAACATTCTGCCGATTCCCTCAATATGCATAGACCATCGCTGCATACGTGGAACTACCGGAAGGCGGTAGGCCGGTCTGCTGCTCAGCCCATCTCCCAGGAGAAAAAGCAAACCTCACATTACACCTCATCGACACTGCAGCCTATTGTCAGGAGCAGAAAACTCAACTGGTAGTGGGATTTGATAGCAACGCCCACAAACACAAGCTGGGGAACCACTGGCACAAACTTAAGAGATGAGTTACTGTTTGAACATTTAGTATCTAACAATCTTCTTGTACTTAATAGGGGCAACTCCCCCACTTTTGTTTGCAGCATCCGACAAGAAGTACTACATATAACCTTCTGCACTGGTCAACTACTCCGCCATATTAGGAAATGGCATGTCTCTAATGAGGCATCCATGTCTGACCACAAACACATTATATTTCATAGAACCCACTCTGTGGGCGAACTTAAATTGTTCAGTAATCGCAAAGCTACAAACTGGGCAAGCTACAAAGACGGTCTTCAGCTAAACCTGCTATCGATCACCAAACCCGTAAAATCTCTCGAACAGCTTGAGGTAACAGTAGCGGACTTAAAGAAGGCGGTATTAAAGATACCTTCATTCAAAACTATCCTCTCAAAACCTCTATGGCTGAAAGACATATCCCATGGTGGAACAAGAAACTGGAGCTTCTCAGGTAGAAAGCCCGATCCTTGTTCAACAGAGCAAAAACGGACAAAAACTGGGACGCTTGCAGGAAAGCATTATCTGAATTTAACAAAGAATTGAGGAAGACTAATAGGAAGTCTTGGCGCAAATTCTGTGAGGAGATAGAAGACACCACACATGCGGCTAAAATTCATAAAGTATTTTTTTTCACGAAATCACTAAATCCGCGGAAGAAACACTAAGGCTGCTAGCTCCTAAGCCTTAGTGTTACATAACGAAGATAGCTACATCTACCAGATTCCTAAGAACCACATATCTAGGACAGAAGACTGGAAGATGGCTTCCCTTATATTCAAACCTAATCGGATCGAATGGGCTATCAATAACTTCAAACCTTATACAACCGGAGGAGCGGATGATATTTTTACTGCCCCTTTGCAAAAAGGACTAAATATCATAATGCCAACAGTTGTTAAGGCATTTAGAGCCAGTTTTGCTTGGTTATATATACCCACAGCATGGAACAGGGTCATTGTCACTTTTATCGCAAAAAGGGGAGACAGGGACAGATGGCTCCCTAAATCCTACATACCTATCGAGAAGGTACTCAACCTACACATCAGGGCGACCTAGTTGGTTAACTGGTTAACAAACCCCTACATGTGAGACAACATGCCTACCAGAAAGGCATATCAACGAAGTCTGCCTTAATGGACCTGGCAGATATTATAGGGAAAGCTGTTGAGGACAAAGAAATTACACTTGATGTCTTTTCAGACATCGAAGGAGCATTTGACAATAAATCAACAGACGTCATAGTTAACAGTCTGAAACAGCGCAGCATCGACCATACGACCATTTATTGGATCGAAGCAATAGAGTGGCCTCAACAACTCTTCTTGATACCAATATAAAAATAAAAGTGAATAGGGGAAGCCCACAAGGTGGGGTCTTATCTCCCCTTCAGTGGTCACTTGTTGTTGACAGCCTTCTATGCGAGCTGAATGAGGCTGGCTTTTATACCCAAGGCTACGCAGATGACTTGGTGGTGGTTGTAAGCGGTGAATGCCAAGCAACTATCCCATATCTAACGCAACTGCTCTAAATAAAATCAAAAGATGGTGCAAAAACACCCATCTAACGGTAATTGCCGAAAAACGGTAATTATACCTTTTAACAATAAAAGGAAGCTGGAGTCTCTAAAGCCTCGTACCCTCTTTGGTAAAAAAATAAATTTCTCCAAGGAAGTCAAATATCTAGTCGTCTTACTAGACCAAAAACTCACCTGGAACTCACACATCAAGCATGTGATCAGGAAAGCAAAAATCGCTTTAGGTACTTCTTGCCGACTGGTCGGTTCGAAATAGACCACAGGCCGCGCTCTGGCTGTATACAGCTATTGCTAGGCCCATGGTAACCTATCGCTGTGTTATATGGCACAAGAAGGCCAATCAGATAATCTGTAAAAAAGCCCTCACAAGCCTTCAGAGAAAAGCGTGTCTGATGAAAACGGGGGCGATTTCTTCGGCACCAACCGCCGGCCTAGAAGCGATGGTGCACATCGTACCAGCATTGCTTGCAGCTTGCATGTACAGGTGCAAGTCGAGGCCAGAGCAGCAATGCTACGGGTCAAATTGGCGGAAAGAACGAAATGGAGATCCAGAGTCTTGACAGCACTATATGAAGATCTCATAAGTGATAACATCATGGCCATGCCTACAGATGTTATGCTAACAGAATTCAGCTTCACTAAGCTGTTTACAATAGACATACCTCAGAGGTGAAGAGTGAAGAGTGGAAGCTGTGGAAGGAGAACGTCTCTTATGAAGCTCAGACCAATGATGTAATATGGTCTACGGATGGATCAAAGGAAGAATGTCTAGCCGGTGCCGGATTTCACGAAGGCAAATCAAGGGTCAAGAAATTTGCAAACCTGGGCCAATATTCCACCGTGTTTCAGGCTGAACTCTTAGCAATCATTGGATGTGTTCGTGAAAGTCTACAAAACACCTACAAAAGAGGCGAATTTTTATTTTCTCTGACAGTCAGGCAGTACTAAAAGCTTTGGACTCAGAAATTAACTCCAAGCTAGTTAAAGAATGTGTACAACTTTTAAACTTACTAGGAGCATCGAATGCAGTAGCATTAAGATGGGTACCTGGACACAGTAGCATAATTAGCAACGAAGTCGCGGATGAGTTAGCCAGGGCTGGTGCGGAATATCCCACAATGGGCCCTGAACAAATTCAAATATTTTTATTTCAAATAGACCATAATTATTACAGGCACTTATGAAAAGTCAATGCTAGGTGCACGGTTCCAAGGCGTTGATCTTATGGAGAAGAGCCGATAAGAAACTCCATAGACACGCTTTTAAAATAAATTGGTATAACAATTAATAAGGTAATGTGAGAATAATGCAGGTTAATGAGCAAAATAATAAAGGAAAGCGCAATAACTTATATAGCCTTTTAAAATTATTGCCAAAGCAGTTAGGAGCTGACCAGTCCCGACAGACAGCACCCATTCACGAGCATGACGCGCACATCAGCCTCGCTTAGCGCAACCATTTTGTAGGGAACTCAACGACCCGATGTATAACCCCACCATCAGCAGGACATTTTAGCAAGCATGACAAACTCATAATGCCTGATAGTGGCAGTATGTATGTTACATGAGATTTAAAATAACATTAATGTCCACATGATGCTCACATTTTACAAAGGTATATATTATGGAAAATTTCATAAACAAATGATAATGTAAATTGTAACTAGTAGGATTCGATACTAGCAGTTAGATTATTGATATATAAATTTACATAACCAAGTGAAAAAAAAAAGTATTTTTTTGACACATTTTTAATATATACATACAGGTTAATTGTACGTCAATAAAATAATTTGTATAAAAATAAAAACAATTAATTCATAAAATCTCAAATATGAGGAAAAAATTGTGTGGTATTCCAAAATGCACCAAGTCTGCGAACTTAAAAACATGCAAAAGCACTTCTTGTAGGCTTTAGAAAAAGATTTACAGAACAAGCGCTCTCGATGAACCGGAATCAATTACGAATCCTAACCAGGACCCTTACCGTGCACTGCAAACTTAACAAACAGTTTCATAGAATGGGCCTAAGTGACGCAACAGTCTGCAGATTTTGTCGCGAAAAGGATGAGACGCCCATACACATCTTATGCGAATGTCAGGAAGTACACCTTACAAGAAACCAGCATCTTGGAGGACACATCATCTCGCCAGAAGAGATCAAATCCTCCAACCCTAAGGCTGTAGTCAACTTTTCTAGTGAATTAGGCCTAGGAGAATTACTGTAAATTAAAAGAGGTATCACAATAGATCTTTGTACGTCACAGTGATTGAGAAGCCCAAAGCCGCTTCCTCTAGTCACAAAATATAATATATACCCGCACATCGCCCGTGCCATCTTCTGAATCAGATCCAGCCAACTCCTTACTGTCCTCCCACCAGCGACGCCCTAACCCGAGGCTCGTACACCGCAAGGGGTGCCTTTAGCGTGTTTTCGCTTAGATAATAAGTTGAATGCCCTGGCTGGGGGTCTTAAAATTATTAAGTCAACCACAGGAAAGCCCGGTTAAGCATTCAACAACCTCCTAGGTTGACTTGCGAGATGCCAACAAAAATAAAAACTATCCGTCTTAGTCTTAGCGCGAGTCCGCATCAACCGCATTTATCGATTTCGATCTTGCTCACATTGTTCTTTGTTGTTGTGTATTAAAATGACTTCGGTCGCTTCCTAGTCACGTCTCGTCACAAAAAGAAACAATAATTCATTCTCAAGCATGAAAACTAGCCAGAAAAATTGAGACAGTGAACGGAAAAACAACTATTATAAATACCTCCATATAGTTGCGATTTAAATCCTATTGAATTAGCGTGGGCCGCCATTAAACGCTTCGTAAGCGAACACAACATAAAGTTTTCGTGTTTGACAAAACTGAAAGAGGTAGCAACGAATGCAATTTCGACAGTTACGGCAGAAAAATGAGCAAATTTTGAAAAACATGTTCAGAAACTGGAGAGTGAATACTGGGAAAAGAATATAGGAATGGAAAATGTAATTGAAGATTTGATCATAGAAGTCGGAGAAACTAGTGACGAAGAGTCACTAAGAGCTTGTAGCGATTATAGTATGAGTTCATTTGATATTGATTGTGATGAATAATATTATTATAAAATATATTAAAATTTTACTTATAATAAACCTTATTTAATTATGTTGCTAGGCAAAAATAATTTTTAACAAGAAAAATGAACATGCTCCAAAAATCTTTCTGTAAAGTAATAAGTAAAAAAAAATGCATTATTCACATACTTCAATTTACATACAAATATTTTAAAAAAATTAAAGGATTCTGAAATAAATCAATTTATTAGGACAATAATATACAATTATTATTATTTTTGGAGTTTCTCTACGCCTATTTCTCTAGACATCTCGAAGGCTTTCGACAGGGTTTGGCATGGCGGCCTTATTCGCAAGCTTCCTTCATATGGCTTGTCCACCGGTTTCGTTGCGTGGATATCGGACTTCCTGAGGGATCGTTCGATTTTAGTGGTCATTGTTGGCTGCTCGTCCGATCAAATTTTATCGAGGAAGGCTATATAACATCATGCTATCACCAACAGGAGCACATTTTTGCACAAACATAAGCTCTCTACCCATGCACAATATTTATCTCTCCGATCATTTGATATAATTTTCCTAATTTCCTAGACGAGTTAGTAGAGAAAGGTGTGCCAAATTTGGTCTCGTTTTGTTAGCTATTATAAGATATTATCTAAGAACTTGCTGGAGTGCTTGGCTTACTCCAGCAACTCCACGCTCGGCACACTTGTCTCTACTCGTCAAGAAGTTCCAGTTACAGCTACCGAAGTACACTTTCAGGTCACTCCCAAGTCCTTAGGTAAGATCACATCATAACTAACAAAACGAGCCCAATTCGGTATACTTAGCTCTACTCGTCAAGAAGTTCCAGTAGCAGTCACCGAAATACACTTTCAGGTTTCTCTAGCAAGTTCTTAGGTAAGATCACATCATAACTAACAAAATGAGCCCCATTCTCGGTATACTTAGCTCTACTCGTCAAGAAGTTCCAGTAGCAGTAACCGAAGTACACTTTCAGGTCACTCTAGCAAGTTCTTAGGTAAGATCACATCATAACTAACAAAACGAGCCCCATTCTCGGTACACTTAGCTCTACTCGTCTAAAAGTTCCAGTAACAGCTACCGAAGTACACTTTCAGGTCACTTCAGCAAGTTAGGTAAGATGTCATCAAAGCTATCAAAACAAGCCTAAACTCAGCTTTATTCGTCTAGATTAAAAATATATTTCCTTAACCAGTTTGTTCGTACTAAATGCGTAAAGAATCGAGATTGGTAGTGTCAAATCTTTTGTATCTGTACAGCGATCTTTTTCAAAACTAGCTGCTTGCAAGCGACACAGAGTCCTCACAGGGCGCAGCCGAGAACGGACTAAGATTTCAGTAGAAAATACTAGGCAATAAATCAAGACAGGAAACCAATAAAATAACCGTTACCTATTGCAATCTATTAGGGATCATGCATAAAAGCAAAATATGTGAAAAAATAGACGAGACCTTTTACTATCTTGTTCTTATATTTGAAAAAAAAATATAAATATTTTCGCCACCGTTTTGAGCTGAACATGTCTGAATTCATAAAATATTTTTTAAAATTCAACCCAATATCATTAATTTTATGTGAAGACAGAACAACAATCTTTTTTATAAAATTAAAATGAAATATATAATAAGAAAATAACCACCATTGGAAGAGAAAGGATTCATCTATAAGTGGTAATTATTGGTTACATTCCGACACATACACTTTTATATGTGATGCTTATGGCTCCAGGCGATGGTTGGACAATTGTTTGGTGACAGAGGCTGCTTGGAAAACTGTGTTAAATGTGCAGGTATGTTTCGGAGTTTACTGGTCAGATCACATACCCTTATATATTCAGTGTTACCTTGATTTAATCATCCAAAAAAAAAGGATAACTGCTTGTAACATTCCGAACAAGGCTCTGTGGCGAGACCGTAACAAACATCAAATATCTAATATGATCATGACATACTGCAGCAGGATATTAATAAAGTAGTAGAGTGGAGTCGTAGCAATAAGATGTATTTCAATGTGGCCAAATGTTCAGTGTTATCATTTACTCGGGCACGTGACCCAAGTCATTTTCAATATTGCATAGATGGAATCCAACTGCAACGTGTCTCAGAGGTTAAGGATTTAGGCGTACGCTTTACAGCTGATTTAAATTTCCGAAAGCATACCACCGACGTTTGTAAAAAAGCATACCGCAATTTAGGGTTGGTCTTACGGCTAGGAAATCAGTTCTCGAACATCAGGGCTCTGAGATCGTTGTACGAAGCGCTGGTAAAAAGTCACTTGGAATGCAATGCTGTCGTTTGGTCACCACATGAAACCAAGTACAAGCTAATGCTAGAACGTATTCAAAACAAGTTCATGAGATTCCTGTACCTAAAGCAGTATGGTGTGTATCTAGGGTATCCACTTCTGTATCCCACACTATTTGTACTGGGCATGGTAGGATATAATAAACTGGAAGTAAGAAGGGAAGTAGCTATCGCCACTTATGTATTTAAAATTATGCGTGGTAAAATACACAACCCGGGCGTTTTAAACACGTTGGGGTTGTGTGTACCAGATGGGTACGTGGGACGGCGGAGGCGGCCGCCCCTGCTGTGGGAGCCGCCCGCTCGCACTAACCTGCTGCAGCACGCGCCGCTGACGCGAGCGCTGCGTGCGCTCAATATGGTGTCACAACGGATTGACTGTTTCAATTGTACTTTGAGTGAATTCACACGGGCCGCATTTGGTATTGTAGCTTCATGTTTGGAATAATAATATTATATATACTTATAACTACAACTACACTATTGTATTAGGTTAAGCCTGTGATGATAGCTGTATGTGTGTTTAAATAAATAAATAATAAATAATACAATTATACGAAAAAATCTGTAATAGTAAATTAAAACTTATAGATTTTCCCAGTGAGTTACAAAACTGTGCATACAAGATGTGTAATAATATTAGGCACAGAATTTACATAGATAGATTGTATAGTGATATAATTAATGCTATGACGGAGGCGTCAATAAAGAGTTGTGAACCACTAAGTGTACTGGGGTGGAACTCGTTTGTTAGAGAATCGCACAGGGAGGCTAGATCTCATTTTAAGTTATGGTGCGCGAATAGGAAACCTATTTCAGGCCCTATATTCGAGGCCATGAAGCCATCGAGAAATCTAAAAATGCTTCAAAACAACAGGGATCAAATACGTATGGCCAAGTTAGCTAGTCACCATGACAGTAAGTCTTTTAGTATGTTTGGGAAGCAAATAAATAAACTTAATCCGAGGTCTAGTCTTACAGCGAGTATTCAAGGGATGACAGAAGCTAATGATATAGCAAATATGTTCCGTGAGCATTTCAAAATTAGACCATTATTACCTGTACAGCAATAGATGTTTCAAACTTCACATCCGGTTGATGAAGTTCCAGCTAGAATATCCGCGAATGAGATCTCTAAAGTGATACGGAACATGAGAAAATGAAAATCTCCAGGGCTTGACGGCCTAAGTGTGGAGCATCTGAGGCACGCGGGTCCACACATATGTCGAGTGTTGGGCATGTTATTCACTTTTTGTATTATACATACGTACATTCCCAGTGATCTTTTAAAGTCGGTTGTGGTACCCATCGTGAAGAACAAATCTGGTGACGTCACTGATAGTAATAATTATACCACCATAGCTGCTAAAGTGCTTGATGGTTACCTGGGTAAGTATGTTAAACTTAACGATGCTCAGTTTGGCTTCAGACAGAACCTCTCTACTGAAAGTGAAATCCAGGTACTCAAGCACACCGTCAGATACTACGCAGATCGTAAGACCCCGGTTTATGTAGCCTTTTTGGACCTCACAAGGGCTTTTGAACTTGTTGATTATAACAAGTTGTGGGACAAGTTGAAAACAATGGGTTTGCCTGATGGCATTACCAATGTATTTAAATATTGGTATGAGCATCAGGCTCAAACCATGTTAGGTGGTCCGGTTCATTATCAGACACATATTGGTTGGCGTGCGGGGTGAGACAGGGAGGGCTAACCTCGCCTTTCCTTTTCAATTTATATATTGATGGTTTGATTCATGTATCTTACTTACTATGTAACCATTTACAATGATTTTATGCATTTATTTTTTATAGTTGTCTGGCAGATAGAGTATGTCATGCTCACTAAAATGTCCCGCTGATGGTGGCGTGTGTGTTTGGTCATTCGATTCCCTACAATATGGTTGAGTTAGGTGATGCTGACGCATGCCTCATGTTCGTGAAAGGGCGCTATCTGTTGGGACTGGTCATCTCTAAACTGTCATAGCAAAATGTTGAATTGTTAAACTAAACTCTTTTAGTATTGGTGTCATCTTACATTGTTTTAACAAAAACAGTGTAACCAATACCTACTATTGTAAACACTTATGTGATGAAAAAGAGTAACCATGGAGTTTCTTGCCCGTTCTTCTACTGAATATATAGGAACCTACACTTTGGAATGTGGCAATTAACTTCTGACAATTCAAAAGTGCCTGTAAATGGTTTATTTTACTTAAATGATTTGTATTGATTTGACTTAAAGTTGCTGCTGATTTTTAAGGCACTAACGTTTGGGTATGACATCTCTATATATAAAATCCCATTGTATGGGATGGTTCAATAATACAGTGCATTTTTTTTTTTCAACATCTTTGAATTCGTTTCCTGGCTAGGAATATTAATAAAATCCAATGACGCAGTTCTAGTTTTTATCAAAATTGGGCCTGAAACTTCTTTAAGTATTTTTCACTATACCTTATAGTTTCGGATTTGGCCATTCAAAAATACACCCTATATAAATATGTAAAAAAAAGAATAATTAAATATTATTATTATATTATATTATTATATTATTTAGACCACCTAAATTCCATACATAATAAAATTCAATTCACGATGGAATTAGAGAAAACCAAGTCACTGGCCTTCCTTGACATATTACTTATCCATAATCCGGATCATTCTGTTAGTCACACTGTGTGTAGAAAGCCCACCCACACAGAAAGAAAGATACTTGAACGGTGAATCTCACCACCATCCTTGTCAGTTAGCTACTGTCGCCAAATCTTTGTTACAGAGAGCACAAGGCATCTGCGACGCCGACCACCTGGCAGGGGAACTCAACCATGTGAAGCAAGTTCTCAAACATAATAACTTACGAGCTCCACATCCCCGTCGCAGAAGCCGCCCAAAGCCCACCACAGTTGATCGCCGACCTGCTGTCCTACCTTTCATCAAAGGGGTCACCGATAGAATTGGTCATATCTTGAAGCGTGCTTCTATCAAAACCTACTTCAAGCCACATAGAAAGATCAGCCAACTTCTCAGGCCGGTGAAGTGCCACATTCCCTTACAAGATGCAGGGGTCTACAAGATTGATTGCGATTGTGGGCTATCATACATAGGGCAAACAAAGCGTAGCATTGGCACCAGGTTGAAAGAACACATAGCTGACGTCAAGAATAGACGCTCAACAAAATCTGCAGTCTGTGAACATACAACAGACAAACCCAACCATTTTCTACGTTTTGACCAACCCCAAATCCTCGCGAAAGAAAACCGATATATACCGAGAATGCTCCGCGAGGCTATTGAAATTAAAAAACACCCAAATTTCAATAGAGAAGATGGTTGGCAATTACCATCTGTTTGGAACCCTGTACTGAAAATAATCAAGTCCCAAACAAAGTCAAGTCACAAGAAAAATCAAGATACTGTGAGCGATTACTGCGTGCATCGGAACACCTTTTAGTTTATAATTCGATAAAATTGTAAAATTGTATCTCTAAATTTAAAACGACTGTGACCCCTGAGTTTGTTTCGGTATTTCTTCTCAGGGATAGTCTTAGGAAATACCGTCGCGATTTAGTTTTAAACATGTATCAGAGACCAAAATAATTTTATGAATTTATCAATTATATGTACGGTAGACTGAAATAATTTTAAATAAACTGTTGAGACACCTGACACCTTAGTCCTCCTGCGACCACGAACGCTGCAAAGTGTTCGAAACGTCAGGAAAAACAAAAAACCAATAATACACGCGATTAATCCGGTTAAAAGTTGTTTTATTACAATGTGTAGTGATCGCGCAAACCTAAGATATTACTATAATTAAATATAGCCTCATAAAAGAATACTCACAGCTAGTGTAGTATCTGCATGCTCTGCTGTAACATGCTCCATGAGTGCAGTGTCAGTGAAGCCCATCCGGTTGCAGAATGGACATGTGTATGCCTGAGGCTGTTCTAAAGTTAGTGCCTCTCCACCGTAGTACAGATCTGAAGATAATATGAAAATATATGAAATAAGTATTTCAAAACTACTACTAACAGTAAATGCTTCTGGTAACAAAGTTAATAAGTAGTAACTTTACAAACATGCATGGATAAAAAATTATAACTCATTGTTTGACAAATACCATAGCTCATTAAAAAAGTAAAGATGTCTGTAGTCAGAAATGTTTCATAGAATTTTTCAACATTCTATGTTCATTCAATCCATGATGAATGAACCCCAATATGTAGTTGCATATTTTTAGTACATATTGTTGCATCAAATATTGTTTACATTACATTTATCATTCCTGAAATGATAGCTAATAGCTGTACCCATGACTTTGTTCATCTCAGTCCTGGACAAATAGTACTTTTATATTTATTTCTATCTTTTATATTAATAATTCCTAAACCCTTCAAGATAGAAAAACAGAATATACTTTAAAATTTATGTCATGTGAAATTAATATAAACCAATTTTTTTTGCTAATTCTACTGTCTGTAGCTAAGGTCGATATGATTCTATTTACAGAATGTAAACATCATCCCCCTGCCCTTATTCCAATTTATTTGGGATTGGCGCGACATATCTATAACCGGCTAAAGTTTTGGGTATGTTTTATGACCGGCCGCCTGCCTGACATCAACCCTCTTTGGGAATGCTGTTGTTGGTGGTAACCGCCACTGATACGGTCTCCTTCTATCTAGCGATGTCACACCAAATTTAATCCATGCGCCTGGTTCTGATGTTATCCTAATATTACACTCTACTAACCGGGCTATCACAACACAGAATGCAAACAATGTCAACATAAAAATTTCTTCTACATCTCACTAAATATTTCAAAATCATACATTTGTGAAGTTAATAGCAAGAAGCAAGATATTGTACCTAGTTCTATTTCGTTTTTATGAGGCTTCAGACACCCTAGGTGACTATGCCAGCCCCATAGAGGAATGCATATATTAATATTATAAAATGAACATAATGTTTATCTCACCCTTCTTGCATTTGAGCACATAACATATAAATCTCAGATGCACCTATACTCGCATGACATTGGTTTAGATAGAATTATATTTAAAACACCATTTTGCAACTTTATGTTGGGTCTGATATCTGATATTTATTTTAAAATTATGCAGCATAACAAACTTAATTAAAAATAGTTTGCTTAAACAACATATTGGTTGGTGTGTATTCTACACATATATGTCAATCAAGAAGATAACAATATTTCTGTTATTTCATGTATTATTAAGTTTTCAAATGCACTATCTTTGTTTTTAACCTTGTAGAGGTATAATGCATAAACATTTGGCATGAAGTCGGATATGTAGGTTTAGTACTGTAAATAGGTCTCACCAAAATCACTTCTAGATAGAATGCATTGCATAGGATGCTCTGTAGTGTGTTGGTTTGTGGTAGCGCCGGACTCATAGCAGGCCGCGCACAAGTCATAGTCGATGCAAATCAAACATTTGTATCGTCGTCCTCTGAAGTTATTTTTCAAACAAGAATCACAGCTGACTCCTGAAAATATGTCAATATACACAATACAAAAACAATTCTTAATTTTCTTTCACTAGATGAAAATGACATGATAATATAATGCATAAAACTTGTTACTACGATGTGATGACAGTATTTTCATATTTTTTTGCAATGAAATTCACAGTGACAATAGCATCGAACAAATTTTGATTATCATTACCCACCTTCATGGCGATTCATTTTCGCCAGAAAATGTCGTCGAAACAGACACTTCTCGGCACCAGGATTACCGGTACTATATGAGGTATTTATATTACTATTCTAAAATAAGTAGCACAACATATAATATATTAAAATACAAGATTGTTAACAAAAATTTCCAAGCAAACCTAACCCAACCAGGCCATAATGACGTCACATAAATGATTTTTTTTTTTTTTATTTCCTTCGCCCTAATCGGGCAGGCTAAGGTCTTAGACCATACCGCCTCGTCTTCAGTGTTCTTGAATAAAAGTAAGGCCAAAGCCTCGTCTTCAGTTACTTCCTTCTTTTTTTAATCAAGTATAAAAAGTTATTGCAGTTATTGCCCCAGTAAAACGGTGGAAATTTTACTGAGTCTTCGATGGAGTTTAGGAGTGAACACAAAAAGTCATGATTTTCAATTTTATACAATTTGCCCACACTCGTACACCTTCATGAACACATAATGGTTAATTATCCACCATAATTACACATTATACTTCGGAGAAACACAAGTTTTGGAAAACAATATAAAATCGACAACGTGCACTTTACATTTTCCCGCCTAAACTCTCACATAAATGAATGAACCATCGATGTAGGTTTTTTCTTTTCAATAGTAGGCAACGGCATAGCTCACTCGGCTAAATCTGTCAAGTAAAACATTTAATTCAAAAAGTATAAACAATACAAATGTTTAAAGCCGAACTCAGTATGGTATTATTTGTCAGTACCAATTACCCATATTTTTTTTTTTTATATTAATATGTAAAAATACATAATTTATAAATATAAAAAATAGTAGGCCACCGGCATCGGGAACAGGGTCCAAGCTACCGGTGGTTAGGGCTCCAGAGAAAGGAACCTCCTCACAATGCGTGCCGTATCGAGGAGTACTGCTTTCTGTGTCATCCCCTTGATCCAGCCGCCTAGCGAGAGCCTTTTTAGGTGTTGATCAAGGCTCTTCGCTATTAGTCCATTAGCGGAAACGACTATCGGTACAATGATTGCAGAGTCCACATTCCACATGTCGGCAACCTCGTGCGCCAGAGATATTTGTTTTGTTTATCTTTCTCCGCTTTCACGAGGTTCTCGTCATGAGGGATAGTAATATCAACAATCATTGTGCGGCGCTCGAATCGATCTATCACCACTATATCAGGCTTATTGGTGACAATAGTCCTATCAGTAATGATAGATCGATCCCAGTACAATGTGATATAACCATTTTCAAGAACTGGGTCGGGTGTATACCTATAGTATGGCACCGTACACTCCACAAGGTTGTAGTGCAAAGCAAGTTGCTGGTGGATAATCCTGGCCACTAGATTATGCCTGTGCAAGTACTCCCCGTTAGCAAGTCGAGAACAACCGGAGATGACGTGTCTAAGGGATTCACCGGGGCGATATACATGCCCGACATATGTCAACTGTCCCATCCTTTAGAATATACCTCCAGTAGTTGTTCGTCATAACAACTTCGTCCATAATTGCACAGACAAACCCTTTAGTTTCCCCAAGGAGATCACCGAAACGTAGCCAGGATACCGACGCGAGGAAATCTATATCGGGCCATGAAGGGTCCGGAAAAATCGCCCGTGTAGCTCCTTACCTTGCCATACCTCGTTGCGGTCATCTGTACCGAGTACGGTAGGTTTACGTCGGTTTGGAGAAAATATTCTCTGAGACTACACATCTCACGGTTGTGGAGGATCTTTGCATTTAAAAAGCCTCAACCCCCACACTTCCGTGGTATGTACAGTCTCATCACCGAAGATCGTGGGTGATGCATCCGATTTGCCGTAAGCAGTGTACGGACTTTTCTATCCGGGGCGTCCAGTTCAGTCTGAGTCCACTTGAGTATGCCAAAGGAGTACATCAGGACTGGCATAACCCAACCGTTAAAGGCGCGAACCTTGTTGCCACCTGATAAAAGACTGTTCAGAACTTCACTCAGGCGGCCAAAGAAGCGCTCCTTTAACTATTGCCTCATGCTTGCGTCACCGATGCCCAAAGCCTCCGACATACTCAAGTATTTATAGGTTTCGGTTGAGGAGAGTGATCGAAGTTTTATGGAATCTGAGATTTGAATTCCCTCAGATTCCACAATCTCACCTTGCTTCACATGCATGACTGCACACTTATCCACTCCAAATTCCATCCTGATGGAGTTACTAAAGGTTTCTGTTACCTCTAGTCAGCCTATCCGTTGCAATTTAGTTGGCGCAAACAATTGAAGGTCATCCATATAAAGAAGGTGAGAGATAACCTGACCACCTCTTCGCAACCGATAGCCCAGTCCTGAATCCTCGAGCAGAGTACTAAGAGGATTCAGAGCTAGACAAAACCATAACGGACTTAGGCTGTCACCCTGAAATATACCCCGCCTGATTGTAATAGGTTCAGCGTTCCCTTGAATCTGTCCGCATCGTGGATAGCAAAGGACTGTTCTCCATTGCTCCATACATGACTTCAAGAAAGTGCGTAGAGTTGTATTAATTTTATACAACTCCAGCACCCTCAAGAGCCAGGCATGGGGCACGGAGTCGTAGGCCTTCTTATAGTCTATCCAGCATGTTGACAGATTCGCGAGTACGTCGAACCTGTTGGCTTATGGCCATATCAATGAGGAGTAGCTCCTTGGTACCGCGGGATCCCTTCCTACATCCATTCTGAGAGGCAGACATGATCGAGTTATTTTCAATATGATTATAAATTTTTGCTCTCAAAATGGACGTAAGAAGTTTATAGACCGTTGGCAAACAAGTAATCAGGCTATAGTTTTTGGGTTCCGCGGTATTACCTGTCTTATGGAGCAGGTGGGTAAGCCCTGTTGTTAGAAATTGGGGTAGCGATCCCGATTCAACAGCATGTTGGAATTGGGATGCCAAGCAAGCGTGAGAACTGCGTAGCTATTTGATCCAAAAGTTGTGCAGTCCGTCTGGTCCCGGTGATTTCCAGTTTGGCAACGGACGGACTGTACTGGCTACGTCTTGGGGGTCAATGTTGATGGCCCCCATTTCCTCTAGTGGTTCGCACGCTTGCTCAACCACCCTCATCCAATTACCCTCGTTGTGAACGACGGGCATCGACCAAATGTTGCGCCAAAACGAAGTCGTGGCATCAAAATCCGGTGGATGTCCGTCATTCACATTTTGATCGGGTCGCTCCCAATTTCTGTAGACCCAACTTTGATCTTTGCACTGGAACATGCGATTCTGGGTATAGCGATCCACTCGCCGTTTATACCTACGGATACGGCTTGCCCAATTATTTTTACCATTATGAATGTTGTGAGAAGAGTATATATATATATATATTATTATTTAATGCACTTAATTAATTAATTAAATTATTATAATATAAACATTTCATGCGCTCACATTATAATTATATTTCATTGGTGGTACTTTGTAAAGAAAGCAGCTTTTAAGGACCCTGAGCAGTGTATAGAGTATGACTGATTCAGATGATGAATGACTGAATGATTTTAGCCTACCTATAATAAATAATAATAATACCATTGCGGAGGCGAGACCTGTCTCTGCCGGCAGTAGTGAAGGCTACGCAGACAGATAAAGTGAACTGGAGAGGAATGGCTTCCGGGGCCGATCCCTCTCGGATAAACCAACCAACCAACCACCTCGGCGCTTAACAGCCGAAACACCGCCTGTATGATTTAAGATAGGCGGCCCTTTGGGGTCACAGATGCTTAGAGAGGGGACTCTGTTTACCCATCGTGATCCCAGAGAAGACGGTGGCAGCGAGGCCTAGGGGAGACCCCTGTACAGTCTCTCCAGGGATGTGACTAATAGGAGCAGCATAGCGGGGGTGCTAGAGCTGGTCTATGACGTGTCTCCCTCCATATGCTGATGTTGACCACCGAGGTGGTTTTAGTTAGGTAAGAATCCCACACAACCCGATCTTATCCATAAAGCCCGGGCGTGTTTGTGAAGGCTTCCCCACGAAAAAAAGAATTGGTATATCTTTTCTTATTTCAGTGATTGATTGGTTTCGCAGTTACCTGTCTGGTCGCCGTAAACGCATTTGCATTGAGGATACGTCATCGTCGTGGTGCTATACTACTGTCGGTGTACCGCAGGGTGACGTTTAATCTCCGCTACTTTCCTTTTTTCATTTTTTATAAATTCCATTTTTCATCAACTTATTTCTTACTACCACCTTTACGCAGATGATCTTCAAATTTACTGTCAAGCACCTCAAAGTAATCTGACAGAGGCTGTATGCAATATTAATCTCGATCTTATGCGAATAGGCGATTGGAGTATGAGATATGGACTACATATTAATCCTGTGAAGGCGCAAGTTGCAATAGTGGGCAGTTCCAGGTTGATTTCTCGAATAGACTGGTCGACACTTCCGCAAGTTTCTTTTGATGGTACTATAATCCCTTACATGAGTAAAGTTAAGAACTTGGGGATTTTTATCGATGGAGACTTTTCATGGACTGCGCAGCTAAAAGAAGTTAGTCGCAAGGTGTTTGCTTCGGCAGCTTCTTTGAGACGGCTTCGTAACTTTCTTCCGTTAACCACCAAAGCTGCGCTTGCGCAATCTCATCTTCTCCCTATCCTCGATTATGCTGATGCCAGCTATCTTGATCTTACCGTAGACCAATTTGAAAAACTTGAGCGGCTTCAAAATTTTTGCATAAGATTTATATTTGGCCTGCGCAAATATGATCACATATCACACTACCGCCAGAAGCTCAAGTGGCTACCGATTCGTCATCGCCGAAATGCTCATATTGTTTCACTTCTATACAGCATACTGTTTAATCCGACAACTCCTCCATACCTTAAAAATCGTTTCATGTTCCTTGGTGACACACACACGAGATGACTTCGGTCATCAGAAAATCTGAAGTTAAAAATGCCTATCCACTCAACAACCTTTTTCGACAGATCTTTTACCGTGCAAGCTGCCCGACTATGAAATGCGTTGCCAGTAGAAATAAGACGTACTCAGTCATTGCCAATATATAAAAAAATTGTGAAGGATTATTAATTGACACTATAATTTAATATTTATACAGTCCTTAATCCGCTCATTTGGTTATTGTATTATTAATTTATGTAATATTTATTCATACGTAATAGAATATTTATTGTATATATACATATATATTAAATATTTATTTTGTATTTATAGTACGTATGTTTTTAAGTAGTACGCCACAACCTACCTCAACAATAATTTCTTCTTCTCCATCCTAAGGTTGCCTGGAAGAGATCGCGGTAAGCGATAAGGCCTTTCTTAATTTGGTGTACAATAAAGAATATATAAATAAATAAATTTCTTCTTTAACTTTATTCTTTTCTTTATCAATTAGTCTCATCCATAATTCTTTTCCCTTAGCATCGACAGGAAACCTTTTAGTATAAAAAAAATATATCAAAAAAGTGTTATATTCATTGAATTTGTAGTAAAAAATTTGTAAATAACATATTCATTACGCTATCACATATAGGCTCTGTATTCACCGCCTAAAGGTGATAGCGCAGGAAACACCAACTAGTTTCATTCGGGGTCTGTTTTTAAAATTATATTAGTAGCGCTTTTCGTTAGATGATTATTAACAACCAAGATCCGCACAAAGTAGATTGGCGGTCCAGATTCGAACCGCATTTGGGGACTACTGTAATAGCCTGATGAAATATATTTATTATGTAACCACATGTGGGCCACTAAGCTATGCTAAGCTTCATAAATGTTATAAGCGTTCAGACAGACACACTGACAAACAGACAGAAACGTTTCCAAACATTTTGGTTTCATCTTCTGTGTCGATAGTATTGGGTACCCCAATTAAAATTTTGGTAAAATTATCAATGTGCAGAGATAGTTGGTACAAATAAATTCTGATATCGGAACTTTTTGTTCTAAAATTTCATCGACACATTATGGCAACACTGGTTGACAGTCGGAATCTCAGAAGTAACATTGACTTTGACATTAGGGATGAATATACTTGCAAAATTCAATACCAAGGCTTACGGGTCGAAAACCAGGTATTAAAAACTTTATTTGGCATTCGATTTAGTTCGTCGTTGTAAATACTTGCATAGGAAATTGATCCTTATTGTAATATCGATAAGAAGCAAAATCGTACTTTGCTAATAAAAATACCTTGTACGAATATGCTCGTTATATAAAAGGTAACACGTATTAATTTTCTATGCAAGTATTTTCAACTCTAGACGCTGCTACGCTACGTGCCGCGACGGGCAGTGAGGGGCGCCGCCGAATTACTTGCATAGAGAATTGATTTGTATTGCCTTATAAATTAGGATTATAATCGTATCAACGAAAAAATATTTAGAAGTTTAAAGTAATTTTTATTAGCAAATACGATTCTGCTACTTATTTCTATGATGATATGGACCAATTTCCTAGGCAAGAGTTTTTTTTTTGTCAAATACTTATATACTTGCAAGTTTTTTCCTCTCGTACCAGGGTGCCGGTGCCGCACTTCAAAGCAAAGCCCTGGTTTTAAAACCTGGTCGGGTAAATACATCACATCTCTAATTGACATACTGCATGACTTTGACACTTAACAGTTGACAATTATTTTAAAAAATAACTTACGTTTCCCTCATTGCATTTTTGTTGAGTCTCAGCTTGCAAATTAGTTCGTAATATAGTACTTACCAAAACCACTTAGTACACCTATTAAAATTTAAAATTAGAGCAGTCATATATATCAGTACAGAATTTATCTTGATTCGCCGAAAAAAAATATCACTTCGTCGTTTTGCGCGGGAATTTGATGTCATTGCATGTAATGAAATTGGATCATTTTTAGGAAGGAAGATGACTGATGCGCTTTGTCATTTAGTTGTAGATGGAAACGAAGTTTTGGAATTCAAACTGGGTAAGATTTTGGTAATTTAACAATTATATTAAATCTGTTGTAGGTACCTACAGTTTTGCTTTTTTCTGTCTTGTTAAGTAACGTTATTATGGCCAAGTCCATGCTAGAGAGTTACCATAAACTTTCATTTTGCTTTCAGGGTATATTCATTGTAAAATCTTATTAATTTTTCATATATATTTACGCTTTCAGTTAGATCAGTAGATGATCTCGAAAATGATGACACAAGTTTCGGTCCCGAGATGTGTCATCAAGTGTTCGGAGAGAACGAAAACATATTTGGTTATACAGACTTACACATTAGGCTTTATTATAGTGCTGGAAGTCTTCAGACATATCTTGGTATTGAATATACAGAAAAGGTAATGATTATCTATGATTATGAGGTTTATTTTACGCAACACTTAATATATTATCACAGATAAATCTTTTAAATAAACATGCATGCATAGCAAACTCAAGTTTTTCGATATTTAATATATTTGCTTAAGTATTGGAAGTTCCAATGTTACAATTGCTTAATTTGTGTAACAAGCTTTTGTTTAGCTACATTCAGCTATTTAAATTAACAAACTGAAAGTAAAACTTTATGTTTGAATGTAGAACTGCAGAGCTTGCTTTTCAAAGAAAACTGAAAGTATATAGTAGTATAATTACTGTGTACATGACATGCATCGAGTAGAATTATCATTTAAAATCTGGTATAAGTTTATGTTAAATCATACATTTTTATATTGAACAGGGTATATTATTGCAGAAATTCTTGACTGTTATAAACATGATTTATTCACAGATTGAACCAAATAAATCTGAAGGGATGAAACCAGATGATGTGGAGGGGGCTTTAACTAAAGTGCTAGCACCTGGATATGTCACCAATTTAGACCACTTTGTGTCTATATTGAAGAAGGATGAGTCATTCACACCTCATGGGCTGTTGCTGCATGCATTCTCAGTTGAACCTTGTAAGTATTGTTTAGCTGTTGGCCGTGGTTGTTGTTAATTAATAGCAGTTGCTATGTCAGAGGTCTAGGGGTGGTTTCAACTACTTTTGATACTAAGTTAGGAACTAACCACATGAAAGAAGAAGGAAGAATTTCCCACATTACTTAATCAATCATCATCCAACAGTGCCATAAATGTTTTATCCCTGTCTCAAAATCAAACTATATTTTTTTTATTTCAAATAGGCCCATGCACCTGGCTTTGACTTTTCTTAATTGCCTGTAGCACTTAAGTTGGTCTTATGGAGAAAAGCCGGCAAAAAACTCCATAGACACTCTTTTAAAAGACGTGTTCTTTACAATTAAAATTTATTAATGTGAGAATAATGCAATAATGTTGAAGAAAAGGCAGAAATTTAATTATATAAAAAACCAAAATTATAACCAGAGCTATTACGAGCTGACCAGTCCCAACAGATAGCACCCGTTCATGAGTATGACGTGCGCATCAGCATCGCTAAACTCAACCATTTTGAAGGGAACTCAACGACCCAATACACAACGCCACCATCAGCAAGACATTTTAGTGAGCATGACAAACTCATAATACCCGGTCATAGGCTGTTATGTGAGAGTACTTCTTTAATGTAAAGATTAACATTAATGTCCACATAATGCTCACATTTTACAGAACAGTAGTGAAGCTACAAGACATAATACAATATTTATTAAGAAAATTACATTAAGTAACTGTTTAAAAAAAAGAAACAGTTATGTCAAATAACAATACAGCAAACCAAACTTTTCGCAAATTTAAACTAGTAGCAGAAGGTACTAGATTAGAATAGTTGTCATGTGATTATGTAAGATTTACATAAATATCAAGAAGAAAAATTTAATATATATAATATATATGTCTAGTTGTCAAAATAAGGTATAATAAAAAACAGTAATTACCAAAGTAATCTGTACAGGTTACATCCATTCATGCAATAAATTAGATAGTGCCAGTGGGTCGCTGTGTGCAGGAGGGGATTGTGCGCCAAACATCCTTATCTTCAATGTAGTGTGTGACGCTTTAGATATTAAAATGCGTTTGATAACTACCTTAAACTTATCATCTGGAAGATCTGTAATATTAGATGGGATCTTATTGTAGAACCTAATACTGTTACCCATGAATGATTTGCTGGTCTTTCTAAGCCTAAAACTGGGGACTATAAGCTTGTGCTTATTACGAGTGTTTAGATTGTGGTTGTCACTCTTCTTATTATAATCGGCAATATTTTTGCGAATGTACATGATATTACTGAATATGTACATCGATGGCAAAGTAAGTATATTTATTGCCTTAAACAATTCACGTAGTGACTCACGACAGCCAAGATTATAAATAGCTCGGACTGCTCTTTTTTGTAATATAAAGATAGTCTCAACGTCAGCAGCCGAACCCCACAGTAAGATGCCATAGGACATAATACTGTGGAAATAAGCAAAATATACTAGTCTAGCCGTTGCTACATCTGTCATCTGTCTTATTTTCCTAACAGCGAAAGCAGCAGAGCTGAGTTTGCCTGCAAGTGCCTCTATATGAGAACCCCATTGCAGTTTAGAGTCTACTGAAACGCCTAAGAAAACAGTTGAGGGAACCCAATCCAACACCCTACCATCAAGTTTTATATTTGAATTTATATGGGGTACGCTTGGTATGGAGAACCTAATACATTTGGTTTTATTCGAGTTAAGAAGAAGGTTATATTAGCAGAGAACTATTTAGATACTTTATTAAGTGTATTGTTGAGTTCTATCTGATCCCTATCCTTTCTATTTACTTTGAATATAAGGGATGTATCATCAGCAAAGAGAACCATATTGGTCGTATTATCCTTGATAAGGTAGGGAAGATCATTAATATAAACTAGGAACAAAAATGGGCCTAGAATTGATCCTTGAGGCACCCCCATTTTGACAATTGCACCCGTTGAAGTTACATTATCAATAGCCACCCTTTGATTCCGATTCAACAAGTATGAACTTAAAAATCCATTGATCTGCCTCGAATTCCATAGTAATTTAATTTCACAATGAGCGTTCGGTGATCCACGCAGTCAAAAGCTTTCGAAAGGTCACAAAGCACTCCTATAGCATCTTGTGCCTCCTCCCAAGCCCCCAACACTGCTTGGATCACAGTGGACCCGGCATCCACTGTCGATCGTCCCCTAGTAAACCCAAACTGTTTGGCATGCAATATTTTATTTTTATTAAAGTAAACTAACATTTGTTTTAACATTACTTTTTCAAAAATTTTGCTCAAAGCTGGTAGCACAGATATTGGCCTATAATTAGATGGGTTATTATGGCAGCCTGATTTGAAAATGGGTACGATTTTACTTAGATTCATAAGATCGGGAAAAACACCGTCTGTGATGCAGCGATTAAATATTGACGCCAGCATTGGCGCTATCTTAGTAATTATTGATTCAACCGCCTTTATTGACAATCCCCATAAGTCCTCAGTTTTCTTAATGACAATTGTTTTAAATGTTTTTATTATGTCAATGTGGGTTATGAAATTAAATTCAAAGTTTGTGGAGTGTAACTCAACGCTTTCCTATAGAAGAGTTCCTGTTCTAGTGCAAGTAAATGTTTTGTTAATGTAATTTGATTGATTTTTATCTATTTTAATGTGAAATATGTTTTAAACATAACATTGCATCACACCTGTATTCTGTGAAGGGGTAGGTATTTCACCAATAATGTTATGATATACAATATAATTGGTGGCAAGCCTACTGCCATCTACCCGGTGTTGGCAACACCAACAAAACATTATATGTAATAGCTATTTTAATTCTTATATGCTATCAATTTGAATCTTGTTCATTCACTCTATCTACCATACATCTCACTCATTCATTTGTTACAATTCTCTCTCTCTCGAATTTTGGATTGCCGTCAAGGCAGACGTGTTTCTGTTGTGCTCAAAAATAAATAGTGTGTAAAAGTAAAAGGACTTTTGAATTGCCAGCAAGCCTCCGCCCACTATCTACCAATAAAAAATTCTTCATACAGTCCACAAATCCTACACCCGGCATGAATCCAAGCTCAACTCAATAAAACTTTGCCACCACCTGGGAATCAAACCCAGGACCTCATGCTGAGCAGTCACGCTTGAGACCACTAGACAATGAGGCAACTGAAAAATGCATGCAGCAAAAAAGCTAGAAATATGTTTTATTTCTAATAGTTCTAGAAAAATTACAATACATCATTCAGTAAAAATATAAAAAAATAACAATCACTATATAATAACTACTGTTGAAGTAGTTATTAACATACTAAGTACATTGTGTTATTGTCAAAATCAAAACGTCTTTATTGTGAGACAGTGGTAAACAGGATGTTAACTTTTGTTAAGCATAGTGTGAGCTCACTGCTCAGCCGAATAGGCTTACAATATTTTATTATAACCTAAGATTATAATAATTTTTACCTTATACTATATTTTCTATTTTATTGCATCAAAACATAAATAACTTGCCCTGGCATTAAAAAACGCCTCTCACTTTCATGCAGTAAACCTGTCACATAAGAACTCTTGGATTGTGTAATATGGTCTCAGTACTAAAAAGTATTTAATATTTTCTTAAATATTAAGACGTCTTTGGTCTCTCGTATTACTTTAGGTATTTTATTATAAATTCTCGACGACATTCCAAAGAAAGTTTTAGAGAATAAGGCTGTCTTTGAAGCCATATTTACTATTTTATCTGCGTGTCTACGAGAGGATAGGGTGCCGAAAATATTGTTATTCGTTATTACAAATGTCGCAACTTCAAAAATATATAGTGGCCGAAATTTTTTTTTTTTTAATGTAGGCATACAGCTGTCTGGTATATTGATGCCACAAACCGCTCTAAGGCATTTCTTTTGGGCTCTAAAAGCCAATTCTCTCTGTCTGTAGCATTTCCCCAAAATATCAGTCAGTATAGAATAAGTTCCCAGAATATGATTATTTTATGATTAATCTTCACACTAAATTATGTACACACATAAATGGATTGGTTTGCAGGGCACACTTTGTGCATATCTGTATGTATAATATTTCCTTATTGAATAATTCAAACAGAGTATTGTTTGTGCATACACCATGGTGTGCATAACATGCCTGTCTGACTTCTTTAACTTTGATTTTTAATTAAACACATTTAAACTAAAATTTCAATATCAATTTAAACTATAACAACTATGTACAAGAAAATGATAATAAAAGTAAAATATATAACATAAAAACCAAGCGTTGTTTAGGCGTCGAAGTATTCCTAGTAAAGATGATACCAGATCAGGAGGACATTTGCGTAGGTTGTGACCTTTTATGTGTAAAAGAACTCAAAACCGCCAGACATTCAATGATGTTCATGGATGAATTGCTCGCCCACATAGTACTCACATTCACATTTCAAAGGATCAATAAATATCAAAGAATAATGTCGGAAAGAATAATCATAATTAAATATTAAATGTTAAAAATATATACATGATGAATGAGAGGTTACTTAACTTTTTTATTCTAGCTTTATATTAAAAAAAAAAATGTGTAAAAAAAACCTTTTTTTTTACACATAAAAATGCTAAGACCATGTCTAATCTAATTAGCACAACAGATTTTTTGTTATTTTCGAGTAAAAGTACCAATGATTTTTCAAAAAAGTAATTTTTGAGATCCTTTTTGTAACAATTCCCTTGAATTGTCATTTCACATAATATAAAAGAATCGACTTTCTAACTTTAATGCAAGTAATCAAAATCTCGATCTAAAGTGAAAAAATAAAGTTCTACTGAGTCAGTGTAATTTTTTTTTAAATAGCCTGCCTGTGTTACTCGATAATTTTTAAAACTTTGCAAGACTATAAGTTTTCTAAATAATGCAAATAAGTGGTTGCTGATAGTTATTATTTGCTGAAAGCGGCCCTCAAAGGAACAAAGATGGGATTTAGTTCATACAATCAAAACAACTTTTCACTCATGTTTGTTATTGATATGAAGAATAATCAATCATAGAACGGCTTCTAGATTGTAAAAAATTTCATCAGGCTAGATACTTATATTTGCATATTTATTTATGAACATTATGGTTGACAAGTCATATGATAATATACATACTTAAAATCACGCCTGTTTTCCATAGGGGTAGGCAGAGACTATCGATTTCCATTTGCTACGATTTTGACACACCTCTTTCGCTTCATCTATGCTCATAACCTCTTCATATATGCTCGCCGATTAAATATGAACCATTAAATTGGTTATTTAGCACTTAAAGAACACTTAAAATAGTATTAATAATAAAGAACTCACCCTAGCGGGCTTCTGAAGCTCTTGTTGCATCCCTATTTTAAAAAGGTTTCTAACTAAAAAAAAAGGTAAAAAAATTTCTGGTGGTATTTTCTAGATATTTTTTCATTAAATATTTTCTGTGCTATAATTAAAGTTCAGAAATCATACAATTAGTGGAAAATATGTCAAGAAATTATAGGAAATTAGGATGCAACATGAACTTAAAAAAGTCTATCTTCTAACGTTTCACTTAAACTATTTTCCAGAAATATTTTAGTGATGAACAAGGGGAGCAATTCCATTATAATATCAAAAGTAAATTTTGCATACTTGTGTAATCAATGACTGTAAATATATTTTTTTGTTTTTAGTTGATGGTGGCGATAAACGCTCATTTGAAGTATATTATTGTGAAACATCTACACCTGGTTTTCTGTCATTCCATGAAAGGCTACAGACTTTCTTGCTATGGTATGTGGATGCGGCATCGTTTATAGATGTGGATGATGATCAATGGACATTTTTCACAGTGTGAGTAGTGTATACATGGTTTGGTGTTTTATTTTTTGAAAGTTACGCTGTTAAAGTAGCAGCCTTGAAGTTGCCATTGTAAAGTTAATAAATGGCAAAATTTCAAATATTCCATTCTTAGAGGTCTGCATATTGTAGTTGGTAGTGTTTGGAATATTCATCCGGTGGGCGCAGGTTCAAATCGTCTCACGACTCACGACCGTAGATAACCATAGAGCTGTTGCGTGGCATGCATGAAACGTGTTTAAAAAATATATAAATATTAGCTAATATTAATTATTTTTTGTTATGGTTGTCATGGTTGTTCACCAGTCACCAGCACAATTAGGTTACAAAAATATTATTTGTAATAACTTAGTATGTTTGCTTTGCAATATTTGTGGCATAGCTTGTCCACATTGTATTGTTGTTGAAATAGAAAAATATATTTTAACAAAAAAAGAACCAACTCCAAAAATCTTTCTGATAAGTAAAAATGCACTAAAAACTAAAACAAATTTTTGTATTGAAATTGAAGTAAGCAAATTGTATTATTTGCTTACTTCAATTTGCACACAAATATTTAAAAAAAATCTGAATAAAATCAATTTATTAGGACAATAATATACAATTATTATTATTTTTGAAGTCGGTGTCAGCCAAACTTTAAAAATAATTAGGAATTTTCCTAAAATTTGCAAAGTATATTTAAAAGTACATTAACCATCATTATTATTACGATAATATAACAATACCTAATTGAACCTAATTACAAATGAACACAACAACTGCCTAGAGCGACAACTTAGTTACGTAATACGCTACTTCATGAATCTTACACGTTTGTTATCCTTCGCTGGCACCGACTCCAAAAATAATAATAATAATTGTCTATTATTGTCTAAATTGATTTTATTCAGAACTCTCTAAGTTTAAAAAAATATTTGTATGTAAATTGAAGTAAGTAAATAATGCAATATTTTTTTTACTTTTTAGTGCATTTTTATTTAACAGAAAGATTTTAGGAGTCGGTTTCTTTTTTTGTTAAAAAATATTATTTTTGTTTCTTTTTAGTGAATCTTGCGTTCCATAGCTGATTTATCGGAAGTGAATATGGGTAGACCTACTCAACGCGCTGTCCTTATGGGTAGGGGCCATTTAATTGAGACGAGCAAAGAAGGGGAGAAACGCCTATATCAAAGTAGGAAATCTAGATATAAGGCTATTTCAAAAGAGAGTAGTGAACTGCATAAAACAAGATGAAATTAATTAAAAAATTTAATTAAAACCTGACTAGCCTATGTTACTCACGGGTCAATGTAAGGATTCTAACGATACCCCATACATCGAAATCAGTTCAGGCATTTAGAAGTTATGGTGGAATAGGTAAAGAAACTCACAAACATACTTACTCTTAATTAAAAGGATTAAGCGTGCGATATGTATTCGCACGCTTAATCCAATCCTGTCGCTATCCAAAAAAGTCAACTTTACAGGAGAGCCAAAAAACACTTTTCTTGTAGGAATATGGTGTAATACGTAAGAATTCATGCGTAATTTTATTATTATTTGTTATAGAAACTATATATATAGGTATATACTGTATGTCCAACTTGAGCCCAAAATAATTTTACTTTATTTGTATATATTTGTATTTTGACTGTTATTTACTTTAAAGTGTCACTTTTACTTTCATTATTTTTATTATTTTCTGTCTTAGTGACACCCTATACATTTAAAAAAAAAATAATATTACTGTTTCCTATAGCCTTAAATTATTTTTGTATTGCGAAAATGTGATGGGTATAAATTACTGACTACAAAGTTCTTATTTCAGAAGTGCCAGTTAGTAAAACTAACAGTATTTTATGAAACAAAAACAAAAAACGTTTTGTTCAGGTAATCAATTCAATTTATTGAAAATAAATCTAGGTTTTTTTTTATCAACATTAACGTTCTATTAGTTTAAAAAAAACGAAAAACAGTATCAAGAAAAAAAGTCGTATAAACGTCTTCTCTAAAATAATGATTTGTGTGGAAACAAGCGGTGCTATTAGCATTTGTTTCATGCAACTCAGGCGTAATCAATCAGTATTTAATACTAAAAATAACTAATTTTATCATCGTATCATCTTTCAATTTGCACTCAAAATTATAATAATAGGTACTGAAACTGATTCTTTGGCAACATACTAAACTATAAAAACCATAATTTAAGGAATCGATGGATAAGCCATTCAGTATATTAACAAAATAAAAAATTACAAAATACTATTGTAAATGATTCTGCATAGTAGGTACTGGGGGATTAAATCATTGTCGATTAAGGACTTTATATCTTTTTTTTTCTCGACGGTAATAGTTTTCTATCATTCAGTTATTTTAAAGGAAAACCCCTCCGGTTTGCATTCCGTCTAGACTTCTAGAGCGAGAATTTCTGTTTTGCGCTATTCAATTAAGTGGTCTTCGGTGAAGGAATTTTTGTAAAAAATCTTAATGTCCATGATCTTCTTTCACAAATTTTATAACTTTAATGTCAGAATGTGTAACTGTGCCCCATCAGTATTTTTATTAAATTGAGTGCCAAATTCTTGATAAAAAAATTTAAATATTTAAAATCGGCATATAGCTGCATTCCTTTGACATTATGCGGATTGCCTCGTTTTTACCTGATTTTATGCATTTTACCAATTCCGTTAAGTTTTGTAAGAAAAATAATAGTAGCCAAAACGACATTATACGTAATTTGACGATAAGCTGTAACGGACTAGTTAAAAAAGTAAACAATATTTTTAAACTAAATTGACACTAAACGAAAAGTGACACTATGTCGTCTAACTATTGAAATAAATATGAGTGAACCTTAGTGCAAATGTGAACCTATACACAAAATGACACTTTTGCAATAGCAAAAAAAAAAACATACAACAATTATGACTAGTAAACCGTTTTTATTACTAAAATGACACCTTTGCACTCAAAAATCGTTACTTATGTCCTTACGGACGCGTTATTTTTTGGTTAAAGTCAGTGTGGCTCTGAGGAGAGGAAAATATTTTGTTTAGTGACGTAGTGGACCACTGCCATCTAGCGGGTATTTATGTAACTTTGATACCAGTGCAAGCGCGATTACATGCGGTTTGACGTTTTACAACAGATGGCTTAAAAAGTCGATTTTGAGAAATTTTGAATAGTGACAGTATTGGATTAAGTGTGCGATATATAAACTCCTTTTTTTGGGCAGTCGTGTAAAAAGACGTTTGAGAATGCGGGCTTACACAAAAAGTATTAAATAGCAAAAAAAAAATTACGGAGTTCCGGTACTTATCTTCCGGTTTCATCATCATCATTTGATGATGAAGCTGGAAAATAGGCAGTTCATTAGAAATATTCTAGAGACAGACTAGTACACCATTTCGTATACTTGGATGACGTATTATTTTTCAGTTATTTTGGTTTAAATACCAAAATACCAAACAAATTTTTATAAAATACTAGCTGTGCCCGCAAACGTTGTTTTGCCATATAAATAAAAAAAATTAGGGGTGGACTACCCCTAACATTTAGGGGGATGAAAAATAGATGTTGGCCGATTCTCATAGATACCGGATAAGCACAAAAAATTTCATCAAAATCGGTCAAGCCGTTTCGGAGGAGTATGGCAACGAAAACTGTGACACGAGAATTTTATATATTAGATTAATGCGACCAATCTGAAAGGAAATTCTTTCAAATAAAAAAATATTTTTCCAAATCGGTTCATAAATGACGGACCTCTGAGGGAACCAACATAAAAATAAAAATACAACCAAATTGATAATCTCCTTTTTAGAAGTCTGTTAAAAAATAGAACTCTTAGTTCTATTTGTTTTTATTTGACTTTTTTCTGTCTCAGCTATTAATGGTTAAAGCTTATTTCAATCTTTTATTTGGATGTCATAACATGTTAAGCAACTGAAGCCATGTACCACAATGTTCCTCAATAAAACTACATAAACCTGAGTTCTGTGGTGTAATGATATAATTATATTTTTGCACACTTGATTGTAAAGTGGCTCTTATTGCATAACTTTTAGTTCATATGCAGCTTGTTACACATGCGTGTCTTTGATTTTATATGACAGGCTTTACTTTAGACTAGGCATCACGCGAGTAGCCGGAATTGGTACGCGTGCAGGTGGAACATGCACTGCGTCAGCCATTGCAGCCATGGCGCGTGAAAATGACATCACATTTCGTCGCAAGTGTGTTAAGTATTGGCCATATGCCATCGACTTCATCTCGGGCTACAATCTAGCCTGGAGTGTTATGACCAACGTAGCTCACTCGTACCTTAATGTACTATTATCATCATTGTATAAATTAAGTCTTGTTTCATTCCAGTTTCGAGAGATACCAGTCCAGTGAAGGCGGTGTCCGATACGCAACGGCGGCATACGCGACGGTGTACCGCTACTACGCGTACCCGCGCCACTCACGCCCGCGCGTATCACAAGTGCTGACGCTGCCGCCTTTCAGGAAGCTTGGCATCTGTGCGCAACTGGTGCAGGTATAATCTTGCAAATGTTGTCATGTGTGAATTAAGGGCTCTGTCCACTACACCGTTCTATACCATGACCGTAACCATATCGATATAAGTAAATAATATGAAACAGGGCCTACTATACCGTTCCGTTATACACCGAGACCGTAACATGCCATGACCGGACTAATCTGTTCAGGCCAGACCGCTATGTGCAGGTGACAGAATGGTGAACACAAGGGACATGATGAACATATGTTGCATACAGGGTGCAACTGCAGGCATCCAATGGCCATAATTGCCAATTACGTTACAGATAATTTTATAATAGCAATAATTTTAACATTAATTCATTTCATTTTTATTAATTTAATTTTCACAACAATACATTCTGTTGCTCCTAATACGTCAGTCTGATAAACGCGGGCAAAATGAATGACAACCAATGGAACTCGGGCGGTACATAGACATACGCCTATTAAATATGGATTAAAACGGTTATTAACCGCTTTGTATACGGGTATGATACGTTCTTTTGGGCATTGTTGTGCTTGCCGGGCTTCAAGCATTCCGTAGTTAACAAGGAACCCTTACTAGTTTCCATGTCTTTACATCTGTCTGTCTGTAATTTGGCATGCTGCAGTAAGCTGTAATTATGGGTAATGGGTATACACTATATTAATTACGCCGAGGAATTACCATACAATCTTATAAACATTATATTTTTGTAATTAACGAGTAAGGGCTCTTACATACGAGCGCACGTTGTCAACGACAGTTTGGCGGCAGCCCAGTAGTAAATATAAGTTTATGAACCATGTAAAATTATGGATACATAAAATCACAACACCCTTAATAATAATAATAGCTTGGCAACCACGCAACCCTACACTGCACGTGGCTCGACACGCACTTAGCCGTTTTCTTTACCAAATTACGCATACAATGCAGTCTCGTGTGTAGTGACCAAAGATAATAGAAGGAAAGATATATGCTGTGTTTTTAAAAATGTACGAGAACCTAGCGATCCACTTTGCCCCTCCACATATTGAGCACAACGCTATAATTGGCTACTCACGCTAAATAAACCAAACCCAAAATGTTAGTAGCCAATCATGCCGATTGTATGCACTGCCAACGTAAAAATATTTGATTCAAATAGACCATGTAGTTGCCGATAATTGTTATCGATATTTTATTTAACATTATAGTGTGTTGATATCACATTAGTTCCCGTTTTCAGTTTCAATCGTACTTAAAAAGTTCAAAATGAAAGCAGTTATAACTTAGTTTAATAAAAGGACTATGTAATTAATAGAAAGGATTACAAATCAAATATAAATAACACAATAGATTACAAATATCTATCTTGTAAACCATTTTACAATTAATTAGAGTCATTTTAAAAAGATACGTCAGTATATTATGTACAATAGGCGATATTATCGCTAGTAACGTTTTCTGAAAGACAACTTTTGGATGAACAGAACTAAAAATCATGAAAGACAAACAACGGAACATGGACTGCAGTAGGTATACTTTATGTATATAAATAATAATTAAATAAATATACCTTAATATAGGTTTTTCCATTTAATATAATAACTTTAGAGTTCGCTAAGCATGCGTTAATGCTTTTCAAAGATTTATTTTGAATTGTTAAGGTAATTGCGTTCTTTACGACATTGTATTAACTGCAAAGTTAGTCGTGTCGGTTCGGTCACCTGTATAGGTACTGAATTGATAGCAAGGATGTCGCCAAAAGACGAGTTAAATAGAGTTACAATATTAAATGGAAAAATAACTTTAGAGTTCGCTAAGCATGTCTTAATGAAAAAGATTTATCGAAGATTTTTCAAAGATTTATCTTGAACAGTATGAAAATGTAAAAACATAATTAAATGTAATAATATACTGATACTAGCTGTGCCACGCAGTTTCACCTGCGTGTAATTATATTATAATTAATTAATTACCTACTTACATTATTACAATACTCTTATATATACTTATGCGTCACACGGCTCGATCGCGCAGGTGTTGAAATATTTTAATTTTACATTATTTCCAAAATATGCGTCAAAGTAACATGCAAAGTATATCTTCATAAAATTTCTTGATGACGAAGTAACTTGCATTCGTAAAGATTAATATGCAATACCTAATAATAAAGTTCAGAAATCACGTCTTGGCACAAAATATCATATTGTCGCTTATGTATAAGAGATAGGCATATGGCGTCTCGGACTTTTTTTTTAGATTTACTGAAGACCGATACTCTTGTAGAACATTATATTTACGTATCACTTAACCGCGCCAACGTACGCGGAGAAAGCAGTTCGGCAGCGTTCTTTAATCCGACTTACTTAACAGATATTTAAGGCTAGCTGAGAGGTGCAGCCATATATTAGATAATCTATACTATTTCTCAAAAACCTGGCTATCATAATCATATACACAAGTCTTTTTTCAAATCAAACTGGTAGTTCCAGAGATTAGCGCGTATAAACAAACATACAAACAAACAAAAATCTCTACCGCTTTATAATATTAGTATAGATCAGGGGTTCCCAACCTTTTTTTGTCTACTGCCCACTTTAAGAATAAATTATTTTTTAACGCCCCCCTTTTTAAACATACTTAAAAACCGCTAAGTACTTATAACTGATTATTGAAACGCAAATTTATAGTATTCGGACAGAGTATCTTTTATTGAAAATAAAACAAACATAATCAATTCTTATATAAAAACTAATGTGAAGGTTGAATCTGATGCTGTTCAATAAGTTTGTTGATATCAGGTTCCAATTTACTCAAAAACAGCCGCAAGTCGCCACGTTCGGTAACACGCAAACGATTTCTCTTTTTAGTAAGCAGCGTTGCCACAGCACTAAATCCACGTTCACACAAATATGACGATGGGAATGCTATCAAAAATCGTTGAACAATTGACCACAATCCAGGGTACAATTGCGGGATCGGTTTTTGTAGCCAAAATTCTTGATATCCATTTTTGAACTTGATTTTTATTTCTTCGTTTGTTGTCAATTCTATAAGTTCTTCTTCCAGCTGAGGTGACATTGCTGTGTTGACATTTGAAAACGGATCCAACACCCAGTCTGGTATTTCCAAGTTTAAAATGTCCTGGTATCGTTCGGTGAAGTCAATGTGGAGGTTTTCCAAATGTTGGCAGTAGGCAAACAAGTCGTCGTTACTGCAGTATACTGATAAATTCGGAAAATTGTGAAACTCACGTCTGCCCATATTCTTTTTGTGCAGAAGCAGTTTGGCTGCGAAAGCAGCAACGACATTTTTTGTTTTAATTAAATTTAGTTCATCGCCTTGCAGTTGGAGGTTCATGTCGTTGAACATTTTATACAGGTCTGTCATGTAAGCTATATCATTCTTTGATGTTATGAGCTTGTTGCGCAGTTCTGTATCTTTAGTTTCCAAGAAATCTATCATAGAGTCAAACAGGTTGTAAAATCGAATCAGACAATTGCCTCTTGACAGCCAACGAACTTCAGTATGAAGCAACAAACGGTTGAAATCTTCGTCATTAGTAACACAAAGCTGATGAAATAATCTATCATTCAAAGAGCTGCTACGGATTTTATTGACTGCTTTGATGACATATTGCAGTGATTGAAATAGTCGTTCACTTAAGTTTCTAGCAACCAAATGTTGTCTATGAATAACGCAATGTATAGCAAGGACATCTGGAATTTTATTCTTTAAGTATGCTATGAAGCCTTTATGGCGCCCTGTCATAGCCGGAGCGCCATCCGTAGCAACTGATATAATATTTTTCAAAGGAATCTCTTTCTCTTCACAAAACTTTTCCATTGTATTGAATATGGTTTCGCCTTTTGTATCTGTCTCCAAATTTCTGGCAAACAATAGTTCTTCACGTATTTTCTCATCTTTAATAAACCTCACGTAAGATAGCTACAACGCTTCATTAGTTGGTAAAGTGGACTCATCGAGCTGAATTGAGAATTGACTAGTCCTCAGATGATTCTTCAATGTTTTCAGCCATTTCATCAATTCGTCTTTGCACAGAATTATTACTCAAAGGAATTTTTCGGATAATATCTGCGGCCGGTTTATGAAGCACAGTAGTTATTACTTCCTTTATTGCTGGCAAAATTAACTCTTCTCCGATGTTGTGTGGTTTGCCTTTTTGAGCAATTAACAAAGAGATATTGTACGAAGCTCGAAGTCCGTCGTCATCTTGCTTAGCAGCCGCTGAAAATAGTTTTGATACACTTGGCTGAGTATTATGCTTCTTCTCTAGGTCTTGAAAATATGCTACATTCTTTTCTGTCTTATCTGGATGCATTTTATTCAAATGATCTTGCAGTCTTGAAGGCTTCATTGCTTCGTTCGAAAATGTTTTTAGACATAGAAGACACAAAGGCGACGACGGGTTTGTGGGATTTTCAATAAATCCGAATTTAATATATTCCGCAGAGTATTGCCGTCTCTTCTTTTTTACTTCCGACATTGTTTTGTTTTAAGAAATACGTAAGTGTTGAAATCAAGTACTGCTTATCTATTATGCGCGAAACCGCAAATGAAAATAAAATAAATTTACGTCGTTTATATAGGATTGCATAAGCAGCACGCACCAACAGGAATAAGACAAACGTGCATAAACTCGTTTATCTCATTCGACGCCCAATCGTACTCGACAAGCAAGAACAAGTATTATAGAACCAGCCGATTGGTATAGGAATGTACAATTCGGATTATTTAACAAAAACTTGTTAAAACATGATTGCCCGCGGTCTTTTATATCGAACCGAGTTTGAGCTATATCTTAATTAATATTAGTTAATGTTCACAAGATGTAGTCGAGAGTCGAGAGCTCAGTCGGTGTCTAAGAGTCTTCCTAGCTAGGTAGATGAAATTATAAATCGACTCCAAAGCCCTACACAATGCCCCCTTTTTTTTCTGGGTCGCTTACCGCCCCCCTTTAGGCCTGCAGCGCCCACAAGGGGGCGTTATCGCCCACGTTGGGAAAGACTGGTATAGATAAATAGAACCTATTCATAAAAAATATATATAAAATGCCTACATTAGTCATACATATCATCGATATTCTACTATTACTATCGTAGATTATCGATAATATGTATTACCGTCTGCAGTCTGCACGATCACATCACCAACGATTCACTATTCAAATTTTTAAAATAGCATCGGTACCACGCGACGCGTGCGTTAATTGAGAGTATTGTATTTATTTAACTCTTTATTGTACACCTAAAAGAACAAACATATAGGACACATTCTAATAAAAAGAAGTACAATGGGCGGCCTTATCGCACCCGGCGATTTCTTCCAGGCAACCTATTGGTCGCTGTTGTTTATATTGCGTATTCTATTGTTTCATTGCTAGTTTAATTAGTAGATAAGAAGCAATGTATTTCGTTCTAAAATAAGAATGTCGTCTTGTGCCATCAAGGCAACTGTAACTTAGTGAAAATAACAAGATTTTTTAATTTAATGTTAATATAGTTAAATACAACAAAATTCGTGTAAATATTTATCATACGTGATACCTTTCTTCATTAAGGTATTAAAATCACTTAGATTTTTGCAGTATATCATCGTACAACACGGCATTTTCACAACATTTCACGTACGTGATCAAATGTGAACTGATCTATTGAAACGGCAATTTTTTCCGACGTGCTCAAATTGCTCTCATCGTGATCGCGCGGACACGCCCACTTACCATTTCTCGTCTATTCTTATTTCTATGGTAGTGACCAACTTACATCATTTGTATCATAATGTATTATTAATTTCTTTCAGGCAGTCTATTCTCACTTCATGATACAACCAGAAGTAGTGGACATTACTGTGGAGGATCCATCACAAGACTTCCAGAGAATTAGGGATTATGTTGATGCTAAAAACTGCAGTGTTTTACCTGCTTTTCAGCCTACAAAACTTCTTCAAGGGTAAATACTATGAATCGTATTTATCGATAAACCTTGTCACCCTGCTGTCTATTATTATTATTGGCTTCTACGCTGCTGCTTTCTCATACTTATGTTCAATAGTAGACTAAATTTTATTTTGTAGTACACTAACCCAAGATAGCAGAATTATTTCCCATAAAATCACATTTTTTATTTTCAATATTTTATTAAACACCACATGTGCATACACATATTATCTATTACTTAGTTAACTTGATATGCAAATATTGTGTGGAGTGACTACTTGTACTTGTATGTAGTAAATTAATTTTTGGAGAAATAATTTCACTTTTTTTTCAGATTTTCTCAAGAAATGGCGAACCAAGCTAGAAATAAGTTCAAAATCAACAAGAAGCAAGCCCGGCGCGTATACGAGATACTGCGTTTGAAGAACACCAACACATCAGATAAGACTGCCTATATGAACTACAGGCTTGATGTCAAAAACAGACTCAACGCACCTTTCCAGGCGAGTTAATTAATAATATACATTACTTTTAACTTAAATCATTAAGAAATACATTTTGTTTAATTGTTAGAAAAGGAAATTTTCTTTATTTATTAACGTTTTTATAACAATACTTTGAGTTTTTTCGGTAGGTGTGTAAATGTAAAGATTTTTCGGCGTTTCAAGGCTTCAGTCTGAAGCAAGCTACTTATAATTGACCGTGCGAAAAACAGGAATTTTCTAAATTCAAACCAGGGATACTTAGCGATTGGCCTTGAGTCTTATTGATGGTTATGGCGAAAGCCAGATGCTCTAGGAACTGTAATCGCTTGACATCGAAGGGCAAATCGGTTGAAATCATTGGAATTCGTGGTATCAGTACATCTTCTTTACATTTGCCGCTGATGATTGTGGCATCGATACTTTTAAAGTTATGATGCTTGGTTCATTCCAGATCAGGGACCGATTAATCGGGTTAAAAGGTTAACCGGTAAAACCGATAACCCATATATTTGATTAACCCTTATAGGGGTTAACCCATATGCATCATGGGTTAACCATTTAAATATTGCTGAATAACCAGAATGAAAGAGACAGGGAACTACTACAAATCACCGAGCGCGTGCTATCTCCGTCACTTTCTAGCATACTTTTATGAACAAAAACGAACCTTATGCGTGAACCGGTTATTATAGGCTGATTAACCCAATAATACGGGTTAACCTTTACGCTAGGGTTTTTCAGCTAACCCTAAAAATTAACCCGATTAAAACCCCTATACGGGTAACCTTTTCGGTCCCTGTTCCAGATGGTTCAAAGAGTTAAGAAACTATTGGATAGTTGACAGCTTGTTCCTCATCTATAACTGTGTCAAAGAAAATTTTATAAGGAAAAGTTGAAAACCGACTTCATGAATGGAACGAATGTGCCTAATGCATTGTTCTAGTGATCTTAAACCATTTTCGCATTATTGCCTTTCTAATGAAACCGATGTGGGGCACATCAGTTCACAGGCACAATGGTTTCAAAGTCTATAATGGACATTATATAACGACTAGGTTCAGCCCGCGCCTTTGCCTGCATGGACTTGGGAAAGTTTCCTGTCTAAATCCAGGTTATAAACTATCTGTGTACCAAATTTTATCCATATGGTTCAGTATTTATAACGTGAAAAAGTAACAAACATCCATCAATCCTCAAACTTTCGCATTTATAATATTCGCGCTTATAGTAGGGTTATAGGGAGGTTTATTAATAATGCCTCGTTGGTCTAGTTGCCCCAAATCCGACTGCTGAGCATGAGGTCTCGGGTTCGATGCCCGAGTCGGGCAGTGTTATTGAGTTTTTCTGTTAGATAAGTCTCAGTAGCAGCCCGGAGTTTTGAATTTTGCCTGGTAGATGGCAATAGGCTCACCACCTGTTACATGAGACTTAATAATAGCATTGGTGAAATGTGTACACCTCTGCCTACCCCTTCTGGGAATATAGGCATGATGCTATGTTACGTTATGTTAATGCAGTTAAGTCTTTCAAACGCATGAACACATGCGTAGCGAACGAGGTTTGAACCTACGCCTCCCTGATGAATGCTTCAGGTGCTCTGCCAACCAAGTCATCCCAACCTCTGCTCACAATTCCGAATTCTTTTTTCACATTTTAATAGGTCATAATGGTGACTTCATCGCTATTTATTCAGTCCCTATACATTAATTAAGGGTTTATGTTAATCTATGAATGTGAATTTTACAGAAAAAGAAACTAGAAATGAAGAAATTGCAAAAAGTTTTAAAGCCTGAAGAATACGCGGCAACAGTTAGTGCAACAGGGCTTAGCGAAACCCACGGCCGACTGGCAAACCAGTACCTCGCACTCGAGCAGGAGTACCGACGCGTCATACACAGGATGGAACAGGACTAATTACGAGCTGTAGAAACTAAATTCAACTTTACAAGGCGCTATACACCAATGAAACGCATTGCAACGCATCTGTCTACAATAAAACTGCCGAGCAGCCTTGATATGTGGCGCCCTTATAAAATACGAGTATTGATAACCTGAGGTCCTATTGCATACATTACAATCACATATTATTTTTACTATAGTTTCATACCACTAGGAATTTTGTACAAAGCAAGAGTTATTCTATAATTAGAAATAAGGACTTGGTAGTCCTAGTTTTATTCAATCTGAATTTATAATAGTTATGACTAAAATGTCGCATTATTTCCAATAGTTACTTTGATCTCAGTTCAGTTCATTAATTTACTTATTCAAAGAGATAATACTTATTCAGCGAGTAATTAAATTGAAATATGTGTTAGTGTTCTAAGCAAAAATTCACAAATGATGGCTAAGCTATGGTAACATCTGGTTTAAAACCAATTATAAATAAGGTGTTTTGTTAATAGGAACCATTATGTTCGGGAAGCAATTTAATGTTTATTGTGTGCATTACGAACACAACACCATAAATGTAATTTTTGTTGTTAATGTGAATTGTGTCTTATTACTTCAGTTTTCAGTGGAAATGAGTGTTTGGTTCTTGACATTAACATCGCAAAATTGATTTTTTATTGGATTCGAATATAATTTTTCATAATAAAACACTTGATTTGAAATTAACTTAATTTCATTTAATAAATGTCCATTTAAATAAAATGCAGTATTAATAATATTCTTTTTTAAACATTGTACAGTCAGTATCAAAAGTAATAGTGGCATTTAAAGGTTCAAAATAATCAGAGCTGTTTGTTTTTGGTTGGAACTGATAGTTGCCTGTAAACAATTGTAAATGTTCACTAAACAAATATAAGATTTTTATTATAGATATTTTCTCAAATGTTCCTTTAACATCCACATACTTTTGTTGATTACTGTATGATGCAATTTTTTTTTGTTATCAAATGTCGTATATAAATGTTTAAGATATGTATTCCATATCTGAAATTAGATAATCACAATGATCAGTGCTGACTATCAATTCTAGTATCAAATTATACTGTACTTATTATAATAATCATACATAATCTAAGTCTACGTAATCAAACTTACCAGTGCGACGCAAGAGATCAAATGAATAATCTGCATTTGCTGACTGATCAGTTCTATGAAGTAACTGCTTGCATAATATTGATATAGTTAGTAATAATGGGCAAGTTGCATCTTATTTATAGCGCATAAAGTACAAGTGCTAATACAATCTGCATTCTAAGCATAACGCATAATTTTCTACCTTAAATAAATAAAAAAAGCGTAACAAATTTCGTCATACATCGGCTGTTCGGTGTATTCATTCATAAACCGTTATTTCATTCGTAATTTAGCCCTTAACAGCGAGTACCCCCACTGATTACACCGCCAAAGATCCGCTTTACAGCTTGGCTTAAATCTACGATGAAAGATTGTAGAGTTAGGACACAGTGTACCTACTTATATTACTAAAGATCAGCACAAAGTTGACATATATTATATAAATAGCTAGTTCAACTAGAACACCTATCCTCTATTTAGAATATCCATACTGGGTTTCTTAGTGTATTTATAGGCCAGTGCTAGTAATTAACAAGGTCCCGATTACAACCACTACATAATACTGACAAACGTTTCCTACAAGAAAATAGTAACCTATTTATTTTTGACTTGGATACCTCCTTAGAACCGCAAAACATTAACATCGACCGCAAACGGATATTTCTCAATTCCTTTGTGTCGTTCAAATATATTGGTCGTGGGAGCGATAAGAAATTAAGTGCCACCCGCACTATGACCAAGTAGGAGACAGAAATATGCGCTGTCGGACGTCGGTCGATCGAATGAGGTTGAATAAATGTATTAACCAGATTTTTAAAATAAATACGATATTATACACAAAATATATCATACGTATGATATACGTACATTACAGTTGTTTTTTTTATGGATATATAAATGATCGAAATGGGCATTTCAGCGATTGGCGGTACTCCAGAGCTTTTGCTGATCCAAGACGTGCAGATTTACAAACAAAAGTGGCGTTGTCCTATATCGGCGGCCAAAACAAATTTTGGGTCACTGAGCTAACTTCAATTTCACACCAAATTATATTTTTACAAACTAATATATTTAACGCATTAACGCCTGCCAAGCTTAGCGAAAAATACTTATATTTTTGTTTGTAGATCTGCACCTGTAGATTATACATATTATTAATCGAGAACCTCTCGGGTCGGTATTTCAAAAGGAGTACCGCCAAACCACAGTTTTATAAACATACCGTGCGTTGTGTAAGTGGCAGTGTCCTTGAAATAATTACCTACGGTCGGTCGGTAGATACACACGCACAAGGGCTGCGCACTGACTGTCTCTTTTGGGTTACGTAGTTGATAATCCTATATGACAAATTTTGAAAGATTGAAGTTTTTAATATTTCTACTTGTGTTTTATTTCTATTTTAAAAAGTGATTGTGAGTTTAGTATGAACGGAATGGACATATTTTTTGAAATTGTATACATTACATTTTTTGCTTTTTATAAATCAAAAAGATGTTATATTTTACGTAAACAAATGTACGGAATCATTTCGCACTGCTCCACGTCCGTTACGTGACTGCAGCGCAATCGCGACTGTTGTGAATGTGAAGTGTTGTGTACCGAAATTTAGGTTTAAAGATATTTTATTTCTCAAAGAACATTACATTGTCCACTTAACATTATTACATAAATCAGTATTATCTAAAAAGGCGTTCTAATTATATAAATCTAAATTCTTTTAACATATTTATTACACGCACGCTATATAAATTTAAGATTTTGAAGCGCGTCGTATCGGCCGGTTTGTATGAAGATGTAATTGCTTTATTATACTGTGGCCAAACGCTGACATACCCACCTCGCAGCTCTTATTTTTCTATCCATAACATTATATCTTTAAAACTATTGTTTTTACCAGCACCCAAAGGTAGCAGCATAGCCTTATAATATAGGTTTGATTTGGGTTCCAATGAGGTGTCTAAGTCCAAGCTTAGACGCGTATTCAACATGAGAACTTTGAAATACATTATGTCTCCTAAATGAAGGCGTTATAATAAGTCACTCGTTTACAATATAGTTTTTTTTGTTGTTTTAGCAATTCTGATATTACTAGGCATAAAATGTTGCTGCTATATTATCAGAAATAATTATATATAGATTTAAAGATAAAGAATGACCATATCTATGATAATATAATAGCTGTTTTTAAACACCGCTGACAATTTGAAATTATTGCTTTCATTTTTTTAATTTTGGACGGTGCTCTGTTCTAACATTTTGGAATGTGAAGTATCTCAATTGAGAGTAAATCTTAGTTGTTCTGATGAGTATCTATAGCGTGATCTGTGGTATTAATGCGAGCGGGACATGCTATCTGCTACGTAGTAGACTTCACCGAACCATTCACTGTGCTCGTCCAAATACCTAGAAGAAAACAATAAAAGAGAGGTCAAGAGTGGTCATTTATTCAGAAGAAATTTGAGCACCAATTTGATGTACCTACCTCAATAGAAAGTTTATAAAAAAGTAATTGGTAATGAGAGATCTAACCTTAGATTAAGTATATAGTATCTAGATGGATCCTCGCAGAGCATTCTCGGTATAAATCGGTTTTCTTACGCGAGGATTTGGGGTTTATCGAAACGTAGAAAATGGTTGGGTTTAACTGTTGTATGTTCACAGACTGCAGATTTTGTTGACCGTCTATTCTTGACGTCAACTATGGCTTATACATATATATACACAACAATACTATAAGCTATGCCATAAGATTCCCTTTAGGTAGATATTTTATTAGAGTCTGAAGTAAAATATCTCGCAATCGAAGATGAAATTTCTTTTAATTTTAGCAATTTTATACCTACCTTGCTAATTGACTATAAAAAAAGCACATTTCACTTTTTTATGAGCATATTCATCATTTTGTGAATTGTGAATTCACAATAGTATTTTTTTATTATAGTGTAATATTTTTGTAGGTACCACGTACGTGTATTTCGTTTCGTGTGCATATTATGCCCTAAGAAAACTACTCGATACGTGAAGTAACGAGTACTTTTGTTTCGATACTTTTACGAGTTCGATACTTTCTTTTCGATACTACTTATGAGTACAGTATCAATACTTTCCATTCGATACCGTGTCCCTAGCTGGGTTGTGGAGGTCAGATAGGCAGTCGCTCCATGTAAAATACTGGTACTAAGTTGCATCCGGTTTGATAGGAAGCCGATCCCAATGTAATTGGGAAAAGGCTAAGCAGATTGATTGATAATATCGTTTATATCTTCGAATGTCATAAATTGGATATAAAAAAAAAATGATACAGACTATATTATCAGTTTTTTAAAGGTAAATTTCCCGGTAACAAAGAAGCGTTTCTTAATAAATATTTTCGCCAATTAGTTTTATTGGTTAATGGGACCAATAAAACTAATTGGCGAAAATATTTATTAAGAAACTAGTATAAAAGTCGTGTCACTTTTCAAAGTTATTTGCTTATTCAAAATTAACCGTCTATAATATGAAAAATTTTTGCAGTACTTAGTACTTAATGAGGATAAATTAATGTTTTTTTTTGGCAACCCCCTAAAGCGCACATACACTTATAAATCTTTGCTTCACTCATGATTATACAAGGTTGCGTATATATTTATAACTATAGGTGCAAATAATATCATAAACATAATGGGTAATATTTGAAGTATTTTACCAATAAAACGACCTCAAAATGGCTGCATTTTCCCCTTTGCCACGCGCGATGCGTCACAGTCCTCACTCAACGCTACGAATTCTTTGATCCTTTAGCTATCGAGTGGTGTAATTAAAATTTTGTATGTAGATGAGAGATAGGTATGTAGCTGGCACACCAAACTGTACCCCCGATTTTGTTATCATCAGTTTTATGAAGTGCCACGAAATTAAACACAAATTTAAATTAGTATTCACGTCAAAAGCAAAATTAAAGTTTTAACAAATTGAACACTTACTGTACGAACATATCAATGTGCTTGAGAATTAGTTTCAATTTGAAGTCGGGCATCTGAGTTGCATTCAGGAAGTCTGGTAATTTTACTGAAAAAATAAATAAAATAAATTCCTATTCAAATCGCATACTAAATCTGTGATGCAAAAGATTTATACAATACAAATGATCGCTATTACCAAAAAGCCTGGCGAGATGAATGGCGCCATATACACGGCACGGCAAATGTTCAGTACCTTCTCGAGGAATAATTTGCCATTTCGCGACCTGACAACAAGACAGAGGCGATTTAATAAATAATAATAATAGCAATTTATGCAACGCACATAAAGAAAAATTTTAACATTCGTTAGTTGTACATCTATACTAATATTATAAAGCGGAAAAGTTTGTTTGTTTGTTTGTTTGTTTGAACGCGCTAATCTCTGAAATAATGGAACCAGTCGGATTATTATTCTTTTTGTATATGATAGCCGTGAAGAATAGTATAGTAGGCTATATAACATTCGGCGACACCTCAGCTAGCCGTAAATATTGAATTTGGTTAAGTAAGTAGGAAGAAAAAGCGCTGTCGAACTGCTTCCTCCGCGTGCACTGGCATAATGGTTAGTGATAATATTGTCACATGGGTATGTGATACCTAAATATAATGTTCTACAAACATATCTGTCTTTAGTACTTAAAAACGTCCGCGATGCTAATATATCTATCTCTTATACATTTTATTTTTTATTAGCTTATAGGCTTGCGTTTGTCCGCCATCTCACCTGATGTTAAGCGATACTGCGGTCTACGATGGAGCACGCTTGCCTTGCATTTTGTGCCAATTATTTTATTTTTTTATTTGATGTTTTGTCGTTAGCGTGGTCGCTAAAGTTCTCATAAATCACTTTTTTTGGTGATATGGCTATCACCAAAAAAAGTGATTTATGAGAACTTTCAAACGAAAGTCGTTAGAAATAAATCAGAATTTATAAAAATTACAACTTAGAAGCGTCGTGTGTCGAAGACAAACACTTTCCAAGAGTTCATCGGTTCCCGTAATCTGAGTTTCTATAGAACATCTAAAGCAATGCGCTTCCATTAAAATGGTAAAGGTGCATTAACCATAATAGCCAGAAAACAGATTAACAAACCTTTATAGACCTATTGTCGCAGGCCGCACAAAGTCGAGTCGCGGGCCGTGCTTTGGACAGCCATGTGTAACATAATAAATGTTGGCAAAGTTTCGAGCAGCAATGTTAATTTAGGTACCTTGTCGAGCAGCAGCGAGAGCGGCGTGCGCGAGGAGGACGGCGCCGGCGCCGCCGCCGCCGGCCGCGCCCAGCACTCGCTCAGCGACGAGCCGCTGCTGCCCACGCTGTCGGGACCCACACATACCACTACCTTACATCACTACATCCTTATAACCGTTACAAGTACAACCAAAGTCAACTCTAACTTTATTAACATTCATATAAACCATACAAAAGACACTCTGAAAGGTCAGGTGTACGTTTCCACAAAGTCGTTTCCTACGGAGAAGAACGAGCAAAAAATACTCCATGGTTACTCTTTTAAACTATATCTTTCACAATTTCTGTAAATACAATGTTGGGTGGGTGAGAACGAGATCTTGGATGCAGTCACTAATATTAAAAATGATTAGAAACACCGTTACATCGTCACCGTGGTGGTCATCACCATCGGTAAAGACCCCCATTCTAATACTTTTGAAAAATAATTATTTTCGAGTAAGTACTTCAATTAATTTTATTGACCTGCCTTCTTTTAAACGTCTGTTTAGTCAAAAACATGTTTTAAACAATTTGCAGTGGTTTAGGTAATAAATAATTTTATGCTTTACCTGGATGACATAGTCTCAAATGTCCTCGGTTCGCCGGTTGATGTAGACGGAGCTGGCTCCTCATTCTCGGATTGGGACACTACTGACTTGTGAGAACGGAGTCTGAAACATGCAATATTAAATAAAATACTTATTATTATTGGTTGAAAACCATATCATAGTGACAGACTTATTCGACGTTTGAAATCGCTGACTCGCACTGAGTTGGCGTCAATGTTTCTGTAAGAGAAGAAGATTTTACCCTACAGCAGGTTAGTTCAACATTTTTATGTTCAAGGTATTTGGTGAGTATAATTCGAACCTGCGCGCCACATTGCCGCTGCGAGTAGCAGATCGTCCCTCGCGAGTCTTGCCCGACCCTCCAACATGATTGTCATCGGTCGTGGAATCACTTATCACTGCAGTTTTATCGTTGGAATCACTCTTAGAAGCGTGGATATCATCATGGTTGTTGGATTCGCCTGTTGAAAAAAGATAACTTCATATTTTGCGGGTTTTGAATTTAAAGGACGAATTTGTAGTTTAGTGCCGAGAGGCCGGTTTTTCTTCCTTGAAGTGACGGTCATTAGGTTATCTATCATTGTGACTATGCAACACCAAAACCGGGCTGCCCGTGTTATACCTACATTGTATAATTATATGAATATTTTAATATCAGAATAATAAAACGAATCAGCTTTCCTATGTAAAGACTACACAGATTAGGGTTGTAGTAATTACCTTCGCTCTTATCAGCTTCCATAGGGTCAGGCGGTAGGTGCGAATATTCCGGTATCTTGGGGCTCTTGAGATCCTCCTCCGCTACAGTCAGAACTTCTTCCTCGGTCACCATCGGCTCATCTTCATACTGATCTTCTCTTTCCAACTCTAGCTTCTTAGACTCTTCTTGTCTAAAATATTTTCTTAATATAAATGTGTTGTGTTGGCTATCAATAACATCAACAATTTCTTATTGATTCAGCATGGTTATCAATGCTCGTTCAATATAAAATATGTGAGAAGAGACTTGCGCCATGCCGTGGGGCATTTATAGACGAGCAGTATTAAATTAAAGGTACATTAGTGATAATTATGCTTAATTTTGGAATTAATTTTAGGCATGTAGACGTAAATGGTTATATCACTTACTCTTCAATGAATTGTCCGCAGATTTCATGATACTGGTGCAGTTCTTGTTTGTAGAGCAAGTGTCCGCGCAAGATAAAGTCAAAGTAAACGCGAAGACCGTCGGCCACCTCACGAACCAAGTTCAATCTGCGAACATAGTTCTGTAGGTAAACGGGAAATTATATCGCGTTCACTCTGGAGATCTGCTTATAATATTTTCTTAACCTTAATCTACCAGGATTGGACTACAATTCTAACTACCCGAAAATGCATAAAGGGTTTTCTGGTTCAGATCAGCTCAGGTCAAACCAATTTAGTATTTTAGGTCGGTATTAACCATACATAAAGCCGTTTTACCTCATGAGAGGGGCTCGTGGCTAAGTACTAGCCGTGCAGATCGATCGATCGTAATTAAGACCTTGCGGTTCGTATCCTCAAACCATCAACCAGTCGCTAAAAGGTAGGGGCCAAGGTTCTATTCTTGAAACTCAGTCTAGCCCAGAGACCAAAACGTTCTATACTTGAAACTCAAACATTCCTACATTGATAAAGCTTAACATAGAATAATCCAAGCCAAGTAAGGCCGGCCTTGATTTCATGTTTTAAGAGAGATTAAGATTTTTAGTTATTATTTGAGTTGATTTGAACCTACCTGCAGGATACGTCAAGCATGTCGGGCTTCTGCGGTGGGTCGTGCCTGGCGCGGGCGGGGTGCCATGCGCCGGCGCGTGCGAACCACTTCACGAACGATTCCAGGATCTGCGCTGCGCAAGGAGTCGCCGGCAGCCGGGATAGGCGGCCACGCTTCACTACAAGGTGGTAGTCGAACGTTAGGCGATCGCTGAGGAACACATATCTTATTAATACATTGGATTTAGGGGATACACAGATCGCTTCGAACGACTTCAGAATCTGAGCCGCCAGGGAGTTGCCGGCAGCCGGGATACGCGACCGCGCTTCACTACCATGTGGTAGTAGAATGTTATGCAATCGCTGATGATATCCTCACGTTCGAATCACTTAAATGAGACTAGCACTTTTTTCTGGACATGCGAAAGAAACAAAACCAAAAAAAGACGTAGTTACCAGGAGTTGTGCGGCAGTACCGAAGAAATCGAAAAATATTAGTTAGGCTAGATTTGTAGGGTCATAGGGTGATTCGCTTGTCTTCTCACAGAAAACAGCTCGGATGTTTAGCCTACCAAGAGTCGTAAATGGGATAGTGAGAACGAAATATTAAACACAGCCGTCTTTTTCAAACAAATCGTGGAGTTCGAGCACAAAACGTGGCTGGGCTCAACTCGCAACAATATACACGTAACTTAAACTTTATCATTACTAATTTCAGAAAATATAGATGTACAGTCAGTTGCTTTGTAATTATTATATACTATTAATTTGTAATGATTATTAGTTTACCGTAAAGCAGAAGGCAGTGCTATGTGTGCTCTTCCTACGTGCACGTTGGGCGGTGGCGAACGTGGCTGGGAGCTCGACCCAGACGCCGACGAAGAATCCGTGTCAATGGTGTCCCCTCTTTCTTCGATGTTATCTGAGTAAGAATGCGCTAACTCAAGTAGTGTATTCAATAACTAAGTTCTTCCCATGGCTCATTGATTCGAAGCGTGTCTAGCCACCAAAACGAGAACACCACATTTTTTTCGGTCTGGCGATTTCTCAATAAAGTACATTTATTAATTATGTAAATAAAAAAAAAGGAGTATTGCAGATATTGGCTATAAAGCTATCATGTTTAGGGCGTGTTCACAATAAGAGCAACTTCTTAATTCTGTAAACTAAATAGCTATTTAGTGAGTTTCTTTAGAATCAAACAAATCAAGATTAAAGGAATATATAGGTGAATGTGTCAAGTGGGCGTGGATGGCCAAACCCGAAACTACTTATTAGGAATAGCAAAAAATACTCAAAGGAGACTTGGGCCCGATTTTGATGAAAATTATAACTGCATCTTTGGATTTTTAAAAGTCATATTTGCAGAATATAGGTAATGTGAAAAACATTTAGCTAATACATGAAAGAACATTGCCCCGCCCCGATATAAGTATGTACCTACTGACTTGGCAAATTATCGCATAAATGTTGCGAACTCGTATTTATAAACATAAAACTAAGTAAGTATCGCATTACGCTCTTTATATGAAGTGGTTTTAATAAAGACCGGCAAAAACGTCTTCGTCGCTATAGAATAAATTAATGTTTACGTAAGAATCCTAGTTAATCTTGGTGGCTCTAATTTCTTCATTTCGAAATTAAAAACTGAAAAAGTTTCTGAAAAGTAGTCAAGTCATTATAGTCTATTTGTGCCAGTTCAAAAAATTTTCTCTCAGTTTTAGCAGTAAAAACATAAACATTCCTAACAAAGAAATCCACCGCGCCAATGCGAAGACGGCTGTACGCATGTCTGGGCGTTACCGCGTAAACTGCGGCCATCTTTGACGTGTTTGGGTGTGTCACGTGGCGCGCTTTTCAAAACTATAAAGCTTTAACTATAACCAGTAACCACTATATTTATATTATGATATACAATTATACCGTATAACTTGTTCGTATCTTGAGTAAAGCAAAAACATGAAAATCGCAAAATTGTGAATTAGCAGGATTATAATAATTTTTTATGTATCTATACAAGATTAGTCAGTAATTGAAGACAAATTATATTGTCATCCCACCATCTAGGTAATATAATTTGTGATGTATCCTTACCATCAGGCTGAGTGCTGCTAGAGGAGCCATCATCTGAGAAGCCATGTCGAGCACGTTTCGCGGGGCCTGCACCGGCATTTGAGCTGCCGCCCTTCTTTCGTTCTCGTCGGTACAGATATGCACCCCTATATTAAAAAGTAATAATAAATATCAGAAGAAGATTACAAACACAGTAGCAGCTGTATTTTGCAGTTTCTTTATGTTTTTTTTTAAATTGTATTATTTCTCAATTATTTTATTATATTCTATCAAAAGTATTGAAACACAGTATTGAATCTTACAGTTGTAATTGAGATTTCTCAGCAAGGTCTCTTTGAAGCTGTCGGTTTTCTTCAGTATCTTTCAACACAAAATCTTCACTGACACATCGATCCCAAGAAGAGTTCCAACCTTGGAAGTGTATTAGATACTCCACCGTACGGCGTCCACGCTTGTCTTTACTTTCAATCACTTCCAAAACCTGATTAGAAGTAATATTATGATGAGACTGGTACAAATTAAAAAAAAAACTAATTTTATTACATAGTTAACTAGCCTAGACTGACATTTACTCGGGATTAATAAACAAAATAAATCTGTCAAAATATCTGTGACTTTTATTTTATCTCAGACACACCCTGGCTACTATATCCTTTCTATGCTTTCCATTTTTTTTATTTCTAATAATGTTAAAGCTCCACCCAAAAATACATATTATAAGTTAGTTGCAGCAGCAAGCAAGCAATAAAATATATATTAATAGTGGTATAGACTTATTGCAATAAGAATATTAAAAAAAAACTACATGAGCATTTGCCCCGCCCCTTCTCCACCCTTTCCCAAAAGTAAGCACAAATTTTATATAAATACATTTGTCTGTATTTATATACAAATAAAGACAAAATGAAACAAATGGCATTAAATAAAACCACACCAACACATAATTACGGATTTTATTACACTGCATAAAAAAGTTGAAGAAAGAAATTAATAATTGTTCTGAAACATTTATGAATTACTTTATGTAAGTAATTTATAAACTGAGCCATTTACGGAATCTGCAAGTTCTAAAGGTTTTAATGCAAAAGATTTAAGTCTGCTTTATAGTTAAAAGTCTTTTATCAAAAAAGTTACTAACAGTATACAAAAGTTTTATTTAATTATAACCTAGCTGTTCTTTAAAAGTTGTTGCATTTGTTTCTGGGTAATAAATGCTGAGAAAAAATTAGCATTAAAAGGGCGTGGTTGGACCTGGCACTGCAGTCCTTACCTTGGAGTCGTAGAGAACTTTAGCTTTAGTTGGATCCGGTTCATAACACAAAACGCGCTCGCCTTCACTGAATTTATAACGAACACCCCTTGTAGACACCATTGCCGGTTCTTCTTCTCCGATGGTACGGCGCACTGTATATCCCGATAATTTAAGTTATGTAATTATATAAGTAAGAATAAAACTAAGTTGATTTGTAGAGAATACTAAATCATCAATTAATATTTTAGATGCCAATTGCTTGATTATTATAAGAACTGCTTGATATTATATTTTAAGTATTTTCTATTTAGCGTTGGCGAACACTAAAGCAAGGCGTGAGCGACACGCCTATTTCAGAAAAATAATGTTTTGTTTGGGCGTCGGCCGATGTTTATTTTGATTTCAGCTGTCAAACATAAAAATACACAATAGTACCATTTTCACATTATATAAGCTGGCAACTCTGATACGGCAATGGCGCTAGTAGTAGATGTGTTCGCATTTTTTAGTTAACCAAATAGTTATCGACTTAACGTTCTAAATTTCTAATTTATTTATTTTACAATTTATGCACACACATTATACATGAAAAGAAAAGAAGGAAAAGAAAACTAAGTACAAAAGTACTGCTTATTTCTTATAGAAATTTCTTACAGCAGACCTGCAAAAAGAAAAATACTAATAATAGAAAGCGGAAGACATAGTGTGTAAAGAATAGGAAAAATCCAAATTAAGCAATTTAGTGCCAGTTATGTTGGCATAAAATTAAATTTAAACTAAGATCACTCAAACTACTACATACAATATGATCCAATTAAAAACTAATTTAATATAATATCTAAACTATACCAATAACATAAATACTTAAATAACTATATACTTAATTATATAAATACATATACTAAAATTACACTTGGGTTGTAAGGTAGTGCTAATTCTTTGAAACAGACAGGCCTATTAGCAAAAAAATCTGTCTTTTAGGTTCACGAGATCTAAAAACCTAATCAAATTTTAATATAAATCGATTAATAATTCTAAGACTACATAATCGTTTAAAATATAGTAGGAAACGAAAAATTAAATAAAATCTGTATCTTCTAGAGAAATAAAACAGATTTTATAATTTCATGCCAATATTCACTTTTCTATGTAAATACATATGTTGAGCTATCGTCTTTGCTTACTGATAAGACAATAATTCTTTATCAATAATTATATAAATTCTGAAATCTCGATCGAAGTCATCCATTATATTGTTTTAGTATGGTTATCCACTTTCATTCTGTCTTCATCTTCTATATTGCCTCACGCTTTTTACAATAATGTATTTTTTTGTTATTTTCATTTTAATGTTCGTGTAATGTATATGTCGCAGATGGATTGTAGAATCAGTTGTTTTACAAAACTGCTAGCTGATTTACAAAAAAGTACTTTTTTATAAAACAGCTGAACAACGTTTAGCGGTTTTACATAATTACTGAAAGATGATACGCAGAATTGAATGAACGTTTTGCGTTTATCAATGCAGCGGGTCAACGGTCAGAGATTAAGTAAAACAGTGTGAAATGAACTGTCAGATTGTTGGTTTTAGTTCGAAATTTTGTCGCATATGGCTCTGTATGTCTTAACAATAATAACCTAACTTTAATTTACTTGTCAATAGCAAAAGAAAGATGAATTTTGAATGACGTAAATACTAAACCACTATAATAGTCGACAATATATCGGGATTATGAAAGAAAATAAACGAAATTGATCCATGAGCGAGCGAAGCGAGCTCGGGAGTTTCGTGCATCCCGACACGGACAGGTTAGGTTCGAAGAGGATGACGGGGGCCAGTGCATGTATAATGTACTCTGTAGGCCAGTGAGCGAGCGCAGCGAGCGAACTACCCCCGTCATCCTCTTCGTGTTAAGGTTTTTTCTAACCTTACAGACACAAAAATAGGAGCCCCGCCAAGCGGGGCTCCGTCAACCCCGCCACGGAAAGTCGAATCAGAATACAGTATCTTTTTTTTACTTGAGTGTTGGCTCCATATAATATACCTATACAATAAACAAACCTGTCCTACAGTAGATATGTCATTCTGCATTACGTCTAAAGGTGGGCAGCTGTTTTGTTAAACGTATCGCAATGGCAATCCAGCTGAACGTCGTTCAGCTGTTTTATAAAACTGTACTGTTTTCTAAATCAGCTAGCAGTTTTGTAAAATAGCGGATTCTACAATCCATCTGCGACATATACACGTACATTATAATAATAACATTAATTTTAACTTTATAAATAAATTAATACGTAATTTTATACTGAAATTCTAAACGATTATAACGTATCTAGTCTTGAAGGAATCAATACAGGAGTAGTTATAGCGGGAGTACCCCTCTCGCCACTTTTATACGAAACCCTGTCGTATGTGTTTATCGCCATTTTGACACATATTGCATTGTATTGTCATTACGAACGAAGCTCCCAGGAAATACCTAATTGCGCAGTTTTCGGTTGTCCTAAAAAGTCCAAGTTTCACATGTGAGTAAAATAATGTGGCTATCCATCAAGGTTTCTGAATAATGAATGATTTTCAAATCAAACAATTTTAGTTTGGCGCGTTAATATGGAAGGCGGCTGCTGTAGCGAGAATACTAACATGGCGGCGTTGTCTCGCTACAGCTGACACTCCTCACGAGCTAGTTAATTCATAATTACATAAATATGAATGAAAGGTAGCCTCGAGGGGGAGTAAACCTACTGGACTATAATACAATACGTCCTTACATATTCAGTTAAATACGCTAGTTACAATGTTCTTAAATTTTTGCAATTTGTAATTTTTTTACTTTAAATTTTGCGAAGCATTCGTTAATGCTTTTCAAAGATTTATCTTTAGAAGTATTTGGTATATTTGTAAAAATAATGAATCAATTTCCAAGTTTATGTTAAAATCAACAATTTGAATTTTATCGATATCGAAATTATCTGGCATGGTTTCGATGTCTCACCTCTTCTAACACTACGATACATAGATACTTTTTACCCGTATGGTTACAATGATAGGTAGTTTTATTAATGTGTGTTATTGTAATAACGAGAGCTATTTTTGCTTTAGTGTTAGTGTTTATATGCCTGTGTTACATCACCCCCCGCCAAAAGTGGCGAGCAAATTTGTTCGATTTAAGTCAGAAGCCATCAATACAGCGCGCTGTGCATCCGCGCAGAAAAGGAAAGTACCGTACAGTAGATAGATAGATAGATAGATTATACTTTATTGTACACTGAACAGAACTTAAATATGAGAAAAATAAAACAAACAAGAGTGGTACAAATGGCCGTCTTATCGCTAAAAGCAATTTCTTCCAGACAACCATTGGATGGAAAGATTATCTAAGAAATTTGTAGAGGGCAGTTTACAGTGTACTACTGTATATTTAATATAAACATACAACTATAGATAATATATAAATATATAATTTTAAATAATTTGGTATATATATAATAAATAATAAAAATAAAAATACATATCCATACACAAATAAATGGAATAGTCAACGATATTATATTATTATTAGTAAAAGAAATACGTAGAATTGGAAAGTACACAGAAGAGAGCAAACAAAATAAAAATATAAATAAAATATATTTTAGAAACTAAAGAGACAAGTAATGATCCTTCACCATGCGCTTAAAAGATACCAAACTCTGAGCGTGCCTTACAGACACTGGTAAAGCATTCCACAAGCGAGCAGCCTGAACGGTGAATGAGAGGTCAAAGAACCTTGTGGAGTGCATGGGCATTTTCAGTTTCAAGTTCTCTGATGATCTTAGGGATCGCTGATGCGTATCACGGATGAACACAAAACGTTCTTTAAGGTAGGAAGGAGTAGTGGGATTGAATAGAATAGTGTAGAGTAGGAAAAGAATATGAGCATTCCGACGAAGGCGAATTGGAAGCCACTTGAGTTTAAGACGAAATTCGGACTCATGATCATATTTGCGTAAACCAAATATGAATCTTATACAGAAATTTTGAAGTCTCTCAAGCTTGTTGAATTGGTCTTCAGTGAGATCAAGATAGCTAGAATCGGCATAGTCAAGGATAGGAAGAAGAAGAGATTGTTTAAGCGCAGTTTTCGTGGCTGTGTGTGTTTCGTGGTAGAAAGTTTCGAAGTTTTCTTAAGGATCCCGATGCATAAATCTTGCGACTAGTCTCTTGCAGTTGTGCATCCCAAATCAAGTTTTTGTCCATAAAGATCCCCAAGTTCTTTACTTTATCGGTTATCGCTACCTGAACACCGTCAAATGATATATTAGGAAGAAGCACCCAGTCGATTCTCGAGACCATTCGAGACCCACCCAAAACAATGACCTGAGCCTTAGTGGGGTTAACCCGTATGATTTACTCCAAACAGTTATCTGGGCAAGATCTTTATTGATATTTTGAATTGCTTCCAACAATTGTCCGGGTGCTGCTAGTGAGTAAATCTGAAGATCATCTGCATAAAGGTGGTAGGAAGAAATCAAATTACTGGAGATTGAATTAATAAATATTGAGAAGAGTAAAGGGGATAAAACGCCACCCTTAGGTACGCCGGCAGTCACATCGCTCCATGAAGATAATTTATCTTCAATACGAATACGCTGTCAACGGCCATACAGGTAACTATGAAACCAATTAATTGCCGTTGGAGATACGTTAAGAGAGCTTAGAATTCCAAGTAAAATGTCGAAGTCAGTATTGAAAGCATTGCTAAAATCCAGCAATGCAAGTACTGTTAACTGCCCATTCTCCATGCCTAGCCTAATGTCATCAGTAATATGAACCAGGGATGTAACAGTACTATGACCGGGACGGAAACCGGATTGGAATGGATTGAGAAGTCTATTCTTACAGAGGAATGTACTCAACTGATTGTGAATAAGACGTTCTAGGATTTTGGAAAGGAACGGTAGTATGGATATGGGACGATATTCAGAGAAGGATACAGGGTTGGACTTTTTAGATACAGGGATAATTTGGGCATCTTTCCAAGCGCTTGGAAAAATACCACTGCAAATAGAATCATTGAGGATATGGCATATGACAGGAATAATTTCATCAAGAATAGGGAGGATCATATTACGGCTAACACAGTCACTTCCAACTGCATTAGAAGTTATGCTTAAGATGCTTCTTTTAACGTCACAAAGGGAATTGATTAAAGACGAAAGATGGATAATCGGGAATTGGAAGAACAGAAAGATTATTAAGCGTATTTGATTTAGTGGTCCTATCAAAATTGACCGAAGCAGAAAAATTTTGATTTATAGAATTGATATCTAAATTATGAGGAATTGTATCTTGGCGTGATTTCCCAATTCCCATTGATCATAGAAATTTCCATACGTTACGATAGATTTACATATATGTTGGCGTTGAGCATTCCTACACACCTTATTACAGTGATTTCTAGCATTTACGTAATTTTTCCAATTTAAAGGGGGGGGGGGGGCGTCGTTTATACCTTAATTTGGCTATGTATACCAGTTGTTAGAAAGAAAAAAACATAAATCACTGCTGCATGCTCATTGGCGCGAGCACGCGTTACTATCAGAGCAATGTCGGGATCAAACTAGGTATATAAATATTACGTAGTTTTGATTCATAAAAAATATATCTTAATATTTCGGAATAAATATAAATATATTTTATTATGTAGTGACTTAGTTAGAGGACCAGTAACGGTATTCTCTACTGTCGGAAGTATTCGAATCCGAATCTGAGAATCACAAAACCGAATAAATAACGCTATTCCCAGTTCGTGTTTTTTTTATATAGTTATAAATACATACACGATTAAAATGACACTAATAATTTGATGACTGATGATTTTTTCGATATAACGGAAATTTCCGACTGTTGAAAAGACGCCTGCTAAAGGCGAGACAGGTGGGGCAGTTTTTCAAGGGCGGTGGCAAGGAAGTAGAGGCGTAAGATTCAGACATTGAATAAAACACGGAATACGTAACTACCTTTATCTATTCCGTGGAATAAAAATATCACTATCCAGTGTATCCTCTCACATATCGGAGTCATGGGTAATGAGGAGGCAGACTTAGCAGCCCAACAAGCTACTTATGAAGGAAGGAATATATTACTCTTGTTTACCGTTATATTCAGACTGTCTTGGTCACTATATAGCATTGTGCAGGCAAAGAATATTTTGATGAAAGATCAAAGTTAAAAGGAATCTGGTATAAAACCATTCAAGTTGAACCGCTTCCTTGCCCATGGTTTCAAGATAGGAAGATAGATATAAATATATACCTAGTGGTTTAGGTAAGTAACCTATAGGTATGTAATTCACCGAATTGCGAAGTTTGTGGAGTTATTGACGATGTTCAGCCCCAGATCTACGAATTTTTCGAACCGGGGCAAAAACTCGGTTAAGCCGCCCCCTCTCTCCAGCGTTTGAGATAAATTACATAAAAAAAAAACGGAAATCTAAGTATAATGGTTGGCATTTTTCCTGAACAGGACAATAAGAACACCTTATTATATTTGCACTCTTTATTTTCTATGTCAGATTCATCGAATAATTAATCATTGATGTTGCCAACAATCTGTTTGCTGCGCATTATAGAATTAGCCCTTAGGATGTGTTCAAAAACTAACTGGGCGTTAAAATGAAATTATTAACTTATAGTGCGCTGCATGCTAGGCCCTTTTTATTTTCAACCATATTATATTATGATTTCGGCGCCCCCTGAAAATGGCGCCCGGGGCGCGTGCCCCAGTTTGCCCGCCCCCCTATATCCGGGGCTGCGTCATGGTAGCGCATAGGGGCGGCCATCTTGGCGACGAAGGTGACTAACTTTGCGTCGCGACGCGACGTAGCCGAGGGCTGAGAGCATCCTGCAAGTGGTACCTTAATAATTTTAGTGGTGGTTTGTACAGTAGTCAAGAGTTCGGTTTCCGCACCGTGAGTTGCGGGTTCGATATCCGTACGAAACAATTATTTGTATGATCTACAGATATGTATGTTCCGGGTAGTATGTGTGCCTGTGAACGTGCCCACTATATAAAACACAAAGGGAAAACGTTTACAAAATAAAAACTAAGTTGTCATATGTGCCGTACATATATGTAAAATAATAGATGATAATAAGTTTCATAAACAATATTTATTTATTATTTTAAATATTTAAGTCGTAATGAAGTTATACATAATAATTTATGTATGTACAATTATACGCTAATGGTACTGTACAATAATTGAGTTTCTAGGCCTTAATTTAATGGTGGTAGAGGTGAGGAGCGGAGTAAGCGACGGGAGCGGCGAATTTGGCGACTGGAGCAGCGTGTACTACTGGAGTGGCGGCGTACGCAAGGTTAGCGTAGGGGGCGGCATGAACTACCGGGGCAGAGTTGTAGGCAACAGGAGCAGCATGGTAAGCCACAGGGGTGGCCACCTTGGCGATAGGGGCGACGACCTTAGCGACGTGGCCTAGAGCTTCCTTGCGCACGACCGCGTTAAAACCGTTGTGGGGGTCGGCGGTGTAGTCCACGGTGCGCTTGGTGCCGTCGGGGTCCACCACGGAGTAGGAGCCCTGCACGACGTCACCGTCGCGGCTCTCGTGCTGACTCTTGGAGTCACCGGTGAGACCGTCCTGCACGTCATACGCGAAGCTATACTGGGGGTGCGCATCGTACTCTTCTACGGCGACCTTGGCGACGGGGGCGACCACTTTAGTGACAGGTGCGGCGTACGCTATGGGAGCAGCGTGCACAACGGGGGCTGCGGCGTATGCTTGATGCGCAGCATAGGCTGGAGCCACGGCGTAAGATTGATGCGCGGCATAGGCAGGAGCTGCGGCGTATGTTACATGAGCAGCTGGGAGCAATCCAGCACTGGCAGCAGCCACCAGGCAAGCGAACACTACAAACTGTAAACAACAAAACAGTGAATTTGAAAAAAGGACAGTTTTTAATCATTGAGATTTTGCCTCATTATAACTGTTATTGTTAGTATCTAATATGTGACTTCTTAGTACCTTGAATGCCATTGTGTGGTATGTGAGCTGATCGAGGATGTTGAATGATAGCCGACGAGGAATGCCTCGAGCTTTTATATCAACGGTTGAGGCGCACCCTTTCACTCAGCTTTGTCGTGCGTAAGTCGTATGGCCGTGAGTTAGAGCCCCAGGGCGCTATCAGTATACCCTAATTTTCGGAAGCCCCCTAGATTTATGACAACAATTTGGCTTCGACTCGAACAGGGTGACACTGACAATGCCTAAATAATCCAAGTTATAAGTACTCAGTTTTAAGTACTCTTCAAATCTCATGCCTATTTCGCGGTAAGTTATAAATAAGAAGAGCAGCTGGACTATTTATCCGCAAGGTTCGAATCCTGCTCACGAACGTATAATGTATTCCCAGATAAAATTTAACTTTAGAGCTACCCATGCGTTAATGCATTTGAAAGATTGAACTCTATAAGTTATAGGTAAATAGTAGGATACGTTGGAAGAGGCTTTCTTTAAACAGTTCCCAATTAGATAAACATGAAATACGGGCAAAATAAGTAGTTTGTTGTTTTCTAATACTTGTGTTTAGTGATAGTCTAGTATACCACTGACCTGAGCTGACCTGGTAAGATGAAGGTATGAATCCAAGGCACCACCTCTGACTTTTAGAATCTATGTGTGTATTGTGTTCGTTTAATAAATTACCATTACTATTATAATGCACTAGCCTTTGCCCGTGGCTTCGCCTGCGTGGTGTGCCTTTATCGAAAATAAGATAAATAACTTACCAAATTTATATCAGAGCAATGTAGCGCAAGTTCCCCCAGGGAACTAAAGCAATTTTCAGGATGAAAATTTAGTTATGTGTTTATCTAGGTCGAATGATTTTATGCTTTGTGCCAAATGAAGTTGAAATCGGTTCAGTAATTAAGCAATACACTTTCGGATTTATGATAGGTATTAGTAGGATTATCGTTTGTTTAAAACGGTGAAGAAAAACATCGTAAGGTTTTATGATAAGACGAAGAATGCAATGCTCGACTTGCAACTAATGTCGTTTAATAGCTATTTACATATTTTTATTTCAGGTTCGTAATTAGTATAAATTTAAATGTCCATAGAAATTTGTCGTCGTTAATCTGAAACAAATACATACATAAAAAACCTCTAATTATCGTTTTAAGTTTTTCATAATAGGTATATTTATATATGTATGTATACCAAACATAATCAAAAAACACCAGTGAGGCTTCACGGCTGCTTGGTTGGTCTAGTAGACTCAAGCGCACCCTCTGAGGTCTTTCGATTACCGGGTCGAGCATTGTTAGATTTTTGTTTGAAAATTGTCATTAGCAGCCCAGAGTTTCGATAATTAAACATATATCTTAACAGCATCACGTTTGTATTCACCGAAGGGGAAGGCAGAAGTATACACAGTTGTATACCCACATTTCACCAATGCTGTTATTAACTCCCATGTAATGGTGATGGTGAGCCAATTACCATCTACCGGGCACAATTCCAAAGTACGGGATGCTACTGAGAATTTTCTAATAGACAATAATACTTTTCCCGACTCGAGAATCGAACCCAGTATGATATGCTCAGCAGTAGCACTTAGGACCACTAGACAACGAGGCAAAAAAAAACATAAAATAGGCATACTAATTCGCCGTCCTTTTATAATGCCGACGACTTATTTTAAGACATCAGGAATTATTCTGAAAAACCCTATAATGTGTGTGTAACCTCTAACCTCTGATATAAGTGCAAATTTGGCTATTGAAAACAGTAAAATTATTAAATTAATTTTATATGTACAGATAAAATATAAGTACAATAAAAATCTTTGAAAAGCATTAACGTATATTTAGCGAACTCTAAAGTTGTAAATTTTTGTGGAAAAGAATACGGTCGTGAGCAGGATTCGAACCTCCCGGATAAATACTCCAGGCGCTCTGACCACTAAGCCATCTCGACACCTCTGCTCACTACCGCGAATTCTTCTTCTATATTTTAATACCTCTTTTGGTGACGTCATTTCCATATTCAGTCCCATATAGGCAACCGAACCGACACGACTAACTTAGCAGTTAATACAATAGTGTACAGATGCAATTACCTTAACAAATCTTTGACAGGGGAGAACGTATGTTCTCTAAAATAATATTTTTTTGTGGAAAAAGATTAATATACGAGAAAATAATTTACATGATATTTTTATCATTTGCTCTGCAATAGGCATGATGACAGTATTAAAGAACCAAAGAATATATGGTTTTAGAGGTAAATATAGACACAAAGGATTCTAAAAAATTACCTAGTTTTATTAAAAACAGATTATTAAGATTTTCAATAAAATAAAAGTATAAAATGCTGCAATCGGCCATGTTAACTGAAACGTCAATCACAGCGAATGAAGTCACGCCTCAGTCAAATGTCAATCGTCGCCGTACAATATGGCTTCAACTTATATCAAATATGCTGAGGCATGACGTCAAAACGGCGCCATGACACCCATCAGTGTTATCGCGGTTAAATCAAATTAAATAGATTAAAATGCAATAAATTGCTTTAAAACTTAGTTTATTGCTGAAATAATGTGTTTTTCGGATAACGTAGACGTGTATCTACATTATAAAAGGAGATTTCAAAATCTGTCATCATGCCTATTGTATATGTGCTCTCTAAATGGCAAATGCTCTCTAAATGGCGGGCGGGCGGGCGGGCGGTGCACAGACAATAATACAGCATGAGTACCCTTAATATCATGGAAGTAAGTAAATAAATATTGTTTTTATTTGCATCTATTGGTAACGCCTGAATCTATTAGACACATACATTGATCTTAAAGTTGAAAAATCGAGTAGGTATAATAAATTATACTAGATTTACTAAGTAATTTAAAATTTATTTACTCCTAAAGGAATTGGTGATGTAATATTTAGTTATGACTACACGACACGATGGCGCTTATCTCAGATCATAGAAACAAATTCCTATCCTCTTGACTTCCACCTTCAGCTTCACCTTCACCTTCTTTGTGCAAGAAAATGGGTTTAAAAGTCGGTCTATATGTATAAAATAATCCTTTGCCAAATTACCCAACTTATTTTTCAACTGCCTCGTTGGTCTATTGGTCTCAAGTGCGACTGCTGAGAAGGAGGTCTCGGGTTCGATTCCCGGGTCGGGCAAAGTGTTATTGAGTTATTCTGTAAGGAAATTCTCAGTGGCAGCCCGGAGTTTGGAATTGTGCACGGTTGCTGGCAATAGGCTCACTACCTATTACATGGGACATAACAACAGTATTGGTGAAACCAATTCCCTTGGGGGAATACAGGTGTGATGCTATGTTATGATGTTATGTTATTTTACAATGTACTTAGATAATTTGTAAGGAATATTTCAACCGAATAAATTTACTTTTCCATATTCTCTTATGAGTTCCGCACCGTTCAATTTCATACACATGCCTATAATATCCTGTAACAAGAAACGCAGCCCTGTCGCATGTCGGCATAAAATCAAGGTCGCATTCATCGGAGCAGTCGGTCGCCGTGATGACGACGATGCGACGCGACGCACGCGGTCCGGCTTACCGGCACAGACATTGGACGCAGAGTTTCTATTACTTTGATATAATTAAGTTGGGCGCCGTAAATAAAAAGATATGGATAATAAACGAAGTGATGCTACTTGTTTACTTTAGATTTAGTCTTGAATAAGTGTAAAATACAGTGCAAAGTAAACAATTAAATTTAATTAAAACGCCACTGGTATTTAATTTGGATTCAGTTTATTCTTATTGCAACCCTATTTTGTGTTACTTGGGTTTTCTTAATTAATATAATTTATATCTCTTAACTTTATTATTTACCTCTGACCAGATAGCATGACCTCTGACTGCGTCGTCGGTCTACTTTTAGACTACAATTTACGTTGTTTCTACTGGTGAATCATTATTGGGTAGGTATACTTTTAATAACTTAAGTTATAACTTTTTAACAGACTGCCCAAAAGAGGAGTGTTATGTTTTTAGGGTTATGTATGTAAGTATGTATGTATTTTTGTGAGTTTCTTTATTCTAACATAACTTTTAAATTTCTGACCAGATTTTGATGTAAGGGGATCATGACAAGTAATGAAAATGACACACTGTCCCGGGTAACATAGACTAGTAAGGTTTTAAAAAACGGTAGGCATGCTTGTTACTTCGTTATGCTTTGTTAAGTAACTGAGTAAATATTCTATTAAGTTTTTGTATGTTCTATTGAGACTGTAATATTATAACAACGTAAGAATAAATCCGTGAAATAAAATAAAAGTTGACATTGACATTTTTCAACATCTATTATTATTAGCTGTCAAAAATACAAATTTATGCCACGAATAACGTTCCTTCTGTTTGTAAAATCCAGCCTAAAGAGATCAATTCAGTTACCTTTATTAACTAAAATTAAGTAATAAATAAATAAACTCATCGATGTCATTCTTATTTGGTCATTTCATAGGAAAAATATTGAGATAAGTCGGGTTAAAACTATTAACACTACTCGATAGAGGTACGTTACAGGTAACTATGTACGTTACATACTTTTAACCAAATTAGTCCTGAATGATTTTTTCCGTAGGTATGTGTAGCGTTGAGGAAAATATAAGACATTACTATACATAAATTATTGAAAATATTAGACGTATTCCAATTACGGGATGGACATAATATTAAGTTAAAATATCATAGAGTCAGTGTTTACAAAAGAGTGTGATTATAATAAAATCTCATGAAGAAACATACAACGTGCATAACAGTTTTAAGTAGGTACGGTAGGAAGAAATGAAGTGGCCATAAAGAGAAGCCGCGACATTTACTGTCGCAGTCACTACGTGTGCTCTTGTTACCGTGTGTAATGGCTTGCGCAAGCGCAGCCGACTCCACCCGCGCTCAAGGATGCACGCCCACTATCAAATATTATTACATTTTAATCATCTTGTTATAGATATTTGACAATGACAAGGCTAACTAAATGTTTTGTACTTATAATTTATGTACAATGTAGGTAAATACTGTAACAAAGTATCTTATAAAAATGTGCCTTTACGTAGAAAAATACTAAAAACTGCTTCTTATAACATGTGATTATTATATTCTCATATTATAATTACGTTTAGTAATTAAAAGGCTCAATTTTTTTGGATCGTGATAAAATCCAAAGCGAGAAACTTCAATTAGAGTTCTATATTCTATTAGTGGAAGTGCATATGACTGCACTTTTGCAAAAAAATACCAAATTAATGAAAGCTTTTTATTCTATTCTTTATTAACCACTCAGTTTCGGGTTCCATGATTTCTTCATTTATTGCTTTAAATTATCATCGTCGTGGCCGAGTGATTACAGGGCCGCTCTTGAGCCGCAGATTGCGGTTTCAAACCTGGCAAGTACCAATGTGACTTTTTAAATGTCATTATGTACGAATAATTACGAAATAATTAGTAAATCTAAGACGTCACAGACATACGGTGAAGGAAAACATCGTGAGGAGACCTGGAGTAATTGGTCTGAAATCGCCAACCCGCAGTGAGCTGGCGTGATGATCAATGCTCGTGTCTTTTCTTCATGAGAAGAGGCCCTTGCCCTGCAGTGGGGCAGTTATGGGCTGGTTATGTCTGAAATTTACATTTGCAGTGACTACACAAAGGTATTGGACGTCAAAACCTATTAAATAATACTAAAACAGATCCCTAACAGCGTAAATTATTAACAGCTTTATTCACAGATAAACTTAATAATTATTTCGAAGATTAATAAGTTAGGGTCAGTGGCCATGCTCCCCATGGTCGTGGTGAAGCCTCCGTGCGATGGAAACAAAAGTGGCAAGACGGGTGCGGCGTCGCTGTTGGCTGGCATTCTGACATGTTTCATCACTCATGCCAGTATCGAATGCTGCTGACGATAATAGTAGTGATGACTTTGAGAATTTATAAATACTGAGTCGCCCACTCGCCGAAATTAGACCACATGTCATTAAAATTAGAACTATTATGTTTGTATTGTCAAAGTTATGTGTGTGTGTGTGTATTTTTAATGTATTTCTAATGCATATTATATAATAATATTAGCTTTCTGCGCTTATTCTCCATATAAACTTTAACTGTGCCAAATTACATACTCCTTCGTCCGCGACGTCAAGATAATTAACAAATTTAAACTAATATTAATAATGGTCTGAGATCCATCTAAAACTACTAAGTAATTCACTACATGAATAATAGAAAAATATTAAGACATAAAAAACTGATTTTGTTAATAACTAAAGCCTCATCAGAAATACATATCCCTGATGATTCCTCTTGAGAGATTTATAAAAAGTAACTATCCATTCAGGATGGCGTTGGTGCATGAATAGGTACTGGAAAGTGTTATATAACTTGCATGTTTCTTGCAATGTATTTTCTACCTACAGGAATTACGAGAGCGATGTAGAGTCGTAAGTCATTTTTTTTATTATATAATAACTTAACTAATAAGACCGGGACGGAATCGACTAATAATTTTCTATTATTTCACTATTTCTTAAGCTCAGAAATATTTTAACAATAAAATCTAAATAAAGATAATTATTTGAAAAGCATTAACGCATACTTAGCGAACTCTAAAGTTATTATATTAAACGGAAAAAGAATACGGTCGTGAGCAGGATTCGAACCTGCGCCTCCCGGATGAATTCTCCAGGCGCTCTGACCACTAAGCCATCTCAACCTCTGCTCACTACCGTGAATGCTTCTTGCACATTTTAACACGTATTTTGGTGACGTCATTGCTATCTATTCAGTACAGGTGATAAAATCTAAGTTAAATAAAAAACGTAATAAAAATATGATAGAGTTCTAATAAAATGGTAGGTTTTCTTGTAACAGATCTCGATAACTAGGTATAAAGGAATACCCAATTGTTTGATACCTAATACATAATCGATTCACGATAATTGTCTACTTTGCGGTTTCCCTACAGGTTTCCGAGCATATTATATTGAGCAGTCTACTTTTACTATTATTTATTAAAATGCCCGGATGCGACACAAGTAGTAATTTTAAAATATTATTACAGTATTTTGAAATACCTAAACAAATATATTGGTTCAAAATAATATCCTTTAATTAATTAAATACTATGTAAACAATTTCCATTTTATTTTCGAATTAGCAGGCTAGATAATACTGCATTTGAATGACTTTGCAATTTGCATGCATTTACTATTAGCTGCGTGTATGCTGCTACTAAAATACGTCAGGTCATGCAGCCACACATCGTTGTCCTTGTTCTGAATTATAAGTACCTACAAATATTTTCATTTACTGCAAACTATATACTTGGTCGAAGATAAAGTTCATCGACGCAATTTACGAACATCTGTTATCATTACTACGTTTGTTACTCAGAGTTCGTAATATAGCAAGTATTTTACTACACTATCTGCAAACTTGTTTTCTTCATAATTTGGTCCAAGGTTACGATAATACGATTTCTGTGACACTTTTACGATATCGCGTAACGAAATGGTAACATGTCCTCTTGACAATGAGTTTAAGCTTTAGTTACATTGACAGCTCTCAATAAATGAAGAAGAGAAATACTGTTATGTATATTCAACGAAAATGAATTTCGGTAATGCACCAATAAATATTGCTTTAAGTAAAATAGGTATCTGGTGGATTTTCGAATCGTAAATAATTTAAATGCACTTTTAATTTTAGGGTCTCTTAAACTGTGTGTACACAGCAGCTAACCACATATTAAAAAAAATGTGCATCAATTAATACAGTCACGCCCAAGTGTGTAATCTTTCACTGCTATCGACAGGCGCGATGAATGGCTATTCATTATTTTGTTGCTTACGATTCGCGCTATATATGGCCATTTGAAACAATGGTACGGTTTCACCTTGACATTATAACGACGTGTAATGCGATGGTTATCCGCCTCTAACTGCTGTCCAAACTTAGGCTTCGGTAATGACAGACGATTTTATCGCGTAACAGCTATAGTACCTAATCAATAAATGGTGATAAGGATTGCTTTTTGCTCGGCCTTTTTTTTTTTAGAGTGTTTGATAAACTGCAGGTTAAAATACATTAGTATTTTTTTTTATCACAAATGGATCTACATGTGGCCCCACCAACTTGCCTGATGGTAAACGACGGTGTGGCCGAGGATGGAAGCACGTAGATCCAGATACCTATTCACTCTTAAGGAGAGTGTATAGATTTGAGGAGATCGATAGTTGGGGAGTTGATGCAACTGCCCAGATCCATGTCCCACAGCTATTGCACCGGACTACATCCCGAATCACGACTAGGTCGCTTCGTCCGGTGGGTGGTAACCAGTCGCGACCGAAGCCTTCCACCAGAATTGTGTTCCCCGATTTGCACCACCCAGGGGCCTCGTGTAGGCATTCCATTTTAAGGGTGCACTCCTACGGAAGCGGGCAACCCAGCACAAAAAAATAATAATTATAGTGTTAGATTAAAGATATGACGGTATTATGAGTACCTAGTAGATAATTAAGGCGGCGTGTTTAATTATATCCCTAGCCTCTTCTTGTTGATGTCAATAATAATGTATGAGATTAATAGAAACAAAGAAAAACATTTATTCGCACAAAGTAAAACACACGAATAAATACAAAGTTATCAATATTGAAACACAAGTGCCAAAGGGCAATCAGCTCAGCTGATGCTAATCTGTCGAAGATGGGATGCAGTTACCCTCTGTTTATTTTACAACATCTGTTTACCTACTAAGTGTAAGGTAATTCATCCATCCATCCAGTTTAACTACTGATCAACTAAATTAGCAAGATTAGAAACATACCGTAGAAGTTTTTTAAAAGCTTAATTTAGTGAGAGGAATGCTGGAATAGAGAAGATTCTATCGTGATAAATATCTTACAAATACCAATTCACAATATAGAGTAATAAAATAAAAAGATTTTTCGAACTCATTTTAGTGTGCCTAATTTCATACGATTCCTTACGAAAAAAAATAACAGCTGCGATACACATTATGATAAACACTTGTAAATATCCTTAATGTATGTAAATCAAATCAAATAAGTAATTAGACTCGCCTAATTTGTGCTCTGGCAGTAACTTGGAAAGGTATAGTCATATTTATAAACAAAAAACCAATAATACACGCGATTAATCCGGTTAAAAGTTGTTTTATCATATTTATAAAGTTTGTTGGTTTTATTTGGTGAGTAAGTACAAATTCGTGATCTACATACTCGTAGCTGCATGGTTGCGCTGAGTACTTGAGTCAGCTTGTGTCATTCCTCGGGTTTTGTCGGGCGTGTCAGGCACGTGATGTAATGTCCGGAGCACGACCCCTAGCCATGGATACCTAGGTACTGTACACTGTAGTAGACTCTTAGTGCTTAATTATAAAGACCTGCGGCTATCCTCTTTGTGGTATGAAATAAGAGACGACTGAGATAGAACAGATGAGTGTAATAGGTTTTTCCTCGCAGGTGCTAAATCTAAACCCCAGCGGATTAATGCTTAGTGCGTCGACTTTGTATAAATACACGTATCTGTAACAGTCGTTCGTTGCATTAATAGACATAGGCGATGCATAAGTAGTGAAAGCTTATTTGGTATTCCTCTACAAGCGCGACGATTACGATCAACACTAGTGAAGATCCTCACCACTACCTAAGTACTAATAAAACCACATACTTCTTATTCATTGAACGATATTTCTTGCATACGCTATTTAATTTTAATGCATACTTATATTTATTCCAGATAAATCTTGGAAAAGCATTAAAGCATGCTTAGCGAACTCTAAAGTTATTATATTAAATGGAAAAAGAATACGGTCGCGAACAGGTTTCGAACCTGCGCCTCCCGGATGAATACTCCAGGCGCTCTGACCACTAAGCCATCTCGACCTCTGCTCACCACCGCGTATTGTTCTTCCATATTTTTTAACACTTCTTATGGCGACGTTATTGCTATCAATTCAGTCCCTATACGGGTGATCGGTGATCCTGGTTTACCTGTACCTGGTATTAAAACTATAGATTAAATAAATACCTTTACTTTGTATATATTCCAGTATTATCCAGTCATTTAATCGATAGTATCGAGTGAGTAACAGCTGAGTGACACAACTGTGGTCTTGTCGGCAATGCCAGAGTATCTCTTTTTGTATGGTGTCCACGCGTTATGTGGTGCAATTGTCGCTACAGCGCTTACATACGTGAAGCATGTCGCTTGTCTCATGGCCCATCACTAAACACATGTGCATGTTTTGCTCTATTTGTAATTGGTATCATTCAGTGATGGCAGCGACGCTGACCGATGATCTCACCAATTCTGATCTCGTAAGACTTCGGTGCTTTTTTTTCTAAGAAACATACCAAGTAGCTTCCATCAAAAATACGACACCAAAACCATTTAATAGCGTAATGTTTCAAATACAGTTCAATAAAGGGAATGGTAATTGTTACATAACTGTGTGGGTGAAATATAGGTACTTTCGCGTGATTGTGTGAATTAGTAAGTTAACATTGTAAAAAAAAAACTGGACTCACACACTCACACACACATTTGTCTATTGTTGGAATAAAACGTACTTATTTATCTTGGGAGTTTATTGTGTCACTTTTCTTACTCACAGAAGAGGAGAACCCTAAGGAGGATGGTTTACGTTAAAGGAATACGCAAAGTTTTAAACAAAGTTACTTAGGACGGACCTGGACATGAGTCTAAATGGACCTTTATCTGTACTTTAACGCCTAACTGACAGTTTTTGTGGCTATTAATACTATCTATTTAGGTATAATACAGCAGATCTTTTTTAGATCTATGGTAGTAGAATTGAATTATCTAATTCGCTTTGATATTTAGACAAAAATTTTAACCATAGCATCACTCACAAAATTTAAACAGTAATTTATTAAACTAATATCTATTAATTGAAATTTAAATGAAAATTTTAAAATCTCGATAAGAAAAAGATAAATATAGAATTATTATTACACCAACATTTTATTTATACCTAATTAGAACACCTACTTATTTGTAAATGTTAAAACATCTACATGGTACATCAGTAAGTGTTTCACTACGTGTGCAGAGTTTGAAGGTGCATTACAACTATGTACTTGTAACTACAGCCATCCTTTTCATCGGTAGCGAACAACCTAACGCACATTTGTTATCCTAACAAGTTCATAGCAAAGTATGTTTGATAACATAAGAGTGCCAAATAAAGCTATAAAAGTCATGATAACGTCTAAAGTAGTGACTTACTTTCTTCATCACGTAATCCAAAGTAACTACTGTCAACCTTAAACGTATGGTAATGTTATTCGTAATATATCCTTGTGATACTATATAGTACTTATGTATGTGTTCTAGTTCAATTCTCGCACCAGTTTCTCAGAAATATAGTCAAGGAAAGCGTTTAGGTTCGTGGCGAGTTTGGCAGCGGAATATAAAGCAGAGTTGTGACTCGCGAGCCTGTCGCAAGGCGCGCAGTGTGACGCATTCCTAACAGCAATGAGGTCAATAATTTGAGTCAAGGTATATGCACTACTTTTTACGTCCGAGAGTATTTTTGCTGCATTTGAATTTCAGATTTGGATGTGAAATGTGAAATGTTGGTTAACAATGACGAGTAGACAGTAAATGTTTTGTGTTGCACTTTGTCGAACTGTGAAATTATTATGCCTTTAAAATATAAAACCATACATTCTTAGGGCAATAACATTAAGTTTTCTAAAGGGATGATATTAGGTATTAATCGATGGTCATTAATTATCTAACAAACAAATTGTGGGTAATTTTTGCACAACCTTAACCTCGTGTTCAACTTTGATGAAATTAACGACTACAATGTATGGCAGCAGTCGTTTCCTGTCCGACACAGAGGGTTAAGTAACATTGAACTTTTGTTTTGTTACTTCACGCGAAATTTGTGGTTAAGGCCAAGTTACTGCACCATATGTGATGCCATGTCGATCCAAGTACTTTTCACACTAAGTACTAGTACTTAGTGTGAAAAGTCCCTGCCTCGTTTATCTAGTGGTCCCAAGCGCGATTGCTGAGCATGAGATCTTGAGTTCGATTCCCAGGTCAGGCGAAGTGTTATTGGGTTTTTTTATTAGGAAATTCTCAGTAGCAGCCCGGAGTTTGGAATTGTGCCCAGTAGATGGCAATAGGCTCACCACCTTATTACATGGGACTTAATAACAGTATTGGTAAAATGTGAGTGCAAAGTTGTGTAGACTTCTGCCTACCCCTTCGGGAAATACAGGCGTAATGCTATATGTATGTACCAGTACTTACTAACTGTATCGAGTTACATAAAAGAAACATATTAAAGTCCAATAAATCTCTAATCTGTTATTCAAGATATGTCTTTGAAAAAGCATTAACGCAAGCTTAGCGAACTCGAAGTTACAATATTAAATGGAAAAAGAATACGGTCGCGAACAGGATTCGAACCTGCGCCTCCCGGATAGATACTCCAGGCGCTCTGACCACTAAGCCATCTCGACCTCTGCTCACCACCGCGAATTCTTCTTCCATATTTTAACACGTCTTATGGCGACGTCATTGCAATCAATTCAGTACTTACAAGTGACCGAACCGACACGACTAACTTTGCAGTTAATACAATGTCGTAAAGAATGCAATTACCTTAATTATTCAAGATATGTCTTTGAAAAAGCATTAACGCAAGCTTAGCGAACTCTAAAGTTACAATATTAAATGGAAAAAGAATACGGTCGCGAACAGGATTCGAACCTGCGCCTCCCGGATAGATACTCCAGGCGCTCTGACCACTAAGCCATCTCGACCTCTGCTCACCACCGCGAATTCTTCTTCCATATTTTAACACGTCTTATGGCGACGTCATTGCAATCAATTCAGTACTTACAAGTGACCGAACCGACACGACTAACTTTGCAGTTAATACAATGTCGTAAAGAATGCAATTACCTTAATTATTCAAGACTAGCTGTACCCGTGGCTTTTCTCACGTCAAAGTAATCTTAACGCCAAACTAAGATTTCAATTAATCATACAAACCAACTCACACCTGATTCCCATTCCAGTAGGCAGAAACTATAGATTTTATCTTACATACATGAAGAATGCATGCTCGACGGTTCAGTTTATTAACCTGCCTTTTTTGAGAAGGTCAGGTACGTTCGTTGAAGTCAGACCCTCCACCCTTTCCTTTTTTGGTAATAATTGTTGCATTATTCAATGTTTGTCTATCCTCATTGACGCCACCCTCATACAGACAGCCGTGACTTTTCAGATACTTGACAGTTGCCCTAGCAACCCAAACTCATACAGATAAATCATAGCAAACTCTTAAGTTATAAATTTTAGTGGAAAAAAGAATACGGTCGTGAGCAGGATTCGAACCTGCGCCTCCCGGATAAATGCTCCAGGCGCTCTGACCGCTATGCCATCTCGACCTCTGCTCACTACCGCGAATTCTTCTTCCACATTTTAATACGTCTTCTATCTATTTAGTCCCTATACAGGTGACCGAACCGACACGACTAACTTTGCAGTTAATACAATATCGTACAGATTTTATGCGAATTCGCGGTAGTAAGCAGAGGTCAAAATGGCTTAGCGGTCAGAGCGCCTGGAGTATTTATCCGGATTAGGATTACTTTACAATATAATTAATAAACGATTCTTCATCTTCATGTCGATGGTACAATTTTAATTATTTGGTTGCCTAGATCCACACTTGCTGTGTCCAAAATTGATTTCAGGTAGGTTCACTTTATGCTTAATTTGTTAGCGGGTGGTGGAAAAGTTCCTAGCCTCAGTTTTGCGGTGGGTCTCAACTGGGCATCCTGACACTGTCTCGGTCAGTTTTAAGTAACTGTGCCTGGCTTGTTAGGTGGTTAGGTGTTGTGCTGGTAACTGGCCGTCATACAGTGGGTGTCTAGGGTCTGACTCCTGCTTGGATTTTTCCACAGCACATTGGACATGTCTGTAGATATGTGGGGGCGCTATATCAGCTGTCGGATACAGCTTTTAAAGTGTTGTAGATTATACGATGCAATATTAGGATTCCACTCATTAATTAGACTTTTACATAATCTCATTGATTTTAAGCAATGATGAAATCGACGATGGAACACGCTTGACCACTAAATACCTATTCACTTGAGCCTTGAAAACCAAAAGATATATATTTATTGAGAAAAACGGATGATGAACAAATTCGGCAGCAGTACAACCAGCTGAAAGCTAGATGCGACATAGATGATCTTACGTTATTTTCCGTTTCCCAATAGTATTACCGAAAAATTTGATAAGCTGCCGTTACCGATACATTGGAGATACCGGGATGTTTTACCACCTCTTCGTTACCGGGAGTACACCCGACTGAACGTTCCCGAATGAATGTACCGGCGCCCTATCTCTATGGAGTGCACTCCCTCTTTCTTCACTCACGTATTCCTGTGGGATGGCAATCCGACACGTCCGGAGTGAGATCAGGCGCAGAACTGACGGCATGACAATATGTGTTGGCCAAAATGATAATGTCACATACATAGGTACATACATAAATTCACGTCTTTGGCCTAGGCTTCAGGTAGGCAGACACTATAGAACGCCACCTGTTAAGATCCTCACATACTATTTTTGCTTCTATCACGTTCATACGTCTGTTAATACACGCGTGCTGGTTGTGAGCACAACTTTTTTGACCTTTTAGTGAGTTTCGGTGGGTCAATTTATATCCATTTAGGGATCTCAGAATTTCCACTTACACCTGCCTCGTCTTTTCAACATGACCCTAAGCATATTTTTTTCAGTTTCTGTCACTGCATCTTCATTTAAAAATGAAAATATTAATGATCATCAATCTTGTGCAGTGTAAAGAGAATCTTAGAAAAACTGACTCATTAGTCTAGTGGTTGCAAGTGAGTATAAGCGTAGGTAAGTCTTGGGTTTGATCACCAGGTCGAAAAAAGTGTTGTTGAGTTCCATAATGGAGTTTTCAGTAGAGCTTGGATCTGGCTTGTTGTTTATTTTTCCAACATTTAATACCCGATCTATAAAACGAATGCCCAAGATGCAGGTACTGATAGTCTGTTCCAATCTCCGCTTAGTAAACATTCGCTGAGGTTAAGCAATGTTTTACACGGTATTTCATTGGATACCATCGAGAATGTACTCTCCAACCACCTCAATAGCTGGACAGTCTCTAAAAAAATCGTCAGTAATGCTTATTTGATGTTTCGCTATTACCTACTTATGGATTAGGCAATTAAATTAATCCTAAGGCCAGGCTGAGGGAATGTGTAGTTTTGTTACTAAATAGGTATTGGGGGCTGAGTTGCCCGCGTCCGTAAGAGTGCACCCTTAAAATGGAATCCCTACACGTAGCCCCTGGGTGGTGCAAAACAGGCAACACAACACTGGTCGGAGGCTTCGACCACAGCTGTTTACCATCCACCGGACGAAGCCGTTGTGGGAGTGGGCAGTTGCATGAACTCCCCAACTATCGTTCTGCCAAAATGTATCCACTCTACTTAAGAGTGAATAGATTTATTCTGGATAATACGTGCTCCATCCTCGGCCACACCGTCGCTTGCCATCAGGCGAGTTGGTGGCCAAACGTAGATCCATTTTATATATATATTTTTTTAATATTATTTATTACAGAGTTTAAAAATGACTTTTCTATGGAAAGAAGTACCATGATAATGATGAGATATGATTGATAAAAAAATTACATAACGCTAACGTTTAACATCTTCACTGTGCTTCACCATATTGATATGAGACAGCAAGAGAAACACATAAAAAGTGGGTTTATATTACAAAAAGACACGGAAAAACTAAAATATCGTTGTTTTTCGGCGAAATAACAGATAAACCTTGTATTATCAAAATTAAAAATATACAAAAATAATATATCCTGTACCGGGATTCGATCGTCACACTTTTACTGTGCCAGTCACCTATGTATGGTATGCAACTAATTACTCAGTTGGCATTGTCGCTAAAATAGGCATTCACAATCTACTAATCAAAATACAAAACCGGTAAGTGCTTGGTCCCTATGTGATAAAGCGCAATGATACCTTTTGCAGTGCTTATCATTTTTGATAAGCTATACAACAGTGCAATTTTTATTGAAATCCGTCCAATTTAGATTCTGAGTGTGAGATGTTTAACATCACTGCCCAGCTCCCTTGAGGAAATGCGCAATTTTGAATAGCCTATAAGTTGACCCGGCTTCTGACGATATTTTTTACAAATTTTCAGATGTTTCTTTTTCTTGGTTTGGACGCCAACCTCGGACATACAAACAGACAAAAACACTCAAATTTTAAAAACAACAGATTTGGCAATAGTATTGATTAAATAACACATTACGAAAGAAAAAAAAAAAACAAAAAGCGAATTTGAAATTTTCGGGCTTTTGAGTTACGATTTTATTATAAGTATATAGATATGTCTTTGAAAAAGCATTAACGCAAGCTTAGCGAACTCTAAAGTTACAATATTAAATGGAAAAAGAATACGGTCGCGAACAGGATTCGAACCTGCGCCTCCCGGATAGATACTCCAGGCGCTCTGACCACTAAGCCATCTCGACCTCTGCTCACCACCGCGAATTCTTCTTCCATATTTTAACACGTCTTATGGCGACGTCATTGCAATCAATTCAGTACTTACAAGTGACCGAACCGACACGACTAACTTTGCAGTTAATACAATGTCGTAAAGAATGCAATTATCTTAATTATTCAAGATATGTCTTTGAAAAAGCATTAACGCAAGCTTAGCGAACTCTAAAGTTACAATATTAAATGGTATAAGGTAAATTTTACAAAACTGCTAGCTGATTTACAAAACAGTACTGTTTTATAAAACAGCTGAACGACGTTCAGCTGTATTGCCATTGCAATACGTTTAACAAAACTGTTACCCACGTTTAGACGAAATGCAAAATGGCATATTTATAGTCGGTCAGATTCATTGATTGTATAGGTATATTAAATGGTCAGATACCACTTAAGTCAAAGAAAAGATACTGTATTCTGAATTGTCTTTTCGTGGCTGGGTCGATGGGCTCCTATTTTTGTCTATCTAAGATTTCGCGGTGGTGAGCAGAGGTCGAGATGGCTTAGTAGTCAGAGCGCCTGGAGTATATATCCGGATTAAAAGTTTGAAACGAAGAGAATACGATCATGAGCAGGATTCGAACCCGCGCCAGGTTCGAATCCTGCTCATGATCGTATTCTTTTTCCTTTTAATATAATTACTTTACCTACCCCTTGTTGATAACATCTGCATTAAATTTAGAACTAAAATCTACAATCTGCGTGTTATAGTTCAGTAATAATGAAAAACCGCTAAACTTTGTTCAGCTTTTTTACGTAACAATACTGTTTTGTAAATCAGCTAGCAGTTTTGTAAAATAGCTGACTCTACAATCTATCTGCGACATATATAGCTATTCAATAAAACCGTATTGAAATTAAATCGATACAAAGATTTAGAAAATATGTTATTTCTTGGAATAGAATGTATCTTAGCAAATAAAAAAATTCTTAATCTGATTCTTAATATAAAAAATATTGGATATAATAATATCTATTTTAAATAAATAAACATATTTAAATTTAAAAAAATGGGCAGAGGTTTTCATCGGAATATAAATCAACATACATAAATAATGAGTCATCATTGAAAAGATACAGTTATAAAACATATAAATATATTTAAGTATATGTATGACAGTGGTAAAAGGTTACGTATATTCAACGCACGCGCTGAAAAGGTCACACGCAAGGAGTTCAGCTGCGTATCGTCGACAACAAATCACATTACCTAATAGGGTAAATACCCTGTTAATGTCATTGTAATTGCTGCTATTAATTAAATGCTAATTTGTGAAAAGGTATTCAAAATATAACTAAAAAATTTAATAATTAAGTAAATATTAGTACTAACTGGATAGAACTTCAAATTATGCCTTTTTATAAAACTTCTGCCATAACTTAAATAAAACTATTTGTAACTTTCATTTATTAGATACTAGCTGACCCGGCGAACTTCGTACCGCCTAACAGTCCATTCTTTTTTTGTTTTTCATGCAATTTTTAAATTTTTCTCTCCCTAAGAACTATCCTCGTACTTCATGGAATATTACAAAAAAGAATTAGCGAAATCGGTTCAGCTGCTCTCGAGATTTGCGCTTAGCAACACATTCAGCGATTCATTTTTATATTATAGAGATACCCATTTAAGAATCGCTTGCTAGACCAACGGAAAGAACGAAAGAATCAATTGCTCTACCTAAGAGAGGCTTCACTGATCTTTTACCAAGAGTTTCCGATTAAAAAGCCTGCCGCCTTATTATAATCAAGTGTGACATTACAAGTACTATTTTTAAGAAAAATCTTCTAAATCTACCTAATCTTAGAATAGTCTACGAATTGTGGTTTGAGGTTTGTTTTAGCTGTATGGAAACCTCCATTCCAAAGAAATGGAAAGGCTTTCTTTCATATAAACGTTGCTCAGAGGAATTTTAAATATGTATGTATTTTTAATTAAAACAGTACTTCTCTACCTAACCCTTTGGGGTAACTAGATATGTGTTTTGTCTAAAGTTTTATTGAAGTATAAGGTAACTTTGTTTTCATTATGTGAAGTCATCATCATCCCCCTGCAGTTATACCAATTTATTTGGGGTCGGCGCAGCAACGTCCACTTTTTTTTTCAAATTGTATGCTGCTAAAGTTTATTATGTGAAGTATTTTTAGTTTTACTGTCTTTAAGAACGCAATCAAGAATATCATCTACCTATCACTGAAGGTCTTCAATTTCGGGTTCACTGAACAATGGTTTTGGTTGAGAAATTTAATGTTATAAATTCATTACAGAACCTACGCACTAGTTTACCGTAATAAAGATGACACCTGCACTGCTCATTTTTCCACAAGACAATATTATCAGACCTAGATCTAAGACGTTAGTAGGTAGTAGACGTAAGTAACAGTCGCACAGGGGCCGAATTCTGCTAATTTACCAATGCTTCAGTTGAGTGTCGATAGTGTGTCGATGGAATGATTTTAGTTAGACCGGTGGTCTTATTAAGCTAGCAGACTACCAATTAACTAAAATCATTCCATCGACACACTATCGACACTCAACTGAAGCATTGGTAAATTTGCAGAATTAGGCCCCTGATCGTCCGCTCGAGGTTAAGCTGCGCCTGCCGCGGTCGGTCTGTGGATGGGTGACCATAATTAAATATCGAGACCCCGCCGTGCCTCAGACGGCACGTTAAGCCGTCGGTCCTGGTTGTCCAATTAAGATCTATGACAGCCGTTACGGGTAGTCAGAGGCCAGAAAGTCTGATATACTACGAGATATCGTATTACCCAGTACCTGGGTTGTGGAGGTCAAATAGGCCGTCGCTCCATGTAAAATACTGGTATTAAGCTGCACCCGTCTTGACTGGCAGCCGACCTCGATGTAATTGCGAAAAGGCTAAGCAGATTTATTTTGAGAATTTCCTCAAGTTTATAATATAATTAGTAAGAGCCGATTTCACCGCTGCCATTAAAAACCGAGTTTAACAGAACTTAGTTCTACGTGATCCAGTTCAAATGTTGATTTTGATCTCAGTTAACGTCAAACTGATTTTACCTGCTACATTTTGATCGCGTTCATAAAAACGAAGTTTTCTTGGTTAATTAATGTAAACGTTGTCACAATTAAAAATTTTAACGATTTTGAGACCTAAATTTATACTTATATGTAAACAATAAATATTACAAAATTAAGCATTTACAAGACGGGTGCAGCTTAATACCAGTATTTTACATGGAGCGACGGCCTATTTGACCTCCACAACCCAGGTACTGGGTAATACGATATCTCGTAGTATATCAGACTTTCTGGCCTCTGACTACCCGTAACGGCTGTCATAGATCTTAATTGGACAACCAGGACCGACGGCTTAACGTGCCGTCTGAGGCACGGCGGGGTCTCGATATTTAATTATGGTCACCCATCCACAGACCGACCGCGGCAGGCGCAGCTTAACCTCGAGCGGACGATCAGGGGCCTAATTCTGCAAATTTACCAATGCTTCAGTTGAGTGTCGATAGTGTGTCGATGGAATGATTTTGTATTTATAGGAAACTTTATTATGACTATTATATATGTTTAATTTTATTTAGTTATCAGTTTTATATACATTTTATTTATACAATAGTGTAATATCATAATTGGTCATAGTTTCGAACAAGGTGGGTACGGGTTATGTATGTATCAACGACATTAGATTCATGAAAATATGAATCAGTTGTTTTTTGTGATTCTACACTCTCCCTAAGTTTGCCATATGTCATTACTTCCCAGAATTTGACCCTTATTAGCAACATTATCGAATGGTGTAATAATACAGTATGCCTTTTTTTAGAAATTCAACGGGTTGGATTCTTGGCTAGAAATATTAATTTTTCAATAATTCAATGATGCCATGGAAGATGGGCAGGCCTCTGGTATGGGACGCAACATGAGTTGATACCCTTGCGCCATCCCATATTTCCAGCTCGGTGGGCTGTGCCGGTGCTGCTGCTGCAGTTGCGGAGACGCTCAAGCGGCGAAAATATAATAATTTTATTAGTAATTATATTTTTGAGCCGTTTGAGGTTGAAACACTCGTGGGGTCCGAGCGCTCGCATTTTGTATAAAGAGACCGCAAGGCGATTGGTCGACACTTCACGTGACCCAAGGGCTGGTCTCTATTTCGCTCAAAGAATAAGTATTGCCATTAAACGTGGCAATGCTGCCAGCCTTTTGGGTACACTCCCAGTCGACAGCGACGCGGACGAATTTTTCGATGCCCTCCTCTAGTTTATAATTTAGTTTATAGTTTTTATTTTTATTATATTAGATTTAAAAACTGTATATAACATATTATTCTGACACTTTAATAAACAAATACTTCATGATGCCGTTTTAGTTTCCATCAAAATCGAGCCCGAGACTCCTTTAAGTATTTTTCGCTATCCCTTATAGTTTCGGATTTGCCCATCCAAGCTAACTTGAAAAATTCACTCTGTATATATATTTTTATCTATATATACCTTACGATTTTACAGAGTATTTAGATATTAATGATCCTTTTTTATTGGATATGGAATAACTAAGAGACGGTCCCATTAAAAAAAAACCGCCTATTGGGTTAGAAAAATAGGGAATGATTCATTGGAAAAATTAACTATAATCGCCATGGACTGCTGGACATAGGCTTTTCCCAAGTTGCACCACAGGGCGTAGGCTTATTCTTATTCACAAGCGTGATCTTGATACGTGCCACGTCAACTTTACGTGTGGTACTTATGAAGACGTGCCTAGACTTACCGCGTAAAATAATACAAGAAGAACATTATTGTAGCGTTTTGGAATTTTCTTATAGAAATTGAAACATTATTCGAATTGTGATAAACTCAATAGTAATAGTATGTACAGTTTTAGGTACCTACTGCGAATTCGAAAACGACATTCATAACGATGGGATCAAACTGTTGCTCTTGATGCGTTGGCGGCTATACAAGTCACTTTATAGGGATACCAACGGTCAATCTCTTTTTTAGGTATCGGCTTAATGTCAAGAGGGCTGAGTAATGTTTTATTTTACAAACCTATAGTTAGAATTATTGAAGTCATTTGGAGGCCTTTGATTTGGCGTATTGACCGCAAAATTTTAATGTCAGTTCGGTCTTGTAAAACCAAGTATTGTTGTGCCTTCCGAACTACGGATACGCTCAAATCAATCAAGTGCTAGTCATAGTGACCGCCACTGCTTAATATTTGCGGACCAGAGATTAATTTTATGTTTCTGCGTCCCACTACGCAGTACTAAATATCATGTAGGTATCATTAAAGACAAAACCTCTAAAGTAGAGTACTTTTTAATGTATACAAAGGTTTAAATTGTTTATTGAAAAATAGTTCCACTATAATTCTGTCGATGTTAGAATAACTATTCTAAAATTCAACACTCATTTCTTCTCATCAAGTAACGATGTTGGATTGCGTTCTTTGGCAGGCAGCGTCGCATGCGACGCCGCGTTGCGTAACAATTGGCAACCTTGTGAAGGACGCGCGTGCGCACACCGGGAAAATGGACGCGACTGTTTGTCGCATGCATTTTCATGAGCTTTTAGCGGAACGAGGGTAGTTCAAGGGTCTTCACCATGAAATTACGCTGTTGTTGCATAGTAAATGATGCAGTTATGTTTTATTATTCTACCGATTGGGAAGTCGAAAGCAACATATAACTATTGGTTATTTTCATTGTAAAACTAAAACTGTATTTTTTAGCATCATTTAAATAACTAAAACATTGTATTTTTTTAAATTGAAAATAAGATCAGGAATGTGAAGATATCATGTATAAAAAAATCTGTGATATGTGTATCTCTTCGAATGGGAGAAGAATGAAATGATACTTCATAACAATAAAAATCTATTGTGTCTGGTAATTCGCGAACCAACAGATTACAGATAAAACGATAATATCTAAAGCCCATAAAATTATATATGGTACATATTAGCTGTGCCCTGCAAACGTTGTTCTGCTATAAACATTTTCTGGATAGGCCACCATAAAAATTGCCTACAACCTATTCTCAGACCTACCAAATATACACAAAAACGAACATAAAAATCGGTCAAGCCGTTTCGGAGGAGTTCTATAACAAATACTGTGACACGAGATTTTGATTTGTTAGATATTTATTACAGTCCAATTTAATTTTTTTCTCATAGGTAAACACGCTTTTAAAGTCGCACGAAGGAAATTTAGGAATTTGTTTTAAAACATTGATGTCTTAACCTGAAAGTTAGAGGTGATCTACTCAATTATTTTAAAGGTGACAGAATGAATAAATGTCAATCAAATTAATAAAAACGATGGCGACCTTCACTGCAGTAAAGCGTAAGATATTTGCTCTAGAATGAATAAATCTAGTTTTATTTTTAATTTATTCATGCTACGGTCTCCTATCGACGAAAACACCACGGTTCTCTTTTTTATTATGTTTACCGAGGTTTAAGAAGGGTTCCCTACAATAAATAATATACCTGTACAAGATTATCGAATCAATGTTGAAATAATTTCTAGTTAAGTCTGTCTTTCTGTGTCAGACGGTGAGCCCATAAAATATGTTGCGTTTGTACAATCTTGCTACGGTATACAAAGCCAAGATTAATATAGTGTGCTAAACTTCGTCGCCATTTAACGACGTATCATTAGCCAGCAGTCAAAATAGTCCACGACCTCCGTCCTTGCGAATCCATTCACCTTAGAAAACTGGCCGTTGTCATGCTAATTTGAGAGACAGACGATAATGAGAGAATCTTACAAACCTTTGAAAAGCGAAAAGTAACCCATATTTGCGTCTCTTCGAGTGTTTCGCTTTCAGAATCTTTATGCAATTATTGTCGTCTACATTTTTGTAAGAACTGAGTATCTATAATCTAAGTATTAATAATACGATCTAACTACTCTTATATACTAAGTAGGTACTAAATAAGTACCTAAATCTTAAAATATTGATCGTCGTTACATTAATACAAAAGCGGGATCCTCTTGGCCTAAGTAACCTTCCGCAACATTTCTAGTTCACAGTAATGGAGACATTACAGCCAACTTGTAGTTGTACAGACTAGTTTTTTCATTGCAAAGGATGCAATTTGTTTTAACATGGCATTTCGTAATTGTAACATGTTTTATGTCCGAGAAGCCTGTTTGAAATGTCGACGACTATCCACAAATGTGCTCGCTAAACTGAACTGGACCAATTGCCGTTTAGTGTGATTTGTAACGAGTGAAGCAATAACAAGTAAAAAGTGTTAATTCAGTAGTAAGTGCTTGTTAATTCAAGGAAGAGATAGATTCTGTGAAAATATTAGATATTGTTAAGTTTGGGGATAACAATTTATTTTTATTAGGTTAGTGGGCCAAGCAGACGTTGTCGTGCACTGAACCCGCTTGCAGCGCCACCTACTGGTCCAATTGTGAATCTAAACTATACAGGGTCCCACCTACACACACAAAATAATTTCATCTAAATCGATGTAGCCATTTTCGTGAGACGCACGACATTAGATTTTTATATAATAGATGTGGATAGATTGGTTACTTGTATCATTAAATTTGTTCTGCGACTGGAGAGTCTTCATAACTTGTGCGTATAAAGTAGGTATTATGGAAATAATCTCAATAAGCGTATAAAAAACAATCCAATTCTATATAATATTACTAAAGTTAATTTAAATTTGCTTTACGTTGTCGTCTATTACTGTGGTACTGGCTCATTGGCGTTTTTGAGTCGTTTTATGTGACCTACTCAAATGTCTTAATCTGGCATCGTCTTGTCGGGTCGTTGAGCTCCCTTAGTTATGGTTGAGCTACACGATGACTGATGCATATGTGCCATCAGACAGGACAGGTCACCTCAAAACTGCTATGGCTCTTTCCGCAAAAGGCCATTCCAGACGATCCCTGCATGGTTACACTCACACATATGTACTATTATATCTGAACTTTAAAAGAGACGTTGACCTAAGAGTTTGTTTCGGCGTTCCCTCTCAGATATAGTCAGATAGGAAACGCTGGCGCCATCTAGTTTATGTAAATGACTTGTAAAATTTTCTTCAAATGATCTATTTACAGAAATAAAATCATTTATCATTGGTCTAATGGCCGCAAGGGCGACTGTTGAGCGCGAGGTACGATTATCGGGTCGGGCAAACTGTTATTTTTTTTTCTGAAAAGTAATTCTCAGTCGCAGCCTCAAGTTTGGAATTGTACGTGGTTGATGGCAATAGTACAATGTGCAATAGGTACACCAGATATTGCTGAAATTTAGAATTTTAGGTGTACAACTGTGTCCTCTGCCTATCCTCTCGGGTAACACAGGCTATGATTAGAAATGTAGGTGTATCTAAAATCAATAATGGAAGTGTGGGTCTATCCTAACTATTACACACCGTAACTAATGACAGTATAATGAGCAAGTGTCAATACATAATAAATAAACATTAGTCGCCTTGAGGCTCTAGGATCACTTCGTTCAAATGAAAATATTTAAATCACCCATTGTTAGGTAATCCTTGTTTCTACTTTACCAATATGATTTCTTTTAAGGCGATTTTAACCGTGTCGATCGGCAAATACAGTCCTGAAAAACACGTTATTTCGTGAATTGAGCGAAGAATCGGTGTGACCGCGATGTTTCATAGGCCAAGTGTATTGCACAAGTAGCCGCATTGTTTACGTGGCATTGTCCAGCCGTCCCATCGGCCGCTTGTACGTGCGTACTTGAATATATTTAAATTTGGAGATGCCACCAGGATGAGGCAAGCGTACCACCAACTACTATAAATGCCGTTAGTGTCCAACTAAGGGTACAGTTCACAGCTCTAAGCACCCCTGAACACATCTCAGCATCACACAGCAGACATGGCATTTAAGGTACGGAGCGCAATTGGACCATGTGAAGTGTATAACAGTGTTTGTGAAACAGTGATAAATAATAAGTCTAAAAAGTGATAAATACATAAATTCTGAATGAAGATATTAAATAATGATATATTTCACATAAGTGATTATAGTGTTATAACTAAAGGAAACATTATTTTTTATTTTTAGAAAATAAAATATATCCGTAGAAAATAATATTATCAATGTTTGTTACAGTTGGTGGTTCTCTCCTGCGTTCTGGCCCTCGCTCATGGCAGCGCAGTGCCCGCTCTCGCTTATGCGGCGCCTGCCGGCGCCATCGCCGCCAGGGTCGAGCAGTTCGACCCTCAGCCGCAGTATAAATTCGGATACGATGTAGCTGATTCTCTTACCGGTGACTACAAGAGTCAGGTAGAGCAGCGTGATGGTGACATAGTGCAGGGACAATACTCTTTGGTGGAATCTGATGGAACTCGTCGCGTTGTCGACTACACTGCTGACCCAGTGAACGGTTTCAACGCGGTGGTGCGCAATGAACCACTTGTGGCGGCTGCACCAGCAGTCGTCGCCGAGCCCGCCGTAGTGCCAGCCCGCTACGCCGCTGCTCCTGTCGTCGCTCAGCCCGCTCCAGTGTTCACCACTGCGAGGTACGCAGCTGCTCCTGCATTCGCCCGATACGCTGCCGCTCCCGTCGCCGCACCTGTTGCTGCTGCTCCTGCGCCAGTCTATGCCCGCTACGCCGCTGCTCCCGTAGCAGCACCCCTTGCCGCACCTGCCCCGGCGTTTGCTCGCTACGCGGCCGCTCCCGTCGTAGCTCCCCGCTACGCCGCTCCTGTAGCGGCTGCTTACAGAGCCGCATACACTGCTCCGTTTGTAGCATACACTGCTCCCTATGCGGCGTACACCGCTCCCTATGCGGCGTACAATGCCCAGCTGGCTGCTCCCTACTCCATCCCCTACGCCACTCAAGTAGCTGCTGCGTACTCTGCGCCGGTGGCCGCCGCATACCGTGCCGCGTACAGTGCTCCCGTTGCTGCCGCGTACGCCTCGCCCGTGCCCACAGCGGCTGCTCCTGCCCCGATCGCTACAGTACGCACTGCTCCTGCAAAAATCGTAGAACAGGTTGCCGCCGGATACCGTTATCCTTGAATGCCATACTCTGATTCAACGTTGCCTATATACCTCTAAAGACTTGATCTGTATATACTACTAGTTATAAATATTATTTGTTTTTTTACGAAATGAAATAAATGGATGAGATTTTAAATATTTTTATAATAATACCTACCGTCAGCTCTAAAGAAAAACCTTACTACGCTTTTACCCCTATTTTGATCATACTATTTTAGATATTTGGATATCCAATAATACTAATAATTAAAATTACGCATAAAGTTAATCCGCTACTAAATATGACGTGATCATGTAAAAATGTACTTACCTTGGGGAAAGGAACTAATGTCTTTAACAAAGATTACTCTGTAGTCTAGGTAAGATGTTAGTTGAGATCTCTCTTGTGTGTATAAACCAATATCTGCTAGTGTATCAAAGTAGCCAAATTGTAAGGTTTTATTTTGTATGATGAAATAAATAAATAAAGAACCTATTGCACTACAAAACACAAACATAAAATAGTGCCAAACACACAGGATTTAAAAAAAAAAAGCAAAAACAGACACTTAATAATGTTAATAGTTAACACTTGATAGTGTTATTTAAGGCTGTATTGATGTCTGTTTGGCTGCCTGGCTAGATTAAAATAATAATACAATAACGAACATAATTCAATTCTAAACATAACAAGCAAACAAGAGTCCACTCGATATACAATACAAAGGAACACACATAAATCTGGTCAATTATTCTAGGTATTAGATAAATACTGCAATTGTAAACACCAAATGGACAAATTAATTAATAAAATCGCTTGTCTTGTTTATGACTTATAAAAAAAAACATTCTTCAAATCTTTTTGTTTTTTATAATAATAATAATAAAAAAGTATTTTTCTTGCTTCGTTGGTCTAGTGGTTGCAAAGTGTTATTGGGTTTTCTGTCAGCCTTGTTTGAATTTTCAGTAGCAACCCGAAGTCAGGAGCACTTAAAGCCGTCGGTGCAGCGCCTGACCTCTCTCCGGTCGTGTCGGATTGCCGTCCCATTGGACTATGAGAGTGAAGGAAGAGGGAGTGCACCTGTGTTTGCGCATACACCTGTGCACTATAATATCTCCTGCGTATTTGGCTAATCTCCTCGGAGATAGGTCGCCGTGACCGAAAGACTGGAGGACTATTATAGATAACTTTGTTTGGGGTAACTTATTCGATATTGTTAGAGTTTTTAGGGACTGTAAAAGTGTGTTCAAGCAATATGTGGAGCCAATTTCCTAGACAGCTGCAAACCACTATTTACTAAACCTAAAATCTTACCGGTACTATTACTTTATATATAAGAAATCTGTATACTTATTAAAAAAAATACTGAGCACTTTGAAAAAAATTATAGGTATGTCTAGACACAATTTATATGAATTAAAATTACCTACAATAAAATCGAAATATAAAAAAACGCATATTGTACGGCAATCAAAATATTTAACCATCTTCCCCTAAACATTAAAGAATAGTTATTCTATGCGCCCGACTGAAACAGGTTTTTCAGCCGAAACCGAAACTGAAACCGAGCTTTCGGCCTTGCTCTTAGTTTTGGCCGAAACCGAAACCGAATCTTACTAAAACTAAGTACAAGTAAGTACGAGTAAAAACAAAAGATATACTTATCTAATCATTTATATGTGCAAAATACAACCTCAACTCCTGCGATCAACGGCGGCGTACTGAGTGGGCGCTAACTAAGGCCAAAACTAGATTAACTGGGCAATAAATCTAGTTTTGGCCAATACCGAATACGAAATTACGAATACGAGACCGATACCGAAACCGAAACTTCGGTCGGTCACTATTACTAACTTTTAAACTATCGTTCAGAACATGTTGTTTATTGGGTGAAGAAATATATAAAGACATAATTAAGCACAAACTAAACACTACACACACACATAAAATAAATACTACCCTAAAATGTCTACATGTAAAATAAGAAAATTTACATACATAAAATCCATGGGGGAGGCGTTACATTCTTTTGTTGTTCGAACCAGTCGAAACATGCAACTGGCAAAGTTTTAAAACTGTACTACACTTTATTAAATTTTTGCGGTAAAACTGAATTTCAGGTGTGGAGATTGTATATATTGTGTTCGACAAACGTTTTTTACGGTATTTCCAAGGTAATTATAAAAAAACATCCGATAATTATTTGCATTATGATTTGTTAATATTGTCTAAAATACTTTTAATTTGGCCCCCTCACATTGTTTTTATTATGGTTCCGGGGGCCATATGACACGTATGATCAATAAATCACTTCTATTTCTTGTTCTCGCTTTCAATTGCCTCACCAGTGTTGTTACCTCCAAAAACATTTAACTATTATTTTTCTTTAAGAAAATCCTGGGATCCTGACCACAAACCCTAGTGAGGCCTCTCCGATATTGATCATCTCTGATGGACATTACAGTCACACACGCAAAAACTTAAAAAGAATTAGCGAAAACCATGTTACCATTGTCAGTCTCCCACCTCATGCGACGCTAGTCGTCAGACAAGACTTTCATGGTCGCACTTAAAGAGTTACTATAGTGAGGAGATTCGCAAGATTAATTTGTATTGTGAAAAAATGCTTAAGTGCGTTATATTGTTAAACTTTTGGGCCGGGCATAGGTATCTCAATAACACCACGGGGGAGGTTGCAGTGAATGGTTGTCGATTCATAAAACCATAATTAAACCGCGGCCATGGATGCGGCCTCAGACGACACCAGAGAGATGATACATCCTCCGAAAGCGACACAGTCGTGAAAACTACCTCTCACTAGGACAACAATATTTATTTAAATAGGACACCTGAAAGCTCAGATACGTAGTTCATATTCTATGATCCAGTGCCAGAGTTGCTGTTTATGGCCTACTACAGCCTGTGCGGGTCCTTTCAAGCATGCGGGGATTTAGTTCAATACATTTAATATGGCCCTCAGGGTGCCATATAACTCTCTTGATCTCAAGTTGCAAAATTTTATATCTTTTAGTATACATATATTTTTGATTATCCTATGTGCGTTTCATTAATTTCATAGTATGACATGTTTATGCAAATGAATAAGGAGCAGTGTAACATATTTATTGCATTTCTAAGTCTAGTATTTTTTATATGAGGTCTCAAAAACAAAGTAGAAACAAGGCACATTACAACCTTCTCCTCTATAATATTAAAGAATATTTTGAAGATAATATTAATAAAACATAAATGTACATAGTAGTATAGTAGTTCATCTACTATAGCATGCCCAAAGGGGCAGAATTTACGGACCCTAGTTTATGACCAACATGTATATCATATTTTTTACTTTTTTACTTTCACCAAGCTAGTTTTCAAACGTAGGTTTTGATTTGTTACATTGTTTTTACGGCACGTCACTTGGACTAAGAACCTATATTTTCAAGACAAATCTTTGAAAAGCATTATCGCATGCTTAGCGAACTCTAAAGTTAAGAAAAAGAATACGGTCGCGAACAGAACACAATCCCGTTCGCGACCCCAGTCTAGATGGCTTAGTGGTCAGAGCGCCTGGAGTATTTATCCGGGAGGCGCCTGTTCGAATCCTGTTTGCGACCGTATTCTTTTTCCATTTATGAATAATAATAATATAATAACCTGTATTTTGTTGTTTTGAAAACTTCCTTTTTGTCTCTCCTAATGATGTAAACTATTTGTATCAATTTGGGAACAGCCCGGTCATGCTAAACCTCTAGGATGGGATTCATAAATAATGTATGTGGAAAAATGGCAAACCCGTTATATAACTTCCTAAATATCGATAATTTAATATATAAAACTATAAAAGGGTATGTATTGCCTAAGCCCTCAGTCGCTCTGGTATGCGACCGGCATTCTTGGCAACACAAACCCAATGACCATGAGTCCATTGCAAATTTCGGCGTGTAAAATTAATTTGTTTTGGGACGTACGCAGGTATGTACTATGACAATGTGACCTAAGAACATAAGTACATACATTGACATATAAAATGAAACGAAATAAATACATGATACATACGAAGATTTATCAGCTGGTAAAATTTTAGTTAATTAATACTACATGAAATCAACATCATGTCAAAATCTATACATCTATACTAATATTATTAAGCGGAAGAGTTTTCTGTATAGTAATATCTTAGGGTTTCGCGATCACTACACATTCTGCGACCACGAACAAAGTGTTCGAAGCGTCAGGAAAAACAAAAACCAATAATACACGCTATTAATCCGGTCAAAAGTAGGTTTTTGATTATTTCTTTAATCTCTGGAACTAGCATGCGGATTTGAATTTAAAAATAGCCAAATTCATGAGGAATAGTATAGGCTATCTAATATTAGGCTTTAACCTCTCAGCTAGCCTTAAATATTGATTTATGTTAAGTAAGTCGGATGAAAAAGCACTGCCGAACTGTTTTCTCCGTGTGTGCTGGCGTAATGGTTAGTGATACTTAAATATAATGTACTACAAAAAATATTGGTCTTTACTAGTTACTTCTGATAAATAATAGTTTAAAAAACTAAAAAACACGCTTTTGTAACTACTCGAACTAAAAAGTAGAAAATAATTTTCTATAAATGCAACAACAAAATAGAGTGATTATGAAAAAAACATTTTATCGTAAAAAAGCTCGATAAGTGCTCGATGTCAATTGTTGTAAATATTTAATTGAAGTTATTATAAAATAAAACAAAACACCCCACGCTTTTTTACGATAAAATGTTTTTTTCATAATCACTCTATTTTGTTTTTGCATTTATAGAAAATTATTTTCTTTTTATAGTTCGAGTAGTTACAAAACCGTGTTTTTTAGTTTTTTAAACTATTATTTATTTTTGCTTTTTTAGTCTTATGCGATTCGAAGATTTATCTGAATAATAAGATTTTGCTCGCCATTTTGGAGCATCCACCATATTGAATTTAGTGTGACAACATTTTATTTTTCGTATTCTTCTCAGCAAACCCTTTCATTTTATATACCCATATCACACGATTCCATAAAAATGACTTGTCCGCCATCTTTGGGAGTCCACCATGTTGGATTTAGAGTGACGTCATTTTATTTTTCGTATTCTTCTCAGGAAACCCTTTTATTTGATACTCATATCGCGGGGGTGCATTCAAAATTACTAGTCCGCCATCTTTGGGAGTCCGCCATATTGGATTTAGAATGACGTCACTTAGCTCACCATGCATTGTCATCCAAACTAAACGTGTATGCAAAATTTCAGCTCAATCGGAAACCGGGAAGTGGGTCAAAATAGCGACCTAACGAGTCGGTTACAAACATAGAAACAAACATACAAACATACATACAAGTGAAGCTAATATAAAGCGTGTAAAAACAAGTCCGGAGAACCATATCTATGCCCATCTGTTATACATAAGCCACAATAAGGCATATTGTTTTGATTTGTGGAAAGAAAAATACGGTTGTGAGCAGGATTCGAGTGGCATTCACCGTCCTGATCAGATTTCCACCTATTTCGGTCTCTTCAGAATTCTTTGGGTAGTATTAGGTTAATATCAAGAGAGGACAGTAAAAACTACTTGGCGCAGTTTTTTTTATCAAAAATATCAAGATTTCTACAGCAACGGGATTATGTCACTACCTACAAGATGGCAAAAAGTTATCGAACAAAAGGGCACATATACATTATAGTTAAATGAAAATAAATTTTGAAAAAAAAAAGTTTTTAATCTGTATATAAAATACGAAGACACTTTTTCCCCGACCTAATATTTACTTAATACAGGTCTGTAGTCGATTGCGACGACCTGGTTATGCAGTTCAGTACGTAAAAAGGGTTGCATACGACCACGGCAATCCTCTGAACCTATATCGAAATTATATGTAGGTAGGTATGTACTATGTTAAAATATGTGATTATGTAAGTTGTATAAATTGAGAGGCTAAGTAACAACCGCACAGATCGATTGATCGAAGTTAAGCTGCGCTTGCCGCGGTCGGTCTGTGGATGGGTGACCATCATTTCATACCGAGACCCCTCCGTGCCTCGGAGAGCACGTTAAGCCGTCGGTCCTGGTTGTCAAATTAGGATCTATGATAGCCGTTACGGGTAGTCAGAGGCCTGAAAGTCTGAAAACCAGTCATACCTTGAGATATCGTGTTACCCAGTAACTGGGTTGTAGAGGTCAGATCGGCAGTCGCTCCATGTAAAATACTGGTATTAAGCTGCATCCGATTTGACTGGAAGCCGACCCCAATGTAATTGGGAAAAGGCTAGGCAGATATATATAAGTTGTATAAATTATTAAATGATATACAATAAATTTTGTATAGTTTGTAGATAAGAATGTCAGACAAGAATATTTTCTTGTTTCATACTTTTCAGAGGACGATTTTTACGTGGTCGGGTTTAAGTTTTTAAACTAATTGTTTTATGCTTTTAATTATTCATATTTAGAGATTAATCATCACAGAGTAGAGACACTACCTACGTGTAAGTAATACAATTATGGTTTATGAATTAGATAATATAAAATATTTTTATGTAGGTAAAACTAGACAATGTCTGCTGCTGACGACTGCTGAGCATGAGGTCTCGGCTTCAGTAGCAGCCCGGAGTTTGGAATAGTGCCCGGTAGATGTCAATAGGCTAACCACCTATTATATGGGACTTAACAACAGCATTGGTGAAACGTGGGTATAAAGCTGTGTACACCTCTGTCTACCCGTTCGGGCAATACAGGCGTTATGCTATGTTATGTCTACTGCCGAAAGTATTATTAGGTTTTTTATGTAAGGAAATTTTCAGTATTAGCCTGGAGATTAAAATTCCTGGCCGATAGATGGTAATAGGCTCACGTCCTGCACGGGCCCTTCCAACTTCGGTGAAATGTGAATTTACAACAGTAGGTACACTTCTGTTTACCTTTAGGGCATAACAGCCGTGACTCTGACTCTTTATGTTATATGCCAATTACTTGAGATGTTCACTATACCTTGTGGCATGCAGTAAAAAAAATGCATATTTGGATACAAATCTGATATTTCACATTACTGACCCAGGTGATAAGATTTTCTTCCCATATGCCTTGTGGTACAAATGCGACTGCTGGTCCGAGGCCTTCCAGTTAAGGAATTCAGCAACAGTTCAGAGTTCCGAATAGTTTTCGATAAATGGCATAAATGGCAAACATTACTGATATGTGGAGGTCCACAACAGTGCGTCTCTGCGTCTGCCCCGTTAAAGATTACAGGCTTATCCTGTATATAGAATAACTTGCAAATCATTATAAAATAATATAATTCCTTAAGACACTATAATAAATTGATCTTTACTTAAATAGAGTTATTAAATGTGATGTAACGGTCACATAGTCATGTTTCGATACATTAATCAGTATGAGTAATTATTACGTTACGTGGCATTGTTTTCCACCGGCACCGTGATCGAAACAGGCGCGCGCGCCGCGTCGCGTCGCCACGGACCGCACCGTTTGTAGTACGTGCGTACTTGAATATATTTAAATTTGGAGATGGCACCAGGATGAGGCAAGCGTACCACCAACTACTATAAATGCCGTTAGTGTCGAACTAAGGGTACAGTTCACAGCTCTAAGCACCCCTGAACACATCTTAGCATCACACAGCAGACATGGCATTCAAGGTACGGAGCGCAGTTGGACCCTGTGAAGTGTTTGTGAAACAGTGATAAATAATTCAAAAAAGTGATAACAAGTCTTATACCTATTCCTAAAACATCTCAGGAACCTAATACTTATATAATGAAGAAACTACAATATTTTGTATTTTACATACTAGAAAAAGTGGCAATTACTCTAACTACTTTTAGGATTATTGTTTATTGTAATCTATAACAAGTAAAGCTATTATTAATATTATTTTCAGTTCGTCGTTCTCTCTTGCCTACTGGCCTTCGCTCACGGTAGTGCAGTGCCCGCGGCTATCGCAGCGGCTCCACTTGCTTACGCGGCCCCTGCAAGGCTGGAACAGTTCGACCCTCTGCCCCAATACAAATTCGGATACGATGTAGCGGACTCCCTCACCGGGGACTACAAAAGTCAAACTGAGCAACGCGACGGTGATCTGGTGCAAGGACAGTACTCTCTGGTCGATCCTGACGGCACCCGCCGCGTTGTTGACTACTCTGCAGACTCAGTGAATGGTTTTAATGCAGTGGTGCGCAAGGAACCTCTGGTAGCGGCCGCAACGGCTGTTGTCGCCGAGCCTGCCGTGGTACCCGCCCGATATGCCGCTGCGCCTGTCTTCGCTCAGCCTACTCCAGTCGTCGCCCCTGCTAGGTTCGCGGTTGCACCTGCCTACGCCCGCTACGCTGCCGCTCCCGTTCCTGCTCCTGTAGCCGCTACTCCTGCCCAAATCTACGCCCCGTATGCTACAGCTCCCGTAGCCGCCCGCTACGCCGTTGCCCCGGCTGGTGCCGCTCCCGTAGTAGCAGCGCGGTACGCTGCTGCGCCCTTAGCAGCTGCCTATAGAGCGGCCTACCCCGCTCCCCTGCCTGCTGCATACACTGCCTACTCCTCCCCAGTGACAGCCTACACGGCCGCGTACACTGCGCCAGTAGCTGCCTGGTAGATCGCCGGTAGCTATTCACTGACAAAATGATGCTAGCAAACCACTCAAGACTTGATTTGTACATACCTACTACTAGTTTTAGTTAGTTTTTGGTTACTTTTTACAAAATGAAATAAATGTTTGAATCTTCCAAAAAATATAATTATTTACCTTTCTAGTTGTTTATCCGGTAAAGTTATATACCTTATGTATATTTAAAGCAAAACAACTATAAAAGTTTAATCTGCATTAATGTTTCCATATATACGTACATGGTTATACATATTTTTATCATTCATACAGATTTTTTGTACTTTTGTACCTAAATGCTGTATGCATTTAGGTACAAAAGTACAAAAAATCTGTAACGAACATTCAGTCTAATCTCAAAAGGGCGAAAGAAAGTTATGTGTCATATATCTGTGTTTTTCAATGAACCTATCTTTTTGTTCATTACTTGATAGTTATGACAAACTTTAAGTGACTGAGCGATTATTTTCATTGAAGCATTATAATATAATGCGCAAAGGTTAACTTGTCCTGCTGCAGTACAAGTGCATGCAACACAAAAAAAAATAGTTTAGTTATGACACAAGTGCACTTAGTTGGTCATTACATTCGAGGTTGAATTAACCGAGACGTGTAGTGATCAATAGCACACGCGTCTCCATACGACGTGTTTAGTGTGAGTACCCGTGTGAGGAAAAATGAATAAAATTACATTTTGCAAAGACATCAATATTTTGTAATTAATCTGTTGACTCGCTAATTAGCAGACACAATAGAAATCTTATAGTTATAAAGTAAAATTTTGTACTATAACGAGCCAGGTGTAATTTTTTTTCTTACTCTTCTGCGTTTCTTTCTCTGTTTGGCGCTTTGAGTTTGAGGGAGAGTCACTAATGAAGTTACTTAATATTAAAGTGAATATTCTTTCATTTATATACACATTAATGTTAATTTGTTGACTAAAATAAATAATTTGAAACATCGAAATGCCAGGTTGGAAAACGCTGACTTTTGAGTTGCTTCAATTTGAAGTTTCTACAAAAACACAATGACAGCAATTAACACACAACGTTATTAAATACTTATTCACCAGATGCATAGTTTCAAAATGTATAGATCTACATTTATTTCTTAAATTCTATATCTCTAGATATTATGTCTAAAAATAAATCTGTGCGAAGGTCATGTCATATTACATTTAAGTAATAATGATTTAATGATTATTAATATACGCATTATGTATAACAATGTGGGTAACTACTGGAGTGTATTTATAGCAATATACAGTTCTTGCCAGTCGAAGCTCAGATTAAGTTTTAAGCATAAACGTAGGATAGAAAAAGACCTACAAAGCCTACTATGGGAATGAAATCTCTTACGGAAATATCACATGTTAGAAAGAGAAAGCATATTTAGGTTCAGTCAGCACTATTGGCAGATGTTGTTTTCTCCAGTGTCACTGTCAAAAATCACGCTAACTTATATTTGCCGTATTGTCTGTGAATCCTGTATATTTTATGGTTGGTGACTGCGATGCTTCTTATAAAAATAATCCAGAAAAGGATTCATTTCACAGGTAAATTGTCAACAACAGCATATATTTTCATGGACAAATTTTGGAAAAATCTGTCTTTAGAAAATTTATTTTGAAAACCAAATCCTATCAAGAAAATAGTGAATTTTCTCTATAGTAAAAAACAATGGTCATAAAAGCAATAATGAGTACGTTGTTCTAATATAAATTTTCATTTCATGTATACAAAATAGTGACTTGTCAGTGTCGACTATTGTGTCGATGAAATTTTAGAACAAAAAGTTCCGATATCAGAATTTATTAATAGTGTAGATCTACCAACTATCTTTGCAAATTAATATTTTTTCCAAAATTTTAATAAGGGTACCTAATACGATGAAACCAAAATGTTTGGAAACGTTTCTGTCTGTTTGTCGGTGTGTCTGTCCGAACGTTTATAACATATAAGAAGCTTAGCGTAGCTTAGTGGCCCAGGTTACGTAATTAATATATTTCATCACGCTATTACAGTAGTCCCCAATTGCGGTTCGAATCAGGACCGCCAACCTACTTTGTGCGGACCTTAGTTTATTAAAGATCTAACGAACTGCGCATTTAAAAAACAGACCCCGAATGAAACTAGTTGGTGATTACTGCGCTATCACATTTAGGCGGTGAGCACTGAGCCTATATGTGATAGCGTAATGAATATGTTGTTTACATATTTTTTACTACAAATTAAAGAGAGTATCACAATTTTATGATATATTTTTTTATACTTAAAGGTTTCCTGTCGATGCTAAGGAAAAAGAAAAATGGATGAGACTAATTGATAAAGAAAAGAATAAAGATAAATAAGAAAAAATAATAAAGAAAAAGAAGAAATAAGAAAAGATAAAAAAAAAGGTATATCCTAACCTTTTTTTTTCGGGGGAAACCTTCACAAAGTTGCCCGTCCTTTATGGATAAGACCGGGGTGTGTGAGATTCTTACCTCACTCAAACCACCTCGGCGGTCACCATCAGCACATGGAGGGAGGCACTTAATAGACCAGCTCCAGCACCCCCACTATGCAGCGCCTATTAAGACACATCCCTGGAGAGACTGTAAAGGGGTCCCCTCTCTAAGCACCAAGGAGCCGCTGTCTTAAATCATACAGGCGGGGTTTCGGCTGTTAGGTGCCGAGGCGGTTGCCTTCTAGACGCCTTCTTGTCCGAGAGGGATCGGCCCTCTCACAATCCCGCTCGGCGGCCTCTGTCTGGACGACAACAGTATCACAAAAGGAAGCCATTTCTCTCCAGTTCCCTAAGTCTGCCAGCGTAGACCTCACTACTGCCGGCAGAAATAGATCTCGCCCGATACTTGCTCTTAGTATCCGCTGCTCAGCGGTCTAGGCAGGGCACACCTCAAACGTGTGGTGCGCTGAGTCCAGACCACCTCCGCAACGGTATTAGGATAGGTAGGTAAAAATCATTCAGTCAATCTTCATCTCAATCAGTCATCTATACACTGCTCAGGGTCCTTAAAAGCTGCTTTCATAACAAAGTACCTATTACCAATGAAATATAACTATAATATGAGCGCATGAAATGTTTTTTATAATAATGTAATTAATTAATGAAGTGCATTAAATACTACATACGCTTGTGATTTTAGTTTTATTAACATAATTTGATTCAAAATATTTTCATTTTGTATACCAAGTCTTTACATCTGAAATACTTCTTCTTCCTGCCCTGGTCCCAAGCTATTTGGGGTCGGCGCAATATGTTTGTCTCTTCCATTCTTCCCTGTTAGCCGTCCCTATATCGTTCACCCCCTTTTCATTCATGTCATCGATCACACAATCCATCCATCTTTTCTTTGGTCTACCTCTACCCCTCCATCCATCAACATTCATATTCATTACTCTCTTAGTCACATGTGTCTCATCCCTCCTCATCACGTGTCCGTACCAAGATAAACGGTTTCCTCTTAACTTTTCTGTCACTGGCGCTATTTTCAAACTTCCTCTAATATACTCATTTCTTACCTTATCCATTCTTGTCACTCCACACATCCATCTCAACATTCTCATCTCCGCTACATGTAGTCTTCTTTCATCCGTCTTCTTCATGGCCCAGCATTCCGATCCATACAGGACGACAGGTCTTATAACGGATTTGTAGATTTTGCCCTTATCTTGAGTGGCATCCGTGGGTCACACGTTGTTCCTGTTACCTGTCGCCATTTCATCCACCCTGAGTTGATCCGGTTCGTAATATCTCGGTCTATTTCACCATCACCTTGGATGAGTGACCCAAGGTACCGGAAGTCGGAACAGACTGGTAAAGGCACTCCGTCTAGAGTTATAGGCACGTAACTGGAGAGACCGCCGAAATCACAGAACATATAATGCGTCTTGCTTCTGCTAATTTTTAAGCCAACACTCTCCAACCTTTGCCACCATGCCTCCAATCTACTCTGGACCTCAAGGCCACTCTCGGCAACCAGGACAATGTCATCGGCGAACAACATACACCAGGGAGCCTCTTCTTGAATGTCCGATGTAATAGCATCCATTATCACCAAGAAGAGGTATGGACTAAGAGCCGATCCCTGGTGTAAGCCTACCGTCACATTAAAGCTGGCCGTGGTGCCCGCAGTAGACCGGACTTGGGTACTGCATCGACTGTACATCGATCGGATCAACTGCACATACTTCCCAGGCACACTTTTCTCCTTAAGGGCCCACCATAAAACATCACGTGGTACCCGGTCATATGCCTTTTCGAGGTCCACAAAAACCATATGCAAGTTCTTGTGTGCGCCTCTATATTTCTCACACAGCTGGCGCATTGCAAATACGGCATCCGCTGTTCCCCGACCAGGCATGAAACCAAACTGGTTTTGTGAAATTTCACTCTCCTCTCTCAGTCGTCGTTCAATAACTTTCTCCCACACTTTCATACTATGTGACATTAACTTTATCCCTCTATAGTTGTTGCACTCCAGCACATCACCTTTATTTTTAAAGATGGGCACCAGTGAACTGTTGCACCATTCATCAGGTATGGCTTCTTCCAGCATCAACTTATTGAAGAACAAAGCTAACCACTTCCATCCGTCTAGATGTAATAACTTCCACACTTCAACTGGTATCCCGTCTGGTCCTATCGCTTTTCCATTCTTCATTCCATTTATTGCTATTTTCACTTCATCCTCACTAACCTTTCTCACTAATCCTTCATTCACTGGTTTATTCTCAAGCACACCATTCCAATCATTTTCTTCATTCATCAGTCTTTCGAAATATTTTTTCCATCTATCTTTAATTCTCTCGTCATCTGAAATTACCTTTCCATTTTCATCCTTTACACACTTTATTAAGCATACATCCCTCGCCTTTTTCTCTCTAGCCTTGGTGAGCCGGTATAAATATTTTTGGCCGGCTGGACTATCCAGTGTGTTATATAGCTTTTCCTGTGCTTTAGCTTTCGCTACAGCAACAGCTTTCCTGGCTTTTTTCTTCCATACATCATAATCCGTTTTCTTTACTGCTTTTAAACTTTCATTCCCCATCTCCACATTTTGCCATTCCTTCGATAATCGATATGTGTCAATATTTCCACGTTGTACATCACTATTGCACGCACACATTGACAATTCAAAAACGGTTGTACTTTTTTGAGCTCTATGTCCTTCTATGGTGTAGCCAAAATATTCTAATTCTATGGTTTTAAGAGCCTATACGTATTAATCATGGCTAATCCTTCCTATGATGTGTCATTTAAGTTAGCCAAAAACAAAACGCTAAGATTTTGATGAGAACATTAGCATACCTAATTTTGAAAGCATATTGTCATGACCTCAGATCAATGTCTGTGATCATGTTTTCAATTTCCCGGTGGTACGGTTTATCAGTGGTCGTAGTAAATAAAGTTAACTGTAAAGTTACAATATTAAATGGAAAAAGAATACGGTCACAAACAGGATTCGAACCTGCGCCTCCCGGATAAATACTCCAGGCGCTCTGATAACTAAGCCATCTCGACCTCTACATCATCCTGACATCTCTCGAGAGGTCGAGATGGCTTAGTTGTCAGAGCGCCTGGAGTATTTATCCGGGAGGTTCGAATCCTGTTCGCGACCGTATTCTTTTTCCATTTAATATTGTAACTTTAGAGTTCGCTAAGCATGCGTTAATGCTTTCAAAGATTTATCTTGAAAGTTAACTGTATTCAATTATAAGCGCTGGTTTATTGAGAGGAGGGTTACAGAGGTATCGAAGATGTTCGTGGTGGTCCCGGTGAAGTCGGTGGAGAAGTGACCGATATGTTGCGCTGGTTGTACCGCCGCGCCTCACCGGCCTCCTCCATCCCCACCTGCGCCCATCGAGCCGCGCCGGCGATGTTGGGATGATATTCTCGACACCCGATGTGAATGGTTTACATGCACATAATTAAGTGGGTACCAAGATCTTGCAGCTTAACATATTTTTTTCAAATAAATGGTATGACCAAGGTAGTCGTCTATCTTGGTCTAGTGTTGCATGAAGGCCTGTATACAGACAATAAGAGTTTATTGAACCCCATTTTCCGCTAGGCTTTTGGATGTTATTAGGAACTTTTGTTTCATACCTATCACGATTGCTGTGGGAAGAACGAAAATACATTTATCTGAAGATAGACTGACATCAACAGGAAAATGTATTAGCCTCAGTGCAGATAAAACTGCTCAACGCTGCTACAGGTCTACAATTATGCATCTGTTATCTTTTGGGAAGGCTCACTTACCTATGGGATGAATATACATATCTATAATATTTATTATTAAGATTCTGTAGAGAATCAAAGCAAACTGATGATTTTCGATCACCTGTAAAATCTGATCAGATTGATGTATACTAATTAACCTGGTAAATAATGTTGATTACAAGAACATCAGTTATCATGGCAGCAGTTGGGTTAGCAAAGTGTAACTTCTAATGGATGACTATGACATGAGTATTGATGAACAGCAACACTCGCATATACAATAACCGTTTTACCTGTGCATCAGCACCTCCTTACAATACAGGATCATAGTAAACCGCCTATATTCCCCAAAGGGGTAGGCAGAGGTGACATAGTTGTACACCCACCTTCCACCAATGCTATTATTAAGTCTCATGTGGTTTGTGATATGGTGGTGAATCTATTGCCATTAACGGGAATACTTCTAAACTCTTTTATTATATATATATCTTCGTTTTAAGCATCTTGTCTTTGATATCTACTACATAAGCCAAAATATATGTTTTCTAAACTGGTATCTGAAAGACGACGGCATATCGTAGTATAAAAAAATTTGCGGATACCTAACGATAACAAAGGAAATATGCAATTCTTTTGTAATAACTTCAATTGAGGATGTTTCCTCAGATTAGTTAAATTCAAAGAAATATTCACAAACATTTTGGGCTATGAATCAAACCCGGAAGCCTACTCACGATACAATGAAAGCATACAGTTCGTGAAACGTAACATGTATCGCAAGAGTCATCGATGTAATTCGAAGCACTTTCTTCAATGAGCCGTGTGGTATGAACCTCACGTCCCGAGTTACGAAGTGCTCGATATATAACGCGGGGACGATCGACGGGAATCACATTCCACATCGAGGACTGTGACCATCCTATCCTAAACATACAGACATGGACTCCAAGGTGAGATAAAAATTTGTATTAAAATAATTTTCTAAGTGTTGAATATAAATAATCAATTTCTAAATTTATTATTTGGTTTTAGTGCATTTTTTTTTATTGCGAATTACAATAATATTCTTCTCTATATATCTTTAGTAGTCGTGCAATCTAAGCCTATTAATCTATTATTAGTAAGCAATATTATTTTGACAATAGTGTTGAGATTTTTGTAGGGAACAGATACAAAGTAGGTATCTGTACATCTACGATAGTGTAACTTTTGTACTGGGACATGTCGGTCATCTTGATATTATCTAACTGGAGCCTGCGCCGCGCGCCGGGCGTGCGGACTCATGCGCATATTGACCAACACGATCCATATCGGGACGCTTTGCGACACTGCCTCCTTTCTGACGCTTTCGATTTGACTAGCCATGCACATAACAATGAATATGGTTCACTTGGACATGTTCTCATTAAATGCAACTACTTCATTGAAATTTAAATCATGGTCAAGTCCGAAAATAAAAATATCGATTTAAACGTAAACATGTCAGTAATTTTATCTCAATGATTTTTTGTGGCATTGAGATTTACTGATATATCTTTTGATGACTATTAATAAGAAATTTGCAATTATGACCTTTAGTCCCATTACGGGTAAAGTAGATCATTGTATGTTAATAATGCTAAGCTTTGCGTACTTGGCATTAACAGATAGAGAGTGTATCAAATTATTATGAAACACTACTTACTATTAGAATCAAACCGTTGGATGCTAAGAACATTGACTAGTTTTTTCGGTCCAACAATTTATGGCCGAGTCAGCCGAGTCTAATATTATTATTCTTGCAGTATCCTGGGCCTAATCTATTATATCTTGTTTGAAAAGAGTTCAACGCGCGCGCGCCACTCTTAAATGATCTATCTATGTATTCGTGGTACCTCCACCATTATAACTGTTATTTAAGGATCCGTACCTAAATGGCTATTACTAGGACGTCTGTTTGCCTATCACTAAGATGTGTCTTTTTCACCGTCATGGTTAAATAGCTACTTAAAATGTCATAGAATATATTACAAATAGAAATATACTTATTAGTAATTATATTTTTTTTAATACATGTTGAGGCCATGTAATGCCTATATTAATACGTATACAAAGAGGATTGAAAATTCAATAGGTTTGAACACGACAAGGTAGCTCAGTTGGTAGAGTGATGACACGGAACGTCAAAGGTCGCGGGTTCAAGCCCCGTTCTTGTCTATTATTTTTTCAATGTTTCTTTGAAAAATAGAATTAATACGTATTAGTATTGTTGGTACGGAACCCTGTGCACGATGAACTCGCACTTCCCTGGTTTTTATATTGGAGCATCCGTTGTAAACAAAAAGATCACGTACTTAACATACCTACTTACAGTAGGTAAATACTTTGATCATTTAGAAAGAGCTCAAAAAGTCTAGAAAATATGTTTTAGAACGCAATAACGCATGCGAAACATTTGTTGACAAAGCGCTTGGAGTACGATTATGTATTCATTCAAGAGATACATGTTTTCTTTTTCATGAACTGGCATCTATTTTATATCCTATTCACTTACTAGCTAGTGACTAGCTCAAAAACTGTTAAAGAATAAAATATACCAAGACATTGAAATAATTGCCTCAGTCGTATTACATTTCAACTGATACATAAATTTGTCGGTAATCGAAGCTCGCAATTAACATTCGGTCAAATGCAAGCGTGCGACGCATTTCTCGTTGCTATTCCCGTCGCGTTTAGTTACGAAGAAAGGGTTTAAAGCGTGTCGCAAGGCTGGTGGACACCGCACTTGTAAACAATGCGCCTCTATTATAGTGTTGCTCAATATTATTATGATTATGTAACGGATTATTGCGTTATTAATGCAATATATTTATTCTATATACGTTGCCTAGTAGAAATTATTTTGGTAGTTACATTTGTCATTAACATAATTTGTGATAACGAATACTGAGCATAGACAAATTTAACGTTTTAGACCTATAATACATTGAGGAACCGTACCATACTGCTCATGTGAACTTTAAAAGTCTATGAGTCTGCAATTAATCAATTAGATATGTATCACGTATGTGAGACAAATAAGTTCAGATATAAATGATTTTTCAATACTCCCGATATTTTATTTTGCCAATATATAATATGTATTATGTATTTTGTGTACAATAAAGAATTTATATATAAAATCAACTAAGATAGTAAAAATAATAAAAGATAAACTTAATTAATTGCTTCTTTTCAAATTCCAGATTGTAGTATTCATCTGCGTAGTGGGTGTTGCCAGCGCGAGCGTGCTAGCCCCAGCACTACCTCTGGCGCGCGTGGACCCCTTCCCACAATACTCCTATGGGTACGACGTACAGGACGCCTTGACCGGCGACTACAAGGGCCACCAAGAACATAGGAATGGTGACCTAGTGACTGGCTCATACTCCGTGGTTGACCCTGATGGCACGAGGAGGATTGTTGACTATACTGCAGACTCTCTCAACGGGTTCAACGCCATCGTGCGCCGCGAGCCTCTAGTTGTCGCCGGCCCTGCTAGAGTAGTCGCCCCTGCCCCTGTCATTGCCCCTGCTCCTATCCTCGCGAGAGGCCCTGTCCCCGCTCCCGTCTTTGCTCCAGCTCCTTCACCCTACCTCGCCCCGAGGCTACCGAGCCCATACTACTTTTAGATGAATTATTACAATTTTGTTGTTGATATCTTTAATATTAGGACCCCTTTTATACTATAATTGTTATTTATGTAAATAAACGCTTTTTTGTAATATTTAATTGGTGTAGTTTTTATTTTTTATTCTCAGAAACCATTTTATTTGCTCTTTACAGTTAAAGCAAATTTTTATGTGGTAAGTGAACAAACTGATAATGAATGGAATAAAATTAAAAAGTCGTCATCAACAAAAACTATTTCCACCTTTAATCATCTTGTTCAAGTATTAGGTACCTATGAGTCCTAATGAGTTGAACTGCTAATGGAAGAAGGATTTCTCCTTCCGTAGACAATGAATGTGCACAGGCGCATACCATTACCCACTGGATTCTACATATTCTAGTGGTATCTAACTAAACTATCTACTACTACTGTATCACTGTATGAACGAGACGAAACAAAGTGCTATTCAAGTGAAGGCACACCAAACTACATTAGAAAAGTAATAATAACTGGTCAAATGGTAGCATTCTAGTATGAAGTACTTTGTTATGTACGAAAGTGACAACTGTAGTAGAAAATATCAATAATATCCTTGGGGTAGGCCTCAGTACTTATTCTAGGGGTGGGTCATAAAAGTAGAAACGTCAAACAAAAACTGGAATACTTATTTTGATGTAGTTAGTTTCAATATGGCGTCTCTTAAATTTGTTCCATCTCAGACAAAGTAAAAGACAGTAATACAAAGTGATTTTAATTTAGTTTATTTACACTAAAACTGAATTTATTATAATGAGTTTACACCAACCGAGCGGGTCAGTGGACAGAGTGCGCCGAGCGACAGGACGCTGGCGCTCGCATTCCGGTGAAGATCACGAATTCGCGACCTTGCCTTGGTTAACCACCTCAATTAAAAGCGAAAGTTTCAATAAACTGTCATATGTAGGTACGAGGTTCGATTACCGGTTCGGGCTTGTGACGTCACATAAATCTGAGCCATGAATGGACGCGCGCTGAATATAAAACGAGACCGCACGCTGTAAGCGGCAGTTCTATCGTACTGTTGAACATTACCAGTTCTGAAAATGGCATTCAAGGTATAACAAATCTATTATACATTTTGCAATAATTGTATGATAATATAAGAAGGGGTTATAAATAATAATTTTATTTATTTTACAGTTTGTCGTCCTTAGCTGCCTGGTGGCCGTTGCTACCGCTGGCCTCCTACCAGCCGCTCAAGTGTCATACTCGGCACCTCTGTCGTACACCAGCCACGCCGTACAAGAAGCTCCTGCTTACTACGCAGCTGCACCCGTAGCCAAGATCGCCGCCCCCGTGGCCTACGCTGCTCCCGTCGCCAAGGTTGAGGCTTACGAAACAAACCCCCAGTACAGTTTCTCCTACGACGTACAGGACGGACACACCGGTGATTCCAAATCCCAACACGAGACTCGCGACGGTGATGTTGTACATGGTTCCTACTCCGTAGTTGAACCCGACGGCACCAAGCGCACCGTGGACTACACCGCTGATCCCCACAACGGTTTCAACGCGGTCGTGCACAGGGAGCCTGTCGCACATGTCGCTAAGGTCATCGCCCCCGTCGCCAAAGTTGCTGCCCCTGTCGCGTACCACTCCGCTCCAGTCTCGTACGCTGCTCCCATTGCTAAATACGCCGCCCCAATTGCGTACCACTCCGCTCCTGTTGCATACCAATCCGCCCCTGTTGCATACCAATCCGCCCCTGTAGTGCACGCCGCCCCTGTCGCTTACTCTGCTCCCTACTATCACCATTAAGTAAATAATTGTTATTATTCAATGACACCCTTGAATACCATAATTATACTGTAAATAAATAAAATATTTATTCTAACTTTTCGTTTAAATCATTCCTTCTTTTGCCATTTGAAGAAATATCGTGGAACATGATCATATTTACAAAAAAAGATTATAATTTGTTATACCGTATTGTAATAACTAATGCACACTGGTAGGAAAACAATTGTATTAGTATTATTGTGTAGTCAACAAATTATAAAGTATCATTGATTTCAATTAGAAATCGAATAATTGGTATCCGGCTACACCGGAGTGCGGCGCCGGTGGGAGTATTTGCTCCGGTCCGGGGATGATGGACAGACCTCGCTGGCGTCGTTTCTTGCGCTCGGAGCGCACCTCACCCGTGCCTTCTGTCTTGCGCGGTAGCACTGAGAAGCGCCGGCCAACCGGCACCGTCGACATGCGCTTGAATAATACTTGAGTCTCCACTCGCTGTTCTTGATCCATCACTTGCATAATCTGCCGCTCCCGCACCGTTATTGCCTTACGATCGTCACCAGTAACCGTCTCCGTCGCCATTTCTGCACATTTTGACAGGAATGCTTGCACCCTCTCTGGATCCTGTAATTTTTTGGACCACTCGTAAGCTTCCTCCACATGTATGCGCACTTCATTTGCATTTCCTTGCTGCATATCACCACTCATCAGAACAAAGCAGCCATTTAACCACCATGTAATATTTCCCAATTCTTGAGCTTCTCTCTGACAGCGTTTGGCATAAAACTTCGCAAGAGCAAAATTCTTCTGAGTAGAAAGTAACCGTGCCAGTTCATACATTAACCAGCATTTCATAGTAGCATTCTCACACATATCGAGAGTCGCTATCACTTTCTCGGTGGCATATTTGATATCAATAAACTTGTAAGGATAATTTGCCATAACAGAATCGAAGGAAGTAGGACGGCCAACAGACAAGCCCATGAGGAAAGCAATTCTACGGCGATTGCCACGTTCGCTGAGTGTATAAGATAGACGATGCTGTGACAGATATCCTTCACCAACTGCCCTGTATAAACGATCTGTGTAAATCTCCTTATCTGGTAATGTTCTCGGAGTTTTAACATCAAGGAACATCTGCATACGCTCAGCCTGCGCTATCAAATCCATAACACGGTGCTCACGCATGCTCTTCTCAATTTGTTTCAGTAAGCGTTCTGCGGTCTTAGCTCCGATTTCACGCTCTTGGATCAACACAGCCTCCTTATACTTATTCTGGTGTTTAGAATCTGCTCTTTCAGCCAATTTAATAGTATAGTATGGTCTCTGTGCGCGTAACATCTCCTGTCTTTCACTAAGAGAACGCAGAGCTTCTTTTACAATTTCTTTCAATTCCAAGCTGCCACCAGAATTTGCAGATTTAATACGCGGATCTTTGGTGAGCTCTTGAAGAAAGAATTTATCGTAAGCCATAGGACCGAGATATTTCATAGCAAGTACGCGAGCTAATGTACTATGTTTCCGTGCTTCCATTTGCGTCAGTTTTCGATGTCGCTCCGGCCTGGGAATTCGGGACTCGTGCATAGTAATTTCAGGCTCATCCTCGTCGGTTCGTATCGCTTCGAGTTGTTTAATGAGTGGTAGGAAGTCCAACATAACATTACCAGCATTAGACCCTATACAGTCTTGAATAGTTTCTAGGCCTTGGTTAATGCCTTCCATAAAGTAAGGTGGTTGACGCCGTAGCCGGAGCCCGCGGAAGTTCATGACAACAGAGCGCTCGAAGTCCGACATGGTATACATGGCGCGCGCCTGCATGTTGCGTGCATTCATATTGCCGGGCTCTAGCTTGAGCGCCAACTCGGCATCGGCGTACGCCTGTACGGGCCGCACAGCGTCCGCGCACACTTGACTGCGACCCGTCAGTGTGCGCACATCCTCAGGGTTGCTGAAAAATGCTTCATCGTACGAACCTTTTGCCTTCTCAAATTGTTCGAGCCGACGTAAATAAGCTCCTCTTTCACGGTAGACCGTCAGGGCACCATACAACTGTTTTTCCTCCATCTTAGTGAATTAGTAATGAAACTCTACAAAAAAAAGATGTAAGAAAATATTTTAAAATCACATCTGGGAGAAATCTTTTCAACAATGTTGACGGATGAGTAATTGCGAATCAACCTCAACGGAGTTTTTAACAGAATCTGACCACAGATTAGGAATGAACGTGACGCACCGGACTAAAAATACATGCCAAAATAAAATAGTTTCGTAATCAAATCTAAATTTCAGAATAATTTTATAGTGTCGTCCAATGGCCGAAACTCGACCTTAATGCATAAAAAATTTAAAATACGTGATTAAGGTTCTATTGTCAAAGATAGGTATATGTGTATTTGTGTCAAATGCATGGTAGTGTGTGTAGTGTTGTTTTTTTTATTAACGTTTTAATTTAACTAGCTGTGCCCCGCGGTTTTACCTGCGTTAATTTGAGGAAAAAACCTACTGTAATATATATCCCCCATCGCCCTCCCCCATCATGACCCCGCCGATCATTATTTTGTTGAGGAGTTATTTTAAAACAGTGATATCTTCTAAGATATTCATTGAAATCAGATGATAGCAAAGGCAATTTTGTTCAAATTTAAATACTTGTGATAAATAACGACAAACACAAAAATAATCACAGATAAATCTTTGAAAAGTAAATATTATAAAGCTGAAGAGCTTGTTTGTTTGTTTGGTTGAACGCGCAAATCTCAGGAACAACGGTTCGAATTGAAAAAATATTTTGTGTTATCCATTTATCGAGGAAGGCTATAGGCCTAAACCTAATTCTTTTTGAGAGCTTCAGTTGCGTGCGTTACTTAAAGGGTTAATGTTACGCAAAAGTTATGCATGAAGGAATTGTTTGTCTATCTTTTCAGGTTGACTAACTATAACCTTTTTTATGTTATTCTAATTTGTTCTAAAATAATGCACGAAGGTGTTTTTATAAACATGATATTAACCCTTATCCAAATAAATACGTTAGTCATCACAAGTTTTTTATTTTGAACAAAATTGCCTTGTCGTAATTTGATTTCAATGAATATATTGGAGATATCATAGTTTTAAAATAACTCCGTAACGAAATAATGATCAAGTACCACGCGCGCATTTATAACATAACATTTCCTACGAACAGACAGAAAATTTACTCGTAGTATGCAAATAAACTGTTGTCATAATGTAATGTTTACTACTATATTTAAATTGTTGTTTAATAACCGTTAATTTTCACTAATTTAAGTATTAATTATTGTTAATTTATAAAACTATGCACTTCTTAGCCTGAGGCACAGGTTCAACCTAGTTCAGGCAAATATGCAATGACTGCTTTATTTTAATTATAAGAAATTTGTAAATTGTATTGCACTTTTTCTGAATAAACAAATTATTATTATTATTATAACATGACATAGCATCACGCCTGTATTCCCCGACGAGGTAGGCAGAGGTGTACACAATCATACAACCACATTTCACCAATGCTGTTATTAAGTCCCATGTAATAGCTATGGGTAGGTAGAGCCTATTGCCATCAACCGGGCACAATTCCAAACTCCGGGATGCTACTGAAAATTTTCTAACAGAATAACTCTATAACACTTTACCCAACCCGGGAATTCAACCCAAGACCTCCTGATAAGCAGTCGCGCTTGGTACCACTAGACCAACTAGGCAGGCGCATTTATGATGTGCTAGGCGCGGTCATGAGGGGGGAGTATAATTTTGTAGGTTCTTTTCCTCAAATGAATGCGGGTGAAACCGCGGGGCACAACTATTTAACGGACAGAAAATTAACGGCCATCTCTTGTCTATAATATCTTGACAGTTTATAAGCTTTTTATTATTCATGATCACTATTTTTATTTCTAGACACATTTGTTGCTACAAAGTGGTCACTGAATTTTATATATTTTCGAAACAAATAAGAAAGCAAGATAAAAAAGAGTTATGATAAAATAGTTTAGCAACATAGGTACATAGATTAGAAAGTTATAAGTACCTACATACTTGGAAAGTACTCCTACGCCCATAGAAATCCTACGCCTCATGAACGTAAACTTTTTAATGTGGTTGCTTATGGTTCCTGATAAGCATTATTTTGCTGGACAAATATAGACTATAGTTGAGTAATACATAATCCCATATTTTCTTTGATTGTGAAAAAAGGGCCATTAACAAATGACGAGCGGTTGACGGTGTCATCAAGGTGTCACCGATAGAAGAGTTGACATCTGAACTTAGATATATATAGATAGTATACACACAATGTGTTTAATATTCAAACAAGACTATTTTACTTCAATTATTTATATTGTTATTTTTTTAATAGTTATAGTTTTTGTATCGTCTGAACGGGTGCCAAGTTCCATAAATGAAAGCTCTTCAATTATTTATTCAAAGATTTGTTACTTTCATTGTATGGGCTCGTGGCTAAGTAACAGCCGCAAAGATTGATCGATTGAGGTCAAGCTACGCGTGCCGTGGTCGGTCTGTGGATTGGTGATCATCATTTGGTACTGAGACCCTTCCGTGCCTTGAAGAGCACGTTAAGCATTCGATCCTGGTTATCAAATTTAAGATCTATGTCAGCCGTACCCGTAACGGCCAAACATAAAAAAGATCAAAGGACAGCAGTGCCTACTTTTTGTACATGACCTGATAACCTGACCTTTTCTTGTAGAAAATCCATAATGGGCGTTGTGCCGGATTCCTAGTAGGAATCTCCTACCGACTACAACTATAAACTACAAGTATTTCCACTAACCATTACCTGGGGTCTTGAGATCGCAGCTGCATTCGCCACACTTTAGCAGGATATGGCCCGTACAAATGACGGGCCAGTCCTGCGACGGGTCATTTGTGCGAACCAGCCACAGATTAGGTGACAGGGTAGGAGGAGCTCGCTTCTCTTTCCCTTTCTAGCTATCTACCTAACCCATCGATATGAGAACGATTTTTTTTTTCTCATACTGATGGTATAACATAAGTTATAAAAATAATCTTGTTACGTTGACAGACACATGTTCCCACATACACATTCACCCACACCCGGAACAATTATCGATAGATCATAAAACCCAAGTGCGAGTCGGACTCGCCTACCGAGGGTTCCGTACAAATTTGTAGATACATAGATATTATAAATAGTTATATAAAAGGACTCGATACATTCTGATTTTTTTTTCGTACGAAATAAATCATAGTTAATACCATTGCATAACGTCGATGATTGATTAAGTACTTTAAATAAAGAGTATAGTTTTTACGATTTAATTACAAATGTATAGTTTTCAGATTTTTCCCTGTGCTTGTAGTTTAAGACGACATTACTTGCCAAATTTCATAGTTCGAGTCTAACGGAAAGTACACTATAAATTAACTTAGAAGCTTGATTTTTTCACAGCTTCAAGGGACTGTAGACCTGTTTTAATTTCAACTCGATACATCCACGCTTTCCCGAGATAAAGGATCTTTACAGACAGACGGACAACAAAGTGATCCTTTAAGGGTTCAGTTTTTTCTAGTGACCCGCCGAAATGTCGGTTTTGGCCAGTTTCAGCCAATAAATCTAGTATCGGGCTTAGTTTCGGGTTCGGCCAAAAAATTACTGACGCCGAAACTCGAGTATTCGTGAATTATCGTCGTTGTGCGTCGTTAGGCGAACTTCGTGGCTAACTCGTGTTTGCCCGCGCCGCCGCGCCGCGCCGACTCTTTTTGCCGGCGTTGATCGCAGGAGTTGAGGTTGTATTTTGCACATATAAATGGTAAGTATTTTTTGTTTTTACTTGTACTTACTGTACTTGTACTTAGTTTTAGTAGGTTTCGGTTTCGGCCAAAACTGAGAGCAAGGCCGAAAGTTCGGTTTCGGTTTCGGCCGAAAACCCTGTTTCGGTTGGACACTAGTGTTTTCCTTTTGAGGTACGGAACCCTAAAAAGATGTATAAAGAAGTCGTGATCGGAATTATTCTATGTATATGGGGTCTGGGGCCCATATCAATGTCAGCGTGGACACAGTTCATTCCAATTACAACTTGCTAACAAACATCAAGATTTAGAAAAACCAATAAAAACGTATTTATTTTCCTTAATATTATTATTTGATAGAAAACTTACATATGAAACTAAAAATAGGGCGATATAAAAAAATACGAAAAATGTTGTGTGGTAAAAAATTTAATTGGCCATAGTTGTCAGTCATTAAGAGCAGAATAGCAGATGTTTAGACGGCTACAACAGGTGCAGCAGCAGGGTAGGTAAACGGCGCAGCTGCGTACCGGGCGAACGGAGTAGCGTAGGCGGCCGCTACCGGAGCGGAATACGCAGCAAACCTAGCTGCGGGAGCGTAAGCCACTGGAGCAGAATATCGAGCAGCCACGATTGGGGCAGCGGCGATAGGCGCGGCCGCCAGACGTGCGGGAACTACTGCGGGAGCAGGGGCTACCAATGGCTCTTTGCGCACCACCGCGTTGAATCCGTTCACTGAGTCAGCAGTGTAGTCAACAACGCGTTGAGTGCCATCAGGATCCACCAGAGAGTACTGTCCCTGCACTAGATCGCCGTTGCGCTGCTCCGATTGGCTCTTGTAGTCACCGGTGAGAGAGTCTGCCACATTGTATCCGAAGCTATACTGCGGAAGAGGGTCGAATTCTTCCAGCCTGGCGGCGACGGGTGCGGCTGCCGCGACTAGCGGAGCGGCGACCGCCACTGGTGCCACGCCGCTAGCGCGCGCCACAGCAACCAAGCATGCGAGGATGACGAACTGAAACAAATCGAATAGTGTGACTCCTGTATTGGAATACTTTAGGCAATGGGCACTAGCCTCATTTAACGTGCGACATATAAGTTGTACTTGAAACAGTGACACGATTCTACGAGGGCGAGACTAGTTCAGTTGCGTAAGCGTGCGCGCGGAGAAATTACTAACAAGCTGAGAATACTTCGTTCGTCAAGGACATACAAGGTGTCACCTCCCGCATTTCAATGAGGGTAAGGTACCGGTGAGGCACTTCACTGAGTACTGAGTCTAATTAAATGTTGCTAAATTAGATGTCAGTTGTTATATCTTCCATTGGATGAATGTTAGACATCTAATAAGGAAGATGTTAAAGCACATACAAAAATGGCATGATTATATCAGAAGACAAATTAGCTTGGCAGAATATAGTAGATCGCCTTGACAAACAGAATTTTAATTACAAAATATCAGTTTACACAAAGTAATAATAAATATTGAAGATATCAAACAATAATTGTTTATGATCTTGGGGATCAATTATGACTTATGAGATATTGCGTCTAAAGATCTGGGAAATATGAGAAAGTTTAGAAGACGAATTACCTTAAAGGCCATTTTTGTTGATGAAGGAGAGTGGAGTGAAGTCTTGATCGACTATGCTCCCATTGTCTCCGCCGAGGTATATATAGTGGTAGCAGGTTGTGACACCGGCTCAAGTTCGCGCTTTGTATTATGTGTGCGCATCACTATGGATGTGCACGCAATTGGAAATGAGCTACAATTTGTCAATGGCGGAAAATTCGAACGCGTTCTTGAATTTTGGCCAACTATTATGAAATTGAAGATAATGTAGTACATTTTTAAATTAACAGTAAGTTATTAGGTCAGTCCCAGCTATTGTTAATTATTAGCAGTTGTTACGTCTAGTAGGGCTTGCGGGCGGCTTCAACAAATCTGACATTAGATTCGCTCCTAACCACACAAAGAAGAAAAAGTTAAGAATATCTAGTAATTAATAGGTAGTTACTGTTAAAATGTTATGGTGGTCTAGAAATCACGAAGTCGCTTCATCCCGAGACACCGGAAGACCGTATATCTAAAACAAAATGTAGGTAAAATATACTTATACTTATTTATAATATACACATGCGTTCATATTTTATACATGTTATGGCCATGTTTACGCTAGGAGACATCTATTTAGCAGTCATTTACGGTCTCCTTAAGACGAATATAAGAAAACTTGAAATTGAATAGTATCGAACGACGGCACCGTAGCTCAGTTGGTAGAGTGATGACACGGACTATCAAGGGTCGCGGATTCAAGCCGCGATGCATGCAACGCATGTGTATTTTTCAATATTTCCTTAGAAAAAAAAATACACATGCGTTTGAAAGATTTATCTATATTTGTTAAGGTAATCGCATCTGCACGACATTGAATTAACTGAAAAGCCAGTCGTGTCGGTTCAGTCACCTGTATAGGGACTGAATAGATAGTGATAACGTCACCATAAGATGTATTAAAATGTGAATGAAGAATTCGGTATAATGAGTAGTGGTCGGGATAGCTCAGTTGGCAGAGCCTCTGGACTATATATCCGCGTGAAGTTTAATTAAAAATCGCAATCGATTATAGTGGACTATGGGATTATATAGGCTAGTGGCAGCATTCATGCTGCTTGATTATTATTTGTATCTATTATACCTTGTGATATATCTGATGACTCGTGACTCGTGTCCCTTAGGCTTGTTGTTAGGTTCATTGGTAGAATCCATCTTTAAAATGTTTCGATGCTCTTTAGCTTTCAGCTTGTATGTGATTTAGGTTAGATACTGAACTACTTACTGCAGGCGGAACCTTCAAACACTGACTGACTGACCACGCAAGTTACTGGTCGATGAGATGCTTTGATGAATTGTACAGCAGTGTATTTTATCAAGGTCTACCAGTTAAATAAAATTATTTTAATGTTATTTTATGGTAAAATGTTTATGAAATTTAGACGCAATTTTTTTTTCTGTGAGATCTGGAAGAAAAAACAACACTACCTATACCTACTATTGGAATACAGAGCGATTAATTAAGATTGTCTTATAGAATTTTAAAGCTGGGTTTTTTAAGGGTATTTTAAGGCTCAAATAATATTATTTCAAAAGCAACTCGATGACGCGGATGGACAAAATGAGAAATGTATGTAAGAGGAAATAAGATAGTAACGCTTTTATTGACTTTGGCCCCTAGTGCAAAATCTCATATCCATCACATGCATCACACATGCGCATACACCCATAGTCTCATACATTAACACATCTAAAACAAAATTTATAACCTTTTCTATATTATCGAACTCCCAACCAAAAATACCTATTATTCTAACAGCCCTCCTGCTACGCATATTCACATCTCCCTTCAACCTGTCACTGTCGTCTGATTACTTCAGTTGAAAATATAAAATATTTAGGCATAACAATTGATAAACATCTCAATTATAACACACACATTAGTATGCTCACGGGCAGGGTTAGAAAGCTTATATATGTATTTAAAACTCTTCGACACGTCGCCAGCTCTGCTACGATACGTATGGTATATCATGCTCTGTGCCAAACTATTGTGACGTACTGTATTGGCTGTTGGCGGCGCCGCTAAAACAACGATGAAAACTTGAGAAATAGCTCACCGAGCAATTTTAATAATAGCTACATTAAAGTCTATTCTTTACCCAACGATAAATCTTTATGTTAATGAATGTTCTTAGTGTTAGACAGCATTTCGTTTTGCAGACTCTTCTTCTGCAACATCGCAATACTCCATTTATTGCAATAACTAAACGACGAAAAGACAAGATATGCACTACGCTTCAACCTAATTATACTTTCTTAGTTATTAATAAAATAGTAGTTATCAAGTCCTAACCAAGATCTAGACAACATGTATGTAAATCAAAACTGATACTTAATTAAGGAGGGAAACTGTTTCTTCTTAATACAGGTTGTTCATCAACAAATTCAAATTCATTTATTGTTTGTCACAGGTGACAATTCAGTTCTTACAGTTATTATTTATGTATCGCTGTAGCCATAAACGTAGGATAGATAAAGACCTACAAAGCCTACTTTGGGTATGGAATCTCTTACGGAAATATCACATGTTAGAAAGAGAACGCATATTTAGGTTCGGTCAGCACTATTGGCAGATGTTGTTTTCTCCAGTGTCACTGTCAAAAATCACGCTAACTTATATTTGCTGTATTGTCAGTGAATCCTATATATTATATAAAGTTTTAAAATTTATAAGCGATGCCTAGTGGTTGTGTTGGTGACTGCGATGTTTCTTATAAAAATAATCCAGAAAAACATTCATTTCACAGGTAAATTGTCAACAACAGCATATATTTTCATGGCCATATTTTGGAAAAAACTATTTTTACAAAATTTATTTGGAAGACCAAATCCTATCTAGAAAATAGTGAATTTTCTCTATAGTAAAAAACAATGGTCATAAAAGCAATATTGAGTACGTTGTTCTAATATAAATTTTCATTTCATGTACACAAAATAGTGACTTGTCAGTGTCGACTATAGTGTCGATGAAATTTTAGAACAAAAAGTTCCGATATCAGAATTTATTTATAGTGTTGATGTATCTCTGCACATTGATTATTTTTCCAAAATTTTAATAGGGGTACCTAATACTATCAACACAGAAGATGAAACCAAAATGTTTGGAAACGTTTCTGTCTGTTTGTCGGTGTGTCTGCCCGAACACTTATAACATATAAGAAGCTAAGCGTAGCTTAGTGGCCCAGGTTACGTAATCACGCTATTACAGTAGTCCCCAAATGTGGCTCGAATCCGGACCGCCAACCTTCTTTGTGCGGACCTTGGTTGTTAATAATGATCCAACGAACTACGCTAGTAATATTAATTTTAAAAACAGACCCCGAATGAAACTAGTTGTTGATTCCTGCGCTATCACCTTTAGGCGGTGAGCACTGAGCCTATATGTGATAGCGTAATGAGTATGTTGTTTATATATATTTTAGTACAAATTCAAGAGAATATCTCAATTTTATGATATATTTTTTATACTGATAGGTTTCCTATCGATGCTAAGGAAAAGGAATAATAGATGAGATTAATTGATAAAGAAAAGAATAAAGATAAAGGAGAAAAAAAAATAAAGAAAAGGAAAATATAAGAAAAGATAATAGGATATACAAATACATTTTTTTCGGAGGCAAACGTTCAAAAACGCGCCCGGCGTTTATGGATAAGACCGGGGTGTATAGGATTCTTACCTCACTAAAACCACTTCGGTGGTCACCATCAGCATATGGAGGGAGGCACGTAATAGACCAGCTCCAGCACCCTCGCTATGCAGCGCCTATTAAGGCACATCTCTAGAGAGACTGTACAGGGGTCTCCCCTAAGCCTCGCAGTGCACGATAGCACGTTACCACTATGCCACCGTCTTCTCTGGGATCACGATGGGTAAACGAAGTCCCCTCTCTAAACATCTGTGATCCCAAAGAGCCGCCTGCCTTAAATCATACAGGAGGGGTTTCGGCTGTTAGGCGCCGAGGCGGTTTCCTCCTAGACACTTTCTTCTCCGAGCGGGATCGGCCCTCTCACAATCCTGCTCAGTGGCCTCTCTCTGGACGACAGCAGTATCACAAAAAGAAGCCATTTCTTTCCAGTTCCCTAAATCTGCCAGCGTAGACACAGGCACACAAGCGTGTGCTGCGTTGAGTCCAGACCTTCTCCGCAGTGGTATTAGGATAGGTAGGTAAAAATCATTCAGTCAATCTTCATCTCAATCAGTCACAGTACTCTATACACTGCTCAGGGTCCTTAAAAGCTGTTTTTTTTTACAAAGTACCTATTACCAATGAAATATAATTATAATGTGAGCGCATGAAATGTTTTTATTATAATAATGTAATTAATTAATTAAGTGTATTAAATAATACCTACCCTTGTGATTTTAGTTTTATTAACATAATTTGATAGATTTTTTTTATTTTGTATACCAATTCTTTACATTTGAAATATTGTTTATCGATAATTGATATCGTGTCAATATTTCCACGTTGTACATTACTATTGCACGCACACATTGACAATTCAAAATCGGTTGCACTTTTTTGAGCTCTATGTCCTTCTATGGGGTACCAAAAATATTCTAATTCTATGGCTGTAGCATACTATGAGGTGTACAATATTTATTTGTCAATATAATAATTAAAATAAAAAAATTAATACTCACTGAAATAAAAAAAAAAAATTACAATATTGTAAGTTGGTACTCGTCTTCATTCCATGCATTAAGTATAACATGATCAGTAATCTTGTCTAAAATTCATCAATATATTTATAGTCATCATTCCCATACTAATTCATAATCAATAACATTAACAGGGCGACTATTATATAGTATACTAAAAAACTACAGTATTTTTCGAAGGTAAATATTGGACCTAATAAATAACCGTAACCATGCCCCTTACTTCTTATGTGACTTACAATAGAGAGGTAAGTATGAAACATATATGACACAAGTGAAGACTTCACCAAAATTGGTCTACAGATTTATTCACAAGTGTGTTATCAATACCAGGTTTAAAATGGTTTATCAAATCAAAATCAAAAATTGTTTATTACGAAAAAGACACAATATATCACATGGTTACTGCGGTTTCCAAACTAGGCAAGCCTGTATCTTGGAAGCCTGAATTGAGTTTTACATACAGATGTATCATGAAGTAGGCAATACATATTTGTAATTTAATATAACATTATTGTTGCAAAAGATCAGTTGCATGACGCAAATTTATTTATAATTAATCAACAATAAATTTTTTAAAAGGTATCCTCAATAAAGTAAAATAATATTATGTTTAACATATAATCGTAATACCTAATTACTTAGGTGATAAAAACAAATGAATGAAAATTATAAAATAATAAAACTAACAAAAAATATTTCTCGCGAGACTAGTGTGTGTGCGTGCGCGCGTGTGTCTGTTTGTGTGTGTGTGCGTGTGTGTGTGTACGCGTGTGCATATGTGCGCGTGCGTGTGTGAGTATGTGTGTTTGTGTGATTTATACTGTAAGGAGTTTCTCCGTTTCTTCGTATGTGAGTTCAATAAGCAAATTTTTTACAATGTTTTCACATTTTGAGAGGGTTAGATCTTTTGTCTTACAAGATATGCTGCTAATTACTTAATTAAAAACAAATGTGTGAATGTAAGCCGGACAACGTCTGGCTAGTAGGAAGATGGTTCGACATAGTGGGATTTTGAAGATTCGTTTTGAGCTTATGGAGTGGTAGTCGGATCTGCTTTTTAAGTTTTTGTAAGTGCGTAGGTATGCACTAAGGATGAATAACTGCCGGACACAAAGAACTGTAAATTCTTTATATAATAAATCTGTTGAGTAGAAGAAAGGTTTTTTTTAAAGAACTTTAATAACGGCTCTCTGGGCTCTTTCGAGCTCAATCATGGTTGTTTTACCAACTCCACCCCATACCAATACACCGTATTGTATAGTAGACTGGCATATTGCGAAGTACACAGTGTGCAAAGTGTCTATCGGAGTACAATCTCTAGGCTACTTTATTATATAAATTAGCTTTCTTACTCGGCCCGAAACGAGATGCACATGTTCCTTAAAAGATAAATTTCATCTATAATTATGCCCAAGTACATAATGGACTGTGTGCGTTGTATGTAGTCGCACATGCAGTCGTCTCGTGATGGATTCGGATGTGTGTCTGAAAGGTGTGAAATGTTAATGTTAGGTGACGAGGACTAGATGTTTGGGTTTAAAAAAAAGTGTTGAGTTTAGTTTTTTTTATATTGAGTGTGAGTAGGTTATTGTTTAGTGCGTGTGCTACCGTCGCTAAATCACTTTCTGCAAGGCAGTAAACCCTTTCCCAAGTGTCAGCATGAAACATGATGACAGTGTCATCTGCATAAGAAATTCGTTCCACATTTTGTAGAGTGACATTTAAGATGTCATTCATATATACAGTAAATGGCGTTGGACCAAGTAAACTTCCCTGAGGGATTCCAAAATTAATGGGAAGCCGTGCACTTGAATTTTCTCCTGATTTAACGTATTATTTTCGGTTGGTGAGAAAGCTTCGAAACCATTCATTTGAGATCCCTCGAATGCTTACTACTTCTAATTTTCTCAAAGGTTCAAGTGGACACCGAAATCTAACAGATAAAGTTAGATAAAGCAATTCGAGTTTATTACAGAAAGAATGGAAGAGCTCGTGGCTTATGAATGCTGATTAACATGATATTTTCCTATTCCATAATTATGTTACTTTGCACAGATCAGGCAGTTTCATAGAATTAATCTTTGCAAAATATTAATTTTCAATTAAAATGTTATGGTAAAAAAACGACTATAAGTTTTAATAATTTAGTTGTTTATATTCAGTTCATACTAACACTAATCACAGTAAGCATTTGCAATCGTTTAATGATGGTAGACGGGAGCAGAGTAGGATAGAGGAGCGGCGTGTATCACGGGTGCGGCGTGGTAGACAGGAGCGGCGGCGTGCACGACAGGGCTGGCGTGGTACGCTACAGGAGACGCGTGGTACGCTACAGGAGAAGCGTGGTACGCTATAGGGGTGGCCACCTCGGCAACAGGGGTGATGACTTTAGCGACGTGGCCGAGAGCCTCCTTGCGCACTACAGCGTTGAAACCGTTGTGGGGGTCTGCGGTGTAGTCCACGGTACGCTTGGTGCCGTCGGGGTCCACCACGGAATACGAACCCTGCACGACATCACCGTCGCGGCTCTCGTGCTGGCTCTTGGAATCTCCGGTGAGAGCGTCTTGCACGTCGTATGCAAAGTTGTACTGAGGGTGCGCGTCATACTCCTCCACGGCGACTTTGGCAACGGGCGTGGCGTAGGCTACCGGAGCTGCGTGCACTACGTGCGCTGGCGCCGCAGCATATGTTACATGAGCGGCCGGAAGCACGCCTGCGCTCACAGCAGCCACCAAGCACGCAAACACTACAGTCTGAAAGAAAATAACTTATTTGCTATAAAAACGTACCCGATGAACCACTTCTTATATTCTTAGAAATTATTTTTATTATATTATTTTTATATGTATTTAAAGAACTGCTCGTAACTATCACAGATCTTTCTCAAAAACCGTTGCATAAATTGACGATGTGATTTTAAAAGTAAATGAATTCCAATAGTAATTTATGATTATCCATCGTTTAAATCGTAGTTTAAGTCTTGGCATTTATTTTGAAATCACTTCATTTTTATTTATTGGTAGTATACATTACCTTGATCGTCATTGTAGCAGAAGAGTATCAAATAAGTTCTAAAGATCTACTAATATGGATTAGTATCATACACCAGCATTATATATAAGTAAAAGATTGCCTGAAGCGAAAGGTGCAAAGCACGGACACTGACACCCACCCTACCGGTCGATTTATAGATACAAATTAGACAAGGACTAGTAAACTCGTTTGTTGAGTTCATAATATGAAAATAAGACATTCAAGCAAGGTCGTGTCGTATATGAAAACATTGAGGTATGAAATTAAAAACCAATAGATGTAAATGAGTGTAGTTCTGGGCGTGATATAACTACCCCTGTATAATAAACCTCTATGAATAAAGTTTTTTAAGTTTGATTTTTTGTTTAAGTCTAGTAAGCTGTATCGTTTACTAGACTGTATTATATTCATCCGTAGTTTAATAGGTACACATTTCACGACAAAAACAAAATGGAATGTGTGGCTAAATGTTCAAAAAGAGTTGGACGTGCCTTTTCTGAATTCTAATTTGACGCTTATTAAATTGTCCTGTCCCACTCTCAAAGTAAGTGTTAGTTAAAAACAGCTTTGCTCCAACTTTAGTTTAGTGTACGGTAGAATCATACACCATTCTCAAAAAATTAAAAAAAATCTATAACCGCATGTTTTTAAAACAAGATTAGACCCGGTTAGGATGAATCTAGTTAGATAGCTTAGGTTCTGGATAAGTACGTTGGCTTCTTTTTACGTGAATATCTTCCAGGATAAATAAAAGCTGATGTGCTAACCATAATAAACTATGTCAGTTAGGGGACCTTTGGCCAGGACCGTAGCTAGGGATGTAATTAAGGTAGGGCAGCGGCGGGTACAAGTAGGGCAGAAGTAAAATTTTCTGTATAATAACTTTCGTGAGACTCGAACGGAGCCCTTATTCATGAGCTGAGCCCGCGGCGATGTCGCGAGTCAAACTTTTTGAGTTTGACTACCTAACCGTTAAACTATAAATAATATAAAATTTTCTGATCCGGTCAATTGATTTCCGTACTTGACCTGTGAGCGTGAGTGACTAGTTTAGTTTACTGCACAATTAGTGTGCAGTAAACTAAACTAAAATTAGAGCATTGCTGTCTTTTACTAACAGTTACTTTATGAGCAGGACTTCTACGACTTTCAGTACGTCGGGTCGCTCATTCAAGGGGATGATGATATAGATTGAGCTGTTACACATCGGATCAACTTTTTTGAGTTGGATGAAATGGCGATACGAATGCCCCTAAAGTTGAAGGGCACAGTTTACAAGACCTGTCGTCCTGTATGGATCGGAATGCTGGGCCAAGAAGAAGACGGATGAAAGAAAATTGCATGTAGCTGAGATGAGAATGTTGACATGGATGTGTGGAGTGACAAGAATGGATAAGGTAAGAAATGAGTATATTCGATGAATGGAAGTCTGAAAGTAGTGCCAGTGATAGAAAAATTTATAGGAAACCTTGTATCTTGGCATGGACATGTGATGAGGAGAGATGAAGCACATGTCACTAAGAGAGTAATGAATATGAGTGTTGATGGATGGAAGGGGAGGGATAGACCAAAGAACAGATGAATGGATTATAGGATCCCGTGGTGTGACCGATGACATGAATGAAAAGAGAGCGAACGAAATAGTGACGCCTGACAGGGAAGAATGGAAGAGAAAAACATATTGCGCCGAACCTAAATTGGGACCAGGGCAGGAAGATAATGAAAATAATGACTTTATGAGCGGGACGGAATAAGTAATTTCAACCTCTATTTTACTTACAATGTAGTTTGATCTACTAAAAATTTAAATTGAGTCTACTAAAAAAATTTGAAGATTTTTGTTGATGTGCCAAATTTGTATTTGGTGTCTCTTATTCGTCATGTTTTTCTCATTATTAACTGTTAATAAAAGAAAGCAATATTTAATTTAATTTAGATCAGCTACATAAGAAAGGGAGTGATAGATGGAAAAGCGCAAAATAATAATTCATTTAAATTTATATTATTTTACCAAAAATATTATATTCAATATAATATTAAAAAGTCCTTCGTTAAAATTTTAGTATTCGTCAAGACGCAATATTATTAAAATGCGAAGAACTTCATTACAATCTACTGACATCGTTTGTTTTTTTTTCCAAAGTCCAAAAAGCCATGTCTGCTATTCTTTCCTGACCCATTGAAAGTCTCTGAGGCCTATCAATGGCATTCAACGTTGAAAACGTAGGGTGGAATATCCTATAGCCACAGATGCAAAAAACTCATAAGTATCAAGAAACGCGTCTCGCTCCCTGTAAAAAACTTGCATAATGTTTTCCATTTTATCCTTGCGATGAGTTAAATAAGCTTTGACCACAGTAGCCTCTTCCCTTGATGGAATTGTTAGCCCTGAAAAATCTGTGCAAAAATGGGAATAGGACATAAATAAATAACAGCAATATTTTAAGTAGTAAAGTTTTGCAAATTGTTCTCACACTTACCAAAATATTGCAGTGGCACCATTTTATCTACATCCCACTCATCGAGACTCACTACTACGTTTAGTAGATCCTCATTTTCCGAAAATCTTCTTTGTAATTAAATTTATAATTAAAATGTCAAAAGTTTAGAATACTCAGATTGAAATGAGTGAAATCCTTAATATTTTGTCCCTCAGAGAAAAGAAGCGCCATTTAAATTTTAAATTGGAATATTACGAATGTGATAAACCGTGTTTCATTCGAAATTGGTTAGATATCGCTACGCTAGTAGTGTTTATTTTCCATCATATCATAGTTTTTATGTACGATTTTTTTTTATCTGCACCTTATCCTTGTTGAGGGTTTTTTATGGTAGGGCATTGCCCCACAATGGCCCATCCTAGCTACGGCCCTGCCTTTGGCAATATACATAGAATAGGGATACGAGGAAAAGCGCATGAGTGGTTTACATCTTATTTAAAAAATAGGGAACACCATGTTGAGATTGAATTCTTTAATAATAACAGTAACGAAATACAAAATATTCGTTCTGATGTAGAAATCATCAATGCATCAATACCACAGGGTAGTGTCATAGGGTGCCTACTATTTCTCGTTTATATAAACGACCTCCCTAACAATATCCAGGGACCTTGTGTACTGTTTGCTGATGACATTTCCCTATTAGTTCCCTGTAAAAATAATAATAACATTAACTTGAATGAAACATTAAAAAACTTATTAGATAAAACGATAGACTGGATGACTGAACACAATCTAGAAATTAACTATACTAAAACTAAATTAATGACATTTCACCCACCACAAAAATCACCACTCACTTTAAACTTTGAATATAAAAACACAAAAATAGAAATGGTTCAAGAGTTCACTCTGCTTGGCTTAAATATAGATACTCATGTCAACTGGAAATCTCACATACAGAAAATTAAAACTAAACTATCGAAATTCTCATATGTCCTCCGAGAAATAATAAAGACCACTAATTTACAAACCGCGCTTACAACATATTACGCTTATGCCTCCGCATGGCTAAATTATGGTGTCACCCTATGGGGAAACAGCACAGATGCACCCACCCTGTTTCTTCTGCAAAAGAAATTGATAAGAATTTTAGTAAACATTGAAAATACTGAAACATGCAAGCCCCATTTCCAAAAGCTAAAAATACTAACCCTCCCCAGTATATACATCCTAGAAACTTGTAAATTTGTAAGAAAACATAAAGATTTTTACACAAAAAGTGATCAACCGATCACCGCTTCAGCAACACCCACGATCGTAACAAGGATGATAATACTAGTAAAACAATATATTTACTATGATACCAACTGTATATTACTAATTTTTAGGTGTACCTTAAATTTACATACATGACCGACCTAGTCAAATAGCGGAGACTCTTAACACCGCGATTCAGGTTCGGTAGATAAACTAACAACGCCATCTATCGGCACAAAAGTAAACAATTTGTTCAAACATTCCGCCCACCAAGGGCAAATTCAATAATTTGACCTTTAATTGACAGTTATAATTCCGCCCACCATAACACTATTTCAGAAATTAAAACAATACAAAAAAATTATAATTGTACTATAAAAAGGCTACGAGGACATCGCAGGTAACACACAGATTTTAGATACAGATCTTTTTATTACAGAGTTTTTTGTTCGTAATGACACAATTCTAGTGGTACCATCAGCACCTGGGTGTTTCGTAACCACACGACCAAGCAGCCATCGAGAGGGTGGTAAGTCATCCTCTTTGACTAAAACTAAATCTCCAATATTTGGTTCTGGAGTTTGTTGATGCCATTTATATCTGTTTAAAAATATAGTTAAATATTCTTCCGACCAGCGGCGCCAAAACCCTTGCATCATCCGTTGTATTAATTGCCATCGACGTAAACTACTTATATTGGAAGACTCGAAATTATATTCTGGAACTGCAACTAATGGCTCACCCACAAGAAAATGACTCGGAGTCAGCGCCTCTAAACCATCCAGATCGTTATCCATCCTCGACAGTGGGCGTGAATTGAGGCATGCTTCAATTTGAGCCAAGACCGTTGACAATTCCTCATAAGTTAATGTTGAATCTCCTATGACACGTCGCAGATGAAATTTAATAGATTTAATTCCGGCTTCCCAGAGTCCACCGAAATTGGGCGAATACGGAGGAATGAAATGCCACTTTGTACCCTGAGATGCTAAACAATTTGCCAGCTCTGTTCTTAAACCAGATTTTTCTGCAGAGAATAATTTAATTAGTTCTCGCGATGCCCCTACAAAGTTAGTTCCATTGTCTGACCAGATATCAGAACAATAGCCTCTTCGCGATACAAATCTTCTGTATGCCGCCAAAAAGCCCTGAGTGGTTAGGTCACTCACCGCTTCGATATGTACGGCTTTTGTTGCCATACAGATAAACAAACAAATATAGCCTTTATAGGCATGATGACCACGACCTTTAGACGTCCTTATGTTTATTGGACCAGCATAATCCACTCCCGAACATTTAAAAGGTCTGGTAGGCGTTACTCTTGCAGCAGGGAGCTGACCCATCAATTGGCTGGAAGCAATTGCCAAATGTCTCACACATGCAACACATTTATGTACGTGAGATTTGACTAACTCTTTGGCACCAAGAATCCAGTATTTGGACGTCAAGTATGCCAGCATGAGTTGAGGCCCACCGTGCAAAGTTTTGTGATGTGAGTCTGCTATTATCAAATTTGTTAAAATTGATTTTTTAGGTAACAATATAGGGTGTTTTCTACTTTCACTTAAATACGCCTTCTGCAGCCTCCCTCCAACTCTTAAAAATTGATTGCCGTCGATGAACGGATTTAGATACTTTAGTGATCCTTTCAGTGTTGATCTATTACCATCTTTAGTTAGTTTTTCTATTTCTTCTTCGAAACTTTCTGCTTGGCATTTCCTAATACAAACATCTAAAGCTTCCTTTAATTCTAGAGCTGTTAAAAATCCTGTTATCTCGCCTTCACGATGCTTTCTCTTTATCCACATACGTCTACAATAGGCAACTACTCTTATTAATCTAGTAAGACTTGAGAATCTGTCCCAGAAATTATTCTCCGTGGTTCTTGAGAAATGTACCTTTATAGCTTCTAAATCAGTATCTACTTCATTAAGTTTATTGTATATAATATTATTAGAATATAAAAACTCTGGTCCACTAAACCAGGACTTTTGCTTCTTGAGCTCTGAAGGATTAAGGCCCCTAGAGGCAAAATCAGCTGGATTTAAGCTAGATCGAACATGAGACCACTGCTGTGTGTCAAGAGTGGTTAAAATCTCAGACACCCTGTTAGCGACGAATGTTTGCCACCTATTTGGATGGCTATTGAGCCACGCTAATACAACAGTAGAATCGGTCCAGGCGTGAATATTAACCTTTTGGATATTAATTATGTGAGCTACCTCAACCAATAACCTACTAAGAAGAACAGCTCCACAAAGCTCTAATCTGGGAATAGAAATTTGTTTGACCGGGGCCACTTTCGTTTTTGATGTCAGCAAATTAACAGTTACCTGACCCTTATCACTTACTACTCGGATATAAACAACAGCTGCGTATGCTGATTTGGATGCATCGCAAAATCCGTGAAGTTCGACGAGTGCGTCATTACGTTTAGTGTTCATCCAACGAGGTATTTCTAATTCAGACAGTTGAATCAGATCATTTCGGTAAGTAAGCCACTCTTTTAGTATTTTGTTTGGTACTTGATCATCCCAGCCGATGCCTGATAACCACAGCTTTTGGATTATAATTTTTGCTACTATAACACTCGGCGAAACCCATCCGAGTGGATCAAATAAACGCGATATATCTGATATAATTATTCTTTTAGTTACAGGTTCTTTCGTCGGCAACAGCGTCACCGTGTAGCGGAAGGCATCACATATCCGATTCCAGGCAAGCCCTAGTAACTTCATAACTTCATCTATTTTAAATTTTCTTCCTTCTTCTTTATTTTCTTCAGAACCTTTATTCATTATTTTCAATAACTCTTCACTATTACTTGACCACTTTTGTAAAGAAAATCCTCCTTTTTCTACTAAACCGTTAATTTCCTTAAATAAGTCCAATCCTTCCTCCACAGTTTCAACACCTGTAAGTAGGTCATCCATATAGAAATCATCGACTACCTTTTCCGCAGCTTTGGGGTAATGATCTTTCTCATCTGCGGCTACTTGCTGAAGCACCTTAACCGCAAGATAAGGAGCACATGCCGTACCAAAGGTAACTCTTAACAAGCGGTATTCAGTCATTTGATCATCAAAGTTTTCTTTCCAGACTATTCTTTGAAAATCGACATCTTGCTCAGCGACCTTGATTTGGCGATACATTTTAACAATGTCTGCAGATAAACAAATTGGATGTAACCTCCATTTTATCAAGATATGCCTTAAAGTTGGCTGTAAAGTAGGTCCTACCATTAACAGATTATTTAATGATACACCATTTTCACCTTTACAGGATGCATCAAACACTATCCTCACTTGCGTGGTATCTTTATCCTCCCTAATTACCGCAAAATGAGGTAAGTAAACTGCCTTAGAATTATTTATTTGATTTCCCGGTACTTTCTCCATGTGACCCAGTAATAAATATTCGTCCAATACGTCTTTGTACTTCGTTTTCATTTCTAAACTTTTGTTTAACCTTGCTACTAATGAAGAAACTCTTTTTTCAGCTATCTTTTTTGAATTAACGACTTTCATTTCTGGGTGTATGGCTTTGAATGGCAAAGGTACAATATACCGCCCATCTTTATCTCTTCGTGTTGTGTTCGCAAATAAACTCTCACATTGTTTTTCTTCCTCTGTTAAGATATGTTTTTTGTTCACAGGTTCAACCTCTATTTCCCAAAACCTTTTAAGCAAGTCATTTTCCTCCACATAGGAATGCATAACTACTACATTCCTATGAGTCTGATGTGGTATACCTACCACACCCGAAAGAATCCACCCAAATGAAGTAGCTTGCGCTACTAAACTACCCTGAGATCCCTTTTTTATGCCTTCTTGAATAACTCGACCATAGACCTCGGCACCGAGCAAAATATCGATCTTACTTGGTATGTTATATTGTGGATCTGCTAAAGGGACATCAAATACCCAGTCCACAGGTAATAACGTCTTGCACGGAAGAAACGTGGTTATCTTTTTTAATACATATGCTTCAACTGAAACCTTTACGTTTGGATCATGGATAGATGTAAGTATTATTTCTACCATAGACTTCGAATGACTATTGGTATTTCCTTCCAGCCCTGATATGACTCCCTTTACTGGTGTCTTTTTGAGACCCAAGTACTGAGCAGTTGCTTCTGTCACGAAGGAGGCTTGGGAGCCTTGATCCAGCAACGCCCTGATGGTGTGAGTCATACCATTCCTACCTTTAGCGTTTACCAAAGCTGTCGCTAATAAAACCTGATGATGATTTTTTATTTGGTTTGACGAGAAAAATGTAGCCACTGTGTCAGTAGTCATTGATTCAGATGGCTTAGCACTCGGTTCAACTCTGTCATTACTTTGAGATAAGTTACTTGTGTTATTATGTTCTGAACTAGATCCTACATGGACTTGGCCAACTGGATGAAGCAAAGAATGGTGTTTCCGTTTGCAAATGCGACATAAGACTGAACTCATGCACTGCTTGGCCGAATGGTTGTGCCCTAAACAGTTGAAACATAAACCGTTTTGACCTACAAACTCCCGTCTGGCGTTTACATCAGCTCGTATAAATTTTTTACAACTTATAATTTTATGGTTTTCATTACAGAATTTACATTGCATAGTTGTTGATACATGAAGAACTTTAGGTTTCTCTGTTTGTCTTATCCTGTTTGTGTTTGATCCAGCATCCAGAAATTCTAAAGCGCGATAACGACTTGTTAAAAAATCGGTAAATTGTTCAACTCCCATTGTTTTCGGGATTCTGGATCCAACTTCAACGTAATTATGTGAATCACTATAATGTCCCATGTTCCCACATTAATCCCAAGATTAGATAATGCCTTTAAACAATCATTGGTATTATCAATCAACTCTTTGAGACCCACAGCTGATTCACTATTAAGATTTCTTTGACTGAGTAACCTTCTTAAGATGTAATGTGATAAATATCTTTTATTATTATACCGCGCATTTAGTTGTTCCCAACTGCGTTCATAATTTGCATCAGAAATTGTTATTTGCCTCAACAGCTGTTCAGCCTCTCCAGACAAATACCCTTTTAAATATTGCATTCGTTGCACATTATCCAACGATTTATTATTATGTATAAGCGATAGAAACAAATCTCGGAAGGTAACCCAGTCCGTATATTTCCCGGAAAATACTGGAATCACAATTTTAGGTAACTTGACTTGACACTGCTTTGAATATCAAATGATTCCAGAATTGTTTCCAGTTCAGTCCTATACTGAATGTATAGCTCTTCAGTTACATCATAGATATCTTTTTTAACATATGTACTCTCATTTACTTTATCTGGTTCATATTCTTCATATAACTGTGTATGACAATCAGATAACTGATTCCACAACGTAACTAAATTTTCCAATCTAATTTTAATGTAACTACGATTTATTCTGTCTTTTGGTGACTTTTTAAAATTACTGTAAGCTTTTTTAATTCTACTACAAAAATCTTCTAATTTATTAATCGTTGACTCCATGATAAAAGCTATTAAAATATTACTAAGTTTACCAATAAATGCACTTATTTATGTTGTTAAAATCCTACTATGTTTACTAGGAATTTCACTTAATGGGTTATTATTTTAAGTTTTTTTTTTTAGTTTCACACAAAAGAAACAGTACGAATAAACGTTATTTACCAATAATTTTCAAAGAAATTAATAAGTCCACCAAATAAGACATCTGCACAAGTTCAAAATTTTACAAGTGTTTTAAACATAAAATATTAGAAAAATTTGGACATAGGTTCCCCGTCTCAACCGAGTTTCCTTAAATTACGCTAAGTCTAAAACACATTTGAAATATACTAAGTTAAAGTCAATGTTCCACTAATTTCTTCAAAGTTAAAATCTTCAAGGCAATAAGATTCAAAATCGAATTAAATTTTTCAAAGTTAACTAATATTGAAATTGCACTTTCATAAATAAAATAAAGTTCACTCACAGTTATCACTCCCAACAATATCACCTGATGACGTCCGCTGATTGATTGACGCTGCGTCTTCTGCACGTCACACCCTTGCTGCTGATCCCTGACGATGATGACACCCGGCACCGTCTGCAGTAGCTCTCTGCACCTCGCTGCTACTGCTGATTGCGGTTGATGCTGCTGCTGCCACCTGCTGCTGCTTGCTGCTGCTGCTTCTTGCTGCTGCTGCTTCTTGCTGCTGCTGCCTGCTGCTGCAAGACCTTGGCTAGTTTGCGCAAGCGATCCACTTGCCCAGCCAAGAACTGATACCCAAAAACCTCCGGACAGTTTGATCCGGCTCGAAGGACCATATGATCAACCGATCACCGCTTCAGCAACACCCACGATCGTAACAAGGATGATAATACTAGTAAAACAATATATTTACTATTATACCAACTGTATATTACTAATTTTTAGGTGTACCTTAAATTTACATACATGACCGACCTAGTCAAATAGCGGAGACTCTTAACACCGCGATTCAGGTTCGGTAGATAAACTAACAACGCCATCTATCGGCACAAAAGTAAACAATTTGTTCAAACAAAAAGAGAAGAAATACAAACTCGCTACGCTCTAAGACATAAAAATAGATTAAACCTACCTAGCTCAAAAATGAAAATGCATTCATCTAGTCCATATGTTATGTCTATAAAAATATATAATAAGCTACCTGAAGATCTTAAAAGGGAAGACAAAGATAATACATTCATAAACAAATTAAAGAAATTATTACTCCAAAAAGGCTATTACCACATAAATGAATATTTAAATGATACATTTTAAGGATCCTAACATAAAATTTATGATAATAATAAATAAAGATAATATAAATGCCTCGATAAGTATTATAAATTAAATGCCAACTTAACATAATAACATAATACAATATAATAAATAAGTAAATAAATATTGATATTGTATGACTACAATAATAAATAAACAGTACAAATATCACTATGTTATATCTATGTTACATATATATCTTTATCAATTATTACTTGCTTATCTAGATAGGTACCTACTTAAAATTATAGGTAGGTAAAAATTTTAAATATAAATAAGTAAGTACATAATTATAATTAAAAATAACAAATACATATATTAAAAACTATAGATACTTACAATAAATATTAAATTAAGAATAGCAAATAGGTATTCTACTACATATATAATAAATAATTTATTTATGTAGATATTTTAATAAATAAAAATAATTACTTACCAATGCTATAAGTACCTTCTTACAAATGTTCTTCCTCTCTCCTAATGTTTGCGTGCCCAACAGGGTCCACGATGTACTACATTATTTTACTTACCATCTTCAAACACCATTGTGGAAAGCAAATAAAAATTTTGAGTTTGAGTTTGAGTTTGAGTTTGGCACGTCTATGTAGCAGTGGATGAAATAAATAGAACCTATGTAGTGTGTCGATTTACACACACAAATATCACCCAAACCCAGAAGAATACAGCTTGTTCTCGTGCGGTAATTGAACGCAAGGCGCCAAATGATGATCAAAACAGTTATTTTTTTATTATAATTTTCGGTACCTACTTTCCACAATATATAGATAGTTGGAAGCATATTTTACGACTATTTATTTTATATTATCGACGTTCGTTACAGCCTAGATGCCTCCGACTGCATGTTATAATTTTCTTTTCAGTGCAGTCGTGTTTTTTGTTTTATAACGAAGCACTTTCCAATATTGCCTGCTTATTTTATATAGTAGATATGTTTTTTCTTGCAGAATAGTGTTTTTATGTAAATTAGAAAATCATATTTACGCCACTTCATAGTTTTAAAGCAAAAAAAAAACTTAAGTTTAATCCAAAATTATTCGAAATGAAGGTAAGAAAATTACGAATTTTAAAAAGAACGGTTCCGTCACTCACCAACCGCTGCGGCACCGCTTGCTCCGCTCGCTCTTTTCCTGTGTAGTTTGGTCACAGTTCTAAAACGTTGATAAAGCCAAATTTCGACATTATTTGTATTACCGTAAATAAACAAACAATCAATGAAAAGTAATAAAAGTTTTTTTTAAACTGTACTCTGAATAAACAGCACACTGATATTACATAATTAATCCCTAAAACAAAGCAAACACGTGCAAAATTTTGACATGATCTGTTACTCTGGAAACTAATACTAATTCCAATTCAATTCCAATATTAAATAGACAACTTAAAAAAACGCGTAATTTTAAAATAAATTTACCTACATTACAGTTGCCTCAATTTTAAAGCATGTTGTCTTCATATTATCCCGAATCTATACTATTTTTTTGACATTTTGGCATTTAAAAGTACGAACTGACATATTTCCAATGTCAATCGAGCGGAATTATTTTCAAGAGTAAGCCTAGTGCAATGCAGATGTCATTTAGTGAAAAAATATCGTAAATTATTGTAACCACGGACGTTCAAAAAATACGGACGTAGCTTTGCGTACGACATTTGAGAAGCATGCCTAGTCATCCAATTACGCTTGTCATACACGAGTTAAACGCATACAAATACTTAAAACTCATCCACTCGGCGCCAGTACGCTGCGTGTGCGTAATCTATGCTTCGCTTATGACAAGGCAAGGTAATTTTAACTTTAAAATTATTTTTCTCGAAAATTATGAATTTGCGTGATTTGTGATTTTACAGAAACATATATTGTCATAAGATCTACACGTGCAAAAATTGTGAACCTCGTATTCAGCAGGCTATATTGGAAAGTTTAGTCCTCAAAAATAATAATATCACACTTTATAGATCATATAGTCACTATACCTATTGTTGCCTATAAACTTGATACAGTGGAGACAGATTGTATAGAGCGCCGCACAATAATTCTCAATATCACTATCTCTAGCATTACGATGTTTTCGACATGGAAAATTATATATATAGTCCATTAGTCATTTCGGCTAATGGACTAATAGCAAAGAGCCTTGATCAACACCTCTCGCTAAGCGGCTAGATCAAGGACCTGATACAGAAAGCGCTACAGCACAGCAGTACCTACCGCGATCAACACGGCAAGCATTGTGAAGAGGTATCTTTCTGTGGAGCGCTAACCACTGGTAGTTTGGACCCTGTTCCCGATGCCGGTGGCTTCCATTTTAAATTTATTGTTATACACCTAATCAAAATGTAAAATAAATAGTTATTAAATGTATCGTACAAAGGATTGTTATACAAAATCAAATCGCTACTGCCCGCACTTGTACTTTGGAACGCTTAAATCGTACTTAACCAACAGAATATTCCAAGTCAAAGAAAAAGATTGCACTTCGGATTTCCGTGAAATCGCCGCAGGAGTGTCTCAAGGGTCAGTACTTGGGCCCGTCTTGTACTCTCTGTACACATCTGACCTACCAAAAAATCAAGAATTTACAGTTGCGACTTTTGTTGATGATACAGCTTTGCTCACCTCTGGCGCATGCCCAGCTCAAGCTTCTAAACTTCTGCAAAGCGGACTTCACAAAATGGAACAATGGATGGCCAAATGAAGAATTGCAGCTAATGAGTCCAAATCGTTTGTGAGGTGAATCGCTTACACTTTAATGTTACCAAATGCAAAATTATGACGTTTTCTCGCATAAGCAAACCTTCGTTATAATTTAGCGGGTTCTCCGTTGGTCGTGTTAACCAAATACGAGATTTTGGGCTGATATTGGACTCACGATTAAAATCATAATAATAGTCTTTATTTCTTAAAGTAGTTAATGGAAAGTAATTTCGGGTAGACACCCTTGAACTCAGGCGGAAATTACTTTTGTTAGTTCACTAGCACCGTCTCCTGACAAACAAAGTGGATAATCCAACTAGGTACGCTGGTGTGAGTGGGACTATCTGGAGTACCGAGCCGATTTTTAATTGGAGGTGTAGGCATTGAGGGCCCTCGTCAACGGAGGAAACTGCTTGCATTACCACTGGGAGTACGTACACGACGAGCTGCTGCAGCACCAACTGCCCGGGCAGTCACACTGCTGAACTCATTGTTACTCAGCACATTGATATTGATTTATTTTATGATAAATATTTCCACATTTGAGAATGTATTATATTTGTTTAAGGAATTTATGATAGTTTTAAAAATGTATGTTAAAAACTTTTAAACTATCGCGTTGCATGATATTATTATATGTATAACTAACAGGAATTAACGCGCAATAAATACCTTTGAATCGCTTGACGTTTCGACCAGGTTGCACTGATCGTGGTCTCAAGCAGACTGATGCAGCGAGTTTACTCCGTCATGGGTGCGGTAGATTTTTCTTCATCTACCTCCATGTTTTCACAATTGTTATTAAAGCCGCGACACACTACACTCACTGTGTCCGTATTTTTAACCGACTTAAAATAGCGAGGTTTAGATATTTTAATCACTGGATGGACAGAATCCTCTAAAATAAAAAATAAAAATTATATAAATTGTAGTTAGTAAATAATGCAATTATTTTATAACTTTTTAGTGCAATTTTACTTAACAGAAAGATTTTTGGAGTCGGTTCTTTTATTTGTTAAAAAATATTTTATTTCTTACTTTTTAGTGAATCTTGCGTACGATAATGCAAATAAATTATTTCTATTCTATTCATAACTGATTTATCGGAAGTGAATATGGGTAGACCTACTCAACGCGCTGTTCATATATATCTGTCGCAGATGGATTGTAGAATCTGCTGTTTTACAAAATCTCTAGCTGCTTTACAAAACAATACTGTTTTATAAAACAGCTGAACAACGTTCAGCTGGATTGCCATTGCGATACGTTTAACAAAACTGCTACCCAGCTTTAGACGTAATGTAGAATGACATATCTACAGTGGGACAGGTTTGTTTATTGTATAGGTATATTAAATGGATAGTCACCATTCAAGTAAAAAAGCGATAGTGTATTCTGATTTGACTTTCCGTGGCTGGGTCGACGGAGCCCCGCTCAGCGGGGCTCCTATTTTTGTGTCCGTAAGGTTAGAAAAAACCTAAACACGAAGAGGATGACGGGGGCAGTTCGCTCGCTACGCTCGCTCACGGGCCCCCGTCATCCTCTTCGAACCTAACCTGTCCGTGTCGGGATACACGAAACTCCCGAGGCCTCTTCGCTCGCTCATTGATCAATTTAATTTATTTTCTTTCATAATCCCGATATATTGTCGACTATTATAGTGGTTTAGTATTTACGTCATTAAAAATTTTCATATTTTTTTTTGCTTTTGGCACGTGAAATATAGTTAGGTTATTATTGTTAGGACATACAGAGCCATAAGCGACAAAATTTCGAACTAAAATCAACAAACTGACAGTTCATTTCACACTGTTTTACATAATCTCTGATCGTTGACCCGCTGCATTGATAAACGCAAAACGTTCATTCAATTCTGCGTGTTATAGTTCAGTAATCATGTAAAACCGCTAAACGTCGTTCAGCTGTTTTTCATAACAGTACTGTTTTGTAAAACAGCTTATCTACAATCCATCTGCGACATATCCATATCAAAGTAGGAAATCTAGATCTGAGGCTATTTCAAAAGAGAGTAATAAACTGCGTAAAACAAGATGAAATTAATTAAAAAAAAGAACTGACTAGCGTATGTTACTCACGGGACAGTATAAGGAGTCTAACGATACCCCATATATCGAAATCAGTTCAGGTATTTAGAAGTTATGGTGGAATAGGTAAAGAAACTCACAAACATACTTACATACATATATACATAAATACACTCCGTTTTTTGAGCACTCGTGTAAAAAGAGATGTTTGAGAATGCGGTCTTACACTAAAAAGTATTAAATAGCAAAAAAAATATGACGGATTTCCGATGCTTATCTTCCGGTTTCATCATCATCATCATCATCATCAGATGATGAAGCTGGAAAATAGTTAGTTCATTAGATCTATTCTAGAGACCGTAAACATCACCGGAAAGTCACAAGAAAGCAAAATACACCATTTCGTTTACTTCGACGACGTATTATTTTTCAGTTATTTTGATTTAAATACCAAACTACGAAACCAATTTTCATAAAATTTAAATGGGACCAATCTGAAAGTAAAAGTACCTTTCAAATAAAAATAATTTTCCAAATCGGTTCATAAATGACAGAGTTCTAAGGTAACAAACATAAAAAAAAAAAAAAATACTACCGAATTGATAACCTCCTCCTTTTTGGAAGTCGGTTAAAAAGTCCGTAAAAAAGCGATGGCTGCAGGTTTCAGCTAAAAAAGTATCCTTCAAACGGGCCAGACGGACACCAATTGTTGTCGTAAACCACCTCAAGGTTGTGTCGTTGCAAGTAGGCGTTATCCATGTTTTAGTTGGTTTTAGTGAAAACACGCTTATAGTTTGTACAAAATCTTTTTATTTGCTCGTAAGTCTAATACAATAAATAACAAAATCCTCACTTTAAGGCATGACTAGATTTGACTTTTAGTGGTGGTAAACAGGAGCCGAGTAGGCTACAGGGGTAGCGTGTACTACAGGAGCAGCAGCATGGTACGCAACAGGGGCAGAGTGGTACGCAACAGGGGCAGAGTGGTACGCGACAGGGGCGGCCACCTTAGCGACATGGCCGAGTGCCTCCTTACGCACGACAGCGTTGAAACCGTTGTGGGGGTCGGCGGTGTAGTCCACGGTGCGCTTGGTGCCGTCGGGATCTACCACGGAGTAGGAGCCCTGCACGACGTCACCGTCGCGACTCTCGTGCTGGCTCTTGGAGTCACCGGTGAGACCGTCCTGCACGTCGTACGCGAAGCTGTACTGGGGGTGCGCGTTGTACTCCTCGACAGCAACCTTAGCGACGGGAGTAACCACCTTGGCAACAGGCGCGGCGTACGCTACGGGAGCAGCTGCGTATGCGATCGGTGCGGGATGGGCCGTGTAAGCCGCTGGGTGTGCGGCGTATACGGCGGGTTGGATGAGTCCCGCGTTGGCGGCGGCAATAGCGCAGACCAAGACTACCAGCTGGAAATAAAATAAACTTTATTATTACGATTCTACCAACAATTATCTTTACGCTAGGATAAGCTGGAACGAAAACCGCGTTTTAACTCGCTGTGTAATCTGTTGACTCGGTGATTAGCAGACGCAATATTTTTTTATTGTTATGATCTTATAAATTGATACTTCTCCCATTCGAGTAGTAATACTTTCCTAAGACACATTATATACTTTAGTTTTTTTTTTCACATTATATACTATAGTTTTTTTTCTGATTAAATAAAATAGGATTCGTACCTTGAATGCCATTTCTGATTAATAGCAGTGACTTCGCTTTGAAAAGACCTCAAGTTGAATGTGCTGTAGATGTATCTCTGCGACTTTTTATATGCCTCGTATCTGCTACAACATTGCAATAGTTACCACATTGACGCGTATAAGATTCTATAAACCGGTCGCTTTCAAGTGTTTCACAATTCAATCAAACTTTGAGAATCGGGGTGCCTACTAAATTTATTTGTATAATATGTACATAAGAGCAAGAGGCTATGATTGATCTCGGGCACAAAGATACCTTGCATTGTAATGCTTGTTGACTTTTTAGGCGGTACGTCCTTGCGACGAGGCATAGATATGTTTTTGTTGATGTACTTAATCATTATTTTCGCTAAAGTGAACTGGCGGCGAGGTCATGCGAGCGCAGTTTTAGAGTCCTTATTCGTGTTTTCAGTATAAATTATTAGATACACCTATAAACATTTTGCCAAAACATAGCCTACATTACAGTTTTTCATGTCCAGGGAAGTTTAATTAGCTTTTACAACAACTCATGATCTTTGTAGTCTTAGTTATAGTAACTATCTATTTGTCAATACAAACATGTAGGTACTACAATTAGTACCTACTTTTTAAAAGAAATAAAAATTGTCTGCACCTTTGACGTTGTCGGTTGTTGTAACATTGACAACTGACAAGACAAAAGACGAAAGCTTCATGTTGTGTTTGCCATCCACGATTTTAGCGAATAAAAAGCGAATAATAAGCCAATACTCGTATTTTCAACAGCGTTGAATAGTAAATTTAACTTGTAAGTATCCAAGATAATTGCAGTTATACCTTGATAACTCTATTATTTAAATAGTTTTAAGAAATTATGCAAGCAGTGGTTGTAATTATGTCTTGAAATTAATACATGTCAAAGAGGTCTATTGTCGTGTATAGTAGTTTAATTTTAATAACAAGGCGACCAGCAAAAACTGCGTCTACATTACGAAGAAGCTCGCTCTACGGTTACCAATCTGCTAACCCAGTCTAGTAAATAAAGGCAATATTTCTGTATATGAATGTGGATCTCCATTTTCCCTATACTTCATTTCATATACAGAAATCTGGTGATAGAATTTCTCTATTTCTAAAAATTTTTGTTGCATTGACACTAATTGCAATATGGATAAGTTAACCCGGTTGAAATAAAACGGGAAAACTACAGGGCTGTAATCATAACCCTCTTTTTGGCTTTGCCGTAGTTGGGTAATAATTTTTTATATCAATTAATGTTGACCGGTTACTACTCACGTGCATTTTTCGGGATTGACCGACTAGTTTCGAACTTGAACGGAGCCCTTAGTCATGAGCTGAGCCCGCGGCAATGTTAGTTTGAATCGCGACATCGTCGCGGGCAACATGCGGTGAACATTAATTGATATGAATAAATGTCTACGAAAGTTTTAATTTTTGTTATTCAACAAACTTAAAAAATTATTTTCAGCATAGCACAGACTAATCGGTTTGAGCCGGACGTAATCAATTGGGTCCTAAGAATAAGTTATCCTATTGTCAATCAGTGGCTCTAAAAATATTCACGGTATTGTTACTGTAGCTGCTAGAGTGGCTAGGAAAGGTTCTCAAACAACGCACAGGCCTTTAGTTAGAGTTCTAGTTGGTATAAGATTATTAAGAAATACTTACGCCGTTTGTTTCCACAGGTATAAAATGTGGTGGTTACGCCCAGTTCACCACATCCGCCGCGCAGGCTCAAGATTGTACTCGGGTATGCATGACCCACTAGACCACGTGACCGGCCTCGAAAAGCGGGAGCTGCTCGCACACTTAGCTGGAGACTGTGACCCCTTCCGCATCATGGCTATCAAAAAAGGTTAGTGTATTGCCGTTTACATTAGTGATACAATGGGCCATCACTAACATAAACGGCACCACCTATGTGCCTTAGCGCAAAATCTTGACCCTCTTGATTGACATAGGTTATCCACCTGAAAATTCGCTATTTCCAACTCTTTACCTACTTAACATCCTTCTAGGCTTCCGCCAAGGCACATGTGATTTCGATTGCTGTATTGGTAAATGGTTATCTCATTTACTAACAAATAAACATTACGGACTCACTCTGTTTTGAAATAAGTTTTAAAACCAATTGGTCAGGTAATTTTTATAGCAGTCAACCAGGACCAAGAAGACATCCAATTTAGTTCCAGGAGGTATTATACCTATATTACACCTATATTACCTATTGGGAGAAGCTTAAGACTCAGTAACGTTAGGCAAGTCTATCAATACAAACAAATAAAATTGAAGTATCTGTTTGTAATATCAAAATATATTTTTTTATGCTCATACAGTTATTTACATCGTACCAATGCCTAAAAATCTGTTTAATTTTATAATTATTTTATTAAACTGAAATCTTAAATTTAACTTAAATTTGTCTGTCTGTCTGTCTGTTGGTTCCGGCGAATCTTCGAAACCGCATGACCAATTCTGATAAGATATTACTGGCAGGTAGCTGACTATACATATAAGGAGTAAATTAGGCTATGGATGCAAATAATTATGATACCTAGGTACTTCCACAATATTGAGGGTAGTCATGCATTACCTGTGCACCTAATCCCGGAAAACCCGGAAATATATGCACATACACAAGCGGTGAAAATTGCGACTACCATCAATTACTCTATACGTACACGCGTTTCGACCCCCACGGGGCATCATCAGGAGATGTTAGACCGTGCAGTGTCCGCCACCGAGTGAAAATAGGGAATATGCATGTGATTCATATTAAGGTCAAATATTTTTATTCGTAATCTTTATTGCTGTGGAATGACACATATTCAATTACTTTTTTAATTAATCGCGTTTTAACTAATAAATAATAAAGTTGAAAAGTGGGAATCATGCGAGGGAAGTTTAAAATGTCAAAACGATCGCTATTGGTTGGAGTGAAACGTGACGTCACACTGCGTGATGACAATATCTCGAGTATGTTATTCCTTGGTGTTTATCATGTTTTGTGGTTCTTTATGAGTTTTAACGTTATTCTTTTTATAAAATCCCTTCAATAAAATTTATAATTCGTTAATTAAAGACTCCATACTTACTATACAGGATATATTTTAAGATGTGAACTGACTTCAGAGAAAGCAGGTTTTTTTGATAATTTTATTACTCAATAATCATATTTTTACAAGTGTTGTAATGTAACAACATATACAATCGAATAAAAAAATAAAAAATTACATGCATATACCCTATTGTGGAAGTAGCTAGATATTGTATTTATTTGCATCCATTTGAATGGACTTCCGCAAAGTAACGCCTGAATCTATTCAATAACTTAGGCTAATTATAATAAAAGTATACGCCAGTGAAACCGCGGGGCACAGCTAGTATAATATATGAATATAGTATAGTATAATATAAGAACCAACACGGCGCCAAGGGTACTTCCTTGGGGTACTCCAGAACTATTCATCAATTTAAACTTTGACCTGGTAAATGAGTTATATTTTCTTATGGTAATAATAATGGTAAAAAGTAAAAGTTAAAATTTCTACACATTGATAGCGATTTTCTAAGTAGCTATTGATGATTTCATTTAAATGTCACAGATGGATTGTAGAATGTTGTTACGCTGTTTTACGAAACTGCTAGCTGATTCACAAAACAGTACTGTTATGAAAAACAGCTGCACGACCTTTAGCAGTTTTACATAATTACTGAACTATAACACGCAGAATTGTATGAACGTTTTGCTTTTATCAATGCAGCGGGTCAACGATCACAGATAATGTAAAACAGTGTGAAATGAACTGTCGCATATGGCTATGTTTTGTCTTTGAACAACAATAACCTAACTTTATTTTACTTTTAAGGCAGTAGCAAAAAAAAATCAGAATGACGTACCACTTTAATAGATCGGGAATATGAAAGAAAATAAATTATGTTGATCCATGCGCGAGCGAAGCGAACTCGGGAGTTTCGTGTACCCCGACACGGACAGGTTAAGTATACGTGTTTAGGTTTTTTCTGAAAATACAGACACATAAATAGGAGCCCCGCGGAGCGAGGCTCCGGCGTCCCAGCCACGGAAAGACAAATAAGAATACAGTATCTGTTTTTTTACTTGAGTGGTGACCAACCAAATATAAAACCATACCAAATTAATATACCTATACAATAAACAAATCTATCCACTGTAGATATGTCATTCTGCATTACGTCTAAACGTGGGTAGCAGTTTTGATAAACGTATCGCAATGGCAATCCAGCTGAACGTTGTTTAGCTGTTTTATAAAACAGTACCTATTGTTTTGTAAATCAGCTAGCAGTTTTGTAAAACAGCGGATTCTACTATCCATCTGCGACATATATACATAGAATCTACTAACTATATTGTTGAAATGTGGGTGTACACCAGAACACGCATAATCCTTTGGGTTTACAAGCATCACGCCTATATCCTCGAAAGGTGCTATGTTGTATTATTTGTTTGATTGATAAAGTTTCACAGCACCTTATTACGTGCAGGACCAGGCACTCGTGAGCGGCCAAACCTGATCCCTAGTGCCTTCCAGTCGCGGTTGATAGCGTGCAACTGCTGCGTCCACGACAACCATCTGGAGTACATGTGGCTGCATCTGGGCTCCCCTAAACGCTGCGGCTGCGGTTACTGGTTTGAATTGTGCCCCGTAGCCCCGCTTTAATCTGTACTATATTTTAGTAATAAAGTAATTATGCTAAAGTTAAAGCAGATTCCTTTCGATTTATTATTTACTGTTATAGTCACGCTTTTATATTGGGTTGGATCACACACAGGCGCGTTGCGCCGATGGAAATGAAAACCTAAAATCTGCTTGAAAAACTAGTCTGTCCCGTTATTTTTTTTGTGTTTAGTACCGTAATCTAAAAGTTATCTAGGTAACTCTTTATTTATTTAGTTATTTATAACACAAAGACCATATTCAAGTCAATTGCAACATAGGGTTTGCAGATATTACGATAATTACATTTTTAGTAAGGCCTTGGAACGCAACCTTGATAGTAAAAAGAATTATTCATGACCTCTAATTAGCAACACAGCTCAACATAATTTTATCGTCAACAGATACTTGTGTGCCCGTAATGAATAAAATTCGCAAAAGCGTTAATTTGTGGCAACAATGTAAATTGGTTCCCGCACTTACATGGTCAAATTACCAAAAATTACTTAAAGACAAACGTTGACATTATCTTCACTATCACATTTTAAAACCAACACCGTATGTAAAGACAGTTGAGAGAGGTCCAATTAGTCACACAATTTACAATTTTATTTAATGAGTGGGAGAAGTTTAAAAATATGCGGTCTACTATAATAATATATACGTAAAGTTACAATATTAAATGGAAAAAGAATACGGTCGCGAACAGGATTCGAACCTGCGCCTCCCGGATAGATACTCCAGGCGCTCTGACCACTAAGCCATCTCGACCTCTGCTCACCACCGCGAATTCTTCTTCCATATTTTAACACGTCTTATGGCGACGTCATTGCAATCAATTCGGTACCTATACAAAAGTGACCGAACCGACACGACTAACTTTGCAGTTAATACAATGTCGTAAAGAATGCAATTATCTTAATAATTCAAGATATGTCTTTGAAAAAGCATTAACGCATGCTTAGCGAACTCTAAAGTTACAATATTAAATGGAAAAAGAATACGGTCGCGAACAGGATTCGAACCTGCGCATCCCGGATAGATACTCCAGGCGCTCTGACCACTAAGCCATCGCGACCGTATTCTTTTTCCATTTAATATTGTAACTTTAGAGTTCGCTAAGCATGCGTTAATGCTTTTTCAAAGACATATCTTGAATTATTAAGGTAATTGCATTCTTTACGACATTGTATTAACTGCAAAGTTAGTCGTGTCGGTTCGGTCACTTGTATAGGTACCGAATTGATTGCAATGACGTCGCCATAAGACGTGTTAAAATATGGAAGAAGAATTCGCGGTGGTGAGCAGAGGTCGAGATGGCTTAGTGGTCAGAGCGCCTGGAGTATCTATCCGGGAGGCGCAGGTTCGAATCCTGTTCGCGACCGTATTCTTTTTCCATTTAATATTGTAACTTTAGAGTTCGCTAAGCATGCGTTAATGCTTTTTCAAAGACATATCTTGAATTATTAAGGTAATTGCATTCTTTACAACATTGTATTAACTGCAAAGTTAGTCGTGTCGGTTCGGTCACTTGTATAGGTACCGAATTGATTGCAATGACGTCGCCATAAGACGTGTTAAAATATGGAAGAAGAATTCGCGGTGGTGAGCAGAGGTCGAGATGGCTTAGTGGTCAGAGCGCCTGGAGTATCTATCCGGGAGGCGCAGGTTCGAATCCTGTTCGCGACCGTATTCTTTTTCCATTTAATATTGTAACTTTAGAGTTCGCTAAGCATGCGTTAATGCTTTTTCAAAGACATATCTTGAATATATACGTACTATAACACGAACTTTAGTATCTATCACTATTTGTTTTAGTTCTGAAAACTATTACAGTCATATAAATAAGAATTTAAAATCAGGCGTCTGAGCACGGATCTTTGTGGACAAACTTTTCGAATCGATAAAGCATAAACATATTGAATTTAATAGTTTTATCAACATCTTAAGTCAAATTTGATATTTAAAATCGAAAAATGTGGTGACAAAAATAAACACGCTCGCACTGCAGAGCTTCTGAACCCTCTCTTTCCGATTCCATCAAAGTTATAACAACAATAGTAGTAAACCGTCGTTACGGTCAATGCCTAAGTGCGAATTTAAAATAACTTAATTTTAACGTCATGGGTAAAGTAACGCTTACTCGGTAATAAGCGTAGGTACGCATAGCGATCCTTTTCTGGAACCTTATATTTTGACATGACTGCCCCCGAAGAGGGGCTAGGTTTTTTATTATTAAACTATTAGGTATATTACTAGTATAGTACTATTTGATCTGTGATTATAGCAATTATGAGGAGGTCCTGTATTTTTCGTTTTTAGGTTTATGTACCTCAAGTATAAAACTAATCCCTTATAATCCGTCTGTCCATCTTTCAAGACCCTTTTTTACCCGACTGTCAAAAAGAGGAGTGTGATGTTTTTAGGGTTCATGTATGTCTGTATGTCTGTGAGATTTTATCACCATAACTTCCAAACGCCTGAACCGATCTATGTAGATGTATGGGTATCGATAAAATCCTTACACTTCCCCGAGTAACAATAGGCTATTAAGATTTTAATAAATAGTAATATAGTAGCTATGGTACACAAAAGGCATTAAATAAAAAATAATCAATTTAAGAACGACTGAAATTCAGGGAACCTGTAAGAAAATGTTTCAGTACTATAGTACTGAAACATTTTTCTTCAATGCCTTATTTCTCACTTTTTATGACTGACGTGTTTAAATTTTTTACACGACTGCCCAAAAATGGGAGTGTTATGTTTTTAGGGTTCATGTTAGTATGTATGTTTATGTATTCCACCATAACTTCTAAAAGTCTGAATCGATTTAGTTGTATCATTAGAATCCTTACATTGTCCTGTGTAACTTAAGCATTAAAGATAAAAAAAATAGTAACATAATGGGAAAAAGGTCTGAAATAAAAAAAAACACAGGCGTGCTTTTTAATTAATTTCGCCTTGAATTCGTTATTTTTAAACAGGGGTAGAAGTCGCTTGGAGATAGAGATTTAAAAATTTATTTAAACTTTAATCTAAGTCTACTCGATCAAAAGACGGCAATTTAGGTCCTATCATTGGATATTCAGAACTCGGTTTTCAAAACGAGTAAGGTTCTTACTATCATGATCATTAACTTTGGCAAGACGCAAGTACTCACAGCGCAAGTAATATAAAATTTGGGGACCCGGGGCCTCAGGCTGTCAGGCTTCAGTGTGCGAGTCCGACTCGCACTTGTTTATTTTTTAACTGCCAAAGCAATAATTTCCAGCAAGAAACACTTTAGAATAAAAATATAATTAATATATATATATTTACGAAATATTTCGACAAAAATAAATCGGGCCGCGTTTTTTCCTCGTAAGTCCCGACATTTAGAAAAACAGATCTGGAAACGCTAATGACGATACATCATTCATTATCAGATTATTAAATTCAATGTAGGTAAAGTTCATATTGCTTAACTACCATTAGATTAAAGTAGGGATTTGCAAACAAAAAGAGCCCGACTATCTGTAAAAAGTGGCCTATTAAACATAGTGGACTATGTAATCAGGCACGCGTCTGCGTAGTAATGCATTAGTGACGGTTGCGTCGGTTTACTCGCTGTCTGTTCTTATAATCGCTGGTTTCAAAGCCCAACCGTGTAAGGCCGCGCCGCTCGCTCGCCGACCCACTTCCCAAGCAACGGCCTTGAACCAGCTGATCCAGTGCACAGATTTACCCCGGAACCTTACCGCTTCAAATGACTGTTATATAATAATATTTATCTACTGAGTATACTGGTATTGTATCTCCTCACACAATTAGAGAAGGAAGCAAAGGTATAAATTAAAAATGAATACTAGAAAAATATCAAAACAGGTAGGCAGTCACCTTGCTTTAGATTTTATTTTTACTAATGTCAAAATTCTCAAAAACCGCAATTTTTTTTTACTTTACATACCGAATAATTATACATAACCATTCACTAGTTTGATCAAATAATCCATACGTTTTTATTACACTCAATATAATTATCATTATAAATTAAATGTCTTTATTAGGTACATCGTTCACAGCATGTCAATTGTACAGACCTCAGTTACAAACTTATATTAATATCACAACTTTAGAATAATTACATGTTTAATTATCACTCTAATCTAATACTTGGTATTTGACGCAGGTAAAAAATAATGTCCATCAAAAGGTAGCCGTGGCTCTATCTCGTTTTGTGGAGTGAAATATATCGTAGGTTGTTCTTCCACGTAGTTAGTCTGTGGTTCAGCTGGTAATACTCGGGTGTACAGAAATTTAGGGGGTGTTGTTTGATACTGGATGGTATTAATTGTATCGTAGTTGTGGCTTGCAACTGGCGTATGAGCTACCAAAGGCGAGCTCGTAGGGTCTTCCCGCACTACGGCTTTGAACCCGTTCTTCGAGTCAGCTGTGTATTCGACAGTCCGTTTAGTCCCGTCAGGTCCTAACACAGTATAAGCTCCGGTGACGACATCACCTTGCCTCACCTCATGTTGACTCTTGCTATCTCCTGTAGTCGGGTCCTCAATGTTGTATGAATACTTGTAGTCATTGGGGGATGGCGGTGGATCCTTCACTATGATACCGAAGACTACCGGCACGACACACACAAAAAGTGATATCTGAAATTGAAAACATTAAACATTGGAATCAAATAGAAATGTCATATGTTTTGAAATGGCATTGCGCAACTCCTGAAAACACAAGATCTGTTTTAGAAACAATCAAGTTTACAACCAAACAAAAGGGAAGGATTACTTACACGAAAATTAAGTGCATTGACAAAAAAAGCACATCATTAAAATAAATTAAATTAAGAAAAATACATTTACCCTTAACATGATGCAGGCTCGTTCAACAATAGGGTTCTTAGTAAATAGTCCACACGCGCGGTGAGTTGGTCGTATTTATAGAGCCACAGTGCATTCACTCGAATGTTCCTTATTGGCAACGGGGCGCCCGCGCCGCGAGTCTCTCTCTTACTAACACCGACTCGTAATTAGAGCTTTATTACCTAATTGTTACGTTGTAGTTAGATCATTAGGTCCGCATATATCCGATGAAAATTTTACTCCTCACGGATTGTTATCATATGTATGCATTCCAGCATCAGTAGCTGTGTTCCTTTTACTTTCTAATTTAATCATAGGTTATGTTTAGAGTAATATTTCTGAAATTCCTCTTTATTAGTTATCTCCAAAGTTATAGAGTCATGTTAAAATTATGTGTTCTGTGGTATTGAATCCAGTTGTAACAATTTGTTAAAAATCTATCTCCAACTTTTCTTTGCCGTTAATTTGTTTCGCTGTACCATACCTTCTACAATGTTCAGAAATAGCCCTTACCGCATAAAGGCGTGACGCAATTCAATGTCTTAGTGATAAATTAATATATCACTTTAAAGTTACTTAGCGTATAGATATGCGCTTATAGTTTACTCACGACAGCACTAGGCATTGAATAATGAAGTTCCGGTAACTGGTAAGACTTTATATTGTCACATGGTCAACCTTTTTACACTAGCTCCAAATACAACTCTTTATAATAATAATACCTATTAGCGTAGGTTTGTTTGTTTGTCCTCCTCCGAGTAAGAAAACGACTTCGTGATATTTTTGCAGAGATACGTGGATTGCTGGCAAGATTCATACTCGTAGATATAGTTACCTACTAACTAGTCTTCCGGAATTATTCCACTTTCGTAATTTATCTCTGAAACCACACGAGTGAAACGGCAGGTACAGATCATCGTCTAGAAATTCTTAGTCTTTTGCAATAATACATCACGTCTTGTGTTTAACAGTTGGTGTGGTATTAAAATAGAAGGGCCACAATAAAGTGGAATTAAGACACTCTCTATTAACACAGGAAGCTATTTTTTCCTCGTATTTCATTGAATGTGAACATGACTGAGTGCAAGTCGGGCAATTGCCTTACTTTTGTATCACCATTTTTGAGCGCAGGTAACGCATCTACAGTTTTATAATATAATTGTTTTCAAGCCCTTTCCGATTGCGAGGCAATTCCTATAATGCTACTATTAGTTTATTTTGTGATAAGTGTCTAAAATTACAATCCCTTGTTTAAATTGCAATACTTCCATATTAAATGAACACCAATCTACTTACTTAATTATGTAAATAAATAATGCAGACGTCTTCTGATATGTATTGTTTAAAGCGTTAGTAATAACTGCGAGTGAGGAAGTTGCACAACAGTATGTGGTTAATGAGTTGCAAGGGCGAATGGAACTTACTTTAAAAAATATTTTATATACTTCATACGAAATCGTACTTTGTAATAAATTAAATGATTTCTGATTAATCTTTATATTGAACAGAGGTCGGAATTGCTTAATTGGCAGAGTGCCTGGAGTATTTATCCGGGAGGCGCAGGCTCAAGTCCTGCTCACAATCGTTGAACAAAAATTAATAACTTTATTGTTCGCTACACATGCGATAATTCGTTTGAAATATTTATCTGTAGTATTTGTTAACGTAATCGCATCTGCTGTACGACACTGAATTAACTGCATACTACTGCAAAGTTAGTCGTATCGGTTCTGCCACATGTATAGGGAATAAATAGATCTGAGGTCACCATAACTTTAAACTAGTGTCTTGGATCCCCAACTTAATGGGATCTCCAACATGATTTATGAAAGCAAATGTCCTCGGATGTGTCAGCGTCACTAAGGGCTCGTGTTCACACCGAGTTGCTAGTACCAAATTGCCAGACCGTCTCATAATCTAATCTATCTACGGAACTGCGACTGTGGCGAATATGGTCGACCTGCGAGGGTCTTTCCACATGATGTGATCAAGGTATCGTCAACCTTATAGGTGGCGCCGACATCGGGGAGAAGCGTTCCGCGTAGCACCCAGCTGTAACCGATGTTCCATAGGAGAGGACCCACAACCGAACCCTGTGGAGTACCGCACGATAACTCATGTCAACAAAATATGCGAAGAAGTGATGCTCACTAAAGAAATGTTTTTTAATTGCACATCTGTCGAAGTAGGTGCCGCTGTGGGGCAGGCGCACAGTTGAGTGTCAATGCAGGCTAACTGTGGCCAACCTAGATAAACGACGGAGCCCTTCGATACAATCGACGGACCATTACCCAGCTGGGGCTGCAGTTAATACAACTTTAATCCCGGGACTCTGGTAAAGGTTAGATGGGGAGACGGTGTGGTATTTAGTCGGTACAAGAACGACACAGATGAATTTTCCACATAACATTAACAGAAGTCATAACATAGCATACCTAATTAAGAAAAAATCAGGATCTACTTTCCAGTGCTTTCGACTGCAGTGGAACCTGCCCCAAAAAACTAGAAATAATAAAGCTAAAATAACATGAACACGTGAATTCAACAAAATCCGTGAAAATATTATTAAAATTCATTCACATTTCATACATTGTCACCGAATTTTGTAGTTTTAACTTGTTTTTCAGTGTTTTCAGCAAATTTGTTGTTATGATGTTCTCTGATTTTTGTCAACCTTATAATGGTTACCGTATTAAGTGGCCGGAGTTGATGAGCGACGTATGATGCTCATGGTGTAAACGATTTGTGGAGCATTGTACATGTTCAACGACTTTTGTCGCTGACTGTACAGCATTTAGTGTTAACACTTTTTTTCTTATAATTAATTAAACTTAACAAGGAATTGCAAACATGTAACAGGAATCATTCTCAGTTGATATCAGAAACAAAATTAAATGAACTACCCAAGGAGTGTTTCCGCAGTTTTCCACGTAATGAAAACATCAACGCTCTCCGTGTTCAGGTAAAACAAATGCCGCATGCGTAAACTATAAAAGTATAAATGTAAATATTACAATTACTTGTACCATAAACATAGGTATCATTGCTTACTTATCTAAGTGTTGGCATCCTGAATGAAACAATTTACCTAATTGCTTCTGACGGCTTGCAACATAATTTTGTATGAGTTAAATTAGTTGGAGATTTTTAAATTGTGAAATAATTGAAATTTATTTAGCGTGTAATGTAAGTAATAAAAGAAAGGTCGCCATAAAATGTAAGCCTTGATATATCGACAGGTAAGTTGGTACCTGTTTTGAGATTGACATTTATTAGAACCAGTCTACAGAACAAATTTTTGTTAGGCCCCGATTTAGATTAGGTAACAGCTAACAAGTAACAACTAAGTGTCGCATGCGCGTGCACTCTGCGACAACAACGCAGCGCCCGCGCATATAATGGTCGGGCGCGGCTGACACACATTCACGTATGCCATTATTTTACACACTCAATATGGTGTATATCGCTATATAGACTGGTTCACTCCAAATTTATAAAGCCTATAACGGACCATATTGTAGCCTTATTATTGCTTAAATACGAAATATTTCATTCATCTTACGATCAGACCAAAAATTATATTGAAACAAGCTTTTGATTCCTCTTATTTATTACCTCAGCTTTAACACTTCAATTAACAATACACTACAATAAGCATAAATATAACATTAACATAATACGGTTCAGGTCACTTCGACGGGCACATGCTCGATTATACGGATCTAGGTTAGTTATATAAAATCCTGCTGTCCTACATTATTGATATACCTAGATGTTTATCAAGAGCGACTTGAGTATGTGTTACAATGAACAAAACTTACATACAAACTCACTAAATATCGGTCTTAGCTAACTGTCTTTAATCTGAACATTTAGTCATCATTTCGTTAATACAAATTTAACCAGGGATATATTTAGTCTATCAGTCACCGTACATGAAATCTTTAAGCTAACGCGTCATTATATGGCTAGACTATCAACATATAAAATAAAATTATCCATGTTGTATTCATACGGTTGGAGAGGACCTGCAATGTTATAGGTCATCTAGCAAGCAGCAATAATTTGATAAAAGCACCCTTAGTCGTTAGTCTGGTGTACAGTGAACATAAGCTGGATCCGTCTAATCAAAGGAGAGTGTAATGTAGACTAGTGATAGTAGGCGTGAGCTGCGACGGGGGCGGCCACCGCCTTCACGACGGGACCGCCGAGGGGCTCCTTGTGAACAACGGCGTTGAAACCGTTTTGGGGGTCAGCGGTGTACTCCACAGTACGTCGGGTGCCATCGGGATCCGTCAAAGAGTAGGAGCCCTGAACTACGTCACCAGAACGGGATTCTTGCTGGTTCTTTGAGTCACCTGTAAGAAATTCATCCATTATAAAATTTGAATTACTTGATTAACATGAACGAAACTGCGCTAATGATGATTTAGTATAGGTATGTTATTGAGACATCTATGCTGATGAAGCAAAGTTGCGTAGAATGAAGCAAACTGCTTCGTGTAGAATCGAGAGCTTCTTCTAGAATTGGATTATGGGATGGAAATAGATATCGCAACAACAATAGGGCACATCTGCTTAAGCTGAACGATCGACTTTTTGTTAAGACAATGTAATACTTGTACATACAGTCACGCCTGTTTCCCATACAAATTTAATCATTACAATTTGCATGCATCTCGGTGGTTAATAAAAAATAATTCCTTATTCAGGATACATGTGTGTTACCGGTAAGTGCATCCTGAATGTCATAAGCATAAGAGTATTGTGGGTTGGGGTCGTAGTCCTCGACGGGGGCAACATTAGCGACAGCGTGGCTGACTAGGGGCGCGGCGTAAGGGTGCGCGTACGCCGGCCGGCCCACCGCCAGGGGCGCAGGGTACCCGAGAGAATGACCGTATGAGTAGGGTGATGGAACAGGCAGCAAACCTCCAACCACTCCTTTACACACCGCCAAAATAGCTGCTACGATTATGACCTGGGTAAAAAGAAAAATTAATAAGATTTGATTGATAAAAAATCTTGTGAAAAGAAAAATACGGTTTTGAGCAGGTTTTGAACGCGTTCCACATAAATACTCCAAGTGCTATGCTAATTGACCTATGCTCACTATAGGTACCTACAAAGAATTCTTCTTCCTATTTTTATTATTACGTCTCATAGTGAAGTCATCGCTATCTATTCAGTCCCTAATACCCTATACAGTGACGAATTCAGAGCAAAACCCCTGGAGAAAATGCCGGAAGGTGCAGATTCGAATCCGAGCAGGATTTCAACCTGAGGACGACCGTATTTTCCATAGCATATTTTTTTTTTAAGTTTAGGATTGGACATGCGTTTGAATGCATCTGTAGGTATTTGACTGGTCTAGTGTCGATTAATATAGGCTTAGCTTAAGCAGCTAATAACATAAATTAAATAATTTGCTAGTGATCGTGACAGTTAGTTATCCTAAACTTGGCCCACATGTAATTGATTATTTATTTTTGAAGCTTTTATGCTAGATCATATAGATTTCTTTACATTATCATATGTTTTCACTGCAGAACGAACTTAACATATTGAACTGTAACAATGGCAGATAAGATTATAAAATAGCCATCTGCTACACATGGAGCATCAATATGACCATCGAGAGACAAATATACGCAGAAACTCTGTGCCAACTGAACAAACACAGATCATATTCAAAATAATGTTTTTTTTTTTTTTAAAAAAGCTCATTCACCTACTCTCCTCAATATACAATATAGGTCAAGGGATAACAGGCTCTCAAAGGACAGTAAGTTGCGGTTTTTAGATTTAAGTTAGACTTTTAAATAAATAATAATCAACGTAACACTATATTAATTAAAATAAAATAAAATATAGAGGTCCCATACCTTCATGTTGCGTGAGTACCTTCCGTGGGCGCTCTGACTCGCTGTGACGATGAGGGTGCGCATGCGACGCTTTTATACGCATGTGCACTAATACTGCTCAATGCACCCGCCTAGAAAAACGTTTGATCTGTCATGGCCGGCCCTATACCCTTTACCATTTTACCGGTTGCATTAATATCTATTATCTCAAACTGATCAACTAACTCAGATGACCGAAAATTATTTGGAAGCATATATTTCATATTTACTTAGACTTACTCGTACATGTGAAACTCAATCAGATGGTGGAAAACATCAAAAAAATATTGAAGAAAGAGGCGCAATATACTCATAGCGAGAACTGCTATCATTAACAAAAAAGTACCCACGTTCATAGAGATGGCTCCACAGACTACTGTTATTGGCTCTATCAGGGGCCTAATTCTGCTAATTTACCAATGCTTCAGTTGAGTGTCGATAGTGTGTCGATGGAATGATTTTAGTTAATTGGTAGTCTGCTAGCTTAATAAGACCACCGGTCTAACTAAAATCATTCCATCGACACACTATCGACACTCAACTGTAGCATTGGTAAATTAGCAGAATTAGGCCCCAGGACACTGGCTGATATTTAAGCAGACAACAATGGATAGCTTTTGAAATCCAGATCCTCTAAAATAGCTACATCTATACTCCATTTGAAATAAGATAGAAATAGAAGTCAAAATAAGTTGAACGGACTGTAAAAAAGGTTTATATAAATGTCTAATCTTAATTCAAACTGAGTATACTGAAGGAGTACCAAGCAAAAAAGTGCAAACACAATCAATCACTCGAAAAGCTACAGAATTTTCTGTCTTCATTTCTACTAAGTCACCATATAAAATCAAAGATCGCATCGTCAGTTTTAATTGTCGACATGGAACTTATTTTAGAAAAAAGGAAGATTTAATAAGGTTTAAGACCACCGAAATTTGTTTTAACAATTTAATTTCAAGAATTACGGTGCTTCATGCAATTTTCCTCGTTTTAAATACAGGATAGTAAGTAGCAAGAATTCGTAAAATGTAAGAATCTTCACAAAGAGGAAAGATTTGTATTTTTGTATGTAACGAATAAACACAAAAACTACTAGACCGATTTCAAAAATTCTTCCATCATTAGAATGCTACATTATCCCTGAGTAACATAGGCTATATTTATTACTAGAAAATATTGGGGATCCTTACTAAAACTTCATTAATGTAACTCAAGGTGTAAATATTCCCCCGTGCCAAGCCAGGACCGGCCGCTAGTATTTAATACAGTATTTGAGGACTTGTATTAAAGGTATATTAAACTCTTTTCTTTTAAACCAGTGTTTTTACTATTTACTTATTTTTTTATTAATATATTGTAAGATAAGTCTTCAAATTCTCCATATTAAATATTAATACAGGTATTATCGGAATACTTATTACAGCTGAATATTTATTTATAAATTACGTTATGTGCATTTGATACCTACTCAAAAATCATCATTTGATTGACAACATAGCGTATTTGAAATGCCTTCTCCTTTTATTGAAGCTTCAGTTTCGTAAGTTCGGAGTAGGTATAATATGTAGCAAGGAGGCGGTAGGTATAACAAGGCTTTGAGTTTTTGGGTCACAGCTGCACGTTATCAAAGTGCATACATGTGTGATAGTGGTCATACAAGTGACTTGTGATATAATTCATAATGGCCGTGCCTTGTACGGACAATCGATCTGTGCCTAAACTAAAACGTGCGTTATGAACTAGATTCCTCTATGTTCGCATTAGGTATGTCGTATTAAATTTTAGACCGACTTTATTCCGAGACTTCATTAATTTGAGTTTTTTCAAGTTTATTGGCCCGTGGGACGAGTGCGAAGGTTTTACAGAACATATAGCATCACGCCTATATGCAGGGTATGCGGGTAGGCAGAGGTGTACACAATTGTACACCCACATTTCACCAATGCTGTTTATTAAATTAATTCTTTAATTTACACCAACATTTTCTAATAAAATTTAAATACATAACAAAAGTACAATGCGGCCATATCGCAGGATCCATGTTTTCATCCCAAGGTTGCCTGGAAGAAATTGCCGTATTTCTTCCAGGCAACCTTGGGATGAAAACATGGATCCTGGATAAAATATATTTGGGGCAATAGGTGGTGTACCTACTTTCATATAAAATAAAAAAGAACAAAACAATAGCAGTTATGTGAAAACAGGAATACGTAACTACGATGACAAGTAGTGTTCCCTTACGAGTTTCTTAAACAGTGGAAGACACAGCACGTCGAATAGAAACCGGAAGTGCATTTCACAACCGCGCTGCTTAAATCTCAAAGAATTTATCAATGAATTTTGTGGAGTGCACTGGCATCTTAAGTCTTAAAGATCCCTGATGATCTTAGGACTCCTGTATGCGTGTCACTTAGAACTTTTAAGAAGGAATAAACGGAAGGAAAAACACACTATAATAAAGCGAAAGGATATGATCCATTTCGGCGAAGGCGAATTGGTAACCACTTTTGCTTAGTACAAAATTCTGTAACGTGATCATATTTGCGTAAACCAAATATAAATCTAATATAAACATTTTGGAGTCGCTCAAGCTTATTTAATTGGTCCTCAGTAAGATCAAGATAGTTGACATCAGCATAATCGAGGATAGGAAGAAGAAGGGATTGTGCTAGGACAATTGTAGTGGTAATCGGAAGAAAGTTCCGTAACCTTCCAAATCCAGCGGAGGCAAACAGCTTACGGCTGGTTTCTTGTAGATGAGCAGTCCAGGATAAGGTTCTATCAATTATAATCCCCAAGTGTTATATTTAATAAAAACAGTAACGTAAAATTAGTAGCTGAAATGACTACGTCCCATTAGGTAATGTTGTTAAAAAAAATGACTATGATATAAACTATTAAAACCTTATTGTTACTCATCTTTATTTGAAAAAATAATAAATATGTAAAAGGACGGGGAGTCAGGGCATTCGTTGTTCGAGAGGTGGAAAGTACAACAATACTGTAAAAGTTTGAGTTATAATTAAATATTGTGACCTATATAATTATATTATTGAAGTTTAATTTGATTTGTATTCCTATATATGCTATGAAGATTTTCACTAAATGGAATAAAATTGTTATCAAGAGAAACTCTAGGAAGTGCGGTCCAATTAATTTTAAATATCATCCTGGAACTGCCCACCACAATAACCTGCGTCTTTGCAGGGTTGACTAACAGCCCGTACCCTTTGCTCCACTGAGAAATTCTAGCCAGATCCATGTTAACAGTGTCAACAGTCTCAGAGAGTTTTGCAAGAGGTGCTTTACTTTAAAGAACAATGGCGATCTCCCATACACATTTTTATTGTTTTTTTTTACGTCTGCTAAAGTAAAATATTAAAAAGTATAGAGTTTGAATCTCTGAACAGCTTTAGTTCAAGATTTACTACTATAATAAGTCTGTAATCAAAGATATTCCACTTTAAAGTCTTGGAGGTTATGTCTTGTCAACTTAGAAAATCAATTATACAGGGCATTTTAGAGAAAATTAACTACGGACCACGGATCTTAAAAAAAACGGCCGGAGCGTTGCCTACGACATGTGAGAAGCATGCCTTTTTTTTTTGTTTTCGGGGGGAAACCTTCATAAAGGCGCCCGGTCTTCGGGAATAAGACCGGGGAGTGTGGGATTCTTACTCACTAAAACCACCCCGGTGGTCACCATCAGCATATGGAAGGGGGTACTGGGTCCTCTGAACAGACCAGCTCCAGTACCCCCGCTATGCAATACTTATTAAAGTACATCCCTGGGGAGACTGTAAAGGGGTCTCCCCTAAGCCTCGCTATGCACGATGGCATGTGACCACTATGCCACCGTCTTCTCTGGGGTCACATGATAGGTGAACAGAGTCCCCGCTCTATGCACCCGTGACCCCAAAGGCCCGCCTGCTTTATTTAATCATACAGGCGGGGTTTCGGCTGTTAGGCGCCGAGGCGGTTGCTTCCTCGACGCCTTCTTCTCCGAGCGGGATCGGCTCTCTCACGATCCCGCTCAGCGGCCTCCTTCTGGACCATAACGGTCTCGCAGAAAGAGGCCATTTCCTCCCAGTTCGCTGCGTCTGCCAGCATAGCACTTACTACTGCTGGCAGAGACAAGTCACGCCCGATTTTTGCCCCTAGTACCCGCCGCTCAGCTGCCCACGCAGGGCACACCTCGAGCGTGTGCTGTGCTGAATCCGGGCCACCTCTGCAATGATGGCAATTTGCCGTAGCCTCTCGCCCAATCCTGTTCAGGTACTCACCGAAGCAACCGTGCCCGGTGAGCACCTGAGTGAGCCTGTAGGAGATGCGCTCCTCTCTTAATTTTCAACCAGGCTTCGAAGTGCGGCAGAACGGCTTCGACAACGCGCATACGCGAATATTGCGGCAGTTGTAGCCGCTCGCCACCGCTCGAGCGCGTGTCGCCGTTCCTGCCGCCTCAGCCTAACGAATGCGCTTCCTGGCACACTGTTACCACTTTGGCGGATGGCACGGATCCGGGCATAAACCCTTGCATCCATATCCGCCAGGATATCCAGCGGTGGAAAGCGCGCCAGGAGAGTTGCCGCCTCGAAGGATACTGTTCGGTATCCTCGTGCGATGCGGATGGCCATCTTCCGTTGCAGGCTGTTGATTTTTGTCCTACAACGTCGGACGCCTGTTAATCTACTCGACCAAACAGGCGTTCCATAAAGGACCATCGATCGCACAACACCCGCATAGAGGCGGCGAACTTCTTCCCAAGGTCCCCCAAGATTGGGCAGCAGTCTGTGCAGAGCACCTACTGCCTTCTCGATCCGAGGGACCAGGCGCTTGAAATGCTCCTCGAAGCCCCATCGACCATCCAGGACTAGGCCAAGGTACTTAATGTACCGGCCCACCTGGACTTGTGCATCTCCTATTCTGACTGACGAGCTGGGTGGTTCTCTGCTCCTGAGAAGCATGCCTAATCATCGAATTTCGCTTGTCATACACGAACTAAACGCATACAAACACTTAAAACTCATCCACTCGGCGCCAGTACGCTGCATGTGTATGTGCGTAATCTATGCTTCGCTTATGACAAGGCAAGGTTACATCCGTATTTTTTTCAAATCCGTGCTACGGGCTAAGTAATCAGAGTTATTAGAAGGCAACTGGTGCTGCTGGTGTGTCGTAAGATACATATACCTATTACTAATCTGTGCGCTGGTGCTGTTGGCTGGCAAAGTGACGTCGAACGTATAAATGAAAATTATTCTTACGATAACACAGATCTAGATAACAAGCTACATAATCAATTACTCATCTGTGGAATTAGTGAAAAGATGTCAAGCACGTAGACTGACAGTCAGCACCGTTGCCATTAATTTAGATTAATGGTTGCCATACTCGATTTATGACTATATAATGATTATAATTTTAATTTATTAATTAACAATTATTATTGCAGTATGCTTAGCGCAATAATATTATCTTCATTTTACATATAATCTGATGCGTAAATACGTTTCCATAATATGTAGGTCTAGCTGTGCCCGCGACTTCGTCCGCGTGGATGTCGGAAATTAACACTCAGCCTGTGGAATCCTAATTCGGAGTAACTTAGGCTAATTATATTATAATGTTACTTAACATAGCATGTTAAGTTACAAATGCGCGCGTAATACTTCCTTGATCATAATTTTGTTGCCGTGTTATTTTAAAACTACGATATTTATTGTAATCAAATGATGTCACGGACAATTTTGTTCAAAATTTTATACTTGTGATGAATAACGTATTTATTTGAATAAGGATTAATATCATGTTTATAAAAACACCTAGCTATATAATCTAAGCCTTCAAATAATGCATTATTTTTAAACCAAACAATCAAAAAAGGTTATAGTGAGTCAACCTTTAAAGATAGACATATGCTGTAGCGGATTTTTTTTTTGAGCTTTTGAAGGGTAACTATTCTGTCATACATGATTTTTGCGTAACCTTATCCGTTTATGTAGCGTTCCCAACGGAAGCTCTCAAAAGTAATATTTTTTTCTCGTTTTTGCAAAATTTTTCATTGATTGTCCGCTCCTATTGGTTGTAGCGTGATTTTATATAAAAAAAAAAAAAAAAAAAAAACGTTTATTTCAGACTACTTAATGTCCATAATTTTGTTAGTAACAATGTAACTTAAAAATATGTTAGTAGCAAATTCTTCAATTGACTTGATATATAGCCTATAGCCTTCCTCGATAAAAGTAAACAAAAATATTTTTTCAAACAAACTCTTCAGCTTTATAATATTAGTATAGAAGTATAGATAGGCAAAGCACTTTCAGTAACATAAAGTATAAAGTAGATTTAATTTCAAATAATGGCACCACTAAGGCAATTCAAATGAGAAAATTAATAAATAAAAAAAACTGCCTTGAAAAATCTACAGAAACACTAAAAAGTGCAAAATAATATCAAAATTTGCTTATAATAATATAAAGTTTATTGGAAGTAAACATCGACGTGCAGCCACTAATTCATAATTTTTCATAGTTTATAATATATTTCTAATAGGTGAAGTTCTGGTTTCAGTGCCCGAGTCGCAAAAAGTATTGCCAGTTTTTCTGTTAGGAAATTTTCAATAGCAACCTGGAGTTTGGAATAGTGCCCGTTTAATGGTAATAGGCTCACCACCTATTGCATGGGACTTAATAACTGCGTTGGTGAAATGTGTGTGTACAAGTACAACAGTGTACACCTCTGCCTACCCCATCAGGCAATACAGGCATGATACTAAGTAGGTATGTATTAAGAGCGCATGAACTATACATGAACATTGCGATTACGGCAATTTCGAGTGATTTGCTGTAATTCATTGAAGAGGTCCATTGTCTATCTTCGAAAGTCTTCATCAGATCTTCACCAAATTTAAATGTGACCACCTCTGGGGACTACTCTTTCAAACAAAAAAAGAAGTTCAGCGAAATCGGTTCACAACTGGCAAAGATACCGACGGACAACAAGGTAGCTACTATAAAACGTTGAGGAGTTCCCTTGACTGTCCTTCGTCTTCATCATCAGACCCCTAATGACAGTCACAACCCATCTAGGTTTAAATTTCACATCAATACAAATTAATCGAGCCTAAACACTAGGTAATTGCTGTAAATCGTTGAGGAGTTCCCTCGACTGTCTTTCGGCTCCATCATCAGATCGAATCCAGATCTTCATACATATATATGACGAAGTTATCCGCGAACCCACAAAAAAAATATACGGTCGAATTGAGAAACCTCCTTTTTTTGAAGGTGGTAGGAAGAAAGTAGTTTGTCAGCAATGGAATTTATAAAAAAATGTGAAGAGTAAAGGAGATAGAACGCCGGGTGGGGCACCGACAGTATTGCACCAAGAAGACGAAGGAGTATCCTCAATGCAAATACGCTTTCATCGATGGAGATACATTATGAGAGCATAGTAGGTATGCCAAGCAAAATATCGAAATCTACGGTGTTAAAAGCATTACTGAAATCGAGCAACGCAAGTACCGTAAGATTACCGATTTCCATGCATGACCTGATATCATCCGTAATATGCACTAAGGCTGTGGTAGCAGGACCCCGGATAGGAAATGATTGAGCAGATTGTTCTTTGATAGGAAATTGTTTAGTTGAGTGTGGATCAGACGTTCCAGGATCTTAGAAAGGAATGCCAATGGGAAATGAATGGAAATATGATGATATTCGGAAAAGGATTTTGGGTTGGATTTTTTGGCTAAAGGAATGATAGGTGTCTTTCCAACTACTAGGAAAGATACCACTAGAGACCGAGGAATTAAAAAAGTGTGATATATTAAGAAGGATAGGGGGGATAATCTTACGGCTGATACAGTCACTTCCAACTGCATTGGAAGTTATTGATACAATGATCTTTTTAACATAACATGAGGAAAATTCACTAAAGATGAATGCCAAATAATTGGGAGTCGGAAAAGCTTCAATTTTGTACTTTGGACGAGGCTGTGAAATGACGATTTAGTGAATTTACGTCTACATTTTTAATAATAGTTGCTTAATTGGATTTCCCGACCCCATTGTTCTTATAAACTTCCCCTCAGCATATAAAATATTCCAAACAGCACAGCGCCATCTAGTTTCATATGTTCAAACTATGTAATATGTATTTCTCTCCTTTCAAAATCGTGTTGCAAAATTAAAGCGACAAAACACATCAAATAAATAAAAATAAAAATACTAAGTTTACAGTACTTAATTTAATTATAATGAAAGTAAAACTGTAAATAAATGGGTTACTGTGTATGTATACTATATCTAAGTTTATTCTGTATTCAAAATTTACGCTTATTTCTAAAGTTTTAATCCATCTTTCGGGTAAAACTAGAATACGCGCAATAAATCAAAAGTGGACTTGCAGATCAATTAAAAGCGTATTAATTAAATAGTATGGCAACATTAGATAAGGGTGTTTATGAAAGCAAACGTCACTTTTGACTTTCTGTATTCCTTTTTTCGTGAATGTGTAAAATCCAACAAACACTTTGCTTTGTTATGTGTTTATAATATACGGAACAATTTTTTAGTTAGTGTTAAGTAAAATGGCAGACTTTGATGCAATATACCCTGATGAAACAGAAATCGAGGAGAATTTAGAAGAGACACATGTGACGCTAGTGCCTGATCCGATCGTGGTTCGAGGGGCTGGGAACATGACAGTGTAAGCTTATACCTATTTTTGCAATCTGTTTAATAACATCAGCTGTCAGGTCTCTTTTACTTCCTAACTCAATATCATAGGGTTCCAGCTCAATAGGTCGCGAGGTAGAAAGTTATTCTCAAGTCTTTGTCATTCGACCAGTGGCATTGACGAACTATTTCTTTATGCATAATATTGACGAGGCGCCAATTTTCTATGTGCCACAGGTGAAATTAATTAAGACAAGAACATTATTATGTTTGAATACAGCTTTGTATTAGATTTCTATTATCTACAATACATTTAGCTAAACAAAGATATTTTTGTGACAACATTCTAATTTCACCTAGTTATATTTGTGTAATGCTGTTTCCATGTTTGTGAATATGAAATTGGGTAGATAAAGTTAACCTTTCGGCTCAGTAACGTACAGATCTGTACGTTGTAACAATAAAAATCTATTGTGTCTGCAAATGACTGACGCAACAGCTTAATACATACAGAATGAATGATAAGTTTCTTATAAATAGTAGAATAAAAACCATGACCTGGTTTTTGGACTTAAAATGTCTTGTCTAAGTACATAATTGCTCTTTATTACCAATCCTCATGTTCTACTGCAGTAGTATTAATATAAGCAACCCAAACTAACACTAGTATGGCTACCAAGAAATATATTTTGAGTGTCTGGGACTGGGATTTGATTGTCAATCCCATAACCACATGTAGAAAAAGATTTAAAAATAAAGCTTTTTTTTTCATATGTGTGATCTGCAATCATATGAGTCAATTGTACAACCAGGACAAAGAGCATGATGTACACAGATAAAGAAAACCATTACATATTTAAGTACTTAGTCAACATTGTTTGTGATTGCTTTTGTTTGCTGAAAGTGAGGTTCACACTCAGTGAAGACTTAACAAAGGAATTATATTCCATGAATTGACTTTTACATCAATTTGAAATAGTTATTCCATTATTTATGTGTATATGTCTAAGCATTCGGAAGACTTATCCAATTAATAAAGTATGTACATATAGTCATGAATGGTTTTATCATAATATTTTAAGTATTTTGTGCTATTATTGCAAGACCTATAAACTTTTTAATTGTCTCATTGGTCTAGTGGTCACAAACTTGATTTCCGTATTGCACATTGTACAAAAAGTTATTGGGTTTTTTGACATTCGCAGTAGCAGGCTCGACATTAGAATTGTGCCTGTTTTATGGCAATAGTCTCACCACCTATTACATGGTATTTTATAAGTACTACTGGTTTGTACACCTCCACCTACCCGCTTGGATTACTATTTTTTTTATATATGTTGCTAGCTGCAAGCAGCACATAACAATATATTTGACTTTAGCATGTCAATTATTTTGTTCAATGCACATAATAATTAATTTAATTAATATTACAAGAAATAACACAAATAACTGGTCTTTAATAAATATTTTAGTGTATCTGAAGTAGTTGTATATGTGACTCAAAGTGGGAAAGGAACCTTCTCATTCTATATAAATATATTAATGTGCTAATGAATATTGTATTCATATATAATTATATATTTTTATACATGTTGAGGCCATGTTTCCTTGAAAAATAGTAATTAATATAGGCATTACATGGCCTCAACAAGTATAAAAATATATCATTATATATGATTTATAAAGGATTGGGATATAGTTCAGCAATTAACCGCAAAGTGGTAACTCTGAGTTTAGTAGATCTGTAAATGACTGCTAGATAAATATCGCCAGGCGTCTCCTCAAGACGTATACAAGTGAAAATGCAATAGATTTGAACATGACAAGGTAGCTCAGTTGGTAGAGTGATGACACGGAATGTCAAGGGTCGTGGGTACAAGCCCCGTTCTTGTCTCCTATTTTTACAATGTTTCCTTGAATAACAGTAATTAAATATTATATTGCCTGAATTAAAACTAATTTCACATAACATATTCAATCAAATTATGTACTACTGAAGCAATGTACCTGTTATAATTACTAGACTCGGAATCTATATACAATTAAGTCAAATATTTATGCATGCAAAAATTTTACAGGATAAGGTTTTTTTCGATTGGTATGAAAATAATGTACTACGGTTTTTGTTTTTATTATTTATTATTACACAATTAGGAACTAGTTACATGAATATGGATATTTAGGCTATATTTATTATTTACTGAAATATTTGACATAAGTTTTTCAAAACGTAAAAAAAATTAATCGCGTTTCTCTAACGTTTAATTTTTTGCTACTCGATCTTACTGCATCCAATCGTGTGGGTGATAAATTTGTATTTCGGTATTTTTCTACTTTCTTTTTCAATAATTGCATGTTGGTCTCAGTCTCTTGTTTTCACAAGTTTATGATACCTGGTTATACTCATATGGAGGTTCCATATGAGTATAACCAGGTATCATAAACTTGTGATATATTAACTTCATTGAGGATTTTACAGTCAACAAGTACGTAAACGTTGCAGCCACGTGAGTGTTCTTGTTTTGTCCTTCGCAAGTATCAGAGTACAAAATCACTTCTGAGATTTCTTCTGGTAGTGCTCGTAAATATGCAAAAAACAAGATACTATTCAATTAGCACCTCGACCCGAAATACCTTCATGCCACATGTGGTGCGTTGACATTCCAGTTGCATTGTCATGAATTGTAAGATGGAAGGTCCAAAGTTGTCTTTTATAAAACATGGCTACAGATGATTGTAAAGCTGGGGTTGGCAATCTTTGCTGTAAGTCAAAAGTCAGGCAGTTGATTCTATTATTTGTTACTGCGATATTTCTATCACACTGCTTCTCCTTGTACGCCATATCGGCTGCTAGCAGATGAGGGTCGCATTATTCTTCAAGGTCTAATTTTGTGATGTCGATCCGTAGCAATGTTTGATTTAATTCTAACCTCTGGCTCTTGAATCCATTATGAATACAGTTGATGCACAACACCATTAAGACCGTCACACCGAAACACTAATGAAGCATTACGTATTTTATTTTATTTTACCTACAACGTTCGTCAACTTTTTATCAAGCACTTCAAAAAATAGAGTAAAGTGAGGGTAGACATTTAGAATCACTGTTACCAAGTTATTTAAGTCAGTCGGCTTAAGAGTTGCCATGCCGGGAAAAAAACTACAACAACTTAAGTAGTTTGTGCCGCCGCTTGATTTGTTGATACGACTTAAGTTATATGGTACAGACAACTATTGCGACTGAATGAAGTGACGGTAAATCTCTAAGGAATATCCCGTTATTCCCGTTTTTGAAACCTTTTTCATTGATGCTCCGCTCTTATTGGTCGAAGCGTAATATTATATAGCCTTCCTCGATAAATGGACTATCCAACGCAAAAAGAATTTTTCAATTCGAACCTTTAGTTCCTGAGATTAGCGCGTTCAACCAAACAAACAACCAACCAAACTCTTCAGCTTTATGATATTAGTATAGATAGTATACGGTATAGTATACTGCTTTATGATATTAGTATAGATAGTATACGGTATAGTAATATTTCGGGATTTCAGTAGAAATCCCGAAAGAAACCATTTTCTGAATCGTAACCAATTCATACCACCAGCATACATATCATAGTTTACCTTTATTCATTATAATAAAAACGATATCATAGCAAAAAAATATTGTGTCATTCACTTTCGTTACTTTCCAAAAGGGCCCCAAATTATAGTGTGCCCAAGGGCCCCAGCTTGGCCTAAGACGGCCCTGGGTATATGACATACTGTAATGAAGGTAAAGGATAGACAATTAGTGTGGACTATGTAATATAATCCACAATAATTGTCTATACCTTTTACTTATTACTAGATTTAGACAAACTAAGCATTAAGAAAGAACTTTCGGGAAAGGCCACTGGCACTAAATATTGCGTAATTATCTTCTATTACACTGCAAATCACCCAAATGAATAATTGTGAAATCATATATGTTTTAAGATAGTTGATGATTAAAACTGAATTATTTTACTAAATTCATAAAAAAAAAATGTTCTTGGAACACTTAAATGTCAACGTAAATAAAAAAATTCGAGTCAGACCTCTAACCAAAAATAAATTGCGTTCATTCCAAGAGCTAATCAAAACGAAACTAAGCACTACTCGTTTTAATTTAGAGGATCCTGAGGATAATTATATCAAACTATTTAACTTAATATGCCAATCTTTAAACAACTCGTGCCCTGTTAAAAGTGTTATACCTAGTAATAAACGTAATTTTAATGAGTGGGCTACCAAAGGTATTCTAAAAAGCAGAGAAGTGCTTTACAATTTATATTATGAGAAATCGCTCACTACTGATCAAGCATTTCATAAATACGTTAGAAATTACTCAAAATTATTTAAAAGGATATGTATGATAGCCAAATCTAAACTCATCAGTAGACAAATAGAAAAATCGGATAATAAAATTAAAACAGTATGGAAGATCATAAACACAGAAACTGGCAGAGTTAAACAACGGGATACCGAATTGTCTTTAAACATCGGTAACAAAATAACCTCTGATAAGACAGAAGTCGCTAACAGCTTTGAGAAATATTTCACTAATATTCCTATTGAGGTTACCAAGTCCCTTGACTCGTCGCCACTACTAGCGGAATCAATTTTAAAACAAGCCTTTAATAAGGATATCCCTAATTTTAAATTTTGTCCTATAAGTGGAAATACAATAAAAAAGTCATTTAACAGTTTGAATATTAAAACAACGGAGGACTTATGGGTATCTGTCAAAGTAATTCACTCAATTATTGACGATATCGCTCCGATTCTTGCAGGAATTTTTAACAGTTGCATTGATTGCGGAACGTTCCCAGATTTAATGAAACATAGTAAAGTTATTCCAATTTTCAAATCTTGATGCAAAAATGATCCATCAAATTACAGGCCAGTTTCCGTTCTTCCTTCTTTAAGTAAAATTTTTGAAAAGGTAATGCTTGATCAACTTTTGTCACATTTTAATAAATATATGATTTTTCATAATCAGCAGTTCGGGTTCACGAAAGGTAGGTCAACAACAGACGCAGGTGCGGATTTAATATCTCATATTCTGGAGGCTTGGGAAGATTCTCATGATGCTATTGGCATCTTCTGTGATCTTTCAAAAGCTTTTGACTGCGTTGATCACAATACGCTCATCCGTAAATTAAATCATTATGGAATACGAGGTCAATCTAGTGAGCTTGTATTGTCCTATGTCTCTAGAAGACAGCAAAAAGTAGGCGTTATTGATGTGACGTCATCTGGGTCCTTGGTTAAAATGGGTGTACCTCAGGGTTCTATTCTAGGCCCTTTTTATTTTTGGCATACATTAATGATCTTCCTTATATGATGTCTGAATTATCTGATATCATATTGTTTGCAGACGATACCTCCCTTATTTTTAAAATTAACAGGAAAGACCGTGAGCTCTTAACGGTGAATGAAAGCTTAAAGTCTTTATCTAAATGGTTTGCCGCTAATAATCTACTACTTAATACAAGTAAAACAAAATGTTTAAAATTTTCTTTACCTAATGTTACCCAAGTAGAATCAAATTTAATTCTTGATGGTAACAAACTCCAACCAATTTCAGAAGCCGTTTTTCTAGGTATTACTATTGATTCAAAGCTGCAGTGGAGTCCTCATATCTCAGCTCTTTCTAGTAGCTTAAGCTCAGCTGCATTTGCAGTTAAAAAAATTAGACAGCTCACAGACATAGCAACAGCCAGACTAGTTTACTTTGCATATTTTCATAGCATTATGTCTTATGGCATTCTGTTGTGGGGATCGGCAGCTGAGGTAGAATCTATCTTCATTCTACAGAAAAGGGCAGTTCGGGCAATCTATGACATGGGTCCTCGTGAATCCTTAAGAGACTTTTTTAAAGAAATTAATATACTTACACTGCCCTCACTCTACATTATCGAGAATATTATGTACGTCCGAAAAAAATTAAAATCTTTCAGTATCAACAGTGACTTTCACAACATAAATACAAGGAATAAACATAAAATAGTAGTGCCAAAATAAAGATTAACAAAAACAAACAAATCATATTTAGGTAATTGTATACGCTTCTATAACAAGCACAAACTATCACGGATCATACTGGTAAAAAGTTTAAAACTTATATTAAGTCAGTTCTTGTTAAAAAAGCCTATTATAAAATTAAAGATTACATTGAGGATAGGGACGTGTGGCGTTAACTATTTTCTGAACATGTGGCTCTCTGGCAACAGGTGATTGTGGAGTGTCATAAAATTAAAACAGAAATGACTGAATTGTGTCAGTGACAATGTTTTATTGACCTGTCTTGACATTTTATTGAGTTTGACATGTATAAAAATTTTCATTTAAATACCTGCTTATACTGTATTTTAAATATGTATTTAAATTCGTAGCCCATAAAACATGCTGTAAATGTGAGCTCAATGTAGAGATTAGTGACTCATGTGACATAACTAGTTATTTGTATTCGTAGCATTATTTATTAGATAATATTACATCTCACACATTAACCTCCATTGTTCTTGCACCTACAAACTTTGTAACTATGCAAAGATCTTGCATCTTTATTGTCTAATTTTATTTTAAAAGAGTGTCTATGGAGTTTCTTGCCGGTTCTTCTCCATAAGACCAACTTTTTGGAACCGTGCAACTAAAATCAATTGACGTTTCATAAGTGCATGTAATTTTGCCTATTTGAAATAAAAACCTTTGACTTTGACTTTGACTTTGAACGAAAAGATCTCTGTCAAGAGACATTGGCGATACTTCAGCTAAATGACTGAAGCACGCTTCTGAATAAGGAGGTTAAAATCCATAAATATCAAACAAAACATTACCAGTAGGTACCATTTATTATTTCAGTTTTGGCCTGAGCAACCGTTTCAACGGCGAGTTTCCTTCGGGGTTGCAGTCGCGGGTTGCGCCGGAGGAGTACCAGGCAACGGTGGCACGCATCAATAGCGTGCTGAAGAAGACCCTGCCCGTCAACGTCAAGTGGCTGTTCTGCGGCTGCGTCTGCTGTTGCTGCACCTTAGGATGCTCTCTCTGGCCTGTTATATGCCTAAGTAAAAGGGTATGTAAAAGAAATTAAACTGTGTCTATTTTGAAATAAAAATCTTTCGCATGATAGACACATTTTAAAGGATCAGTGTGGCTGTTCATTCTAGAATGTTTACATAAGCATAATACCTTCATGGGGAAATGGAATAGATGGACATAACTATTTACAATTGATATGTTCATTTAGATTTGGGATATTCCTGAAAAAGGCAATTAGTATGAGCGGGGTTTGGCTAGTTGCAATCAGAATGATTATGACTTGATGATGGATTTTATAAAGTATAACTGTGCCTCCCGGTTTTACACGCTTTTTTCTTGTTTCTCTGCTTCTAAGAATCGTAGCGTGATTTTAAATACTATATACCTACCTTCCTCAAGAACAAGGCTATCTAATTCAAAAATAATTTTCCCAATCCTACTGGTAGTCCCAAAGATTAGCGCGTTCAAACAAACTCAACAGCTACACTTTTAAAATTATTATTTTTTCTGAACTAGAAGTTAGAGATATAAAATAAAAAACGTTTTATAGCAAATTTTATCACCTTTCTTTGAAACTAGTTAACTATACATTGTTAACATTTTTCGCTTAAAAAAAAGATAAAACTATAAAAATTGCCATTTTTAGCTTAATGTCAAAAAACTCAATATTTATATATATGTTTTCAATGTTATTAAATTTTTAATAACTGGTATTGCCTCATGTTCTGACTACAGCTTCGAGCCGGTTTGGCATACTGAACACGAGGTTTCGGAGGCGATGTTGGGGAATATTCTCCCATTCTTCAATCAGGGCCTGTTTTAGTGCTCTGAAGGTGGTAGGTGGTGGTCTGACTAGCCTCCCTAGCCTGGCGTGCTCAATCGGGTTGAGGTCCAGACTTCTTGATTGCCAAGCCATCACGCTGATACCAACTTCCTGAATATACTCTTGCACGACCTGAGTCGTGTGTGGCCGGGCATTATCATGTATCAGCATCGATCCATCCCCCATATTTGCTTAATACGGCCCTACATACTCGTTGAGATTCTCTTGGGCATATCTTTCCCCAGTCAGAGTGCCATTTTCTATGGCCACTAACTCTGTGCGACCTTCTGAAGATATGCCAACCCATACATGTACACTGCCTCCACCGTACTTAACTTTTGCTCAGAAGCGGTCTTGAAGGTATCGCTCACCAGGCCGCCTGTAGACACTTTGCCTTCCATCAGATGTGTAAAGTGAGAATCGAGACTCGTCTGTGAACAAATTTTTGACCACTATTCTTTATCCCACTCTCGAGTTTGGGGCCCCTCGATGAAGCAAGTCTTCTTCTCACTGTATTGTCACTAATATAGTCCCTTCGGGTCTGAAGAAGCTGTTGCTGGACTTCAACGGCATTAAGGTAGCGATTTCTCAACACAGTGGAAACAATATAACGGTCTTCACGGACACTAATACACCTGGGAGACCTTGTAATGACGCCATTACAAGGTCTCCTCAGATGGTTTCCAGTCTCTTCGTACCTTCGCTTCACCTTCTGGACCGTTCGTAACGTCACGCCCACCATTCTTGCAGTACGACGCATACTGATGCTTAGTTCCAGAAAAGTCAAGATCCTAGCACATACCTCAGGTGAAAGAGGCATGATATATAAAATTTATGTGCTGTTTTTAGAGCCTGAGGAGGCAATACCAGTTATTAAAAATTAAATAACATGTAAAACATACTTAAAAATGTTAAATTGAGTTTGACACAAAGCTAAAAATGGCAATTTTTATAGTTTTATATTTTTTTAAAGTTTAAAATTTTACTAATATTTTTTACTAGTTGCAAAGAAAGCTGATAAAATTTGATATAAAACGTTTATTATTTTAAATCTCTAACTTCTGTAGAACAGAAAAAAAATATTTAAAAGTGTAGTACTTAGTTTTGCAAGCCAGTGTATATTTAGCTGAGTCAAGAGCATTTTTCATACACCTACTTTACATTAAAACATTGCCCTGTCCCTGAGCTTTAAAACTCCCTATAACTTGGGAATATAACGTAAACATTAAAAGATAATAAATCATATATACCAAATACATATTAATCATATATGTACCAACAGCAAACTTGTTTTTGAATTTAAGTGGTAAGTGATAAGAACACAGTATCTTGTTTTCCCTTTGTATTATGTCGCCCTGTCGGAGTAGAGAGAGATGCCTGCTGCTATTAAGCACATTAGCCTGATCTCTCTCATACTGTGCTCTTATCTATCCTGTACGCTTACACATATTATGTAGCGCATCCTTATATACAAATATTCTCAAACGCAGCATAAGGCCTGTGTAGCCGACGGGTTAAGCAGAGGAGTACTGCTTTACACTCACATTTCACCGATGCAATTATAAAGTGCCATGTAGTAGGTGCTAAGCACAGGCACAATTCCAAACTCCGGGCTGCTACTAAGAGTTTCTTGACAGGAAAACCCAATAACATTACCTGATCCGGGAATTGAACCGTCACGCTTGGCAGCCGCACTTGCGATCACTAGAGCAACGAGTTAAACAATACATAAATCATTATATAGTAAACCTAGTAGTAAACATACACACAATCTCATGTCGCCTCAACCTTCAACTATACTTCGATCGAACCATTAACTAATACAAAATCTATTTTTAAACCTAAAGCTAAACTATGCCTTATTGGCTTAGTTTTGTAATCAACTCGTTGGATATTGCTTGGGGTTATAAGTACACCATGTAAATATAATGTACGGAATACTGCGCATCGATGTGAAATGACGGATTCATTTAACTTTAACAACCTACGCTATCAGTCGAAGTCACGTTTTTGTGCCGCCTAGCGCGTATAAAATTATGTATCGTTCAATAAAGTCTAATACGACGTAGTATACCTAATGTACTATTCATAGCATCTTGACAACTGTGTGCAGCATTCGTTATCTATCTTACTAACATTATTAGTGCTGAAGTTTGGATGTTTGTTACTCCAATCTTGGTTGAATGAATTGGAAACTACTTCAGTCTCGTATTTGTTCTGGTGGTGGTTAGGTAGTTCTTCTGAGAAATATTTCGGTTAAAACTTGAAAAGTATCCAATGGCCTCAGTTCACTGTAATATTTACACTTCTCTACATTTTATTTATATTGTTTATTCCGCGTTCACTCAGAACCTGGTAAAGACTGATCGTGTTTAGTGGTAAGATAAGATTGTAAAAGTCTTCTTATGCCCTTTGTTCACTTAAGATAGACAAGAATGTACATATACGAAATGCCTTAGAAATATACGCTATTCGGATGTATTTCGAGGTATCTACATTCTTTCTTTTCTTTAACTTAAAAAAAACGTTGCCCCACACTAGGTACTTCCTGTATCGTAGGTGCGTTTACAAACACATAATCACACATGCACACACACACTCAGACCCACAACAATTTTCTGTAGAGCATACAAAATATTTGCTCCGAGCAGGAATCGAAACTGCTACACGCGACGCAGCAGCCGGTCTCCCGACCACTGCGCCAACCGCGCCGTCAAATGATGCAATGTATCTACATACATTGCATCACGCCTGTATTCCCTAAAGGGGTAGACAGACGTGTAAACAGTTGTACACCCAAATTTCAACAACGCTGTTATTAAGTCCCACATAGTTGATGGTGGGCCTATTGCCATCAAAACAATTAATCATCCCAGTTCAGAACTCCGGGCTGCTACTAATAATTTTCTACCATTAACATTAACATTTTGTCCGACCAAGGGAATCGAACCCAGGACATCATGCTTAGCAGTCGCCCTTGCGACTACTAAACAAACAAGACAGTCAGTCAATACTATTTCTTGAGAATGCGCAGCGACCTCTGGAGTCATGTTTACCCCGAAACGGAATGATTAGTTTCCAAGAAAAGTTAGTTAGAAGTTACGTCATCCTCTTCGTATTTAGGTTTTTTCTGACCTTACAGAAACAAAAATAAGGAGCCCCGCCAAACGGGGCTCCGTCGACCCAGCCACGGAAAGACAATTCAGAATACAGTATCTTTTACTTGAGTGGTGACTGTCCATTTAATGATACCCTATACAATAAATAAACCTTTCTGACTGTAGATGTGTCATTCTGCATTACGTCTAAACGTGGGTAGCAGTTTTGTTAAAGGTATCGCAATGGCAATCCAGCTGAACATTGTATAGCTGTTTTATAAAACGGATCTGTTTTGTGAAACAGCTAGCAGTTTTGTAAAACATCGAATTCCACAATCCATCTGCGACATATATAAGGCCACCGCTAACTGAACGTATACCCGGCAGGACTGGATAGAGGAGCTAAAAATGCAACAAATTTAAACCCCCTCTATGTATGGCCGAAACTTAAAAGCATTTGAGATATTTTAGTTTTTGCGATAAAACGAAAATAGCAAAACAATTACACTTTGCCCGACCCGGGAATCGAACCCGAGACCTCATGCTCAGCAGTCGCACTTGAGACCACTAGACCAACGAGGCACCAGGACCAACAAGGCGCGTCCTGTACCTATTGAAAAAAAAAATAGCTTCTTCATTCAGTCCTGACGGGTAAACGTCCAGTTACCAGTAACCCCTATATACACGACGCTAATAGTTTAAATGCCACACATTGTCTTTCGGTATAATTAATGAACCCCTACGTTATTGGACATAAATATTTACTTAGTTGTCCACGCCCATGAACCTGTTGATCAATTAGCCACTATCGTCGATACTTTAGTCGTCGAGTAGTCGAGTCTACTTAAACTCCTGTTAAATAGATACATTTGTTTTTTTTGCAGACGCAACACTCTCTAAACAAACTCTTGGAATGGGAAAACAGTCGACTATACAACAAACTAGGACTTCGTTGGCGTCTCACCAAGCAACACTGCGACTCCTCCTCCATGATGGAATATGTACTTCTTATAGAATTTATTCCTAAAATACCCATATACCGGCCTGACTAAGGTTCAACTCACCGCAATGTAAACAGTACTGTAAATATAATACATGAATCATTAATAATAATATTCAACGTCATTGCAACTCGAAGATAACAACAAATTTGCATGGCCAAGCCAATGAATCTGTAATCTAGATTTATAATGTAATTGAGAAGGTCAAGATACTGACTATGTCAAAATCTTGCGAATTTTACACATTGTTACCGTCGCGGAGCGAAGACGATTTCAGTATAATTAGAATTTAAAGTATTGGAGGCATAATAGCGGTGTCGTTCCTGACATTGTGCTGTTTATTGTAAATATAAGGAAACGGTACATATTATATTAAACACGGACAAATAAGTGCTAATGTTAAATGCTTTATGTGTATAGATGTCGCATTATTATGAATATCGCAAGCTTAGACTGCAAATGTTATTGCAATGTGTATATATTTTTTGAAGTTTACAATGATCTATAGCTTTTGGAAGCTGCTAAAATAATGTTATCGAACTTCAGATATGTTAAGTACTTTAAATAATATTTTAGATGATTGGCTAAGTGCTAGCTAAATGTATGGAACCTAGGTATTTGGTTTTGTTTAATGTGCAGTTGTACGGCATCAATACTCGAATTTACACAATTGTATCTTTATACGAATTCATTACAAATAACGTCATTTAAGGAACATTACTTCAGATACTCTTATATCTGAACGTTTATGTTACCAACGCACTTTTTATACCTACTTACAGTTAACTAAAAGTAGATTAATGTTTAGTATGAGTTGGTGAAGTAGCACGTACAGACTCTCTACTCTGCATGAGTCGCTATCCCACGCATGTCAAATTTATGATGGCGTCTATTTGGCAAAACTATTTTGGGGGGCCCTGACAAAAACTGTATGCTCAAAAATGTGTTTTTATCTTTTATTTTTTATACATAATCAGTTCGATTTCTTTTCCTTTTCAGACTGACCTATTTCGATAAGATTAACGAGTAAATATATAGGTATGTAGGTAATGCACCTGACCCATGCTACGCATTTTGAGTACTGTATTGTATTATTCATATCGTCTTTGTAAACGGTCTATTGCCGACCATATTTGAATACAGCAATTTTAAATTGTTAGTAATATTTTATTAAATGTCTCATTGGTCTAGTGGTCCCATACCCGACAGCTGAGCACGAGGTCCTCGGTTCGATTCCCAGGTCGTGCAAATTGGTTATTCTTTTAGAAAATTCTAGGAGTTTGGGTTTGTGCCCGGTAGATAGCAAAAGGCTCACCACCACCACATGTGACTTAATAACAGTAGTGGTGAAATGTAGTACAACTGCGTACACCACTGCCTACCCCTTCGGGTAAAACATGCTGTCTTTATGTTAGTAATATTTCGTTTTCTTTTCGTTCAGTAATTATAAGATATATTATGGAAAGTGAAAAAGTTAAAGGAACTTATCTACTTTTATGAACAAATCTATGTTAATGTTATAAAAATAATATATAGTCATAGTGTAGAGTCTGTAATAAGTGTAAATGTACCTATCGTAAATTGTAATGAATGACTGGTGCGCACTCCGCTAACAAACGCGCACGTTCACGTCAGCGCTATTTTTATTCCATTTATTGAACTAACTTTATTGATATAGGTCAGTGGTCATTATTCCCTCAATTCATTTTCATCGTCGCAATTGTTTTGTCATCCGATCATATATTCGTTATATTCATTTAAAAAGTGTATACCTACTTATATTGCTAAATGAATGTTATGTACCTGAATGTCGACATTTATTCTGTAGGAACGATTAGAATCTGAAACTAGCGACAGTACTGTCATGGAGCCGATTCTAAATTATATGCTAGGGTAATGTTTGGGACTGTGTTATTAGAAGATTAGCTTATGTAATGTTATTTAACGTTAGGTGATTCCCCGCCCTCTTTTCTCTTTTCAACATGTTGTGAATGAGAATATCATAAAGGGCCGGTAAAAATTATTATCGTGTATTAATCTTATCCATTATTATAAGATTTTCATTGAATCGTAAATCGTTCGGAATGTTGTCTTGCCACCTACACCATTTAGTTATTATAAATACTGTTTGAACGCAACGGTTGAAAAGCGAACAGGGTATGTTGACAGTAAGTTGTAATTTAAGGAATTGTAAATATTTTAAGAACTTATAGATTATTTTTGTTCAAATAATAAACTTCACTGAATGTGATGATGTTATAATTCTTTCATTACAAGAACTTTAGCCACAGGATTATTTTTAGTGTACATACTATTTCATAATCAATGCTGGTTACAGGTCATAGAATGAATCAATCTCGTCGTCTTTTCATACCAGCATCGGTATTGTTGCTGCTCGTACTTGCCTATAATAACGTTTAAAAAATTGAGATTTCGGCTTCTGTAGGTAAAATTGTATTAGGGATAGTACCCACTATCCAAGTGGGTACTATCCCTAATACAATTTTGGACAAATAATCAAAGTACAAATAGTATATCTACAGTTCTATTAAAGAAGGTACAGACGAGCTGTGCCCGCGACTTCGTTCGCCCGAAAATTGGACAAATTGCACTTTATTTATATCACTTTATATTTAATATCTTCTGAACCCTGCAACAGCGGAATGGAATATACACGAAAATTTAAGTTATAATTCCTACTGTAAGCCCTACAATTTTACTTACCTGATAAGCAACATCCAAGTAGGTACAGTATAATTCTTAACTTTCGGACGAAGGTTCAGCTGCCGCAGAAGCATTGACGTTTACTAGTAGGTAGATATCATGGCCGTAGCTAGCTCCCTCCGCCTAAATTCCAGACAAGAAGTGAAATTATAATGTTTACACGTGTTCCATGCGTAAAAAAGGGCAGTATAAGGATTTAAAAAATCATGTTAATCATCCTACAATCATATATTTTAGTCGCGAATCTTGGTATATTCAAATATTGATGCTAACGTTGAACGTTGGTTATTTTAAGGCTCTAAAATTAAGCATAGAAAAATTTAATCGTCACTCACCGTAAAATGTGGTTCAAACTGTACCTTAAGTACTGATCGTTGCCCAGATGTCATCACCGTGAAATCCCTGCCTATCTGCATACCTGCTATACCTGATATCCTAGTATGTTGAAATACTAAGGATTGGTGGTTGTAGGATTAAATGAAACCGATATCGTTAATCGTTTTATTAAATGACTAGCTGTGCCCGCGACTCCGTCCGCGTGAATGTCTTAAATTAGCATCATATAGTGTGAGAAAACAAATTCATATTATGTGATTAAAAATGTTGATACTCAGCCCAATGCATACCAGCTACTGAGGACTAAGCTATGTAGTTTTTAAATAAGCAAACTTTTCTGTTTTTTTTTTTCTGATTATACAATATACACTCGGCGTCACAAAAATCGCACCTCTTTAAGAATTCCCTTCAAAGTCATTTTAACCCTATTAATCAATGGTAGACATATGACTGTAAGGTATCATTGGAAAGGCAATTCATTTAAATTTCAGAATAAATCAATGGATTTGGTTTTTTGTTTACCAGGGAATAAAAAAAAGCAAGCAAATGCAAATGATTAAAAAGTTAAATTTTATTTTATCAGCAAAAATTACAAAGAAGTCCTTAAAAACAACTTAAAACCTAGTGTTACCCCCTCTAGCCCTGATGACTGCTTCCATGCGTCCTCTCATAGACCGAATTAATGTGACAACAGTCTCTTGAGGAATGTTGTCCCATTCTGCAACGACGGCATCTTGGAGGTCTTGGAGAGTGGTAGGGGCAGGATCACGTGCCCGTACTCGCCGTTTCAGTTTATCCCAAAGATGCTCAATAGGGTTCAGGTCTGGACTTCGCGCCGGCCAGCGCATAACAGGGATTCCAACTTCTTGCAGGTAGTCTCTTACAATTAAAGCGGTGTGACAGCGGGCGTTATCGTGCATTAACGTGAACCCACTGCCAACAAAACCAGCATAAGGGACAACCAGCTCCTCTAAGATCTCTGTTATGTACCGAGCAGCAGTCAGCGACCCTTGCCCGCGAGCACTTCCAGCCCGAGAAACGCACACAAGGTTCGTTTTACCCTCGATTGACATGCCGCCCCAGAACATGCACGAGCCACCCCCGTATTCCACTGTCTCTTGAATACAGGCTTGCGCGAAAAGTTCCCCTTGCCTCCTATACACTCTTCGACGCCTGTCGTTGCAGAAAAGACACACCCTCGTCTCATCCGAGAAGAGCACAGCCCTCCATTGGTCTATTGTCCAATCCACATGGTCACGGGCAAATTGCAACCGGTCTCTCCTATGCTGTGCAGTTAATTTTGGCCCTGTAGCAGCCCTATGAGCTGCAATTTTCTTCTCCCGCATTCTTCTTCTAATCGTGGAGACGCTTACAGAAGTTCTGCGAGCTGATCGCAGTTGTTGTTGCAGCTCAACAGCATTGGAGAACCGATTACGTAAAGACGTCGAAACAATGAAGCGATCGTCTCTTTCGGATGTGCACCGTTGTCTTCCAGATCCACGTCTTCGGATATAGCCACCAGTCTCTTGGAAGCGTTGGAACACTCGTCGAACGGCAAAACGACTCAAGTTCAGTTGCCGAGCAACATCACATTGCCGCATCCCTGATTGCAGTAGTGCAATGACTTGAGCGGCTTCATCTGCAGTGGTATCCATCTTCTGGGGTATTTTTCTTGCTGTAGCTGTTCACGTGTGTTCACTTTAAAGGTTGAATAGCGAATGACTCACATTTAACCCGGGTCGCCCGTTTTATACCCTTGTAGGGAGGTGCAATTAGTGGCCGTTGTAATGCGTATTTAGACAACATTTTTTTTAACGTTACGTGCTAATGAGATCTGTTGTGTTTAGGAATTCTAACTGTTGTTAATTTAAAGGTCGTTAAACATACTTTCAATTGATACCAATATTAATAAGGTTTAATGTATTCGTTACTGGCGGGACATGTTTTAAACTTATTTTCGAAGAGGTGCGATTTTTGTGACGCCGAGTGTATTATAGTTACATACCGATACCTAAGTACCTACCTACACATTTATAAAGTTGAAAAAAGTAGCGCTGCTCCTTTGAAGGACAGCACGATGAAGTAAGTCGTATTATATTTATTATCAGTTCTCAAACCCAAATAAGTTACCTATAACATATATACAATCCATATTTATATATGCAAAAGTAACTGTTAGTTTGTTTGTTACCTTTTCACGACTAAACGGCTGAACGGATCGTAATGAAATTTTGCAAGGAAATAGATTGGACCTTGGAGAACGACATAGGCTACCTTTTGTCATGCAGACGAAGTCGTGGGCACCAGCTAGTATAGTATAATTTATAAACCTGAAACAATACATAAGCCACATCTTCGTTAGTAGTTTTATTCATTACGTGTATCTCCATTACGATTGTTATGATACGTTTATCTTGAACTCTTCAAATTCAAATATCTTTGGACAGAATAAACCGATTATGATGAAACAAAAAATTTATAATACTCCGAATTACGCGCAATATGTTTGTGTTAAAGTTATCTATACTGGTTTTGTACTTTTTACGTGATGCTCGCAAAAATAAACGACAAACAGACATAGTTTTTTTTTTTTTCAAAATTCTACAAATGGGTTCTTTTGGCTTCCATTTACATCGCCGATTTTTTTTTGGAAATCTCTTTATTTACAGAAACTCCATCTCTACAGATTTATTATATGTATAGATCGTTTTATTAAATTATTGCACAGATGCTGCACGTTAATTGTACGAAATTGGGATCTTTCAATGTTGACTGTTCTTGAAAGTTTCTAAAGAAATACCCTACTAAACTACATATTGTACTAATACATACTAATTTCTTGAACGCGGAAATTGAACTAACACCTTACGATCCGCAGTCGAAATTCCTTTTAGTGACGGCTGCGGCCATTAGGTCTTTAAAACGTTAGATTTTAGCTAGATACTAAACCGTACCGACCTACATGTATTTAACCTAGTTTTATAATTAGCGTGATGTTTAGTTTGAGTTATGAGTATAATTGTTGTTGTTTTTGTTTTAACTGAGAGTATAGTTTATAAATAAATGATGTATATTAGTAGAGCAAAGAGAGCAGTTTCTTTAATAAGTAGGCATGTAATGTAATAAGGTAATGCTGAAACGAGGTTTTATTGGAATTATTAGATTTATTTTGTTATAAATTACTTCATCATATACACATAAGTAAATACTCAAGGCACTTAACATTATGGTCCCTCCAAATAATACACTTAAAGTTATGACACAAACAGAACTATTAAAAATAATATACAAAACTGACACCTAAAACAATCTTTAGACAAAAATATTATACTAAAATTTCAAGCCCGCGGGCACATATGTGTCTAATTACTAAGTATAACGGCAATGCCTTCAATTTTAATACATAAATACACAGATAGTTTAAAATCTAGTTTTATCCTTGTATCCACAAAACCAAGAACTACCATATATTGCAGAATAAACCCGACTAGTGTTAGTAAAATCTCTGATATAATACCAAAAATATTTGCAGTAAACCACACTTTGTGTCACAAAGTATATGGATACCATTCCACATGTCTTGATTTACAATAAAAATATAATCATAATCAAATCAATTAAAACAATTAATCAGATCGAAAAAATACTACACAACCATTACAAATAATATCTACATTATTTAATTTAGGGACGTTATTTTATACAAGCTCTTATTATTTACATTCAGTCGTTGAAACGTTACTACTCGATATATTAATTTCAATAAGCCCAAAATGGTTACACAGCAAATAGCGGGCATTTACGTTATTATGGCAACATTAGTGCGAAAACGCAAATAAATCATTTTAATTGTACAAATCCATGGCTCGCACAGTTTCATTTGTATTGGAAGTTTATAAAATGTTATCAGTAATAGTAAGGGAAGAAACTGTTCCCCATTTCCAAAAAAAATATTGCCCCATGGGAAAACGAATCTCCATCGAAAAAAGACTGTATATATTGTCTGCCATATTTCAAGAAAGTGGTAAATCTCCTTTAATAAAATAGTGACATCATGATAATATGGTAGACGAAGACGTCAGTCTTGATGTATCAGTATCACATGTGATTAATTAACTACTCGCAATTTATCTTAACCGCCGGCGGGCGAAGCTCGAAACAGACCCGAGCTTTGTGTGTTTAACTCATCTGTACATAGTTAATAGGGAATTGTCCTTTCAATCCATTGCATTCACCGAAGAACCACTCTTCATTAATTTTGTATCTGACTTGTATAGTATCGCCGGTGACAAAGCGCAGATCGCCAGGTTGCACGGGCTCGAAGTCATACAGGGAAACGGCGACGCCGATGAGCGGCGACGATGGCGTCGACTCGTTCGCCAACGGAACCTTGATCTCCACATAATTGGACGGGAATAATCCCTGAGCACCGTTCTCGAAACTGCCACACAGCCATTCATGGTCCACTCGTCTTATCAATTTTATCCTCGAGTTGGCCTGCAAATAATAAAAATAAGCTTGGCCCTTTAAATTGTTTAGGTACTTATTTTCTAGTAGCTTCAATTCTCAATATCTCACCGATAAAATTGTTTTTTTTTTATTTAACGTTTTGCTTAAGCTAAAGATCAGACGTAGTTCTCGAAATACGTCACAATTATTTTATTAAATTATTATAAGTTCCAACAAAGGGAATAAATTAAGTCAATTATGTAAATTAATGTACTTCAGCTAGTACCTACGCGTCAGTAGTTAGTCGAGTTACTTCCAATATGATTATTACATATAACCGTCGATTGCCTAAATGGATCGTCAATTCGATAACTGAGGACGGATTCAATTGACTGGGCGTAATTAGTGACCTAATAAAATTATGTTCACGCAGTAGTACATACATCCTGACTAATTTTGCCAGGTATCCCAATTTTCGGAGGTCTTCGGAGGACGTGTCGAATCATTTTCTTATCGTGTGGTTGATGACCAACCTAGAATCAGAGTTTAAACCACCCGTAGGTCTTTGACATGGCTTTACACACCATAGAGAATATCTCTCAGGTGTGCTGGTTTCAATGTTTTCCTTCACCGTTTTAAGCAAGTGATTGTTAATTTATATTATATCGAAAAGTAAGTGAAGCGTGCCTTGGATTCGAACTTGCGACCTATGACATATTGTCAGTCCAACGGTCATACCACTAGACTATCACTGTTACATGTCGAATGTTAACCGGCAATTTATTAGAAATGGCTTTTCTATGTAAATTCTATCAAAATTACACAATAACATATCAGTTACGGTTAAAGTAGAGTTGGTGCAACTGAGCCTAAGTAGGGCCTGGAGTATTTATCCGGGAGACGTAGGTTTCAATTCTGCTCACTATAGTATTTTCCCTCCTAAACAGATTTATAACTTTAGAGTTCGCTACGCGTGCGATAATGCGTTTGAATGATTAATCTATATATTATAGGTTACACAAGAAATAGCACGCGTGTCATTGGGATTATTATTATTACAAACATTTGCACGACATTGAACCAACTGCAAAGTTAGTTGTGTCGATTACGTCGCCTGTATAGGGACTGAATAGTAACGATGACGTCACCATAAGAACAGGTATTAAAATGTGGAAGAGGAATTCGAAGCACTGAGCAGAGGTTGGGATGGCTTAGTTGGTAGAGCACCTGGAGTTTTTATACAGTAGGCGCAAGTTCAGACACTGGTCAGAATGTTTATTACAAAAAAAATACTTAACAAGGTATTTAGATACTATTGTTCCTTATTATTAGTTTTAAATAAATTTTTACGTATTTATTTTATCCCAATTTCTAATCCAGTATAATTAATTTCGATAATACGGTTTTCCTCCTCTCCCGATATTTGGCAACCTCGACCTGGCTACTTCTGACCTGCGAGAAGCGAAGTGATTTTAGGTATTGACCCGTATTTTGTTCTTGAACTCGACGTTGCGATTGTTACAAGAACCGCTCTAATTCACTAATCATCGCTATGATTCAATGGATTCAAAGAATGATATGACACTATCTATAAAACGCGAATGAAATGTTTATGTTGACCCTACGATTTTTTTGTAGGGTTAACATGATAATAACCACTATCACTACATATTATAAATCAAAGTGCGCCGCCGCGTTTGTTCGCGATAAACTCAAAAACGACTGAACGGATTTTCATGCGGTTTTCACCAATAGACACGAGTGACTCACGAGGACGGTTTAGGTGTATAATTCCCGTGCGAAGCCGGGGCGGGTCGCTAGTAAGTTATAAAAGGAACTAGGTTTATGTTAACAATTACAAAATAAACTAAGCTTAATTTAGTACTCAATAACACCAAGAGGTGAGATGTTCTACGCGATCAAAACATACCTACTTAGATAAAATGGAATTTGGCAAGATAATATCATAATGTCTCTTATAAATTAACATTTAATAAAATAAAATAATTTGCTAGATATTGCTGTAAAATCATTAATCTCATATTTCCAACTCACTTGTTATTTTTTTTTCCCATTCACATCTTTGTATTTTAATAACCGTGTAGGGACACTGCTGACGCATGAATTTTATATACCAATGCCCATTGCATTAGCGCGGCGCAGCAGTCGTCTCCCCGCAACCACTGAGTTAGGTCGTAGTTTAGTATATTCCATATTTATGTAACTGGTATACCAGTAAAGTGTATTATATATCTCAACGGACCTTCATTTATTAATACCCCTGCGACCGTACAGCCTATTTTTGACGTTATTAGGTATTATCGCGGACACTCCCGACTAAGTTCATTTTTGCTTGCACTCAAAATATAGAAACGCTCTGTAGCCCCGCCAAGGCTCGTCGTTAAAATTCACAAAAGGGAGTACACGTGATGCGTCACTAAGCTGCGCAGTGCATATTGCAACTAATTACGTTCTCGCTTTCCTAATAGGCGAACACTTAAGGGCGCGTGGCAAGGCGCCGGCGCAGGATTCTCTATACAAGCAGTACTATTGCCAGATTGATATTATTGGTTTTCAAATCAGAACAGCAAAAAAGCGCGTCGGAGATTTGACTTTTTAACGAACTTCCTCGGCCACACCGCTTACTATGCCATTTAAGGGCTAAATGTAGATCCACTTTTGATAAATTAAAACAATCTTTAGATTTCTAGATTTGTTCATAATTGAGATACCGATCGAGGGTAAATCGGGATGCATCCACACCACTCTTGAGAATCGGGACGTCTTGCTCAAATCGGGACACCTGGAAATACTAGTGACTATACCGCTGACACTGACACAAAAAAAAACAATCAAATACATTTATATTATAGCTATTTTTTTGTCGTTTGATAATATCCACAAGTTATTCTTAGAGCCGTTCAGGTTTTATGCTGAAATGATTGCTAAATTAATGCTATTATATTATAACCATAGAAATTTTAAGTAATTTCACATTATTAAGTATTTTTAATTTGCTTTCTATACTTATATCTATGGCACAGGTACATTCGTATTGACAATTTGGTATTGAAAACTGAAAAGTATTCAGTAGAATCCCACGTATTGTTAATGTTCACCGGAGCGTTGGGTCCTTTTAACCATTTTTAAAAACTACAATAATATTGTATGTTATTTGACATAGTAAACTCAATGTAAATGTTATATTATAACAAGGGTAAACCTCTAAGGAGACTCGTAAGTCATTGAACTTAATTTCAAATGTGTGTGCATAATTTTCGTCGATTCTCGGTAACTGGGTGAACTGATTTCCTTGAAACTTTTTACTGTTTCATTTACTTCGTGCAAAAGGATATCAGAGAAGCAAAAGCTCCGCTTTAAAAATGAAACTCGCTTTTCACGTTATTCCAGATCGTGATATGTATGTTTTGAAACTATTAAATATATGCAGATAAATCTTTCAAACACGTTAACGCATCGGTGCGAAATTCAATGTTATTAATTGTAATTGTTTGTGGAAGAAAATATAATACGGTCGTCAGCAGGATTCGAACCTGCGCCTCCCGGATAACTACTCCAAGTGCTCTGACCGCTAAGCCATCTCGACCTGCTCACGTCCCTGAATTCTTCCTCCACATTTAATACGCCTTTTGGTGACTTCATTGCTATCTATTCAGTCTCTTTAACTGGTGACTGAACAGACACGACTAACTTTGCAGTATATTAAGGTCCGCAAAACTTTTTTAATCAAGTTTGATTCCTATGGATAGACTAGGCAATATTCATTCCAATGACTACAAAAACTAAATTTGGTTATGATTATGTCAACGTCAGAGTGTATCTGTCGCAGATGGATTGTAGAATCAGCTGTTTTACAAAACTGCTAGATGGTTTACAAAACAGTACCGTTATGAAAAAACAACTGAACGACGTTTAGCGGTTTAACATAATTACTGAACTATAACACACAGAACTGAATGAACGTTTTGCGTTTACCAATGCAGCGGGTCAACGATCAGAGATAATAACTTTATTTTACTTGTCAATGTCAAAAAAAGATGAAAATTTTGACGAATGACGTAAATACTAAACCACTATAATAGGAGCCCCGCCAAGCGGGGCTCCGTCGACCTGGCCACGGAAAGTCAAATCAGATTACAATATCTTTTTTTTACTTGAGTGGTGACTATCCATTTAATATACCTATACAATAAACAAACCTGTCCCACAGTAGATATGACATTCTGCATTACGTCTAAAGGTGGGTAGCTATTTTGTTAAACGTATCGCAATGGCAAACCAGGCGTCCGAGCACGGATCTTTTCGACAAACTTGTCGACTCGATAAAAGTTTTTATGTATTGAATTTTATCGTTTTGTCAACACTTTATGTCAAATTTGACGTTTAAAATCGACAAACGTGTCGACAAAAAGAACCATGCTCGCACCGCATCTGTTTTATAAAACAGTACTGTTTTGTAAATCAGCTAGCAGTTTTGTGAAACAGCGGATTCTACAATCCATCTGCGACATATCAACATATTAGTAGATCAACGTGGAAGTTTACTAGATAGGTACGTTTGTCGGTACAGTTTAATTTACTAAATTGGTTTAATTGGATTTTCCCATACGGCATGTGGCTTCACGTAATGCTGACGTAGGTACCTATATTTGAACGGGCGCGGCTACGGAACACATTACATTTATGTGGAAAATGTAGAATACTTAATAATAAAAAAGATCCAATTACCTTCTATGACATGTGGGTACTCTTGAAATTAATAGGTCCCAATTCCAATATTATTATAGAAGACTTATAACGACGCGTAATATTAAAATATATTTATCGAAATTGCAGTTGCCGCAATTTTAAAGCATGTTGCATTATTAGTATCCCGTCTCTATAATTATTTTTATGTCATTTTTTCATTTATAAGTACGAACCGACATATTTCCAATGTCAATCGAGTGGAATTATTTTCAAGAGTAAGCCTAATGTAGTCCTTATAAAAAATATTTGCAAGTGTTAATTAATGTCTTTATTAAAATAATGATGGCAATAAATGACAATTATTAAATTTTTCGAAATGATCGACACAAAATATAGGAAGTGGCGACGATAACAAGTTCCTGTCCTAGTGATAATGCCACGTTAAATGCAAAACATTTTATCAATAAAATTGCCAACACGCGCGCAATGTTACGATCAAATACATATAAACAATAGCGATTACTGAAAACAGACAAGTTGTACGCCCCAAACAACAAATTCCAGGAAAAGCAATTTACGTGTACCTACTTCTGAGCCACGTTTTAACGTAACGGATAGCACGCGTTTCATTGTGACTGCCTACGTCACAACATGTGTTCTCAATGTAGAAAGTCACATTATGGTAATGCGGAAAAACAATCAATAAATATGAATGAAGAATTCGCGGTGGTGATCAGAGGTCGAGTTGGCTTAGTGGTCAGAGCGCCTGGAGTATTTATCCGGGACTGCTCGTAACCATATTCTTTTTCTATTTAATATAATAACTTTAGAATTCGCTAAGCATGCGTTAATGCTTTTCAAAGATTTACCTTTAATCAATAAATATTATCGCCACAAATTTAAACAGTTGGTTAGCATTGTGCGCTCACTCTTAGCATACCATCTAGAGTAGACAGATCTGCTTATAAATTCTAAACATCGCCTACACTACAAAGCAAATGGCAACACTATCGGTATTTTGTTTTCTACTGAGCTATTTAATCGCTCACCTAACGAGCGCAAATTCATCGAAATTCGGGAAAAAATTTGAGTTTGTTCGTCGTCGTGTGCGACACATAATAGGTGCATGTTGCATTAATCTGGAAACTATTCAAAACATGTGATGTGTATGTTTGCATATTTGTATAAATTCAACGCCCATACAAACATCAGCAGAACTTATTTTATTAGAACATTTAACCCATTCCATACCCAAAGCAATGTAGCAACAATGGACCGATAAAACTATAGTTATTGCTATATCCTTACATAATTAACCGTATCGAAGTAACGAAATGACATTAAAATTATTTGTCAACACACTTGCTCGTAAATTGGCCAACGTGGGTTCTCGACCGGTCCAGGACCCACGAGAGGAAAACAGTGGGTGCAGATCACCCGTAATCGTAGACAAAACAAATATGAACTTAATATAAAAAATGAAAAAGCACGCCAGCCAATTTTTAAATCTTACTAGCCTATTATACCTAACCCGGGACAATGAAAGGATTCTAACGATACCCCATTCGTCGGAATCGGTTCAGACATATAAAGTTATGGTTGTAATAAAGAAACTCACAAACAAATATACATACATACATGAACCATAAAAACATAACACTCCTTTTTTGCGTAGACTTGTAAAAACTGTCCAGATTGCAAACGTACGCGTCATAGTGTGGTAGTAATTGTAGTTGTGATGACGTGCGAAATCTTTCGTACATTCTGTCTGTTTTTTTGGACACTCATAATAGAAGTGTGAGTTCTACTGGACGGATTTAGAAGCGACTTTTACAATGATGAGTTAGTGTGAATTTTACTTCACGCACTTTACTAGTCATTTTAAGCAAGTCATCAAATGAGCATGAACACCCACGAGATTTGCTAAAAGCCGTTCTGTCAGTTTTTCGACCATTTCAAGTACAACCATGGCGCACTAACTGCCTCGGTGGTCTAGTGGTCCTAAGCGCAACTGCTGAGCAGGTCTCGGATTCGATTCCCGGGTCGAGCATTGTTATCGAGTTTTCTGTTAGGAAATTCTCAGTAGCAGCCCGGAGTCAGGAATTGTGCCCGGTTGACGACAATAGGCTCACCACCACTCACATGGGACTTAATAAAAGCATTGGTTGAATGAGGGTGTAACTGTCACTGTATCCACCTCTGCCTACCCCTTCGAGGAATACAGGCGTGATGCTACGTTATGTAATGAGCGCGAAAATGATGATCCGTGTCATTTTGATAAAAAAATAAGATTAAAAATTTTATTACTTTTTCGTGGAGTGTGTTGAAAAATGTCGTTTAGAACGTGTTAACAATGGTCAATCAATACAGACTCGGACTCAATTATTGCCTCGCCTACGGCTCGAGTAGTCTTGGGCATAATAGGTCGTCATTGGGAGCGCTCAATTTAGTTCGCAGTCCTACGGCGAACTAGTTCGTTCTTTCAGTTTACTAGTTATTTATTAAAAAAAAAATCAAAACCACAACATTTCCAGTTATATAGGAACAGAGAAGAATTTAAAGCATATAATTTTTTTATTATAATTCAGACAAATAAAAATGTTCGAAAAAATTGAGTACGTGTCATATTTATTTAGCAGGATAGAATTTAAATTGATATTAAGTTACGGTAAAATTTAACATGAGCTACACTATATATGAATACTTTTATGTCACTTCTATGTTGATTGTTGGTAAGAGAACTTTAACCGTAGATTATATAATGTATATTTTAACAAGAGATGGTACAAGAGGGTGCAAGAAAGGAGCCTCCCGTGTGGCGCACCGTACTATTTATGCGCCTGGGCAACAATCTACGAGGACAGCTTAGTCGGTAACGCAGACTGGCTGATCCTTTCACCACGATCAATGGCGATTCAACGCAACCGGTCCTTTTCAGGGCCAAATCAAAGGCTTTTTTTCAAAGCCAAATCAAACAACACGACAGGCAAAGCAACATCCGACCTCAGATCCAGCTTTGAGCGTCATTTCTATCAACATAATAGGGTTTTCTGAAGACAAATCAGAAATCCTATCAGAATTGTGCCACAAAGAAAAGATTGATATGACAACCAGACTAGACCCCGTATCCCTGGACTAACCCTTGTAGCCGAAATACCTCACTCAAAACACGGGAGTGCCGTTTTCATTAGCCCCGGCGTGAAAGTGGAGTCTGCAGAATGTACTTCTGGAGATTCGGTTGAACTCATCACATTAGATCACATTAGAACTCGGTAACTGCACTATAACATCGGTTTATAAACCACCTGGCGTGCCATTTTCCTTTCACCAACCTGGTAACTTTGGTAACCGTAACACCAAAATCATTGTTGGTGACTTTAATAGCCATAGTTCAAATTGGGGGTATTGGGATACGGACAGAGATGGACAAGCAGTCAAAGAATGGGCGGATGCACATGAGCTAACTTTAATCCATAACTGTAAGTTGCCGGCTTCCTTTAATAGTAGCCGGTGGAAACGCGGATATAATCCAGATCTTATTTTCGCCAGTTCAAACATTAGCCAACAATGCATGAAAACTATATGTCATCCCATTCCGAGAACCCAACATAGACCAATTAAATGCTCCATTCATTCCGTAGTACGACCTGTAAACGTGCCATTAAAACGGCGTTTTAACTATACAAAGTCCAACTGGGAACATTATGCAAAAACTTTCGAAGATACCCTTATAAATATTTTACCGAATCCCGATAATTATGAACGTTTCGTAAAAATAGTTGCATCCACATCCCATAAACACATTCCAAGAGGGCGTCGCACATCATATATCCCCGGGCTATCCCATAAATCAGCAGATCTTTACAAATATGAGAACTCATTTAAGAGTGACCCTTTCTCGGAAGAAACAGTTAAAAGAGGAGAGAAATTAATATCACAAGTCAATGAAAGTCGGCGAGAAAAAAGGAACAGCCACAGTGACAAATATTGACCTAACACATAATAGTAAGAAAGCTTGGACAACCGTCCGAAAACATACTGGAGAACCTCGACAGCCTTCTATGCCAGGTCAAGTTAAGGCTAACCAAGTGGCTCACCAGCTGCTCCTAAATGGAAAGTCTCCGCACTGTTTAGACAAAAAGTTGAGGACTAGCAGCTGTCCGGAAACCACAATAAGCCGACCCTTTGCTCTCACAGACATCGTCACAGCCATTAAATCACTTAAATGTGGCAAAGCTACTGGGGCTGACAACATATCTGCTGAACAACTATAAAACCTGGGGCCTGTTTCTGTATCATGGCTACTCCAACTGCTTAATATATGTATGGCTGATACCCAAATTCCGCGCCTATGGCGAAAATCAAAAGTAATAAGGTCTTTTTAAACCGGGAAAGCCAATCAATGATCCTAAAAGCTATCGGCCTATATCTTTGCTGTTTCATACGTACAAGCTGCTCGAGAGAATGCTGCTGAAACGCCTGGTTAGTGTTGTTGACCCTAATCCACGAGCAAGCTGGATTTCGGCTAGGTAAGTCATGCTGTAACTAAACTCTTAACCTCACGCAACACCTAGAGAATGGGTTCGAGTTGGGTCAAGTTACTGGGATTGTCTTCGTGGATTTGTCAGCCGCTTATGACACAGTAAATTTAAAAAGGTTAGTGTCAAAAGTGACCAACATTACAGGGGACCTCCATTGAAAGACATTTAATGGCAGCACTTAGGAATCTCAGCTCCTATTATGAGAATAACTCTCTAAAACCCAACCCCTCAAAGACTCAATCCTGCGTTTTCATCTACGCAACCGGGAAGCCAATAGAAGTTTAAAAATTATTTGGGGAGATGTTCTGATTGTTTCACTGTTCCCATCCTAAATACCTCGGCATCACGTTAGATAGAGCGCTCACCTATAAGCAGCATTGCATAAATACAAAAATGAAGGTGCACGCACGAAACAACTTATTGCAGCGACTTACACCAAGTGGGGAGCATCACCTTAAGTGCTGCGGTTGACTGGAATGGCTCTCTGTTATTTAGCTGGTGAATACTCCAGCCCAGTCTGGAGCTGTTCTGCGCACACTTATTTGGTGGATATAGCTCTAAATGACACGTGCCGAATTATAACAGGCTGCCTAAAACCAACTCCTGTTGGAAAGCTGTACCCACTAGCCGGTGTTGCGCCTCCAGAAATCCGTAGGCAAGTAGCTAGCTCAATTGAGAGGAATGGGATGGCAACAGATCCACGACACCAAATGTACCAACATCTTCCTGTGCCCCAAAGTTTAAAAAGTCAGCATAGTTTTATTAAAGACGTGGTCCCATTAAATGGTGATGTCCACAATAGTTTGTGGACATCATCCAAAGGTCAAGCCTAGTGGCTGACCTTTGGAGGGACAGATATCAAACATTATCGCCTGTACCGCTAGCCGAAAGGATACGACTTACCATGGCCGACGTGGAAATCTACAAATAGACTCCGGACCCAAGTCGGTCGATGCAAAGAAAATATGTTCAGGTGGGGTTTCAACTTGGATAACATATGCGAGTCTGGTTACTCTCCGCAAACAATGGCATATCTGCTGACTTGCCAAGCGTGTCTTACCACCTGTACATGCGAGGATCTATATAACGCCACAGACAATGCCGTTTGTATGGCTAAGTATTGGTCTGACAAAATATAAGATGCCATTGATCGACACGATAAGAAGAAGACAAGAGATCCCGCAATAGAGCAAAAACGAATCAGCTGGCTGGTCAGCACCACCCCGTAATAGAACGGTCACCAGAAAATTACAAAAATATAAAGAACTAAGAGCTGGATCATTGACGAACTAGTATGTATAGTTCGTCTATAAGAGTTCACCTCCGACCTAGGGCGTTCGCGAAGTACCCAAGACTACTCGTCGTTATGCAATCAAGCCTGAGGTGTAATTAATGACCAACTCAGCTCACTTGTATCACGATGTACTTTAACAATTTCTTTGTATTTAATACCAGATTTGGAGCTTTAACTGTGGATTTACCATATTCTAGAAATAAACGGCTATTCATAGTATACACGAATCCTGAAACTAGTTTATTCAAAATCAGTAATAGAATCGATCGTAATAATTTTTACACCATGCTATATTTTCAGCAAATAATATTTTTAAAATCTTATAAGATGGTCACAGTAGGTACGCGGTCCCGCTTATTGAGAGAGAGAGAGAGAGAGAGACTTAGGCGCCATATAGGCGCGGCTGCAGAGCACTCAACCCGCGCTGGCCCCGCGTTGGCCCCACGACTGACCCCGCGCCGCCGCCTCTGTCGCCCAGAAGCTAGGGATCGATACGTACGTATTACTTGCACCCGCGCCCGCATCCTCATTATCGTGTCGTGTGTAAATAGTGCTCGTGTAAATAATAATAATGATGACACCGTGTAGAAAGGATAAATAATTATTGTAAATTGTGTTGAATAACATTTTTAAATACGCTTACATGGTTATCTGTACGAACTTGATGGAAAATGTTATCACTAAACTACTTACAACGGATCTGTGTTATACCTATTAGAATATTAACGGTAAGGCGGTGAGCATATTTATGGGAGGACAAAAAGGCGACAAAACAAGCTTGTAACTTTGTGAGTTTTCATTAGATATTTTATTTTATTTTTTATATCATTTCTATTAATGAAAATATTTGACCCGTGTCTCAGGTTTCGTATTTGCTAAGAATAACCCAGTATTAACGTATTTCGTATTTACTAAGAATAACCCAGTATATTACTATAAATACACCAGTTATATGAATTCGAAAGTAGTGTACCTACAGCGCAAACTTCACGCATCTCGCCCGAGATATACTTAACTATAATTACTCTTGTTTTATTATACATCTATATGACCCATAAGGCTATGCTATAAGGTTCTTTTTAATTATAGTCAACTAGGATAGAAACCATTATGTCTGCGATTAAAGACATACCTATAAATATTGTCATTAATGTCCACAGTTCTGCCATATCAAACATTAAAACGGTTATTTACTATTTTCTTTTTGTAGGTATTATTCGTCAAATAGTTACATCGTATGAAACAATTTCAGTATAGGTGACTCAGCAACGTATGACGCAATATACCGTTCAAGCCTGTTTAGTTTTTATTAAAAATAAAACAATAATTGTGTGTTAATTTCTTGTTTTTGTAACTGTTAGGTAACGTGATGATCAACAATGAGTAATAAACAGTCTAGAATGTTTGGCCCTAATTTGGTACCTAACTAAGAAATTATTGTTTATTTAATGCGCTTTATTGGACACCATGTAAAGAAATCAATAGAAAGGACAGGTATTTTTGTCTGTGTATCCAATCAGTTATTTAGAGACTATAGACGACTAAATACAATGAACAACCAAAACTTGCACTTAATCGTAAAGAGACCCAAAAATTTGAGTAATTATATTAAATGGAAAAAGAATACGGTCGCGAGCAGGATTCGAACCTGCGCCTCCCGGATAAATATAATAAGTTGTTTTTTTTTTAAATGCTTTTAAAAGATTTATCTTTACAGTAATTAGTTTATGGGTTTTTGTCTGATTTGTTATATCGTTTAATAAAATTGTGGGTTATACTTACTTTGGAACAAATAGGACTCCTATAAATATAAAATTTTGTTAGTAGTGAAAGTATGTATTTAACATAGGTGTTCGGATATAGTACTGTGATGAAAAGCAGTCATAATAATGAGTTCTATCTAAGGCTGTAAATATTTTGTAATCTATAGAAGTACGTAAACTTGAAATGCATAAACCATATCTATGCATTTAAAATTTATAAAAATATCAATTGAATTTGATACATTTTCTTAAGTTTAATATTTAATTTATGTCGCTATCTATTTTTGTTAACGTCCGGACGCGTTTCGATCCCACTTGGAAAGTTGTAGGATATACATAAGGCATCGTCAGGATAAATAGTAGGATAGTCATTTTTATATAATTATGAATACTTAAATTTGGTTCGTAAATTCAGAGTTTTAAGCCAATGACAACAACTGGATACCGATACTTACACGTACATAATAATTTCTATAAATAAGCAGGTGTTTTGGCTACAAGCCACGAGATGTAAACAAAACAAATCACCTAATATTTGTAAATTGCTTAGAGAATCATCTCGAGATATCGGAACCTGCAAATCCTGTAACAGTTGGTGTTGTTGAAGTAGAAATAATATTGGAGGGACCAATCTATAAAACCCAGTAATAAATCATGTTTCAACAGTCTCAAATGCACTTACCGAAAAGCATAAATCATCCGGATGATTGGTGAAGTAGTCGAATAGAGCAATTGCATATGGCTCTTCTTCTTCATCGCCGTTGGCAATTTGTTCTGGCGCGAAGTCTGGGATGTCACTGGTCCAGGAATTGGTTACATCCTCTTCAGCAACTTCTGGAGGCGGGGGAGGCGGAATTGTCGGCATCGGCGGCGAGGGTTCCCGCTCCGGAGAACATTCCTCATCGTCCCAGCCAAAAGACTTGGATTCCTTCAGCAAAACGAAAACATAACTACTTCATCTATCTTTAAAATTATTGCGTGCGTTCGCAACACTAATTTGAATGCTTCTCGGTATGGAGTGTTACATAAAATGGTTGAAGGTTATAGCTATTTTAAATCTGCAAATACTAGCGCGCAGATATATTTAATTATAAGTACTGAATATATTTTCGGTATCAAAAAAAGACTTAATTATCGAGAGGGACATGGAAACAATTTTCCATATCTGCGGATTTTGTGATGTGCAATTTAAATAAACAATGGGATTGCACCTGCATTTGCCTCAACTGCATGGATTACCTAGGCAGATATTGACTAAGAACTGTAACGTCTAATGCTCAAAAAATACAGTCAGATTCTTTATCGCGTGTGTATTGTTTTTAATTGTATTATTATGTCTATAAAGATCCAATTTAGATCCCGCAGGTGAATCATGAGCTGCTTAATCGTTTCGATAATTTGACTCATATTTGTTTCATAATACATAGTTGATTAATGAACTGTTTTGCACTCCTCATCAAAGTAGAACATTTTGTTTGTAGTATAAAAATCCCTATGACGCGTGCTATTTATTGCGTAACATAATTATACAGATTAATCTTTCAAACGCATTAACGCATGCGTAGAGAACTCTAAAGGAAAACATTTTTGTGGAAAGAAAAATACGGTCGTGTGCAGGATATGAACCAGCGCCTCCCGGATAAATACTCCAGGTACTCTGTCAACTAAGCCATCCCGACCACTGCTCACTACTCTGATTTCTTCTTACACACTTTAATACGTCATACGGTGACGTCATCTCTATCTATTCAGTCACTATACAGGTGACTGAAACGACACCACTAACTTTGAGGTTAATTCAATAGCATACATATGCGATTACCTTAATAAATACAGATAAATATTTCAAACGCATTAACGCATGCGCAGCGAACTCTAAGGACAAATTTTGTGAAAGAAAAGTCTCACCAGTTATTACATGGGACTTCATAACAGCATTGGTAAAATGTGGGTGGTGTACAACTCTGTACACCTCATCCTACTCCTACCACTTCGGGGAATACAGGCATGACACTATGTTATGTTAGTATTATCTTAGGACAAGCTCACATACAAGATCTATATTGGGTCTAAATGATGTTAAGGCCATATTAATAACATTTGCATTACGCATGTATCCCAGAAGGGTTGAATCCAATAAAATCATTTTTATTTTTACACATCTACATTTCAATAATGCAGTTAATATGTCGCTTATGAATTCAGGGAATCGAACCCAGGACCTCACACTCAACAGCCTCGCTTGCGAACAATAGACGAACGAGAATGTCTTAACGAAAGATAACTTATTTTATATAAATAGCTACATGCTACGCACCTACACACTACTTATCTGCTACAGAACTTATTTTGATATCCATTGTTTTAATCAAAATACAACGAATACAACAAATAACTGACAAGGACATTGATATAATTATCGTGCAAATTTTAAAGCACCTTAATTAATGGTACGGTCATGAACGCAAATAACATACCTAGCACGCATTATGATCTGTGAATTGTACTGCTATGGTACAAAGTGATGGAATATGTTAACAGAAATATTCATAATCTTTTTAGTAGGAATATTTTTCCCGTAGGACTGTTGATAATTTTCGGCGCACTCGTTTTCCGTAAGAATATCGTGCAATCTCACCGAAATAGTGAACTAATTATTTATATGTTGACATAGATCCCCTACATACCTATCCAACATTATTATTGTCCGTTAGAACGAAAATCAGTTGAGCTGTACCTATAGTTTTTTCATAAAGCACAAATAAACATACCTTATTTAAATTTTTTATACCTATTTAAAGAGCCAATAAATAATAATTACTATTTTCATTCAGCGAAAACAATACTTCAATTTTTATCTTGCTATTATTCGTACCTACGAATTGCATTGCAGAACACGGCGACGATGCGCGACGCTCACGACAAATTGAAACGCTTTGCCTGTGTGCGTTATCAACTTAATATAATACGGGAGTGCGCACCAGCTTTTAACTGCTCATCATACGTCTATCTCTTTCTCACACTGCGTTAGGTGAAATAGATCTTATCGAAATGCGCACTCTTAAGCTAGGAAATAATGTAAATGAAAATATTTCAACACTCGCGCGAACGAGTCGTGTGCCGCGTAACGGTATAACCCTGTCCGCCCGACAAGAACTGACGACATTGACTGAGCATTGGCGAGAAGAGACAAACAGTGAATTATTTTCTATTTGTTGTTTAGTACTAAGTAGGTTATTATAACATAATTATACGCGGGTGAAAGCATGGGGCACAGCTAGTGTGTAATACATATATATAGTAACATCAAAGTAATCTGATGAAATAAGAGTTTATTACTCTCTGATTCACCTTAACCTGATCCTTTATTTTCACTACTACAGACACCCAAATTTTATAGCTAAGTAATCTGATAAGATAATGAAGCAATGCTTTTGATTACATTTATTTATCAGCTAACAAGAAGGCTGTATAAATTACACTCAAAATAAAGCTACTTATTTATCTATTATCTTTTTCATAGTTTTCTGTTTATATTTCTTTAAATTGAAATGTAAACAGAAATCTGATTGAACAATTTGTTTCAGTGCTTATGAAAGAAAGAAAAAATAAAATGTACTTACAAAACTATCCCCAAAGCCATTGGCCACTTTATGTATAGGCCTAGTGGTGTTCACAGTCATGGTTGTCACAGGGAAACTATTTCCAAATGTATTCTTCAATAGGGCTGAGTTGTCTGGAGGTTTCGGCCTGGCTGGCTTTGCACGAATTATTGTAGGTCCCTTGAGCACATGCCCTGATAGGTGGCTTGTAAAATTACTCAAGCCTTCATATATATCCTTATTTAATGGAGGTTTCTTCATTATACCAGGTTTTATATATGTTGGCTGAGGTGAAAATGGATCAATAGCAGTAAAATCATCAATGGTATCTTCTTTATTTACAGCTTTCCTAGAATGCAGGAATAAATCAAAGTCATCTTCAAAGCCACTCTCAGCTTGTGAGGCATTGCCACCATTATGAGTATTGTGGTGATTGGTGGAAGTAGTGGCATCAGAACCAAAGCTGTCTACACTGAGACCATCACTACTTGATCTGGTGGTAAATGTGGGTGAACTTGGGGGAGATGAGAGATCAATCAATGCACCCATCTGCACATTCTTTGGCTCACATTTAGGAAACATTTTATGTGTGTCCACATCACTGCTCACATCTGCCATACTTTGTTGGACACTGTAAACATTTTGATTGTTCACTGTTGTTTTAGATTTGCGAGATAAAATGGAAGAGAGTACAGTTGGCTTCCTTATAAAATGTGAAGGTTTTGCAGGAATATCAGGTTGCTTTGGTCCATTTGCAACCTTTGGTGGTGGAGGACGAGGTGGAGGCTTTTTTTTCTGTGTAAAATGTGGTGATGGTTCAAAGACATCTGCACCAAAAGGATCATTGTCCCAATTTATCACAGGAGAGTATCTATTCACACCCATACCAGGCACACCTGGAGCTGGCCGGGTTGGACCTTTCATATCTGTGGAGAATTAATTTTCTTATAAATACGAAGTATTGGGCAGGGCTTCCCAAACTTATTTTAAATGTGAAGATTGCAATTCCCCCCCCCCCCCCCTGGTCAAAACAGACAGTGAAGCCTTGCTATAGGAGACAAAACCTCAGTATATATTAAACTTGAATAAAAATTGTAACAAAACATAATACACTTAAAAAAAAAACAATAAATAATTCATGCACTGAGTATGAATAAATGAATGATAAATTAAAATTAATGGCAGCTAAAGCCTTGAATACCTAGCAGCAATTTATTGTTTTGCTATACTATTTCATAATCAGATTTTATAATTTACTTTGATGTATGAGATCTGAATAATAGAATTAATAATTAAGAGCTACCCAGAAGTACTTACTCAAACATATACTGTAGCCCCAATTTTTTTAAAGTACTGTGGGTTTATTTTCAGATATATTGTACAAAATAGTGTAAAAAATATATTCACACAAAACTTGTATAATGTCTCTAATAAGAAATGAGTCATACTGTGTAAGCCACTAACATATCAAAATCAATTAATGGGTCAAATAAGTTATGAAGTTAAAACTCACTTGAAAAATATACATAAACACTTATAGCAGAATCAAAATCGTCACTATGTTCAGTCAATAAAACTATGAGACTGGGTTAAAAAACACGTACTTTAAAACATGTATGGGGCGAGACGAGGGCAAAGTATATGGCAATAAACTGTCTGCAGCTCGAACTGTAAGCAATTGTTTGATACGCAACCAGCCGCTAATTTAACCCGCGATAAAATATTATGATATCGTGATCCACCCACTGAACACTGATGCACACCACTCCACATAGGACCCAACTCTCAGTATCGCGTGGTGCCAGGTACGGGACAACACGGCCTTGATAAAGTTCGACGTAATCGTGTGGAAGGATTAATTACGGACATAATATAACTCCTGCGCTCTTTAAGAGCTTATGATCGTAACAGGTGAATTAACAGGGACGAAAAATACCTAATACGCACCGTTAAATAAATCCATAACAGCCACGGCCACTGTTGCAGCGTAGACATAGAAAAACGATGGTAAAATATGACGTACTATACTACGACGAACAAACCATGAATTTTAAATACGTAAATTTTCCTTGACGAACTTAACAAAAAACACTAACTCTACACAAACAAGCAAATTTTATTATTCTTTTACCACATTGAATTTTTAATATATCCGTCTGTCTTTGTATTCCAATATATTTTTTTGAGTACGACAAGGAATCAACGAAGCGGTTGAGAATTTGATACGGATTACATACAATACATCTCTTTCGCACATGCTAGTTTGCTCATAGCTTTATCCTGCTGTCAGTTTGTTGTCTATGAAATGAGAACGTTCCACCCCTTGGAAGATAGTATACTACGCATGGAATGTATAGGTACAAAAATACCTAATTTTATTTATATATTTTTTCGAATGTTAAGCTAATTATGGCAAACTAATTTGGCTAATTTCAAATATTACCTACCCCGAATGACCTGATGTGTTCACGATTTTTTAACACACTTGTAGCTGTAGTAGTTTCTAAACGAACTCAAAACTAACAGATGACAGATTCATGTCAATAGGTAAGTTGGTAATGTCAAATGAAGGTCACAAACTTCCAACCGACAAGTGTTGCCAGCACTAGTATTCAAATTTGATGGCTATTAATATAAAACTGATGTTTTTTACGTGTTTGAGTATAGATCTATTAAGATATACTTGCGGAAATATACGTAGTAATCTCAGTTCAAATAATAAAATGCGAATTTACTTAAAATAACTTCATTATAAAAAAAAAAGCAAGATAATTATAACTAGCGTATTTAACTTAATATGTAAGGACGTATTATATTAGAGTGCTGTCGTTTTAGTGAAGTGTAAAATCAATAACTAAATGTTGCCTATCATACTGATCTCTACGGGACTCCCCATAATTATCTAATTATGAATGAACTAGTCTCGCGAGGAGTGTCAGCTGTAGCGAGACAACGCCGCCATGTTTCTAGTCTCGCTACAGCGGCTGGCTTCGATATTAACGCGCCAAATTATTATTTTTTGATTTCAGAATCATTTATTATTCAGAAACCTTTACTGATAGCCACGTTATTTTACTCACATGTGAAAGGAAATACAAATTTTTTGTAAATTCGATCTATTGGACTTTTTAGGACAACCGAAAACTGCGCAATAAGGCATTACTTGGGAGCTTCGTCCGTAAATTCGTAATGATAATTGATAATACAATGCGATATGAGTCAAACAAAATAGCGTTCAACTAGTTTTTATAAACAAAACAGGGTTTAAATTTATTATATTAAATGGAAAAAGAATACGGTAGCGAACAGGATTCGAACCTGCGCCTCCCGGATAAATACTCCAGGCGCTCTGACTACTAAGCCATCTCGACCTCTCAAACAGGGCAAAACAGGGTTTCAGTTAATAGTGGTGAGTAGGGCCGCTAAACAGCTGATTTTACAATCCATCCACATGTAAAGTATATTGTGTTTACTTTCTATACTATTGTAATATCATAAATTCTAAAAAAGTTCTGATAAGAAATATACCATTTTATAAGTACATTATATACCATTTAAAAAATGAAAGGGCGTTACTCCTTTTTTATTAACCGCCATTTTTTTTTATGTTTGTTACTTCAGCACTCCGTCATTTATGAACCGATTTGGATTTTTTTGTTTTTATTTGAAAGGATTTACTTTCAGAACCAATTTTCATAAAATTTAAATGGGACCACCATTTAAATTTTATGAAAATTGGTTTGGTAGTTTGGTATTTAAATCAAAATAACTGAAAAATAATACGTCGTCGAAGTAAACGAAACGGTGTATTTTGCTTTCTTGTGACTTTCCGGTGGTGTTTACGGTCTCTAGAATAAATCTAATGAACTGCCTATTTTCCAGCTTCATCATCAGATGATGATGATGATGATGATGAAACCGGAAGATAAGCACCGGAAATCCGTCATATTTTTTTTGCTATTTAATTCCTTTTAGTTTAAGACCGCATTCTCAAACATCTCCTTTTACACGAGTGCTCAAAAAACGGAGTGTATATAAGTATGTACATATGTAAGTATGTTTGTGAGTTTCTTTACCTATTCCACCATAACTTCTAAATACCTGAACTGATTTCGATATATGGGGTATCGTTAGAATCCTTACACTGTCCCGTGGTAACATAGGCTAGTCAGTTTTTTTTTTTAATTAATTTCATCTTGTTTTACGCAGTTCATTACTCTCTTTTGAAATAGCCTCAGATCTAGATTTCCTACTTTGATATAGGCGTGTCTCCCCTTCTTTGCTCGTCTCAATTAAATGGCCCTGTCTCATATGGACAGCGCGTTGAGTAGGTCTAACCATATTCACTTCCGATAAATCAGTTATGGAACGCAAGATTCGCTAAAAAGTAAGAAATAAATTAATTTTAACAAAAAAAAAACCGACTCCAAAAATCTTTCTGTTAAGTAAAATTGCACTAAAAAGTTATAAAACAATTGCATTATCGAACCCGAGACTTCCTGCTCAGCAGTCGCGCTACGGACCACTAATCCAACGAGGCAGTTACAACGAAGTATATTTAAAGGTACATTAACCATAATTATTTTTACGATAATGTATTATACCTGATTGAACCTATTTACAAATGAACACAACAACTGCCTAAAGCGAACGTAATACGCTACTTCATGAATGTACTTACACGTTTATTATCTTTTTCTGGCACAGACTCCAAAAATAATAATAATTGTATATTATTGTCCTAATAAATTGATTTTATTCAGAATCCTCTAAAATTAAAAAAAAAATATATAAATTGTAGTTAGTAGATAATGCAATTATTTTATAACTTTTTAGTGCAATTTTACTTAACAAAAAGATTTTTGGAGTCGGTTCTTATTTTTGGTAAAAAATATTTGTTCTCGCCGTCATAATGTTACACGCTGTACAAAAAATGTAAAAAACATATCTTAATAATTATTTTTAAGTTTTTAGTATATATGATTCGGGATTTGACATGTTTATGCACCTTTATACCATTCAGCCCTCGGCACGTGCTCACCTTGGCATTGGGTCATCCATCTAATCAAATAGAATTCACATTCATAACAAATAAAACGAACTTAGTTTCCCAAATCTGATGGGGTTGCATATGATTATTATCTAGGACCAAAGTACTCATCAAGACGAATCAAACGAGCCCAAACTCGATGCGGTTACGTCGTTTTATTACACAGTTCCTATGGCCACTTTCCAACTCCATCATCAGATCGACTTCTTGTCGTCATATTAAGTCAAAGTCAAACGTTTATTTGCAATATTGCATTGTCACGGGATATACATATGTGTGCTCAATCGGAACCAGGAAGTTTGTGAAATTTAACTTGCAAGATTTGATTACAGACAGACAACGGGACAAGTGAAACTAAATAAAAGCTTGTAAAAATAATATGTTTTAGCGGTATATTTTTAATCTGTATCAATTTGAATTGAGAGATTTTATTGTTTTCACTGTACATTACGTATCTGCAGGTAGAAATGCAGATAAAAATAAATTAGGATAATAACAAAAAATTAAGAACATGTCTGTAACAAGAAATATTTAGCACAAAATTACTTAATAAACTGTATATGATCAGGGCCGCCCTGACAGGGCGAGACACCCGGACCATGCGTCGTCTCTATTATATATATGGTATGTGCAACAGGGATAGCATGCATGTCTCGCCGTTAATATACAGCAAATATTACAAAAAAGCAAATCATTACACAGATTAACTTAGGTAAATAAAGTATGTAAATATTTATATGTTCTCATATAATATTATACTTATTATTCAAGCTCAAGTCAATTTTATCTTATTTGGATATAACTTTTTTAACTCCTGGTTTTTTCCTCTGTCTCACAGATTACTATTTACTCTGTCTACTGCAAAAACTTTAATTTTCTATTCAATACTTCAGATTTTATTTTCCTATATTATAAAGTACTCTGTGATGGCAACACTGGTCAGTTTCATGATGACACCTGTCATCAATTCAACATCATGGCTGCGGCATAGCCAAGGATTTGTTGTTGACCAAACTCAGCTATTTTTTTTTAATGTAATAGTAACTTTAGCATGAATGTATTTATTTGAAAATAATGACGCCTGAACATATACTATAGATGTACACATACTCATATAAAAAATGACGACTGTTAATATCGTGTTATTACCTGTCGATATCTTAGTAAACATTTTTAAGAGATTAAAATTATCAGATCTTCATAATTTAATGTTGACATGTAAAACTTTTAATAATTTAATAAAAAACGATAATATAATTTGGAGGCCCCTTTCCCGAAACAGGTTAATGATTGACTTGTCTTATAGCAGGTAGGTAATCGATTAATAATAAAAAATAAAAAAAGTCCATTCCAGTGCTTAAATTTTTAAATTGTTTCAGAAAAACTAATGAATCGTGGTATCATCGCTGTAAAACTTCATTTAACTGGTGTAATGGATATTATAAAAGTAAGGTAAACACAAATTCTACTTCATATTTTATTACAAATTATAATATAATAGATTTGTGTTCAGATTAATAATTAATGCACGTTTTGCACTTAGGTGGTTGTTCATCACTATACAAACTATATGCCATGGTTGATTTTTCACAACTCTGAAATCTTACTTGTCACAGTGGGCTCTGAACTCCATTGCTATTCAACAAATAAAAGAGGCTCACCAAATTGTCGAGATGCACTTTGGAAATTGGATGTACCTCAAGTAAAAAGGCATGATGTAAGGACTAATGACATCTCCCGATTTGTAATAAAAAATGATTTTTTAGTTTGTGGAAACAGGTTTGTATATTTTATAATATAAACTGCCTATATCTGGCCAACAGAGCAGTCCTAAAAAGAAAGCATTGATCACCAGCCATCTTACTGCAGTTTGATGATTTCATACTTTATTTGTCAGAACATGTAATTTTATTGCAGGGTTTCATATATATATGCTTAGAATTAATTATTGTTCAACGGTTATTACTCACTTGCATTCTTCGGAATTGCCCGACTAGTTTCGAACTCTAACGGAGCCCTTAGTCATGAGCTGAGGCCACGGCGATGTCGCGAATCAAACTGAGTAATAACCGTTGAACAATAATTAATATGAATGTGTCTCACGAAAGTTATTATTATGTTTAGAATGCCAAAATAATTTACTGCTTCCCAGAATTGGGGCTTGGGGGATTGAGGGGGGGAGGAACGCATACCCCTCGATACCATTTCCAGACCGAAGGGATTGGGCAATGTTTAGTTTTCGATAAAAGCGAATTTGGATTTAATTAAAGTATTTTATTTAATATGAAGTGCAGCCTCTACATCTTTGCGTGACAAAGTAGAGGCATCCATGCGTCACGATGATATGGCAGGGAGAGCACTCCCTCCGCGAATTAGGGGTAGATATAAGTATCACATAAAGTTCAATCCAATTCCAATTTTTAGTTTATGGCTCCATCGTTACTGGATGATTTTGCCAATATCCAGGTAGAAAAAGACACTGTGATAGTTCTTAAACTGTAGCAAAGAAATCTATTGACCGGTATTTGTACTAGTGAAATCTATTGGGCATGCTGAAACAATACAAAACATTACAAGTTAGTTGACATAAATAAAACAGCACAAGTTAGTAACATGAATATCGACAGAATAAAGGTAAAAGTGAAAGTGCACGAATGGAAGTAAAGGATAGTGAAACAGGTAATATATACAGATGCTATAGGCGGAGATTTGGCCCTGGTACATTTTTATAAAACTTTTATTAAAGGAGTATTATATATTAACATTAAAGTGATTATTCTTTCATTTATAATACAAATTAATTTTAATTCGCTGAAAAATTCAATAATTTGAAGAATTAAAATGTTTATTTGTCATCATTTCAATTATATTAATACATGAAGCAAATACGTTGTACGTGTACCACTTTTAACGAAAATTACGCAGATGGAGTATGAAATTTGGCACAGTTAATGGTTATATTGAGAAGAGCAGGAAGCTAATATTTTTATATAGGTAAGACATTAGAAATATGTTAAATTAATAAAATAAAAAAATCACTCCCTTCCATATGTTTGACACACATATCTTTTAATATTGTCATATATATGTCGCAGATGGATTGTAGAATCCGCTGTTTTACAAAAACTCTAGCTGCTTTACAAAACAGTACTGTTTTATAAAACAGCTGAACAACGTTCAGCTGGATTGCCATTGCGATACGTTTAACAAAACTGCTACCCACCTTTAGACGTAATGCAGAATGACATATCTATAGTGGGACAGGTTTGTTTATTGTATAGGTATATTAAATGGATAGTCACCATTCAAGTAAAAAAACTACACTGTATTCTGATTTGACTTTCCGTGGCTGGGTCGACGTAGCCCTCCTTTTTTTGTGTCTGTAAGGTAAGAAAAAACTTAAACACGAAGAGAATGACGGGGGCTCGCTCACTGGCCCCCGTCATCCTCTTCGAACCTAACCTGTTCGTGTCGGGATGCGCGAAACTCCCGAGCTCGCTTCGCTCGCTCATGGATCAATTTCTTTTATTTTCATTCATAATCCCGATATATTGTCTACTATTATAGTGGTTTAGAATTTAGGTCATTAACATTTTTTGTCTCTTTTTGCTATTGACAAGTAAAATAAAGATAGGTTATTATTTTGAAGACATACAGAGCCATATGCGACAAAATTTCAAACTAAAATCAACAACCTGACAGTTCAATTCTCTCTGTTTTACATAATCTCTGATCCTTGACCCCCGCTGCATTGATAAACGCAAAACGATCATTCAATTCTGCGTGTTATACGTGTTCAGTAATTATGTAAAACCGCTAAACGTCGTTCAGCTGTTTTTCATAACAGTACTGTTTTGTAAAGTAGCTAGAGATTTTGTAAAACAGCGGATTCTACTTTTTTTTTTTTTATGGCCTCTTGCAGAAACCCAGAGGGGTTTTGTCTGCGTAACCGGACAATATCTAAGGCGAGGCAGTTTGATGCCTCCAGCCAGCGGATTCTACAATCCATCTGCGATATATATATCATACTAGCTGACCCGGCAAACGTTGTTTTGCCATATAAATAAAAAAAAATGGGGTGGACTACCCCTAACATTTAGGGGGATGAAAAATAGATGTTGGCCGATTCTCATAGATACCGGATAAGCACAAAAAATTTCATCAAAATCGTTCAAGCCGTTTCGGAGGAGTATGGCAACGAAAACTGTGACACGAGAATTTTATATATTAGATGTCTGGGTAGATTGTTAAACCAAATTAGTCAACCCAAATTAAATTAATTAAAATTAAAAACAATTATACAACTTCTTCAATGTCTCTCCTTCCACCTGCACGCATATAGATCACATACTCGGCACACAAAAAAAAAATACGCAAGCTATTTCAAATCGATTTTTTGCTTTCTTTGCAAGTTCGTTGGAATTGTTACATGAAACTTCCGAGCATTGGGATCTGCCTGTGTTAAGCCATCCAAACTATTTGCTGCTTAAAAATATTTTTTGATCAGTTTGATGTTAACATACTCTTACATACCATTTTTTGGATTAAATTATTATTATATATACACGGTTTTAGATTAAATATGACAAATAAACATTTAAAATTCTTTGTTTTTGTCTCCAAATTACTATTAATTTGGGTTATAAATAGAATAATATTAATTTAATTTTAATATCAGGTTGTCATGTTTGGCAATTTCATCTGTGATTCTTCTAAAAACTGCGCGCGTATAGAGAGACTAGGCGTACAAAACAAAAATTCTTACGCCATTTTCATTTGTCTGACTAGTTGAATGTCTTTGCGAAATGTAATTTTAACTTATTTTATACTTTTTTTTCCTCGCAAGTGTGTTGAAAACATTGTATGAGACGTGTGCGCTATTAATCATTACATGTCTCGGTCATTGCTACTCTCACCTGTCGGCTCCGCTTGCAATTCAACCTCGATTGTATTGATCAACATAGCGCACTTGTGTCATAATCATAATGTACAGTTTTATTTTAATAAACAATGGTGGCAATACATCGACAAATTGATATAATATAATAATAGGCATGTTGACAGATTTTGAAATCTCCTTTTATAATGTAGGTACATTTCGGAAATATATTGAAGAATAGGATCGGAGGTCTCTATGTCTGACCGGATTTTAAAGATAAATAAAACCAATATTAAGGCTCTCCGCCACTGAGAGCACGTTTACTTTGGGTTAGTTATTAGTAGTGAGTCACTTTATATTACAATGTACAATGTAGGTATTACAATATGAAATCAGAGGTCTAGATAGATAAGTCGGAGCGTAGAGGTCCGTCCGCCACGGCGGCTCACAAGAGACTACCGTCCTCCCTCCACTCGCCGTAGTCGCCAACGTCCGTAGCACTCGATGTTGCAACACCAATAATATAAAACCGTGTTGCCATCTCCGACATACACGTCTACTATATCCGAATAAAATATTTTTTAACATAAAAAAGAACCGACTCCAAGAATCTTTCTGTTAAGTAAAAATGCATTATTTACTAACTACAATTTAAAATATAATAATATTTTTTTAAGGTACGGCACCTCCGATTCTACGAGGTTGTATTTCAAAGCAAGTTGCTGGTGTATAATCCTGGCCACTAGGTTGTGTCTATGCCTATATTCGCCGTTAGCAAGACGTGAACAGCCAGAAATAATATGTCTGAGAGACTCACCTGGACAGTGGCATGCCCGACATATGTCGACTGTCCCATCTTTCACAATATACTTCCGGTAGTTATTCGTCATGATAACTTCGTCCATAATTGCACAGATAAAACCTTCAGTTTCACCAAAGAGGTTACTGAACCATAGCCAGGATACGGACGCTAGAAAATCTACGTCGGGACCGTGGAGTGCCCGATAAAAGCGTCCATGTAGCTCCTTGCTTTGCCATACTTCCTTGCGATCATTGGTACTGAGTACAACTAGTTTGCGCCAGTTCTATTTAGCCAAGGAGAGCGGAGTGAGTCCTTGATCCACTGCAACTACATTCCGGTGGATCTCCGTTTCGGTATGGAGAAAGTATTCCCTGAGGCTGTACACCTCGCGATTGTGTAGAGTCTTAGCATTTAGAAAGCCACGAGTTCCACACTTTCGCGGGATATACAGCCTCATTACCGATGATCTTCGATGATGCATACGGTTTGCAGTTAACAGTGTTCGTACCTTCCTATCCAGAGCGTCCAGTTCAGTTTAAGACCACTTGAGTATGCCGAAGGAATACATCAAGACTGGCATGACCCAGCCCTTAAAGGCACGCACTTTGTTGCCACCTGATAAAAGACTATTAAGTACTTTTTTCAGGCGGCCAAAGTCGACTGCTTCATGTCAGCCACGTTGATGCCCAACCCCTCCGCCATACCAAAGTATTTGTAGGTATTGTTTCCGGATAGTGACCTAAGGTGTATGGAGTCTGAAAGTTGGAGTCCATCGGATTCTACAATCGCACCTTCTCTTACATGCATGACTGCACATTTGCCCACACCAAATTCCATCCTGATGGAATTACTGAAGATTTCTGTTATCTTCAGCAATTTCATCAGTTGCAATCTGCTGGGGGCAAATAATTTTAAGTCATCCTTGTAGAGAAGGTGAGATAAAACCGGGCCACCTCTCCGCAACCGATAACCTAGCCCTGAACCCTCCAGTAATGTACTGAGAGGGTTAAGGGCTAAACAAAACCAAAGTGGACTCAAACTGTCGCCCTGGAATATTCCCCGCTCAATCCGAATCAGTTCACCGTGTCCTCGGGCCTGCCAACATCCTGGATAACGAAGGACCGTCCTCCATTGCCCCATGCATGACTGTAGGAAGGTGCGTAGTTGTATTAATTTTATACAGTTCTAGCACCTTCATAAGCCATGAATGGGGCACCGAGTCGTAGGCCTTCTTATAATCTATCCAGCATGTTGACAGACTTTCGAAAGCGGCTAAACTTGTTGGCTAACAGTCATATCTATGAGGAGTAGCTCCTTGGTACCGCAGGACCCATTTCTACATCCATTCTGAGAGGCAGACATAATAGAATTATTTTCAATGTGGGTGTTAATCTTTGCCCTCAAAATGGATGTAAAAAGTTTATAGACCGTCGGCAAGCATGTCATCGGTCTATAATTTTTGGGTTCGGCTGTACTACCTGTTTTATGGAGCAGGTGGGTAATTCCAGTTGTTAAAAACTGTGGTAGCGACCCAGGCTCTAAAGATGACTGGAACTGAGATGCCAAGTAAACATGTGAACTGCGCAGCCTTTTCAGGCAAAAGTTATGCAATCCATCTGGTCCTGGGGATTTCCAATTTGACGTATGGTTTATTGCAATGGCTACGTCATGTGTGATGCCGATGTCCTCCATTTCTTGAATAGATTCACACATTTGCTCGACATCTCGCATCCATCTTCATCGCAACCATCATTATTATTACTATAATGTATTATACCTAATTGAACCTATTTACAAATGAACACAACAACTGCCTAAAGCGAACGTAATACGCTACTTCATGAATATACTTACACATTTATTATCCTTTACTGGCACCGACTCCAAAAATAATAATAATTGTATATTATTGTCCTAATAAATTGATTTTATTCAGAATCCTCTAAAATTTATAAAATTGTAGTATGTATTACTTTTTAGTGCAATTTTACTTAACAGAAAAATTTTTGGAGTCGTTTCTTTTTTTTGTTAAATATTATTTTATTTCTTACTTTTTAGTGAATCTTGCGTTCCATAACTGATTTATCGGAAGTGAATATGGGTAGACCTACTCAACGCGCTGTCCTGTCCATATGGGTAGGGGCCATTTAATTGAGACGAGCAAAGAATGGGAGATACGCCTATATCAAAGTAGGAAATCTAGATCTGAGGCTATTTCAAAAGAGAGTAATGAACTGCGTAAAACAAGATGAAATTAATTTAAAAATTAAATTTAAATCTGACTAGCGTATGTTACTCACGGGACAGTATAAGGATTCTAACGATACCCCATATATCGGAATCAGTTCAGGTATTTAGAAGTTATGGTGGAATAGGTAAAGAAACTCACAAACATACTTACGTACATACATACTTAGATACACTTCGTTTTTTGGGCACTCGCATAAAATTAAAAGAGATGTTTGAGAATGCGGTCTTATACTAAAAAGTACTAAATAGCAAAAAAAAAACGGATTTCCGGTGTTTATCTTCCGGTTTCATCATGATCATCATCATCTGATGATGAAGCTGTAAAATAGGCAGTTCATTAGAACTATTCTAGAGACCGTAAACACCACCGGAAAGTCACAAGAAAGCAAAATACACCATTTCGTTTACTTGGATGACGTATTATTTTTCAGTCATTTTGATTTAAATACCAAACTACCAAACCAATTTTCATAAAATTTTAATGTGATCAATCTGAAAGTAGACCCTTTCAAATAAAAAATAATAACATAAAAAAAATACAACCGAATTGAAAACCTCTTCCTTTTTGGAAGTCATTAACCTTTCGGCTCAGTAACGTACAGATCTGTACGTTGTAACAATAAAAATCTATTGTGTCTGCTAATGACTGACGCAACAGCTTAAAAACTCATTATTTCAGCAATATAATTATTAGTATATTGCTTCAAAGCAAATTATTGTATTTTAATTTATCAAATTTTATTTAAACGCAAGACGCTGCTGGGTGTCATGGCGTCGTTTTTACGTCATGCCTCAGCATATTTGACATAAGTTGAAGCCATAATGTACGGCAATGATTGACATTTGATTTAGTCGTGATGTCATTCGCTGTGATTGATGTTTCAGTTAACATGGCCGATTGCAGCATTGCATTATTGAAAATCTTATTAATCTTAATGTTTTTTATAAAACTACGTTTTTTTTTAGAATCCTTTGTCCCTATATTTACCTCTAAAACCATAAATTTTTTGGTTCTTTAATACTGTCATCATGCCTATTAAGTTGTAAATTTATAGGTAGGCTTGTTTCTTGTCGCAAACTGAGTAATTTTAGGAATAAAATTTTGGTGATGTATTTCCTATTTGATGCTATTAGATCGGATATCCCATCATTAAGTCCAAATAAAATTTGGATAAATTGGAATACTTATTTGTATTATGATGAAAATATCAATTTGTTTTTCAGAGATGGTTGTATAGCCGTATACAGTGTAAAAAATACAAAAAACAGGCCATACTTACAGTACCACCTACAAGATTGTCATGAAAACGGTGACGTGGAAGTCTCAGCTGTTGAAGTGATAGATGGAAGAAGTCAACTGATGGTTGTATCTGGTTCTAGTGACAGTGCTGATTTACGATTTTGCAGTTTAAGGAAAGAAGACAGTGGAAATGTATCGTTGACTGCTTCTTTGGGTAATGAAAACAGTGAGTGAGACTTATTTTTCTTAAATCTATATATATAAAGTAAGAAACTGACTGACTGACTAATCGATCAACGTACAGCTGAAACTGCTGAGTCTACAAGCATGAAAGAACAATGGTCAAATAATTCTTGGTAAAATTCTAAAGCGTCTGCAATTGTCATTATTACAGAAATAAATGAAATCAAATCATATAAATATAAGTTTTTTCAAATTATGCTAAGTTAGGAAATAAAACCATTTTTATTGAAAACTCAACTGATTAATAGTTAGTATTTTCTCAGTGGAACTCATAAGTGTTTTTTTTTTTTATTATACCAACTTTATACTTTATGTTACTCAAAGTGCTTTGCCTATGTTACATATTTTGGAAATGTATTTACGCATCAGATTACATGTAAAATGTCGATAATATTTTTGCGCTAAGAATACTACAATAATAATTATTAATTATGTAATATGAAATTATAATCATTCAAGTGCACACTTGCACGGCTAGTGTTACTGTAAAAATTTACAAACACCGACTAACAGCAATAAAAATAAAATAAAAATCAATTTCATAACTAAGATATTGCTGGTATGTCTGAGCAGGTTAAAACATTGCTGGTATGGGGATGCTGCATTGGCGGAGCTGATGACGAAAAATACCTCAGTTGTACTCTGTGTAGAAAAGCATTTCATCACGCTTGCTTATCAAACTGCGAAGTAGCGCCTTGTGCCTCGAAGAATTGGGCTTGCCCAGCGTGTTCAAGCAACAGTCCGAAGCTTCCTAGAGACGATAACACGCCGGTTCGATTTAATTCTAATGTCACCGTCAGGGGACCTAAGAGGCAGGCATTATTTGGAGGCGAGTGCCTCCAAATACTATCTGCTCTCCCGTCACAACTGAGGAGGTTCGCATTATAGTTGAAAGCGTTATACAGAATGAGTTAAGCACTCTTCTAATTAAACTAAACGACGCTATAGGTATGTTAATTGGTGAGGAACTAGGATCAGTTAGAGAGGAACTGAAATTAGTTAAAGAATCCTTAAATGTCGGAAAGAGCCAATACCAGGACCTTGTACAAGAGCACAAAGAGCTTAAAGAAACAATAAAGTTAATTAAAACCCAAAACAGCTTCATGCAAGTGGCCATTACAGAATTGAGATCTAAGGTAAACCAGTCTGAGCAAAAAGAGTGCTCAAATAAGTCCGTTATAAGTCCGGCTCAGGATAAAAGCCAACACACAGCGACTGAGTTGTCTCCTGAAATGGTTTCTCTGTGCAGTTCATCTTGTCACCTCAATACAACCGGAGGCAATTTCACAAATGCACAGAATAGTCTCAGCTGCTCTAAGGAAACAGATACCCAGCCATGGACGGAAGTCGTTAAGAAGCGGACCCATCGTATAAGTTTTCTACGCAGTGCAGCGGGACCTGATGTAACATCTCTAAAGGCCGTCGAACCACGCAAGTACCTACATCTCTGGAACATGCAGTCTAGTGCTGAAGAAGTTCGCAAATACCTTCAAAGCTTATGCAATAGCGACACTTGTACGGTCGATGAGTTGACTACTAAAGGACATTACAAATCGTTTAAAATCGGGGTTCCAATCGATTGTTATGAGAGATGTTACTCGTCAGAAGTATGGCCCGTCAATGCCAGAATTAAAGCCTGGATAAATTTCAAGAAGTCAGCATCGGTGACCAGGAATACACCAGTGACTGAGCCAACAAAACCTTCTCAGCCCTTTCGCGAAGAAACAAGTGTCCAATAAAACCCTTGACCATCACCGGCCAAAGTTTTTGAGAACATAATACATAATTATGTATACTCGCAGGTTAATAAATACCTTTGCGATGAGCAGCATGGTTTTAGGTCAAAGCGCTCAGTTAATACCAACTTATTATCACTAGTTGACTTCATATCCGCAAGAATAGACCGAGGTAGCCAGGTGGACGTTCTATACTTTGACCTAACAAAAGCCTTCGATAGGGTCAATAATGACATACTGCTGACTAAACTTTGCGCCATTGGATTAGCTCCAAAACTACTTTATCTATTGGCAGACTATCTTCGCGACCGTCAGCAGTATGTCAAGATTGGTCTTTATGAATCAAAACCATACCATACGCGTTCCGGAGTGAGTCAAGGCTCAGTACTCGGACCCTTGCTATTTCTTATAATGATCAACGACTTGCCAACAGTACTCACGCACGCAAAATGTCTGCTCTATGCAGATGATTTAAAGCTGTTCTGCGATATCAGTTCTGAATCTGACTGTCAAGCTCTTCAGTGTGATATCGAAGCGATAAACAAGTGGGCTGTGGATTCAAAAATGATATTTAATTACTCCAAATGTTTTGCTATGAGCTTTGGACGGAAACGGCGCCCGATATGTTATGATTATCACCTACACGGTAATTCTATTACCAGATCAACCCACATGAAAGACTTAGGCGTAACATTTGATCCGGGGCTCACGTTTCATGGTAGAGGTGAGAGACTAGGTCTAGAGGTGAGGAGAAACCACGATCAGATCAGAACAATGTGCAAGATTCTATTAGGTAAAATTGAAGCCCCAGCTTCACGAAAATATATGCAGATTGTTTGATAATTACCAGCGTGTAAGAAAACACAGGTTACTTGCACCACCTAGGGCCTGCACGGCAGCTCGTCTTAATTCACACATTCCTCGGGTTCTAACCGCACTCAACGCTCTTTTGGAAGAAAATCCTGATTGTGACCTGTTTGCGGATGGATGGAAGACGATTGTGTCTGTATGTTTGGAGTACTGTGAGAAGTCTGTGTGCTAGTTGTGTCTTTTTAATATATGTATTAAGTTTGTCTTGATTAGTGTAAGTGGCCTGCGGCCGTTCTAATTAAGATTAAATATAAAAAAAAAAAATGTCATAAATCGAGTATAGCAACAATGCCGACTGTCAGTCTACATGCTTGACATCTTGTCACTAGGTCCACAGATTAGTAATATGCGTAGCTTACGTTATATAATTTGCTACTTGACACTTGTCACAAAAAAATATGAAACGATTGGATGTGGTAGAGAAAGTGAGAAGTAATAATTAAACAAATTTGTTTTTGCATTAAGATAAATCGTAAATATTTTATATTATTATTATTATTAAATTTATGTTCGTTTTTTTTTTCTCACTTTGGAAGGGTAGAAAAATTCTAACCACACGGGCCATAGCCAAGCGTGATTAGGGGATTATGTGATGGAGTATGTAGACGGTACGGAAGATGTTGTTAAAAAAAATCTAGTGATTCGACAGGTATTTAATATAATGGCTTTCTGGATCCCACCACAACAAGGTGGAACCCCTGAGGGGGAATTAAATCATACCTTGAACACAGACAACAAACTGTAGAAATCAAAGGAGTAACCACAATAACCAGTAGTAAAGAAACGTTTACATCTAAGAGTATTTTGGGTCCCCTGTTATTCTTAGTCTACATAAATGACACGCCTACTATCACAAACCATCATATGACCCTTTTTATGGCATGTATGGTATGTAGGTTAGCGTACCAGCTGATTGTCTACGCCATGTTGGCGAGGCTGCAGTGCATGAACCCGCGCTAGCCTCGCATTGGCCCCGCGCTGACCCCGCGCCACATCGCCTCTGTCGCCCGGAAGCTAGAGATCGATTCGTACGTGTCGCTTGCGCCTGCGTTCCCATATCGTGTCGTGTGTCAAGTGCTCATGTAAATATTAATAATAATGCCGCCGTGAAAAATTATTGTAATTTGTGTTAATTACTCTTTTTAAACACGCCAAGGTGTTTACCTGTACGAACGTTTTTATTAGTTTACGATAAAGTACGTAGGTACTTACATAATGATATCTACAATTGACTATTATGATAGTTTAAAGCCTGCAAGTGTGATGGAAAATGTTATCACTACACTTCTTACAACGGCTTTGTGTGTTACGTTATCAATGAACGTAAGGTGGTGAACATATTTATGGGAGGACAGGGACAACAAAACAAGCTTGTAACTTTTTGAGTTTTCATTATACATATATAATATTTTTTTATATTGGTTCTATAAAATGAAAATATTTGACCCGTGTCTCAGGTTTCGTATATACTAAGAATAAGCCTGTATACAAAAAATATTTTTCAATTCCGACATGTAGTTTCAGAGATTAGCGCGTTTAAGTAAACAACAGAAAAACTCTTCCGCTTTGTAATATTAGTATAGCTAAATAATTTTTACAGTGACATTTCATAATACATAATAATGACGTTAGTCAACAGCATAAGGGTGGATTCGCGCTTTTTGTTATTCGTAGGCATTTTTTCGTATTATTAAAAATCGCATTAAGCTATGACGTCCGAAACTTTTTTGACAAAATGGTAATGACGTTAGTTAAATGGTAATGACTTCTTTCTGAATGGTGATGACATTGAGTAATCGGTAATGACAAAAGTTTGGAATTGTATGAAAATTATTAATATTCTTAGTTATAATGAAGTCAATTTGGGTATCAGGAAATAATAACATGTTTTGTATATAAAATTACTTTAATATTTCGTTACAAAATAAAAGAAATACAAACAAAATAATGTCATATTCTTTGATTACCTATTAACTTTCTTTCATAATCAAGTCAAAATTTTCATTAAAAATCAGTACCTACTGTTTCACTGAATTAAAAACGTAATAAAGCTATCTAAAGCTCTGGCTACTATTATACCCCATAAACACAGCCAGTGCTAATCATGAAATCAATAACTAATTAAAACATCGATTATTATCATATAATTTAAAGGTAACGGTTTTCTTTGTACCTATTCTTCTAGATTAGTCTTATATGTCAATTTAAAGTTTTCTTTGGTAATCAACAAGTAAAATAAAATCTCGATTAGCAAATTTATACAATACCTAATGATCAGAGTTTTTTAATTTTAATAATTTTATTAGAAAGAATTTTAATATTTGAAGGCCCTGCTACGCTTACAATATTGTTTACAGATGCATTAGTAATATTTATCAACGCTGGTCTTACGCTTTGCTTTTTTGTCACAGCTAAGGGAGTTACTATTTCATCGTGGGCGAGAGCAGGTGGATTTATATCTGCGTGTGGTATTGTTAAAAACCCTAGATGATTTCCATGGATACATACAGTACCACATGGGCATTTGAAGCAACTTGCTTTACGAAATGTTAGATTTTGAATTTGTTTTTGCCACAAAACCTGATGCACGGCAAGAGTGCCTCTGAATGTTTGCAAGTTAACAGGGATTCTTTTTACTTTTTCGATTATATTAGCTTCTGGTAAATCAATCACGATAATATTTTCAACATTTTGTTTAACCACGTGTATGAACTTATCATAAGTGCCAACATCAACACCGTGATTGACACACGAATCAACTGTTCTTTTTATTGTAGCTCCAACACCATCAGGAGCACCCTTGCCGTGACCAGTCTCTGAATAATTCCAAGTTACTGTATTAATGTGTGAAAAATCTTTGTGTAGTTGAGTAATCATATAAAAGATATATTTGTTTCTATATTGAGATGTTGGAGAGTCGCTTTGGAAATGTAATGTGTCAATAAAAGGGTTAATTTCAATAGCTATTTGAATTAATGGTATAATATGCGCCCAAACGGCGGGGGCATCGTGTCGCAGACAAGAGCTTGCTGTGCAAACAGATGTTGGTTTGATCGAACTAATACTAAAATCAAAAGTATATATAATAGCCGTGTGAAGGCAAACTTCATGACGACTTCCTCCAAAATGCATCGATTGCACTTCTTTGTGGAATTTTTCAACTCTTTCATGCTTACATACTGAATGTGAATTTAATAAACATGATCAAAAAAATGTGGTAAGCTTGCATTCAGGGTATTTATTAATTCTCTTGGCTTAGTAACGACTTCCTCTTTTTTCACAATAGTTGTAACTTTCTGCCCCTTTTTTGTTTTATCATTTGTCTCGCACGAATCCATCTGTAGTAAATAATATCTTGGTCATTGGAAAATTCTTTAAATAGCATCACCTTATTTTTACAGGATTCACACTCACGCTTTAAACATTTCGCTTCGTAAAGAGAACAACATAATTTTTTCATCAAAACGCCGAATTTAGCTTCATCTATAATTGATGCTTTTTTCAGGACTTCAAGAATAAGATCAATATTCTCATGAATAACACATTTACACGTGTGTCTCTGGGAATTTCTGGGTGGGAATACCCAAAATGGCCTATATTTACAAAAAAATGTGTAGCTAACTTTTAATTTTATTTTATTCATGAACTTTTGATGCCAAAGTTTTTGAGAAGTTGCCATATACCTTTTTCGCTGTTGTACTTTAAGCCTTGTGATATACTCTTTCTTGCCTGCCCCCATTGTGCTGCTTTCGTCTTCAAGATAAAAATCTCGAACTAAATTCACTAAGCTTCGTAGTTTTGTTTTTTCTTTTCCCTTTTGTTTATTTATCACTCTTGATTTAGATTTTTCTTTATTTTTATCCTTTTTGTCCCCATGGAATTAAGCCAACTGTCTTTTTAATTGTAAGTTTTGTTGTTGAAGATTTTTGATTATTTGTATAAGACTCTTTATTTTCTTCTCTTCTATGATCTATATCTGATTTTTCTGATTTTGGCCTCGGGCTTTTTCGGGGATTTAACTACAACTACTGGGTCTGAAGGGCCAGCTTTGAGTTCATCTTCATCATTTTTATGAGCGTCAACAATAACGACTTCAGGTATTATAGGCTTGTCATTTGACTCCTCTTTCTTTCTTTGCCTATATTTCTTAGAAGCCTCACGCCATTTCGTTCTCATTTTTCTTTGATCGCGAGGGGATTCATCCTTTATACTTTTAATTAGCTTTTCTTCTTTTCTTTTACGATATCGGATTCTTTCCTTCTCCTTCTCTAACTCGTATAATATGGGATCAGACTTGAGTTCAGCATATCTTTTACGCCTTGCAATTTTTTGTTTCTTTATACGCTCAAGTGCTGTTACTTTTCGTTTTCTCTCCATGATTTATCTAATAAAAAGACGTAAAGCCTATTTTAATACTTAAAAAGCAATAAGAGCCATTCTTAACCCAAAAATGATAAGGATTAGAAAACAATAATTCTAGCATCATAACCTATAGAAAACATTTAGAATGTAATATTATGAAAATCTATAATTTTTATAATCATATTGAGAAAACATTAATCTATAAAATGGGTGCTTTATTGACCATAGTCATCTCCATTTACACTAAATCATTACCATTTACACATTAAGAATGGTAATGATGTTGATGGTAATGACGCATACATCTTTTTTACGGATTTCCTACTATTCAAACAACCTAAACAAAAAGCTCATGACGCCATTTTAAAACAAAGTTTTTTGTATGTTTAAGTCGGTCGTACATATGAAAATAAATGTATTTAAAATACTTACCTTTTTACGATGTAAACGGAGATGATGAAAAACCGTGACAAAGTGTATTAGCACCAAAGTTTTAGTAAAAAAAAAAAGACTGCATATGCGTAGAACGATGAACACCTTGCTCCACTGCTTCGGATCGACTGAGAGAAGAGGGGCGCGGGGTGTCACGTTTCGTTGCACGCAAAACATTCGAGAAATTTATGTGTTGATGTTGCTACGATGGAGTTGACGAATTTTCGTGACAAAATTATAATGAGTATTTAATATTGGATGTATCTATTCGAACCGAAGCATATTTTTGTATGTCATGGGTGATAAACAGTGCTTTTAAAATTTATGTTATAAATCGGACCTTTCAACAGAGGCTTAGCAAAAAATATGATTCTTGATTTGAACTAGCATTATATCTGTGAATGGTGTTGACGTTTAGAGCGTGTTTACAAAAAAAATATTACAAAATAAATAAACTACAATTAATTCAATTGTGGCGCCTACTCCAAAAAAATGCGAGTAATTAGTTTATATCACAAAATTTAACCAATATAAAGTATGTTAGTTTTAGTAAGCTGTTATATGATTTTTTACCATTTTCGCGAGTCCACCCATAATTGAAATATACATAAAATAGTCACTCTTATAAACTCGAATTAATCAATTTATCACTATAAGTTTGTATACTTGTATATTTAAGTATTTTAAATTAATCTCTAGATTGCTTATTCTCATAGACTTTAGAAATAAATTTAGTATTAGTTTCAGTAAACATAATTTAATGCCCTATTTAATTTGCGATGTAAGTGATTACCTGAGACACAGGTTTTTCTAAACCTAGTTCGGGCAGGTCGCAAAATATTAATCTAAGTAATTCCGAATTTACACTGTCAACAATTTTTATTATAATATTTTAGTTTTACATAAATAGTATTAAGGCAATAAGTAAACTTTTGTATGAGCCTACTCATTTCATGCAATTGCGGCAAACTGTAAAATATTGTATTGTAAAAAAAAGTACTCAATAAAAATTTATTTTATTAAATTTATTTATAATACATACTTGATATGATCCGTATATTATAATATGGTTTATAATTTATATCATTACATTTGAATTTATTATTTCAGATATTTTTAATGTCTCAATGTATGAAAATGCAGGAACAAAGTGTATGGCGCTTACCAAATCAGGAAATAAATTGGCAATTGGTCTCAATGGAAACAGTAAGCCTCTTTTGCTTGATGTGAATAAGTAGGTAATTTTTTAATATGTTTTCACTACATCCTATTCATTCTTATATCATCCTCCATTGTTTTTAGGTTTAGTACGTAAATGCCTCCGAATTCTCGAAGACTATCGGATCAGTCCATCGCATCCTTCCTAAACAGCCTTCTACGCAATCTAGTACTTTCCATTTTGCCTTGCACCCCAAGACGCTTTATGCAGTCATATTCCCTAAAATCATAGGTACAATAACAAAACATATTTGCAGAACATAGGTACAATAAGTTCTTAGTCATAAACATGCAAAGCCAGTTACGGCATGCAAAGCTTTTTAGTATGCTTGATTATATCAGAGCCGATGAACGCTGCATAATGCCAATTTCTTGAAATATCGACACATTGGTACGGAACTCAGTCCACGATACGCGAAGCATACTTCTGTAACATCTCTTTTCTAAAACAGTATCAATCTTTTTCTGTCCAATTTTTCTCATTAATTTATATTTATAGTTTATCACATTAAATGTTAAAGTTTAATTCATATTGGGTGGACGGTACTGGCTTAACACGGAGATCGTACGGTCTGTTGTTATTAATTGGTAATATTAATACGCCTTGATAGCTGTTCTAAATTAACAAGTTAAATTAACATAGTTATATTAACAATAGTACCTACTTTTGCAGTCCAAAAATCCTGATGAATGCTGACGCGACAAAGAATCCTAAACAGGCAGTGCGTGATATACGGTGGCATGACGAGAACACAATGATATATGTCACACATTCAGGAGTCCTTCAACTGATAGATATAAGAACACAAGAAGTGGTATTGTATAGAATCTTATTACTTACTCCATGCGCTGTTCTGATTTATAAGCCTGTTTTGGAGTGTAGTAAATCCTTGATCGAAGTCGCACTGTACCGGACTCCTTCCGGCTAAGACTACACAGTTCTCCACTAACCTTTCCGAGGTTTCGGGATCTCAGGCACCTGCATTCGCCGCAAGACGGACGGGTTAAAATCTGTCAACTGTTTCAATCTTGATTAAAAGCCTGTTCCTTGGTTTAACTTAGTAGCTCAAAGCTTCAAATAACAGACTAATCAATTAATCATATTCTTATGGAGTGTAACACTATTATTTTAAATATAATGCTAATTGAATAAATGTATTTAGAGGGTGTATTTTATTGTTTTCAGGTATATAATACAAGAGATCCTTTTCAATCTTCATTTTACTGTGTGAAATCAGATGGCCAATATGGCATAGTAGCAGGATCGGCTGAATATTCACGTTGCGTGTTATTTGATTCACGTAATCAAATTCATCATGTTCAGGTTAATAAACATTAACTAAGCTAATGAAGAATAGAAACATGTACGACGGCCGATATCGTGCCACCTTACTCGCAAAGTATTTGGGCTTATACTGTGCGAGTAAGATGGCAGCAAATAATGATGTCGAATTGTGTATATTTTTCAGATGTATTTTACGCAAAGGAAAACATCGCCGGTATACAGTTTAGATTTCGACCCATATCAGCTTATTACTGCAGTGGATCGGGGAGTAGCTGTTTTGGATTTTAATATCACCGCTTCTTCAGATCAACAAAAAGACTACTCCCACGTGTTTTATTGAACAAAACTTTATCAAAATAATATACAGTACTTAGTACGCTATGTTGATTTTAGTGTTTCATTATACTTAAAGGGCTTACCAAACAGAGTTGGGCGTAATCAACTACTTTTGTTGTAATTTTACATCATGATTAATCATTATTCCATTCAATCATGATTACTTGAAATCGTTAATCTTGATAACAGTAATCAAGATTACATGATTACGCAATGCTTGAGATTTACACACTAAATAATTTTAGACCGATACTTTTATCAGTTTCGCCAAACCAGACTCACTTTAAGGGTGCGGGAGACGGTTTTGACGCAGAATGTCCGTCCGTTAAGGATACATTGATAGCTGCTACTGGAACTGCTAGACGAGTAAAGCTAGGTGTGCAGAGTTTAGGCTCATTTTGTTAATTATGATGAGATCTTACCTGAAAATAATGGAGTGTCCGAAAGGTACTTCGGTGACTGCTACTTCCAGTACATATTAGCTACCGAAGTATACCTTCAGGTCACTTCAACAAGTTCTTAGGTGAGATTTCATCATAACTAACAAAAAGAGCCCCAGATCGGCGCACCAAGCTCTACTCGTCTAGGAGTTGTAAAAGAAGCCACCGAAGTACACCTTCAGGTGACTCCAGCAAGTTCAATATTGTTAATTTATTGTTGTAAGTAAAATTGCATCATAACTAACGAAAAAAAACAAAGCTCGGCAAACTTAGCTTTACTTGTTTAGAAGTTCCAGTAGCAGTCACTGAAGTTCACCCAACATGTTTTTAGGTAAGATCGCATCTTAACTAAGAGGAGCAATGATTTCAAAAGAAAGGATACGCCCATCTAAATATTTTACATAAAACTTCTTCATACAAGCAAAAGTAGCGCCATCTGTCATAAGTCATACGAACTACGGAGTGCCGCGTTTCATAGGTCGAAGACTAAACCTTGATATAATAACCGTGATAAAAAAAACATGTACGCACATAGCGTACATGTTTTTTTATCACATTTTATTATTGGTCAGTATTTTTATACACACATCAGTCACGAACTTAACTGAGTTTTTACCTGACTGCGCTAGAAGGAGGGTTATATGTTTTTCGGGTGTATATATGTATATTTCTTTGGCACGCTCTATGGCCTAAACGGGTTTATGGATGTTAGCTTGAGAGGTGTCGTTAGATTATATTAGTTTTTTAATCTATAGATTAATGCGTATTATCGCATACATGGCACAAAAAAACATAAGTAAACAAGTTAATATCAATCAGCTTTATTTGAAATTGTAAACAATATTGTTATAATATCTAAGTATTAACATATTAGGTACTTACTAAAATTACTTACACTAAGTTCATAAGACAAAAGTAAAACAAATAAAAAATGACGTTCGTTCAACGTTACTTCGTGCGCGCTGCCGGCCACACAATGGTCGCCATTAGGGACTTCGGTAGTAAAATAATTATACCTTTAAAATGTGATAATTTATTAATTTAATTGGAAAAGAAGTAATCTAGGGTTATTTACCGATGATACGATATCCCATGTTCCTTTTTAATCTTTGTATCGTAATTTTTGCAGCCTTTTACCACGCAACTAGGCATATTTATGACAAACAAATACTCGCTCTCTCCTGCGCGCAGTTCATTGTCGACTGAGTTGCGTTGGCCCTAAACTGTCATTTTAGGGCCAACGCGTTGGTGCCATTTAGTTTCGCGGTCGGCCAGGGGCCTAATTCTGCTAATTTACCAATGCTTTAGTTGAGTGTCGATAGTGTGTCGATGGAATGATTTTAGTTAATTGGTAGTCTGCTAGCTTAATAAGACCACCGGTCTAACTAAAATCATTCCATCGACACACTATCGACACTCAACTGAAGCATTGGTAAATTAGCAGAATTAGGCCCCATGTCCTTACGCTATAGTGCGCGCGGAACTAGTTTGCCGCGCCTTAGGTAGGGACAGGGGTGAGGGGGCGGGTTGCTTGCTGCTCGCAACGCACATGAGATTAAACAGTGACGACCAATCTCGAGATATCGTGAACAATAATTGTTCAATTATTGAAAAGAAAAAATAAAAGACAATTGAACTTTTACAAGTTTATATTATACCTATCTAATTAATTGCAATGTACTTAACATTGCAATTAAAAGTAAAATAAACCAAAAACAAATTATATGAAATTCTTCCGACATATTTGAATCATTTATGAAATTACTATTTATGAAATTATTATTAATTAATTAGTGTAACTAACACGACTTTCTTTTATATATATAGATATGAAATTACTCTGACATATTCTCTGAATCACTTGATTTTGAAGTGTCTGAACTTGAGTCAGAATCATCTTGTAAGTTTATAATGAATTCGTCCATCGCAGTGTCATATCTCATATCATGATTCCAGTATTCTTGTTCGTTTTTTTGTACGTGGTCGTCGCATTTTTGCCTTTGTTCGGCAGAAAATTAAAAAAATAGTCTTGGTAGGGCCGCTTGCGCGTTCTAGAGTTAATTTATTTAACTCCGAGTTAACTACTAACTCAGGGTTAAATAATTATTTTTGCCAAGTGTTAACACTTAAAGGGGTAAATAATTAACTATTAAACCCTCTGAAGTTGGAGGGTTAAATTTTTAACTCTGGGTAAAGAGAAATAACGTTGTTTTGCCACGATGAGTGATTTTTTGTTGTCTGATGATGATGAAGAAATTGTCGACTATATAAGTTCAGATATTTTTAATAGGAGTGTCGGGGAACGGATTGATCATTTTGATTTGCAGAGAGAGAAAATTTCATAGAAGATTTCGACTTGAACAAGAAAACGTTCTGTATCTATTAAATAAAATCGAGGATAAATTAATACAGCCTACACACAACAGGTAAGCTAACTACGTTTTGTTTTTAGCATATGAATATTTAACAGCATAATGCAATAGAATATTCACACAGGTAGTGGCAGATAAATATTATACCTACCTGTTAATATACCTTTCATTTCATGACATTTATTTTTATTTTGACAGTGAGGCTTTATCACCTATGAACCAGTTACTATGTACATTGAGATTTTATGCCACCGGAAGTCAATTAATAACATGTAGTGATTTTATTGGAGTACATGAGTCAACAGCGTGCAGAACAATCCACAGGGTGACGGATGCCATTGCCCGATTGTATCCCGAATTTATATTTATGCCAACTACTTAGGAAGAGCAGAGGCATGATGCGATGGAGTTTTATCAAATCGCTAGGTTTCCTCGCGTTATTGGAGCTATAGACTGCACACATGTGAGGATTTAGTCACCAGGTAGAGTTTAATAGAACATATGGAGCTCAAAATAAATTAGACATATTTTACAGTGCATTCAAATTGATCTAGAGTAATATAATAAACATGAAGTTATTTTTATGTTTATTTTTTAAATAAACTTGCAGAAATATAATTATTATTTATTTTTAGGAGACACTGCTGAAATTTATAGAAACAGGAAAGGCTATTTTTTTATAAATATGCAGGCAATATGTTCTTCAGATTTAATGTTTAACGATGTTGTTGCAAGATGGCATGGATCTGCTCACGACTCTCACATCTGGGACAATTGCAATCAACGCAGACATTTTCTACAAGGCACATATACAAATTACTGCCTACTTGGTGATAGTGGATATGCGCAAACCCCATTTATGATGACACCGCTGGGAACTGTAAATTCACACAATGAATCTATATATAATGAATCACAAATAAGAATTCAGAAAATAGTCTTGTTAGTATTATAATTTTCTCGTCCAATGTAGCACTAATGTGATCTCTGGCCAGTCAATTTTTAATTTTTGCACACACAAGCTCGATTGGGTTGAGATCTGGATGATATGGAGGTAGTCTTAGAACAGTATGACCTGCACCTTTCAGAAGTTCATCAATCGTGTAAGTTTTCTGATTGGGTCGTATAAAAGCCCAAGAGTTCGGCTTTGACCATCGTGGGAGAAAAGGGCACGTTATGATTTTGCAACAAATTCTGCATATTAATTTTCAAACAGGACATAGTCGGTTTCTTCTCAACTTGCACACAGTGGTAAGCTGCATTGTCCATAACTATGACTGAGTTAGGTGGAAGTTTAGGTATTAAATTTCGATCAACCCAGTTGTAAAAATTTGTAGAGTTCATGTCTCCATGATAGTCTCCTGTTTTTGAATCTGATTTAAAAATTAGCAAAGCATCGTCAACTAACCCGTTCCGACTACCAGCGTGAACTATTATTAAACGCCTTCCTTTGCCTATATCTGCATAAATACCAGGCTCCGGCGAAGATTGCCAACATTTTTGGACATTATGACTTTGGTTAACGTAAGTTTCGTCCAAAGAGAATATATTTCGTTTGTCTTATCTGAATTTTCTTATGGCCCTCAAATATTTCACTCGCCATTCAACAATGTTTGGTCTCTCTATTATAAGGGATCTCTTCGATTTACATTTTTTAAATGAATATCCCAGTTTGTGCAAAAGTTCTCTTAAATAAGTTAATCCGCAATCTAAAATATTATCCTCTTTTAACACAGCATTTAGTTTTCATAGACTTGGATATTTTTTCTGTACCGTATAAAACTGATTTATTTTTCTTCTTATCACTCCTAAATCAAAATCATCAACTTGTATTTTCTTTTTTATTTCTTTTGGTCTCCGCGGAGAACTAAATTTTGCTTCCCCTGTATTTTGCAAGGATGTTTTACTTTCAGCAATCACTCTCCTTACACTTCGTTCTGATATCCCGGTTGTTTCTGCCACTAATTTATGAATATTCGCATCAGTTTTATATTCTAAACTATTGACATCGGCTTTCCGTTTTTTAAAAACGTATGCACTTTATATATTATTTCCTTAGATTGTCTTTTTATCGGCGTACTCATCTTGCTATTGCAATCTCTTATGCGTTTTGTCTAAACTAGCCAGGACTGTCAACGCGTGTTGCCGCCGCGAAGTCCGGCGCAGGGTGTACAATCTTCGAACAAGTGAGTAGGAAACTGGACAATTATAAATCGACAAAATATAGTAGGTCATTTAAATATACCATTGTCGTATGGCAATCATTCTTTTGCAATTTTGTAGGGTTATATCAATATTTTTTTGCCTTCGTAAATCAATAGATGGCGCTTAATGCTAATTTAAAACAGATATCTCAAATATGTAAGGAAGTATTTTGTAAAAGTGAATTTGAATTTATTAAATATCGGGAATATGCTGGTCGGAACTGGTTTTGCAGTCCCAGTTACTCATTCATAAAGTGCACATCCGAATTACAAGACATTTATGATGACATATTAAAGGCAAATTTATCATTAAATAATTTAAAACAATTTATAAAAGTAATAATATTTGTACATATTAGTTTCGACTTCCTGCATTGCCAAATCCATAAAGAAAACTTGATAGATTTAAGATTAATTTGTATTCCGATTTTTTATTCGTTATTATTGCAAAATTTAAATAAAATATTATGCGGAAAGAATGACTGTGACGATGTTAAGGACAGCAATCAAGTAAAGCCAAAAAAAAAATTATGTGATTAAAGATAAATCTTTGAAAAGCATTAATTTCATTTCATTATATTCCAAATTATAAAAAATGAACGAAACAATATATTAGAATCGGTAACGTATTTTTAAATCTTTGTTGTTTGAACCCTAAGTAGATACCTATATCTACCATATCAATGCACCCGTTTCTATATAAACATATGTATACGCATGTCGGAGTCCTATCGTTTACAGCTATAAAAGAGCGGACTATATAAATATAGAGTAGTAATAATAAAAAACAAAGATAGATCAAACGGCACCGAGAGGTTGCGCGCCAAAACGGGGAAAAGAGCCGCAGCCGCCGCGTCGCTTCCCATCCCCGCGCACTCTTCAGGCTGCGCGGTAGTCAGCGCAGCCCGCGTTGTCCCGCGGCGTGGCATGATCCGAGCGTAGACAATGCAGTAGTGCATTCGTAAAACTATAGATGGCGTCTGTGTGCCCTGTTTCCTAAATTGAAAGCGAGATAGGTCTCTATTTCCTATATTATAAAGTACTCTGTGGTCCGGCGCTGAACTGAATAATGACATCAAGCGCCCCCGCCTCTCCGTCCCACCGCTCACATACCTAAGGCGCGGCCAGCTAGTTCCGCGCGCACTATAGTAATATATATGTCAATGAAGAGGAGTCATATTTAAGTGTATCATTAATTACTTACTGTTTACATTTGATTTATTTTATTATTGCCGCAAAATGCACCAAAAACACCTTGTTTTGTTTTTAGGGTTCATTATATGTATGTATGTCTGGTTGTGAGTTTATTTATTCCACCATAACTTTTTTGAGCAGTGATAGCCTAGTGGTACGACCGTTGTACTGACAAGTCAATTTTAAGCTTAATTTAGTACTCAATAACAGCAAGTGGCGAGATGTTCTACCCTTTACTTCAAAACATACTTAAAATGGTAGTTGGGTAGAAAATATTTTATTACGTTTTTCACAAATTTTCATTTATTTCAATAAATAAATTGGATGATATTTCAGTAAAATAACTAATTTAATATTTCCAACTCATACATTCGTTTTTTTTTTCATTCACGTCTTTGTATGTTCACCGTACAGCCGATTTTTGACGTTGTTCCGTGTGAAGTTCGCGAAATCGCAATCCTAATACAAAAAAAAATGGCTTAAACATAATATATCCGTATACCGTATATTATGTATGGTCTCCATGGACTAATTATAAATAATTATTTATTATTGCTTCACATATTACGGTTCAACTGGACACTTGCTAATTACTATGTGTCGCCCACAACATGGCCGATGACCATAATACAAAGGAGGACCGTCGGCCATCTTGCTAGTGTCTACGCAGCGACGTAAACAAAGGACGCGACCGCCCTGTTAGAAGTAGGCGGCGCTTGCGCCGACATCACGCGACATCGTACGATGTGACGTAGTGGTGGCGTGATTTCGTGCCGAGGTCTCACGGTTCATTAGCGGCAGCGGATGTCGTAGCGGTTTTGGTCGCTAAAGTGGTCTAATTAATGTTAATTTGTGATTTTTTATGTCTATTTCTTGGAGACCCTATAAATAAATTAAATAAAATCGTTAGGTATTCAATATGACTGACTAAAGCTGGCTTTTTTTGTCATTTGCTACTTATCACGCACGGCCGACTATCACGGACAGCCACGCTTCGTACACCAAGGCTCTTTTAATTGGAGATGGGTAACTCCGCAAAATTCCTTGCGTCAACTCGGAAGCTCAGGCGCAGCTTTGTACCGGCTCTTTAACTCAAAATTGGGCCATGGCGCAAAGAAATAAGTTTTGCATGCTCGTCTGTGTTTATAAGGACGACCTCGGACCTTTGAAGTTACCGATTCGGGGCTGCTCCGGCGCACCGCTACGCACTTGCCCGCGCTTACTCAGACGACATTCTTCCCAATGCCTAGTGCCCCGGTGCTGGCTGGTCCGCATTTGTCGGCAATGTCACGCACCATGGGAAGGCCTTAATTTATTAAACGAGATTATATAAATATCTAATAAACCTATGTAGTTCTTATGGAACGACATTATTATGTAAGCCGATAAATCAGGCTGCTGGGCAAGGACTCCCTTTCCTTCTTCCACTTTATCTAGTGCAAGTATGGACCAGTCCTTTGTGTACGCGTCAAGTTCATCCCTCTATCTTCGCCTAGATCTGCAGCGATGTCGTTGGACATTTTTAGGCACCCACTTAATAATGGACTTAGCCCTTAAATCATCCGACATACGGCAGACATGTCCGGCCCAGTCCCACTTGAACTTGGCAGCTTTGTGGGTGACGTCGACAATCTGTGTTTCGAAGCGCAGTACTGTGTTCCGTATCAGGTCCGTTAATTTCACTCCAAGGATACTGCGCCCTATCGCGCGTTGGCAAACCTCAAGCGCGGACCTCTGCTGAACTGTCAAAGACCAGGCTTTTTTTTTTTCAGAATCAGAATCAGAATTTTTATTTGTGTGATTTTGGGTATACAGGTATCTTATAGTTAGCTTAATAAATATAGGTGTCTCCAAAACCTGCCTGCTGGCTTACACAATACGTATATTATTTCTATTAGTAATACCACCTAATGTGCTATATGTGAGGACAGGGAGAATGCTCATGTCCATTAGTTTTCTCTTATGGCAAATTGGAAGATCTCCTTTCAGAAGTCCCTTCATCGACCAATAGTCCTTCCAGGCCTTTTCAACGCGGCGGGCGAAGTAAAATTTAATAGTTTTATTGTCCTAATATTATATCTCGGGTAGGTTAACGTGAAAAGCATTCTTAGTTTACTTACCTAAATTAGTATTTTAAAGCTTTCCGGTGTGACATGTGCACCGTATGCATCATGGGTAGATGCCGTATTTTAGTAACTCTGTTTGTTACCTTTTAAGGACTGAACAGATCATAATGAAATTTGGCAAGGAGATAGATTAGACCTTGAAGAAGGACATAGGCTACCTTTTATCACGCGGGCACTAGCTAGTATTACATAAAAGCCTTTTACACAAAACTTATAACTTTGGTGTTCGCTAAGCACGCGTTAATGCGTTTCAAAGATTTATCTGTATTTGTTAAGGTAATTGCATCTGTACGACATTGTATTAACTGCAGTGGCGTAGCTAGGTAACCAAAAGCCCTGAGGTAAATAATAAACTTCCGTATTCGTCGTGTTCCGGCGAATTCGACGTAAATACTCCAGATTTGTCGTAATCCAGATTCGTCGTAATACAGTCGGACAACATAATAAAATTAAAAAAAATACTAATTGTAACTTATTTCATTGAACAAATTAAAACTATTTTATTGAAATTAAAGAAAATATCTACCTGTCACAAAAAATACATTCCTGTGACAGACACACCGACAGCGGAGGCACGTTAATAGGGTCCCGTTGAGCACACTTTGGGTACGGAATCCTAATTAAGTAGAGATTTTTAATCCAATAACACTACTTTCTTGACCGACTATGACTTGTACGACGAATCTAGGTTACGACAAATCTGGAGTAGGTATGTCGAGTTTGGAACACGACGAATACGGATCAAATATTTAAAATTGTATTGTTTATATAAGTTCCATATATGGGAGCATTTTTCACTAGTCAATTTATAGTTTTTAAGTCAGAGTCCGAGGGGCCCCCTGAGTTTGGGGGCCCCGGGGCACTGGCCAGTCTAGCTCTCCGGTAGCTACGCCACTAATTAACTGCAAAGTTAGTCGTGTTGGTTCAGTTTTCTGTAAAGCGACAGAATAGATGGTAATGACGTCACCAAAAGACGTATTAAAATGTGGAAGAATTCGCGGTAGTGAGCAGAGGTCGAGATGGCTTAGCAGTCAGAGCACCTGGAGTCTTTTACCCGAGAGGCGCTGGTTTGAATCCTGCTCACGACCGTAGTAGAGTGCTAGTGCTAGTCTAGTTCGATACCGAAGTGTAATTGAGTTTTCGGAATTGTGCCCGGTTGATAGCAATAAGCAGCTCCAATTACATGGGACTTAATAGTAGTGAAATGCGAGTATATAACTATATATACTTCTACCTACGCCCTTGGGGAATACAGATGTGGTAATATGTCAATACATAGTGATTTATATCCACGAAAAAGTAGTATTCAAAAAATCAATCACTAATACTATTATAACACTTAGGAATTATCCATAAAGTACGTCACACGTTAAGGGTGCGGGGGGGTCGACGAAATGTGACAAGGGGTGGGAGGGGTCCTAAGTTTCGTGATGTCACATTAAAAATGTCAAAATCTAAGTGTTAAAGTGCCAAATTTGAACTAGGTATTAACGAAAAACTTAAAAATATTTCCACATAACATTTGATGCAAGTTCCGTATGATTGCTATTGCCCCAGTGTCGAGGCATGCTTGTTTAAGCGATGTTGTTGCATCTGTGGTCCATATTTTGCATCATACAAGTCTGCTAACCAACACAAGCTATCACACAAGAGGCAACAAGGAGTTTTACCCATCGCAAAGATTCGTCCTCAAAGAATTGCTGCTGCGAGTGCCACGGAAATTCTTTGTTTGGATGATGACGATGATGCTATATGGTTTGATGAAAAAGATGTTAACACATCGAATGTTCCTGTCATTAACAACCAAAATGAGAACGAAGTGACTACTGAAGGAGTGGGTTTAAAGTTCATGGACTCAAGATGATTAAGTTTATAATTTCCATTAATATACCTAATTAATTATTTACTGTTTAGTCAATTTTTGCAAATGTTTGATTTGATGTTGATTATATTAAGGAATATTAATGGTAATAAAACTAATTTCGGAACTAATATCATGTTTAATAATTTCTAGATGTAAAATTGCAAAATATGTGACGTCACACTTGGGAGGGGGGGTCTCACAAATGTGATCAACTGTGACAAGGACTGGGAGGGGTCAAAAAATCACGAAATTAGTGTGACGTATTTTATGGATGATCCTTACATTAATTAATATTTTTAAGAAAATCCATATGTCTTTATATGCCGCTAAATATTTTTTATAAAGGTTCTTACTACAACATGTACTATTATATTATTTAGGATTCTAGGTATGTTATGCGAGACCTACCATGACATAGGTAGTATGAATTAAATGGTTGTCATCAAACAGGTATAATGGTTGTCATAAATGAGGAGAAAAACATGCCATTTTGTACATTTATTTATATTTTTTTGTAATGGATAATTACTTACTGCCTGGTAATTTTATGTAGGCATACTAACGATTTTGGAACTCGTTTTGATAATTTAAGTGTAATATTTTTATTTATGTATGAACCATATTAATAAGGTGTCAAAATCAATTTTGACATCGCTTCTAACAAAACTTTTTAAAATACAAAGAATACCTGTGTTCCAGAAGTCAGATAATGAAACTGTATACGGTGGAAATACATAAAACTTATGAAGTATATAGACTACCTACAAAATAAAGTCAAATAGAAATAAAACGGCAAAAATCACGAAATATCACAAGGGGGAGGGGGGTGTAGTAAGATATCACGTGTATTTATTTTCTGTATTAAAAGATAATAATCCAAAAATTTTAAGATTTTTTGTAGGTACTAAAAAATACACGTGATTTTGAGTGGAGGCGGGGGGTTAGTCTTAAACCTCACGTATCACCAAGGTTACAAAGTATTAAAAACAGCTAAAAAAACATCACGTGATTATTGGATGGCCCCCTACCCAACTGATGTGAGATGGCCAGTTTAAAAATAAAGTGAATAAGGAATTTATTTATTTAATTAATTACAACGGTTGCGTTTACAACCAATTACAGTAACTAAAATTAACACATATCAAAATATACAAACAAGTAAATCAAATTAAGTAGAAACATTAATAAGAAAAAATAAAAACATGACATAAATAAAAGAAAGTTAACAACACTTTCATAAATTCCGCTCGCAGTACTTCTGACATACCAATAAAATATTCATCCATCCATCCGCAAATCCACCTCATCAGCCATCCGCTTTTTGAACCTTTTCTAATAAAAGTGCGTAGCTACTTTCGTGTGGATTCCATACGCAAGAACTGGTTTCCGGCTTGCTACGCACGAGCGCATTAAATACAATTTTGACGGCGTGAGCGGTGCGAAAATCGCGACAATTACGCAGAACAAAACCTAGTCTCTGGTATGATTGTTTACTTACCATGGTCATATGGTCGTGGAAGGTGAGCTTTCGGTCGAATGTGACTCCCAGGTCTTTCATGGTTGTTGACTTAGTGATGGTTACATTATTTAAGTTATATTCAAAATTAACTGGGTGCCGCATTCGACCGAATGTCATAGCGTAGCATTTGGACGAGTTAAACTCCATCTTGTTGTCTACACTCCACTTGTAGATCGCGTCTATGTCTCGCTGCAGTGCCAAACTGTCACCCTCGGAGTTTATTTCAAGGTACAGCTTCAAGTCATCAGCATACAAGAGACATCTTGCATGCAGCAGGACTTGAGGAAGATCGTTGACCATAATCAGAAATAGTAAAGGCCCCAAAATTGAGCCTTGACTCACGCCGGAACGCGTGTGATAGGTACCCGATACGTACATACCCAGCCTAACAAACTGCTGTCGATCACGTAGATAGTCCGCAATGAAACGGAGGAGAGATGGTGCGAACCCCATTTTGCGCGTATTTTCAGCGTATCATTGTTAACCCTATCAAACGCCTTCCGGAAGTCGAAGTAAAGTACGTCTACCTGACGCCCGCGGTCCAAACTAGACGAGATATAATCTACAAGTGTTAATAGATTTGTATCAACTGACCTTTTGCTTCTGAAACCGTGCTGTTCATTACAAAGGTACTTGTTTATTTGCTCATAGATAGCATTATGGAGGATCTTCTCGAAGACCTTCGCCGGGGAGGAAAGGATTGCAATAGGGCGGTATTCTTCCACGGAACTTTTGTTTTGGTTTTTAGGGATCGGTGTAACTCTGGAAGTCCACACAGTGGGATATGTACCAGTCTGCAAGGCCAAGTTGAAGATTTGACAAAGAGAGTCAATGAAAATATTTTTTAAGTCTTTAACTATGAAGGGGGGGGGATGTTGTCGGGGCCAATAGAACTATTAGGTTTAAGATTATTTATGCCTTTAACAATGTCTGCATGGCACAAGGGGGTATATTTATGTAATTGCTGTTGCAGGAGTGGTCAGATGTACCGACGTGATCAGCATTAAGCTGTGGGACGTCAGGCAGAAAAACTGCCGAGAAAAACTCAGCAAAAGCCTCTGCCGCCTTAGTACCCGAAAAAGTTGAACCCTTGTATGTAATATTCGGTTCAAACACACCCTTGGACCGCAGGCTGGAAATGTGTGACCAGAAATGACGAGGGTTATGTTTAATTTTGTTCTCTATATTTCTCATGTAAAAGGAATACGCATCTACAATACGAGTTTTTAAGCTAAACCTGAGGCCAGAAAATAGCAGATACGCCTTATCGCACTTTGTTAGTTTCCAATTTTTATGGAGTTGTAACTTGAGCCTTAGGTCCTGGATGATTTCGCTTGTAAACCATACAGGATATCGCCTGTTTGCCAGTTTCCCTCTGCGTTTTTTAGGCATGCACATATCAAAGAGATTATAAATAATACTATAAAACTTTAAAGTAGCCCCATTTACATCCTCACATTCCAAAACCTCCTCCCAAATGTTTTCATCAGAGAATAATAAATAGAGTTGTTCGAAATCACTTTTGGTGAAGTTCCAATCATTGGCACTGTCTATATTACTGGGCTCAATTGACTCTGAATAATGATTTACTTTGACTTTTATCTCAATGTGCAGTGCCGGATGATATGCATCTAGTGGTACTATACCCTCGGTAGCAGTGACCGATATTTCTGATGTGCCAATGCTCTCCTGAACTAAAACAACATCTAACATACCACCATGCGAATTCTTCACAACGTTCATCTCACTCAGACTACAAAATGACACAAAGTAACAATAATAATTCTTAACATTTAACGATACACTATTTAAATTTAAGTCACCTAAAATTATAACACAGCCTTTTAAATTATTTATAAACTCTTCAACTTTACAAAACCATCTCATCTACTCATCATCGCTTGCACTAGGTTTAATATAAACAACACACGTACACAGTACGTCCGCACCATGTAAAGTCAAGCCCATAGGTCCTCACCACCATCCGTTTCGAGATCACGGCGGCGGCACAGAGCGATGGGCGCGCGCGCGGCGAGCATCACTCCACCGCACGGTGTTTCTCGGTCACGTCGCATCGCATTCCAATCGCCGGGCGCAAGCTCCCCATTTTCAATAGAGGCATCAAGAAATCTCTCCGTTACGGCAATCAGATTATGTTCCAGCTGTAACAAGTTCGTTCTCCACGTCGACAGTTTGGTTTTAAGACCACGGACATTTTGATACAGCATATCGATGTTCTTAGACTTGTTAAGAGGCTGCTTAGGAATATCAGAATTCGAAGGAAGCGTATATGCGTGTATCAGTAATACACGAATATACGCTGTATTACTAATAAATTAGCGAATACTAATATAAAAGTATCACCCCTATTTAATGTCATGTCAACGGTCAACCCATGTGTCAACAAAGTGACAGTGACAGTCGAATCTAAAACCAAATCAAACCAAAACAGAAAACATAACCTCAATTCGTTTTATCGGTTGTCATCTATTTTTCTTTTCTACAAAAACGAACAATGGAGTAAAAATATTAGTAAAATTTTACCAGACTATCTTTTTTCATCCCACAGACACAATGTTCAGGAACAGGCTATTTCATTTTATAAAAACAGCTTACCGAACTCACCGTAGGACAATTGTCACAAGAATTCGAAATTATGCTCCTGCAACCATGGGACTGTTAACCACGGCCTATTGTGACGACAAACATAAAGAGTTAAATGTTATGTGGGATGAAGGTAGCCTGGAACATGACTTTTTGATCCGGCAAGCTACGACTATCAATGTAAATGCAGCAACGCAACTTCTTACTGTTACGTTGGTTGCCATACAAGATACTAGTGAAAGGTATGCATTTAAATATTCAATGTTTTAGTATATAGTTCTGAAGTGTTATCATTGTTAGGGTAGCCTATTTTCCAGCAGTATCAGTAGGTATACAATCACAATTTTTATAAACCTACAGGTTCTTTTGCAGGTTACGTGAAGCACTGACCAGAGAGATCTGCCTGGTGAAACAAGCTCTAGAGTGGGGGGAGGATGGGACACCACCACATCATTGGGATCAATTGGTTGCTGTGAGGGGATCACTGTGTGACTTGAGACACAACCTTCACACCTTATTTAGTGAGTACAAATATCATAGTTCAAGTAGTTGTGTGTCAAGTAGCAATAAACGTAGTCACTGTTTTAAAAAATTTGCTATGGATAAATTTGTCGTGATTTCTGAAAGAAAAGTGAAAGTACTATCATCCTTCCAAAGAAATATAAGTTATACCAGATAAGTTTACTAGTTCAAACAACATCATGTTAGACAGTTAACTGGATTTAGATCAAGCAGAAATTAATTTAGTCTTTTATTATATATGTATGTCTGATGTGTCATTGTTCCCTAAGTAAAACTACTGTTTTTTTTATTAAATATATTCATTATGCTTATTTGTATAAGTATAAATTATATATTTATTTTATTACTTCATCATTCCTTAACCAGACTTGACATACTGGGGGGATATACAGCACAGTACGTGCTGCAGGTATATTACTATATTCTACTAGCCTATATATTATATTTTAAACTAAAATAGAGATTTTGTGGATAATGATGATGTCATTATCCACAAAATCTCTAAGAATGTAATTCAAATTTAGGTCATATTTTTATTTTTAATCATTATTGCTGTAGGATAATATAACTTAAAGTTACCCATGCATTTAAAACATTTATCTGTACTTATTAAGGTAGTTGCATCTGTAGGACAATGAATAACTACAAAGTTAGTAGTGTTGGTTCAATCAATGTATAGGGACTGGATAGATAGTGAATCACCTCACCTGATTGTATTACTAAACAAAAATTGAGAATTTAGTGCTACATCAAAAGTTTGGAATGTATCACCTGAGAAAGCGGCTGGTACTACCAGAGCATTATTTATAAAATGGGGGTAAAAAAGCTATTTTATTATTCAGTATATGCAATATTTTTCAGGTTATATGGATTATGCAGAAAAATTAGCAACAGTTGCAGCAGAAATATCATACCTATCTGGAAACATTGCAGCTTCAGATGCTATATGTGAAAGAATTGACCATGCATGCAGGTAATTAAATGAAAATATACAAAAAAAAGAGTTTATTAAAGCATGTTATGTTTTATGAGATATTTTACATTTTCATTTTATCTTTCTTTTTTATATTTAGTTGAGTGCTCAAAATTAACAAATTGCTTTATTTTTAAATATGCACATTAATATGTAAAACAACAATAGTCACTTCTTTTGACTTGCTAACATTGTAATAATGATAAATGTAACAAAATTTTATAAACAAATACTCTTATCCTTAATTGATATTGTGTGTATATACATATAGTGGCAGTAGTGTGTGTGTTGCAGAACTTGCAACACCCAGAAACAGCTGACACATGAACTGCAGCAGGAGAGCTTGGAGCTTCAGCAGCAGGCGATTATGAGCTCTCCTCAGCTGCAGGACAAACTGAAACATGAAGCCAAGAATGAGAAAAGCAAATTGAAGACTTAACACTATCAAATACTTCCAAATCATATTGTGGCCATATTGCAAATGACTAATGGGAAACCAGTCAGTGTAGAGTAGCTTGTGCATAAAATATTATTATATCAGATCATATTAATTTCTTACAAGCTATTATGAAATATTCAACTTGCCAATTGGTTTAATTTTTATACCAAATTATAGTAAAAGTATGATTTGCTATTTAAATATGAGAGAAACTTTGTATTCAAGAAAAATAATAGTATTAAAATTACTATAACAAATCTACACTCAAATTTTCGTGTATATCATTGTAGTTATTACTATACAATATGAAACTTTGAAGCAAATTCTTTTTTTATTCAATTAACACTTAATTTAAGAACCAATTAACCAGAAATCCAAACAAGTACTTTCTGCTTTCTATTACAGTTTACCATATAATCATAATTATTAACATTATGTAAACACATTGTAGTTTAAAAACATTTTTATTGAACATAGATTTCTTTGAACTATGATAAAATAACAGTTACTTATTAGTAAAATTTACTTTTATATTTATTCTTGTTACACACACAGGTGAAGCATTCACTTCTAGTAAATCTATGAACAGTGGCGGCGTAGCTTGGGTTGGCACCCGGGGCGTTTTTCTGTTGCCCACCCCCAAAATAAATGTCGCTATGTGATTAGAAAGTTCATGACTTAAATGATACATCTGTGTAAGCAGAGGCCTTTCCAAACTATCCGGATAACACTGCCCTACTATTTTTCTAAGCTATAGGACCATGGCTATTGGCTACTAAGCTGGGCGAGTGCTGTGTCACCCCTTGGTGCTTGCCGGGGCGGAACCCGCACCATCCTCACTTAACGCCGCCAGTGTTTATGAAAGCGGTAGCGTAATAACTTATGTATGTTTGGTTTTTCTATTGAATAAATTGTTCACAATATTAACAATTCGCTCATGATCTTCCTTTTCTTGATTTAACATTGAACGTTTATATTATAACTGATTTGTCGCGGTTTTTTTTTTCGATGTGACCATTTGTAGTACCTACCCTTAAAGGGTTTAAAAAAAGGGCGTATAAAATACTTGTCGCTATATAAACATGTTACGCAATAATTCCAAAATTAGGTGGCCAATCAATGTTTTAAAAGAATTCCAGTTTCTAGTAATGCATGGTCAATAATTATAAATATTCTGCAGTACAATACTCTGATGCCATTCGCGTTAAGTGCGCAAAGAACAATGGCGAAATAATTGTCGATAAAAGTCTAAAAGTGTCTACAATTGTCATTATTACAGAAATAAATTAAATAAATCCATTTTTTTTTAACTTATGCTAAAGGTCAATCTAAGTCTGGAAATAAAACCAATTTTTATTGAAATCTCCACTGACTGAAATTTTTATTTTCTCAGTTGAACTGACTTAGTGTTGCCATTTAATGAAATTAAATCTACTTTATACTTTATGTTACTCAAAGTACTTTGCCTATATTACATATTTTAGAAATGTATTTACGCATCAAATTATATGCAAAATATCGATAATATTTTTGCGCTAAGAATACTGCTATAATAATGACGTCGCCATAAGACGTGTTGAAATCGAAAAATAAATACGGATAAAAAAAAAGAAGACGTGTAAAATATGGAAGAAGAATTAGCGGTGGTGAGCAGAGGTCGAGATGGCTTAGTGGTCAGAGCGCCTGGAGTATTTATCCGGGAGGCGCAGGTTCGAATCCTGTTCGCGACCGTTTTCTTTTTCCATTTAATATAATAACTTTAGAGTTCGCTAAGCATGCGTTAATGCTTTTCAAAGATTTATCTTCAATTCGATATTCAACTAAAGTTACTAAATAAAGGTAAGATTATTTTAACTTTTTATGAGAAAATAAAATTTAAACAAAAGATAATAATGAAAAATGAGCTTATCCTAGTGGTTAAACCGTGCGTTTGTGTGTGTTTGTTTAGGGGACTATTTATTTATTTTTATTTATTTTATATTTAACCTTAATTAGAACGGCCGCAGGCCACTTACACTAATCAAGACAAACTTAATACATATATTAAAAAGACACAACTAGCACACAGACTTCTCACAGTACTCCAAACATACAGACACAATCGTCTTCCATCCATCCGCAAACAGGTCACAATCAGGATTTGCTTCCAAAAGAGCGTTGAGTGCGGTTAGAACCCGAGGAATGGGTGAATTAAGACGAGCTGCCGTGCGGGCTCTAGGTGGTGCAAGTAACCTGTGTTTTCTTACACGCCGGTAATTATCGGGCACAAACAACCTGCATATATTTTCGTGAAGCTCTGGGGCTTCAATTTTACCTAATAGAATCTTACACATTGTTCTGATCTGATCGTGGTTTCTCCTCACCTCTAGTGAGTTATATCCCAGGCTACCCAGGAGGTATTTTGTGGGATACATATAGGGATAGTATCCGTTTGTTCTTTTGTACAAAAACCTCAGGAAAGCCTTCTGAACCTTCTCTAGTAAGAGGACGTAGGTTGTTTCATGGGGATTCCAAACGCAGGCACTGGATTCTAGTTTACTACGAACCAGTGAGTTATAGAGTATTTTAACCACGTCATTACCACGGAAGTTTTTAGCATTCCTAAGGATAAAACCAAGTCGTCTGAAGGAGTCCTTAGCAGTTAAGATCATATGATCATGAAACGTGAGCCCCGGATCAAATGTTACGCCTAAGTCTTTGATGTGGGTCGATCTGGTAATAGAATTACCGTGTAGGTGATAATCATAACATATCGGGCGCCTTTTCCGTCCAAAGCTCATAGCAAAACATTTGGAGTAATTAAATATCATTTTTGAATCCACAGCCCACTTGTTTATCGCTTCAATATCGCACTGAAGAGCTTGACAGTCAGATTCAGAACTGATATCGCAGAACAGCTTTAAATCATCTGCATAGAGCAGACATTTTGCGTGCGTGAGTACTGTTGGCAAGTCGTTGATCATTATAAGGAATAGCAAGGGTCCGAGTACTGAGCCTTGACTCACTCCGGAACGCGTATGGTATGGTTTTGATTCATAAAGACCAATCTTGACATACTGCTGACGGTCGCGAAGATAGTCTGCCAATAGATAAAGTAGTTTTGGAGCTAATCCAATGGCGCAAAGTTTAGTCAGCAGTATGTCATTATTGACCCTATCGAAGGCTTTTTTTAGGTCAAAATATAGAACATCCACCTGGCTACCTCGGTCTATTCTTGCGGATATGAAGTCAACTAGTGATAATAAGTTGGTATTAACTGAGCGCTTTGACCTAAAACCATGCTGCTCATCGCAAAGGTATTTATTAACCTGCGAGTATATATAATTATGTATTATGTTCTCAAAAACTTTGGCCGGTGATGATAGGATTGCAATAGGGCGATATTGTTCGACAGAGGTGTGATTGCTATTTTTAGGTATTGGCGTGACTCTTGAGAGCTTCCATTGAGATGGGTATACCCCAGTTCTTAAGGATAAATTAAAAATGTGATAAAGTGGGAGACAAAAATATTTTTTGCCACGTTTTAGTATAAGGGGTGTAACCTTATCGGGACCCGTTGCACTACTACCTTTTAATTTGTTTATACTAGACATCACATCATGTGGGGTGAAGTCTTTTATGTTTATATAGTTACTAGCACTAACCACAAGGCTGTTTACACGTTGAGCATCAAGAGATGGTATTTCGTCAAGAAAAACACTTGAGAAATAATTTGCGAATGTCTCTGCTGCTTGTACACCACTGAACGTTTCCTCGTTGTAGGTGACAAAGGGTTCAAAACCACCTTTCGTCCGCAAGTTTGAGACATATTTCCAAAACTTAATTGGGTTCGTTTTTAGCTCATTTTCAATGGTGTCAGTGTATGTGTTGTATGCAGTTTTGACTCTAACCTTAAGATAAGCCCTCATGTTCGAAAAAAGTTTGTAGGTTTCGATACATTTATCGCGTTTCCAAGCTGCATGAAGTTTTAACTTACGCGGTATATCCTTAATAATGTCCTTAGTAAACCACACCGGATATCGCCTGTTTTTATTTTTAGGTCTTTTATGTTTAGGCATTGATAGATCAAAAATGTTATAAATCAGTTCGTAAAAATACTCGGTGGCACGATATACATTATTACATTCAAGAACTTTGTCCCATGACTGTTCGGAAAGCAATTTAAATAGAAGTTCATAGTCACATCTTTTGAAATCCCAATCTCTAGTGGTATCGATGTTACTGGGATCGATTAGATCAGAACAGTGTGCAGTGTCAACTCTTACCTCAATCTCCAGTGGCGGATGATAAGCGTCGGGATATACAATACCATCGGTAGCAGTAACATTAGCATCGCGCACATCTTCACTCTCCCGGACCAGAATTATATCTAGCATACCTCCATGCAAATTCATCACTGTATTCTTCTCGTTCAAGCTACAAAATGACATAAAATAACAATAGTAATTTTTAATAACTATGGTTGCACTATTTAAGTTTATATCACCGATAATTAACACAATTCCTCTAATATCGTTTATAAAGGTTTCGATTTTGTTAAACCATTGCATATAGTCTTCGTTTGTAGCACTAGGTTTGATATACACTACACAGATATATATGGAGCGGCCACCCCATGAGAAACTCGCCCATAGATCCTCGCCATTATCCGTTTCAAAATCAGGACGACGACGCAGCACAATGGGTGTACGCGCTGCGAGTAAGACCCCTCCACATGGTGATACCCTATCGCGACGTAACACAGCCCAGTCTTCTGATAAGAGTTCCATATCGTTGACAGAGTCGTCCAGAAATGTCTCTGTGGCTGCAACAATGCTATGCTCCAGAAGCGATAAGTTGTTTCTCCACATATTTAGCTTGGTTTTAATCCCTCTGACGTTCTGATAGAAAAGGTGTAGATCAAGGGTTTTATTGGACACTTGTTTCTTCGCGAAAGGGCTGAGAAGGTTTTGTAGGCTCGTTTACTGGTTTATTCCTGGTCACCGATGCTGACTTCTTGAAATTTATCCAGGCTTTAATTCTGGCATTGATGGGCCATACCTCTGACGAGTAACATCTCTCATAACAATCGATTGGAACCCCGATTTTAAACGATTTGTAATGTCCTTTAGTAGTCAACTCATCGACCGTACAAGTGTCGCTATTGCATAAGCTGTGAAGGTATTTGCGAACTTCTTCAGCACTAGACTGCATGTTCCAGAGATGTAGGTACTTGCGTGGTTCGACGGCCTTTAGAGATGTTACATCAGGTCCCGCTGCACCGCGTAGAAAACTTATACGATGGGTCCGCTTCTTAACGACTTCCGTCCATGGCTGGGTATTTATTTCCTTAGAGCAGATGAGACTATTCTGTTCATTTGTGAAATTGCCTCCGGTTGCATTGAGGTGACAAGATGAACTGCACAGGGTAACGAGTTCAGGAGACAACTCAGTCGCTGAGTGTTGGCTTTTATCCTGAGCCGGACTTATAACGGACTTATTTGAGCACTCTTTTTGCTCAGACTGGTTTACCTTAGATCTCAATTCTGTAATGGCCACTTGCATGAAGCTGTTTTGGGTCTTAATTAACTTTATTGTTTCTTTAAGCTCTTTGTGCTCTTGTACAAGGTCCTGGTATTGGCTCTTTCCGACATTTAAGGATTCTTTAACTATTTTCAGTTCCTCTCTAACTGATCCTAGTTCCTCACTAATTAACATACCTATAGTGTCGTTTAGTTTAATTAGAAGAGTGCTTAACTCATTCTGTATAACGCTTTCAACGATAATGCGGACCTCCTCGGTTGTGACGGGAGAGCAGATAGAATTTGGAGGCAAGTGTAATGTCTGCCTCTTAGGTCCCCTGACTGTGACATTAGAATTAAATCGAACCGGCGTGTTATCGTCTCTAGGATGCTTTGGACTATTGCTTGAACACGCTGGACAAGCCCAATTCTTCGAGGCACAAGGCGCTACTTCGCAGTTTGATAAGCAAGCGTGATGAAATGCTTTTCTACACAGAGTACAACTGAGGTATTTTTCGTCATCAGCTCCGCCAATGCAGCATCCCCATACCAGCAATGTTTTAACCTGCTCAGACATACCAGCAATATCTTAGTTATGAAATTGATTTTTATTTTATTTTTATTGCTGTTAGTCGGTGTTTGTAAATTTTTACAGAACACTAGCTGTGCAAGTGTGCACTTGAATGATGAACTTCGTGCGATGTCGCGTCCAAAAGGTCGTAAGCGCCGTGTAATACGCGTCACTTACGCGTTTTTAACAGATACTGCTTTCGAACAAATGTTTTTATCGGATATCTTTGGAAATATTATTTAAAATGGTGTTATTTACTATATCCACTATTTATGCACTATTCTCCAATGGTCACACTATAGTAGAACTGTCTGGTAATGCAGATGTACAAAAGATTTACAAAAAACTTCACTTTAAACAACTAATTTATATAATTTAGAAAGGGAGATGCTAGCTGCCTGCTTACTACTTGCTTGCACGTATCCTACGTACTACGTACTATCCTACTATATAATCATAAATCGAGTATGGCAACAATGCTGACTGTCAGTCTTTTAGGACTGAGGTCCACAGATTAGTAATACGAAGCTTACGTTAACTACATACATAGATCTGTGTTATCGTAAGAATTATTTTCATCTGAACTTTCGACGTCACGTCGCAACCCAACAACACCAGCTAATTTCTTATAACTAAGTTTAATCAGTCCGTGGTTTATTTTGCTCTAACAATGCTTTGTTTGATTTTCTAAGTTGACTAGACATAATCTCCGAGACTTAGTAATATATTTAATTACAGACTTATTTTTATAGTAAACCTTGAAATAAAGCTGTTCAGGGATTCAAACTTAATACTTTTTTTTTTCATAAGCCGCAAAGGAAATTTCAAAGAAATAATTGTGTAGGCGTTCGCCATAGTAAACAAATGTACTTCGAACATTATTGTAGTTATCTACTTCCAAATAACTACATTATTTTTGTATAATAACTTTCGTGAGACACATTCATATTCATTTCACTGGTTATATGTCAAATATTGCTGCGGGGGTAGCGCATGACTAAAGCGTCCAATCGGGATTGAAACTAGTCGGGTAACCCCGAAAAATACACATTAAATACCGGTGAACAATAATTACAATATTATTCAATAATTAATTGTCATACCTGGATGTTTAAAAGCTGGCATCTTTGTTAAGATGTGTCTCAATGTCCACGCGGCAGATAGGGCAGTGCTTATTAGTGCTGAGCCACTGATCCACACATTCCATGTGAAACAGGTGCATGCATGGTAACCGCCTGAAATTCATACAAAGTTGGGACTAGAACTGAGCTTCTATGGATATTGTTATATTGGATATTAGGGATATTATGTAGATAATACAGTTAACTTTATATATTCAAGCTTCTGCTTATCTATCTAACATAAATTATGTAGATAATACAGTTAACTTTATATATTCAAGCTTCTGATCATCTATCTAACATAAATATCTAAGGTCCTAATTTATTAGGTAATTTCCTTTGAAAAACGTAATACATAAGTCAAATACATTCACTTAAGCTAAGAATTAAATGGTTATAACAAATTATTTGTAATTAACACAGTAGCAAGACGAAAACTGCTCCTAGGACGGCGAAAATTAAGAAAAAAATAAAATTATTGTCAAAATTTGAATTATGGCCTAAATGAATCCTTATCACTTACACATTGACCCCTTAAAAGGAAATTACCTAATAAATTAGGGCCTTATATATATATATATGTGTGTGTGTGTTACATCTAAGCGATATGATAGCATATGAACGTGATAGACTCCGTAAAACGTTAAAACAAAAAAGAAACGAGTATTAATTGATACGGAATAACAAACCTGCAGTCAGAGTCCACCTCGAAGATGGAAAGGCATATGGTGCACTTCTCATCGAGATGGTTGTGTGCGGGGCGGTAGGCGTGGCGGTATGTGTTGCGCTCGATGACGGCGGAGGAGGCGCCCCGCCCGCGCCACGCGCGCCTCTCCGCCTCCTCCGCCACCTCCACCGCGTGCACCATCGCCGCGGCCAGGGAGCCCGTGCCCTGGAACACCACACGACACGGCGGTTTATAGGTAAACGTGCTCTTGGTGCTTCCACTCGGAGGCCACACCTATTGCTTTTTCAATGTTTTACATTGAAGTAAATATGTTCAAAGCCGCACTCGCAGGAACTCTATTTGATGGGTATTGGTTCTGACACCTATACATCTACGCATGCATCACATTGAGCGACGTATTTGAGAATGTCTATTTTTAAATATAATTTATAAATATATAGGAAATGGAATCAAATTATATATATATTTATATTATATATATATTCTTATTGAATGTAGAGTAAGAATATAATGTTGATTCCTTTTCCTAGTTGAAGAGGTTGTATAAAAACACAATCATATATGTAATAGGTATTTACAAAATTAAATAAATACATTGGAAACACTACTCAAAAACATCTAATATATTTACACTGCACATTTTAATATACTTGTTGTGCATTGGAAACGTACCACATCGCGTCACCCGTTCCTATTGTTTTACAAACATACACATTGCCAGAGTAGGTAATTTGATACGTTATAACTTTTTAAATAAAGGCGATAATGAATAATCTTACCATGAACGACGGCTGGATAGATATGTGGAGGTGCGGCGGAGACGGATGCATCTGCATATAGTGGTGCATGTGGTGGTGAATGTGTTGCCTGTCACTGAAACAGTCATCACCACTATTATGAGACATTTATATAAAGTCGACTACAATGTAAGTGAACAACGAAGTTACAGAAGTGTTTATAGTTTGTCAATTATTTATCTTTTCTATATGACGGTGCAGAAAAAACTAAAGAAAGTACTAAAATTGTTGTTGATAATTTCAATTGTAGGTACCATCGAAGAAAGTTTGTTGGACAAAGTATTCGAAGCAAGATTTGAGTAGAGACGTAAATTGGTAGATTGGTACATGTATACATTGCCAAATTCAGTAGATAAGGGCGATGCGATACCTCGTGGCCGCGGCGCTTTGCGCGCGGTTCGCTGCAAACGCCCGGCTCGCCGCCCGTCGCCGCCTAGAAGCGTATACATTTGTTCTCGCCGCGCGAATGTTGGATTACAGCAAATTTGTCGTAGTAGACTATCGACATTTTGTTAAGGAGATGTAATACCGGGTTATACAGTCTTTGTAAATTGCAGGCAAGTTTTATAGCGATCCAAGGAGATAAAATCTGATAGGCGACAACACATTAGTCCAATTAGCACACGCGCTGTATATGTAGGTAAACACTGCCATCGTTATAAGGCTTCTCGAACAGTTTTCATGAATAATTTTTCAGCAGCATCTTTTGAAAAACTGATAATGTCTAAAATTATATAGTATTATAATTATCAGTGGCGTGCCTACGGTTTCAAAATAAGGCAAGCACAATAAAATTTTAACCGATTTCAAAAAAAGAAAGTTCAGTTTTTGACTGAGTATGTAGGTACCTACGTATGTATCATCGCAATTTTCTCATAAACTACTGGTTAGGTACAATAAATTAAAAGTGAATTCATCCGTCTTCTTCTCGGCCCCGGTTTGTCACTTTCCTGATGCTGCATATGCTTTTCTAAAACGACATCGTATTTTGAAATTAACGAGACCAGTTCAAAAAAAATTGCCTTTATTTAATGAAGTTTTGGACTCATCGTGTCTTCTTATAGGAAGTTCCTGTTGTGCTAAATGACAAACAATATCGACTAATCTTTGAAATACACTACGGTTGTTATCAACGCGCGTGTTATATTTTGAAATTTCCTCAGATAACTGGCGTGATATAGATGTCTCAATTCGTTGTTTACCAAAATTACCGAAAGAAACCATTGCACACAGGTGTTTATGGGAATTTGCGTGCCTTTTCATGGCGCCAGATATGTTATTTAAATCATTATAACCAGATATATTCGGAATCTTCATTCGAAAAAAATATGCAGCACCAGCAATACAATTTATTAGTGTGCGAACAGCCAACAATCCAACTAGTTTTATACACTAATCTATAAAATTTTCGTTTATGCGATTTACTAGTCTGAGAAATACACAGATTAAGCGTCGGTTTTAATGAAGAAATTAACTGTTTTTTCTGAGCAAAGTTTAAAGATTTTACCTTATCTTCGCCAATCAAAACTTGAACGCATTTTAAATCCTCACAAGGTACAATTACCTCCATTGTAAGTCACCAAAACAATTCTATCACTGAGAAAACCTAAGAAAACACACAAAAAACTTTAACAACAAAACTTTTCCTACTCAAGCAAATGAAACTGAAGTGAGTTGCACTCGGTACTTACGCAGAGTTGCAGTGTTGTCATTTAGGCAAAAAAAGTCGCCAGGTATATGAAAAATCTAGCTAGATGTCGCAATAGGGTATTTGACACTGATGGAAATAAAATATGAAACTTAGCTATAATGATAGAATGTATTTTATTTGACTCTTTGGTATTTTTGAAAATAATATTAATAACTCGTAAATACATTTAATTCGATAAACAAATTCATAATTTTTAATCTATGTGTCACGTGACTCGAAACTATTAATTATTTTAAAAAGTCACTAGTTTTTATTGTTGCTAAATCTTAAAAAATGTCTCCAAACTCGTTAAAAATCTCCAAGATCTCACAACGTCGTTAAAACGGCAACACTGCAGAGTTGGCAAGGTGTGCATACGCGTGCAACTTCATAGGCATGCCCGGCTTAAATCTTCCATACTGATCGATTTGTAGACGCACAAGGTATGTACTCGTTATACGGCACATCGCCATAAGTGCGAAAGTGACAGAGATAGTATTTGAAAGCCCGGTAAAAGCCCGTACGTGTAAGCGAGATAGCTATATGTAGATGCTGCAAATGCGAAACTCTGCGCGCGAACAATCGCGATGTGTAGTAATGTGGCATTGGTAGATACTTTGTGTTATTGTGATAAGAATTAAGCGCGCGAACTTTTAAATAGTTCGGTCTTGATATTGATTCTCTATCGAGCATTTTAGTAAGGCTTTTGGGCTTATATGAAGGTACCGCCACTGATAATTATGTAGTATATGAGTTATAATAGCGAGATATAAATCGTTTTTTTTTTATATTCAGCCCGTGTGCTAGTTCGTTGATTTGAGTCGGTGATGAGATATAGGCAGAAGCAGTTCTTATATCAATGTCCAAAATATATAAAAAGACTCACAGCATCATAGGCGGCGGAGGACCTCCTCCGAGATCACGTTGCTCCAACTCATCAGGAAACTGGAATTTAGAAAATATTCCATTAATGTAATACACTGCTTGATTTCCGAGATTCCCTTTTCTCTGAAGGTGTCCAGATGTGCCCTCCTTAAAGGGAATCAAACCCAAGATGTTCAAAAATCTAACCAAATACAAAAGAACAGCAATTTATCGAATTATATCCTTAAACAAAATAACAGAAAATATCTTATTTAAGAAATAAATGAATATGTTTTAATACAGCGAGCACTGTGGTGGGAGGCAGCGGCACAGGCGGGAACTGTGCAAAACCGGGACCGAAGCCTCCGCTCATATCGCCCATCATGCTGCGGCGCTGTAGCTCCTGTAAACATGGGCGACGAACTCTTAAAAATTAAAAATATAAGCACTAAATAATAAAAACTGGTAACTAACTTCTAAGCGTCTAAGACCAAAACGTTTTTTCTTTCTTTAATGAATAGGTACATTTTACGCGGCCTCGGCGTCAGCAAATCATATCCCCCATTCAAAAGACAGATAACTAAATCTAAAAATAGCTTGTTATGTCTCTGTCTCCTCAATCCATTAGGTACTATATGTGAAATTTAAAGGCACAAATTGGAATACTTTTCACATTAGTCGTAATTAACAAAATCGTAGTATAATACACTAACTTATCCTAATAGATATACCTATTGCACATGTGAGATTCTGCATTTTTATTTTAGTAACTCACCATAACATGGTGTTGCCTTTGCCAAAGTCGCTCGTGAACAAGATACGGCGGGGCGACGGACATACCATCTCGGCGACGTTCACCCACTACACAAAATGTTAAATTACAAACATTAGGTAGATTTCTAAAACAAGCTCTTTACTAATTGAACTGAATATCTATCATAAAAAATATAAAGGAAGGAAAAGGAAAGAGGTACTAACTGTGTGCAGGCGGCGCGTGGTGATGATGGTGGTGCGCGGGATGCGCGTGCGGCGGCTGGTGCGCGTGGTGCGGCGGGTGCGGCGGCGCGCCGCAGCAGGCGCAGCCCGCGTGCCCGCAGCAGCAGCGCCGGCACCCGCCGCACGCGCCCACGCGGACCCTAACCGGCCACATACAAACAATCTCACAACTGCTTATAATACTTGTTTATATGGATCGATCCTTTCAGGATACTTCTCTAATTCACTACTAATCAATCACTCAACTCCCGGTATATCTGAATTCTATCGCTGGGTTTCACCCATAGAAATAAGAATGGACGAGAAATGTTAAGTGGGCGTGTCCGCGTGATCGCGATAAGAGCAATTTGCGCACGTCGGGAAAAATGGCCGTTTCAATAGATCAGTTCACATTTGACCACATTCGTGAAATGTTGTTGTACGGTGATATACTGCAAAAATCTAAGTGATTTTAATACCTTTATTATGGAAGGTATCACGTATGATATATAATTACACGAATTTTGTTGTAATTAACTACATTAACAATTAATAATGTTATTTTACTAAGTTACATTTGCCTTGATGGAACAAGACGACATTCGTATTTTTGTACGAAATACATACTTCTTATCTACTAATTAAACTAGCAATCGATCAATAAAAAACGTAATATAAAGAACTGCGACCGATACTCTCAATAAACACACGCGTCGCGTGGTACGATCGGTATTTTGAAAATTTGAATAGAGAATCGTTGGTGATGTGATCGTGCAGACTGCAGACGGTAATACTTTTATCGATAATCTACGATAGTAACCGTAGAATATTGATGATATGTATTACTTTTTTATGAATAAGTTGTATTATTCTATACTAATACTGTAAAGCGGAAGAGTGTTTTTGTTTGTATTTTTGTTTTACAACGCTAATCTCTGGAACTGCCATACGGATTTCAATTTATTTATTTTATATTATAGTTAGATTTGTGAGAAATAGTATAGTCTTTCTATCATTCGGATACACCTCCCAGATAGTCTTAAATATCTAATAATAATAATTAATCTGTGAATTATTTCCTATTTGTTGGTGCTAAGTAGGTAATTATAGTATAATTATACGCGGGTGAAACTGCGGGGTACAGTTATTACCAATATATTACTATTACATCTATATTTATATATATATAAAGTAAGAAACTGACTGGCTGACTGATTCACTGACTGACTGATCGATGAACGCACACTGAAACCGCTCGATCTAGAAGCATGAAATTTTGCACAAATTTTTCTTAAATGACGTGTGCACTAGGAAGGGATTTTTGGAAATTCGTCCTCTAAGGGGTTAAATTGAGTTTGTATGAAACTTCTTAATTTTTCTAATCTCCGAAATGGATGAACCTATTTTGACGGGGCTTCCACGGGCAGATAGCTCATGTTATAAGGAGTAACTTAGGCTACATTTATTTTAGAAAACGAATTAGGGTTGAGCGCCAAAAAATCTGTGACCGCCACTTCGTCTGCTTAAAGAAATATACCTATATTACGTACTAACGTACAAAACTAAAAATCATGGAAGACAAACAAGGGGACATGGACTGCCATGGTATGCTTTATGTATATAAATAATAATTAAAGAAATATTTCTTTAATTATTATTTATATACATATAATATGTACAATAGGCGATGTTATCGCTAGTAACGTAATAATTAAAGAAATATTTCTTTAATTATTATTTATATACATAAAGCATACCATGGCAGTCCATGTCCCCTTGTTTGTCTTCCATGATTTTTAGTTTTGTACGTTAGTACGTAATATAGGTATATTTATTTAAGCAGACGAAGTGGCGGTCACAGATTTTTTGGCGCTCAACCCTAATTCGTAATAATCGTAATAATCAAATAAAAATAATACCTATTGAAAAATATCCATCTTGTAAACCATTTTACAATTAAGTAGAGTCATTTTAAAAAGATACGTCAATATAATATGTACAATAGGCGATGTTATCGCTAGTAACGTTCTCTGAAGGACAACTTTTGGATGAACAAAACTAAAAATCATGGAAGACAAACAAGGGGACATGGACTGCCATGGTATGCTTTATGTATATAAATAATAATTAAAGAAATATTTCTTTAATTATTACGTTACTAGCGATAACATCGCCTATTGTACATATTATATTGACGTATCTTTTTAAAATGACTCTACTTAATTGTAAAATGGTTTACAAGATGGATATTTTTCAATAGGTATTATTTTTATTTGATTTGTAATTCTTTTTAGTAATTACATAGTCATTTTATTAAGTTAATTTATACCCTCTATCATTTTAAACATTTAAATTATGATTGAAACTGAAAACGGAAACTATTGTGAATCAAGCACACTATATATTTCAATAATGTTATATAGAATATCGATAACAATTATCGACAATTACATGGTCTATTTGAATTAAATATTTTTACGTTGGCAGTACCTACGATCGGCATGATTGGCTACTAACATTGTGGATTTGGTTTATTTAGCGTGAGTAGCCAATTATAATATTATAATGCTCATTGTATAGAGGGGCAAAGTGATCGCTACGTTCTCGTACATTTCGAAACACGTAACATATCTCCTTCCTTCTAATATCTTTTGTTTCACCTTACCAAATGCTATAATATGGAGAGTGATTTTTTTAAGTGGATGTGGATGGCCTTATCCAAAACTATAAGGAATAGCGAAAAGTATTCAATATCTCAACTCAAATAATCTTCCCAGAATTTGATCCTTCTTAGCAACTCATTGTTGTTTTCCAAAATCAACGGGTTTGATTCCTGGCTGGGAATATTGATTATTCAAAAAACTGTAGCGACCAAAACCGCTACGACATCGGCTGCCGCTTATGAACTATGCCTAAAACAACATTATATATATATGCCAATTTCAAAACGAAATTTACGCGTGTTTGCCAATGGTACGGGCCTATCATGTAATAGTCCAACGCGTGACTGACCTGGTTCGCACTAGATGTGCATGTGGCGGCAGTTCGTTGTGCGTGAGGTGCGGCGGGTAGCTGCCCCGGCGCGGCATGCCGAGCAACGTGCGGGCGCTGCCCACCCAGCCCGCGCCCGGCGGCTCCAGCGCCGTGGGCTGGTTGCCCGGGGTAGTCTGCGTCTCGCCCGAAGTGTAGCCTACGCGCCCAGGAGAACCCGTCAGGTCGATCACCTCTTGTTGCTACGATAAGTATTCAATTGTTAGTAATTTTTACCCGAATCCGCCAGACTGAGGTTATTATTTATGCTTGAGCACGGCCTGCCCAAGCTATTGGTCTGTAGTTGTACCCGTGCCATATTAATAAAGAAAATTAAAAAAAAATGATGATCATGTGGAATTACTAAAAACTTATACGGTAATTTAACAGCCAAATATTCACTTCGAAACATTAGCGGGTTTTTCAGAATAAACGCCAAATGGCTCTAAGAATTAGTGTTTGCGAACTTCTAAGCCATTTTTGGTGGTTAACCACTTTCCTTTTGGTAGGTTGGTTTGGCTGGGCCTACCTTAGACCATTGTTTACGAAGAGGTAACAAGATAAATCTACAATAATCTAAAAATTTGGCCCTCCCTAAGAAGAAATCGTTGCCACGCCTATGGTCAGCTTTACCAACCCGACCTTATTCGAACGACGCAACACACATGTTTCCCACGGTTACGGCCTATCTGCATATGTGTAATATTTTTTGTGTGATTGTGTAACAAAATATTAGTACTTTGAAATTTGAAAACACTTACTGCATTAGAATCGTCTCCAACAAGCATAACGCCATCGTCGGAACTGGAGTCGGAGACCCAATCCAATTGCAAGTCGGGCGCCGATAGCACGTTACCAGGCGCCGATGATTCGTTAGCTTGCGTCTCCTGGGTTGCACAAGAAAAAATATTTTAGGTTTTACGCATCATTCAAAAGTTGGAAAAACCATAGGTATTTTTTTCTCAATCAATATGTTGTGAGTAAAACGCATACCTGATTTTTTGGTAATCTGTTTTCAACTGCTTGTCTGCCCGAACTGGTACCTGGCTGAGGAGATGTTCCTTTTGCCGTTCGGTCGCCGCCACCATCAACTTTACAGCACCTTCTTGAATTGTCAAGTTCTTGCTTCACGTCAACATTTTCAGTGATATTTCCATTTGTTGCATCAGGCTCGGTCTTAACTTGACATGGTTCTACAACTTCTGCTTTGATGGCACTTCCCGAGGCCATGTTTTCCGCTTTTGATGGCTCCTGTTTAATAACAGCCGGCTGGGTACCGGGCTCCTCCTTCACTTTTATGATAAAACCTGATGCCTCACCCCCACTAGCAGTATTAGAACCCTGGTTGGTAGTCCTGTTTGTTTGAGATCCATTTTGTTGTGTTTGATTTGGACTATGACACTCTTCACTATGATTAATCCCAGGCTGTGACAAACCACCATTGAAACTTACTTTGCATCCACAATTACTGCGAGGTGCACAATTTGTATTTTCTTGCTTTATTTGTATCTTTACCCCAGTAACATTTTGAGTTTGTATATTGTTGTTCTCGCTTTGCCTTCGCTGATCTACGGTTTGCAAGAGTAGATTGCTGAGATTTGGTACAGTGGCATTTGTGCTCCTAGTAGATTGATTGCCAGGTTCACTTTTAATCTCAACTCTTGGTGTATCTCCAGATCGACCGCAATTCCCACCAACTCCACCATTTTCATTACCATTTGCAGCCTGGTGCCCAGCACCATTGTCACATTGTTTTTTTCTGGGTGAAGACACATTATCTTCTTCTTCTGAGCTTACTTCTATAAAATTTGGTACCTCGTTCTCTTTTGATAGTCGTCTCCGTGGCGAGATGTTGAGTTTACGACTAGGCCGTTCCAAGCCATTCGGCTGATTAGCAGGCTCTCCGGTGGCTGTGCCTTGATTATAAACATTTGGCCTTGGATTCAAATATTCATATTCCGCCTGATTATCAGGCATGTGAGCTCCATTAGACATCGCAAAACTTAATGGATGAGATAAAAAGTTCCTATTGTCACTCAGGACTATTACATTGTTGTGATATGGATTTGCATATTCCCTTTGAGGCTGGATTCCTGTGTAGTGTCCATAGTTAGGATAGAAGAAGCTATGCTGGTTTAGAGAGTGTGGTTTAGGTTGATAACGGATGTTTATATCGGGGATCCTCCTTTGGCCACTGGCATCAGTGGTGTCAGGATTATTTCCACCAAAAGAGTAATCAAGTGTTGAGCTTGAGCTATCAGGTAAGGGCTGATACTCTTCAGGAACAGGAGTACGAGAGTCAGCAGGGTGTGTGAGTGAAGATATGTTTACTTCATATGGTTGGTCTGGAGTTGTAGAGTTAACATAATTTGATGAAACGGGTTTTGGTGTTTGTCCATTTGTATTTGTTTCGGTTGCAGCTGAGATATTTTCAAGTGGTTCAGACGTTGTAGGCAGCACTTCTACTTCATCATCACTTTCTGCAAACAGTGCATCACACTCCATTTGTTCTGCAATAATATTAAAGTAAGAAGATGAGATGGGCATGATTATGCTGAGTTCATATTACACTTTTATATATTTTTATAATATCTATTACTCTTTCCTAAAGTTTTGTTTAATAGTTTATTGAACAGATATTCATATATTTGTATATTCTTGAACAGATGGTAGTTATCTATACTAATGTTATAAAGCAGAAGCGTTTTTAATTTGTTTGTTTAAACACACTAATCCCTGAAACTACCAATCGTATTTAAAAAAATATTTTTTTATATGATAGCCAGGTTCTTGAGGAGTATAATATAGGCTACATCTCATTGATTTTAGTTAAAAGCGCTCCCGAAGCTCCGGTTAGCGATAGTTCTACAAAAAAATTAGACCTTAATACATCTTTGAAAAAAGTTCACAATACCATATGCCTATTTTTTATACATAAGCTTTCAAAAATACCCCATGTGTATGAATATGAAATATGAATAAAATATCCAAAATACAACTCGGAGATGAAATATGAATTAAAAGTTATAATATTAAATGGAAAAAGAATACGCAATGGATAAAGGTATCACATAATGAATTATTTCAAGGACATATGGTTCATATTTGAAGGGTATTAAGTAGTTTGTTTTAAATGAAATGTAGTAAGTGTAGCATGGACTAATTATAAAGAGGATGTGGCTTAAACAACTGTGCACCGTGATTTTAAGTGAGTCCTGATGTCATCCAAGTGGGTGTGACCAAGTCAAGTCACATCCACTCATGCTCAGTCTGCCAGCAGTCATCCTGTGCATACTCATATTACTTCTATAGTTTTTCTTATGACATTTGAAACGTTTATATCACAATAGCTAAAAATGTTATAGAAAATTATTTTTCAGTTGATAATCAAACATATTAATATAACTAGACTTAACACTATAAACTAACTTAAAGCTAATTTTGCCAAAAAAGTATAGTATTAAGATTTATCATTTCAAATTTTCATACGATAGAATATTCATTAACCGCTATCTACAGAGCAGAGAAGGCAATCCTTTAATAGACCAAATCACACTGAAAATCCAATTTTCATAACGAAGTTTTGATAATGATATTTCATTTTGTTCACTTTTTTTAATGGACTTGAATACAATCACAACAAATATATAATTATTTTTTAGCAGTGTGAATACTTATTTCTTGATATAGTGTAGAGACACTAGAGACATCTAGCGTAATTTATCGTAATTACGTAATAATGAAGTATATTGTGACTTTCAGTTTTCCCTATTCACCGCTAGGTGGAGAATGAAGAAGTGGTTGTCGCTTGACGGCCCCCCTGGCAACCCTGCAAATTGTCATGCACTGTTTCATTAGAAAAGTCCCTTAGAACATATCCTCTTTATAATTGCTTCATGGTCAGAGCTATGTATGGCCTTAAAAGCACAGACAGCTGTCAACCATTCTTTATACATCTAAAAATTCTTACCCTATCATCGTTGTACATATACAAAACAAATTTGTCAAATCTAACATCTCCTTATAAAATAAAAGCTATTACTCAATGAAGAACTATTGAACAACAATTCTATAACTACTGCTTCAGAAAAAAAAGAGTTCAAAATAGTTTTCAGTTTTTTTATAATTGGTTTTGAATTTGTAATTTTTCATACATTATATCATTTTGAAGAGTTTGGAAGCTAAACAAGTCTTTTGTATATCTATGCTATGAATTTATGTTTATGGGAATGCAATAAAAATTATTTGGTCCAAATACAACTACAAACTATAAAGACCCTTCCGCTCAGCCACATACAAAATTATACTTCATAACAATAGAAATCTATTGTGTCTGCAAATTAGAGAGCCAACGGCTTAAGGCGATAATTCAGGTAATTAAAAAAAAACTTAACTTATATTTTAGGTATTTCCTCATCATACTGATGATGATTTTTTCTTTTAATGTTGCTAACTTTCATTTATTTAAATATTATAAAAGTATTTTACATAGTACATAATATTAAACTATATATATATATATATATAGACCTTTTCTTATATTAAAATACTGGTCTAGAGAACTTGTACTAACATTTGAAAGAAAGTGTACCTTCACCATACCTTATTCAGGACCTAGCTGACTTAATCACTCATGTCATGTACGGACATAGTTGGTAGGAACACAATCATAATTTTTTACTTTGAAGAAAACAGTATCTTAACACAGCCATTGAGTGAATGACATAATTAAAACATCTTAGAATACCATTACAATAAACTGCTAATAAAATCTGACTATATTTACCATTCGTCTGTTGATTGTCCGAAGTTGTGGATGTAAACACAGTATCCAGGATGGCTGCCAGAGATGATGGGCCAGCAATATCCCAAGATGACGATGACTGCTCGCCCTCGTAGCCCTTCTCAGTCATTTTATTAATACTAATATTGTTCCATAACGTTATCGCTAAGATTATACATACAAGGTAATTCCGTAACTCTTGCAATTGTCAACACTCAACATCCGACTTACAGAAGTCATGATCACTTATTTTTAACCATGTTCATGTATTTGAATTAATTTGAAATAACACAAGATATAATTGTCCAGACTACATGAGTGCTGTGGGTAAAATCTATTATAAAAACAGAAAGAAAACTTGTCTTGAATTGTCTAATTTATGCTACGATTTTTTTAATACGTACAACTTGCGAGTGTCAGAGTGCCCAGTGACAAGGTACAAGTTTGACATATTCTACTAATAATTTTTTCTAAATATTGAACTTATAGTATATTTTTTTAGTCGATTATACTTTAAGCTTTACAGTTGTCCTAATATTATAAATTTGAATACAACTCTGCCCCTCTGTTTGTTTGTTACGGCTTCACGCCTAAATAACTGAACTATTTTTGATGAATTTGGTTATACAAGCTGTGGTTCTAGACAGTGGCCCAATTGAAAGAGGTTAATCTATAGGTGTAACTGATTACAAAAAAATAAAAAAAAGTATACCTTAGAAAATCGAATTAATTTCGCAGTCTTACAGTTTTTGGGTTTACGCCGCGTCGCGCGCAGTAGGTACAAAGACGGCACGGCGCGCCGACAGAGGCCGAGCGTAGGTTCCGCCAAAGACGGGCGGCGCGGCGCTCGCGCTCGTGCTATGTCCCTACCCGTACACGCTAGCGCCGCGGCTCAACGGTTGTTCGTTAGTGTGTCGGTTGACGCGAACGAGCGTACATGTTGAAATAGCGCGCGTTCAAGTTACGATCGGGTACCTACAATGCCGAATTTTTCAAACTGTGAGTACGTCGATATGGTGCGCATTTACCTATGCCCTCGCTGGTGATAGTGGTTGAGTAGTGCAGTGCCTATGTACGTGGGGAGGTAGCTAGTCCGACAGACGCCATTGCATGCTACGATGCTGGCTGCTACACAATACTACTGGTTGCATTGGTACGTACTGGGTGCATTACAGGCAGTTTGAAATACCTGTATTACCGACCAGCATGATGGTGCACCATCAACTACGAACGACACGTTTGGGGCACAGTGTGTTGGACGTGATAGCCCAGTGCCTTGGCCTCCTCGGTCCCCGGACCTTACGCCGCTAGACTTTCATTTGCGTGGTGACGTAAAAAAGTTAGTGTACACCGATGAAATTACAAGGGTAGTGCAATTGCGTGCGTGAGTGGGAGTGTGCTGGTGTTAGGTAGTTTAAAAGACAATAGGCGACGTGCCCAGTTCTGTATCGCTCGTTATGTTACGAGTAACATAAGTTCAGTAGCGAACATTCAATACGTATGTATATTTAATTATTCGCACGTAGGCATGGTCGAATAATCTGTTGACCTTAATAACAATAATTTAATAACCCAATCTTGTAACTCACTTGCGATGCATTGCATTGTTTAGATTTCTAAGCATTTACAGAAACAAACCTCTCATGCACATACCTACACCTAGACTTGGAACACAAGTGAAACTTGCTTGGACCACGCCTTAATAAAAACTATAGGAAGTGTTATAGCAGTTGTCCCAATTGCAACACTAACTGACCACTATCCAGTGTTATTAAGCTTACATTTAAAGAAAACATGGCAATACAAAACTACAACTATAAGTAGAGTCAACTATGAAGGCATACGACAAGATCTGTTACAAACTAATTTTGATCCAATTTACCAGTCGTCACATCCGAACATTACATTAAATTATTTCATACAATGCCTCCAACATACAATTGAAAAAAATACACAAATGAAGCAGTTATCTAGACGGTCTAAAATTATAAAGCCGTGGATAACGCCAGGTTTATTGAGGTGTATGCGAAACAGGGATAAATAGCACAAAAAATCTAAACTGTCAGCGAATAATGAAATTGTGCAAATTAGTTATAAACGTTATCGAAATTTTTGCAACGCTCTGCTACGGAAAATTAAAAGACAGTACGAAAAAAATCTAATTAAAAATGCACAGACAGATAATAAAAAACTATAGAAAGCAATTCGAAATATTACATACACAACAAAATCTACACAATACGAAAAAGAACTTCTAACATTATCTACTTTGTAATGAACAGGTTGGCTTTCGTAAAAATAAATCGATTGATATAGCAGTATATAATTTTCTCCACACTATATTAACTCACATGGATAGATGTAAACAAACGAGTGCATTGTTTATGGACATCACAAAAGCTTTCGATTATGTGGATCACAGCATTCTACTAAATAAGTTATACGCTTATGGTGTCAGAGGGAACATCTATGATCTGATTAAATCATACTTATGTAATAGAACGCAAATAACACAAATAACAAGAATATGTCCCTTTATAAAAAAAGTGATAAATCATTCTTCCGAATGTAGATAGGTTACATCTGGCGTTCCACAAGGTAGTGTATTGGGTCCACTTCTTTTTTTAATATATATCAATGACCTTCCAAAAGTGACAAAATACAGCACAATTCTATTTGCAGATGATAGTACTGTACTGTTTACAGGAGATAATAAATCACACATGGAGTCTGAGATAAATATGAATTTAGATAGCATTATAAATTGGTTAACATCAAATAACTTGCATATTAATCTTAGTAAAACAAATTTCATGACATTCAGAAATAAAGTAAGTAAAATAGCGAACATGAATATAAATTACCTTAATGATAAGATCCAGGAAGTTGACGTTACAAGATTTCTGGGAATAAAGATAGACACTAATTTAAATTTTAAAGAACATATCTATTCATTATGCACTAAACTGAATACCTTTTCTTATGCACTATTTAAACTAAGACAAACGGTTAGTACTTCTACTGTTCTTACAGCATACTACGGTTTTGTTGCACCTATTCTAAAGTATTGTGTTATTTTTTGGGGTAATTCTACTGAAAAAGAAGCTGTATTTAAAGCCCAGAAGAAATGTATACGTGCCATTACTAATATAAAGCAAACTGATAGCTGTAGACCATTATTTTTAAAATTAAATATTCTTACATTACCATGTATATATATACTAGAGGTTGTACTGTTTATAAAAAAATAATATACACTACTTCAAAAAGTTGAATAGCAAGAGACATAAATTCAATATATGTTTACCTGATAATAAAACAGCATTACTAAATAAAAGTATATTATGTATGGCTCCACGCATTTATAATCATCTACCAAACTCAGTCTTAGAGATTACTGATTTAATTTTATTTAAAACCAATATCAAGACATTGTTACTAAAAAAAGCATATTACTCCGTCGCTGAATATTTACAAGATAAACTTATTTTATTATTATTTTGCAGATGACATTGCTTTAGTATTTGCCGCAAATAGTTTGGATGAGGTATTAGATGCTGCTCAGCAGGGTTATAATATCATTAGAAGCTAAGAAGAAAAAACAAAATATATTTCGTTCAGCATTAGAAACTATCCAAGTCTTAATAACAGTCTTCAAATAATTACTCGTGAGTGTAACCAGGACGTCAACTGCACATGTTTACCATTGGAACGTGTTCAGACCATTAGATATCTAGGGGTGACCATCGATGGAAATCTCAATTTCAAAGAACACATCAAGGTGCTTGGCGCACGAGTGCGTAAACTAATATTATATGTTTAAAAACTTAAGGCACGTCATTAATAAGGTATTGTATTTCATCCTGGGGAGGTACTTGTAAAACGACTATGAAGGCAATTGAAATTGCTCAACGCGCAATCCTAAAAGTCTGTATTTTCAAGCCAGTCTATTTCCCTACAGTTTCTCTATATCAGATATGTGGGGTTCTGACAGTTAGACAACTTTTTATCTTGAACATTGTTCTGAAACAACACACAAAGCTACCCTACGGTCCACTCGTACTAAACCGTCGAAAGCAATATTTACGAATAGAACAAACCACCAGCAAAACTAAATTTAGTGAAAGATTTGTTGAATTTCTCGGACCATTTCTTTATAAAAGATCAATAAATTACTAAATGTGTACCCTCTTACAAAATTAAAATGTTAACTAAAAGTAAGTGAATACTTGCAAAAACTGAATTATGAAGAAACAGAACTTTTAATAAACGTTGCACACTAATAAGAATGTTAGTTCTACACACACACACACGCACACGTACACTCACGCACACGCACACGCACACGCACACACACACACACATACACACACAGACATACTGATCACTCATTTTATTTATATTAAGTAAACTTATTAATAAGTAGTAAAACCCACCGTATTTGCTTTGTTGGCATTTATTATTGTTAAAACTAGAGGGAAATGGCACTGATAACCGAAACACAGGCTTTGCCTAGTTCGGCTACAGTAGCTACAACATACATTGTATTGTACATCCATATTACTGTAATTTTTTTGCCAAACTATCAGTTGTAACATAGTTTTAAGTTTTTTGAGAAAATAAATATTATTATTATTATAACCAAACCCACGAACCACGGCACAGAAGATTCGACTCTCGTCAATCAACTCGGCAACTATACGTTATGCGGTATTGATAACACTGTCTAATCAATGTGATTATGTTACGTAATTAGCTTGCATCTCGCGGTAATAAGATAGTACTCACGTAATCTAAAAAAAACTATCATTTATGAATGGGAGTTTAGAAACCAATAATGAGACAAAAACACAATCCTAAAACTAAATTATGTTCGTTGGGTCTTTATCGTTGACTTGTGTGCAACCTACCTACTTGTCGGGCGGCGCGCTCGTTGCTGCGTTGTGCTTAATATGCGAAAATTTCACAGAGAAGCGTCGGCTGTTACGAGACGAATAGGACGTTGACCTCTTGGCTATTATTGTTATAATTATTTTTATACAACATATAAACTGTTGCTGTATATGTTCCTACAATATGGCCACTGTTCAAAACCACACCTGTATATCTATACAGGATCTATCTAGATTGGTTTTTTCCTTTATTTTGACATTTTTGTATTTTTTTTAATTTATACAATTTATTTTATTGACTTACAATTATTCCAATTGTATTATTATTTTATTTGACACTTGGGTATGTAAATTTACATATCGATTATATAACAGCTAGTATCGAACCTACTAGTTTTAAATTTACATTATTATTTCTTTATGAAATTTTTCATAATATATATCTTTGTAAAATGTGAGCATCATGTGGATATTAATGTTAGTTTTAATCTCATATTACATACATACTGCCTATTGTCAGGCATTACGAGTTTGTCATGCTCGCTAAAATGTCCTGCTGATGGTGGCGTCGTACATCGGGTCGTCGAGTTCCCTACAAAATGGTTGAGCTAAGTGAGGCTGATGTGCGCGTCATGCTCGTGAACGGGTGCTGTCTGTCGGGACTGGTCGGCTCCTAACTGCCTTGGCAACCATTTTAAAAGGCTATATAAGTTTACTTTCCTTTCTTAGTCTGCTCATTAACCTGCATTATTCTCACATTACCTTATTTATTGTTAAACCAATTTATTTTAAAAAGAGTGTCTATGGAGTTTCTTGCCGGCTCTTCTCCAGATCAACGCCTTGGAACCGTGCACCTAGTTTTGACTTTTCATAAGTGCCTGTAATATGGTTTATTTGAAATAAAAATATTTGAATTTGAATTGGACCTTGCAGAAGGACAAAGCCAGCTCCAGCTAATATTGTACAGGCTAGTGCTGGCTGATAGAGAGAAGAAAAGACTTGCTGCGACAAAAAAATATATTAAAACAAAATAACTATAGATGTTCATAATTAAAAATGTTTTGCCATTTTAAGGCGAATAACAAAATTATTATGCCTATACTAATAATAAAGCCTTTGAGTGTGAAGAGGTTTCAGAGAGCACTATCAATACTAAAAAGAAAACATTTAACTTAATAATCTACTTAATAAGCTGTGTGCAGTAGTTTTAATCTTGGTTCTAATGCATATTCAAAATAATTGTAATTAAATATATATTTTTAACTGCCTCGTTGGTCTAGTGGTCCCAAGCGCGACTGCTGAGAATGAAGTCTTGGGTTCGATTCCCAGGTCGGGCAAAGTGTTATTGGGTTTTTCTGTAAGGAAATTCTCAGTAGCAGCTCGGAGTTTGGAATTGTGCCCGGTAGATGGCAATAGGCTCACCACCTATTACATGGGACTTAATAACAGCATTGGTAAAATGAGGGTGTACAATTGTGTACACCTCTGTCTACCCCTTCGGGGAATACAGGCGTGATGCTATGTGTTTTGTTTATGTAATTTTCGCCACCAGTTGGCGCCATTTTGGCAGGAGGTCTACCATACCAAATCCCAAGTTTTTGAGAAATAGATTAATTAAGTTTACGTATTTTAGAGTGTGTGGTCTCCGATTTCCGTATTATTTACATTACTGAAATTCATTATCGATGAAAGCACCGAACTTCACTTTTAAGCTACTACTGGTGACCAGTCAATACTATTTGCATCACACTTCAATGCCTCCAGATCCATGCTCTTGTAACTTCGAAGATGCAAAAATTGAGGTTTGCGCTTGGGAGTACGTATACGTTACGATAAATAGATGAGCTCATGATAAGAGGATGGAGCAGTTAACTGTCCATGATTGGAAACATTATTAGGAGAAGACACAATCATAAGATCAAGTAAAGAAGGTGTACAGTTAGGAAAATAATGAGTGGCGAAATATATAAATATAAAATAGGTAGAATTTGAACATTGTAAGAGAATAAGAAGGATTCAAGTTTATGGGAACGGGAGTCATTCTTAAGAAGACCCGTATTAAAGTCTCCCATAATTATTGTATGGTCATACAAGGGACAGAGATCATTAAGAATAGAGTCGAAAGAGCCGAAGTAGTTGTTGCGTAGACTGGGACGGTAAAATATTATAAGATTTTGGTGTGATTTAATAAAATCTCAAGAATTAAATATTCAGCCGATTCAGAGTAAGGATTAGGAGAAGAGCTGACAACTTTGTACTGTATATGAGTACGCACATAAACAGCAACGCCACCCCCTCCTTTACCAGTACTATCATTACGGATAAGGACAAAACCTGGGAGCGCATACTGAGAAGACGGGAGTGAAGGTTAGAGAAACGACTCGGAAATCAAAAGTGCATCGAGATGAGCACTGCTAAAGGAAGCCAGAAGATCTGAATAGTGACCAGGAACACTCTGAGCGTTAATGTGAGCTATATTAAGGGTTTTCGAATTGTTAGAGAACACAGAAGAAATAGTGTCATGCAAAGAAAGAAGTGGAGAAGTATCACTGTCCGCACTAACGAAACTGCTTATTGTTGAAGAGCACGAGTAGAAACTGTTGTTGATGATTCTAACCTCAAAAGTATTGTTCATGTTATTATAAAAAATCGTGGCTATTTAGATATTATTTTCAAACACAACGGTGTTCACAACATAAAAACAAACCAATCTAACAATATTTTATTTTGGGACATGATTAATAAAAGTCAAGTCCAGCTCCTATAGAAATTTCGATATTGTTCATTGGGCGGCAGTGTCAAGTTTATCTTGAGTTTAACACTTCGAGCAAAATGCTTTCAATAAATATATGGAAAAGGTGTAACCAGGTGGTACCAAACCTAAAAAATAAGTATTATTTAAATAGATGAAAGTAGTAGCATTGTTTAAAATAATATTGAAGGGACTTTTTGGGGCATCGGAAGATTTTTGTCCCTATTTTTGGGTAATTTTACTTGGATATTTGGGGAATTCCATACCTGAAATATTGCAACCCTGCTATAGAATTTGTCAAAGTTGTTTGTCAAGTGCCAACTGAAAAAAGGCGGGAAATTTAAATTAGCGCGGTTGTGTTTTGAGTTACTCAGACTTTAAATTTTAACTTGATTTAATGATCAGTAGATTAGTTTTGTATATTGTGTGTGTTTATAGTTTACATATTGTTGTTTTAGTGCAGTTTAGGTGAGTCTTAAATTTTTTTCTTTGCTGTATATATAAGAAAATATTACGAGCGGGCCTCCCGATCCTTGGGGAACAAACCTCCAGATGTCATATTTCATTACCATTGAAAATGATGCGGATATCTAGCATGGATACTGATGGCTCTATGTCTAACTCCGGTAGAAAACGGGCTAAGTTAGTCAAATTATGCAATAATTGCAATAAAAAAAGGAAAAAAAAGAATTCTGCCGACAAATCCCCTAACTATAATGATTGTATATGTCAAGATAGCGACATAGTATTCTCAAAGCCACATACTATCACAGAGAATATTATTTCCCATAAAGATACAGGTAGCAAATCAGATATGTCACTTAAAGATTCTAATATAACACTGATCTCTATATAAAAATCTTATATTCCAGTAGGGAGATTTTTTTATGATAAGTCGGATGCCGGCCCGTACGTGGTTCATATTCAGAAGCAGCAGCTGGAAGGTTCCACAACTCTTAACTCACTAGCATTTGGTAGATTTCTGAAAAAATATAATTTCGCAAACGTAGTTAATGGCAGTCTTAAAAAGATTGGTCGAAATAGATTATCACTCTCATTCTCGTCTTGCCAGGATGCGAACTTTTTTGTTTCTTCAAAGGTATTAGTTGATAATAATTTTAAAGCATTTATTCCTACATCCAGTACTACGCGAATGGGTCTCATAAAGGGTGTTCCTGATGATCTAACGCCGGAGGAAATCATAGATAATATTAATTTTTAATGTTCCGATCGGATGTGGCCGGATACTCAAAACACGTCGACTTAATTACAAGGTCAACAATGCACCGACGTGAAATGAAACCGTCACAGTCGGCGGTCATTACTTTTGATGGTCAGGTATTTTCGAAGCGCGTATTTATGTGTATTATTGCATTACCGGGTGCTTTATTTACTTTCCCTACGGTACAGTGCTATAAGTGCTGTCGTTTTGGCCATACTAAGGTATACTGCAGGGGTATTAAACGGTGTTTTAGATGTGGTGGGAGTCATACTGGTGATTCTTGTAATGCTGACGATGACTGTATTTCTTGTGTTTCGTGTTCTGGCCCTCACCACGCTACCAATAAATCGTGCCCGGAATATATTAGACAAACAGAAATAAAACTTACTATGTCTAAGAGTTGCATTTCATATTCGGAAGCTTCGAAATTACATAAGCCGGCTATTAAATCATATGCTGATATTTTATCACCTCATTCAAATATTAAAAATAAAGAATCTGTTTTAAACAGTTTTCTCATCTCCTCGAAATCCTCCCAAAACCGCCAAAGGATATTACCGCGCTGCCCATGAACAACTCGTCAGAGAATATAATATTCCTTCTCCAAATGATGGTTGTGTTTTGAATTCACAAAAAGAAAACCCTACAATTACAGAAATTATTATTGCCTTAATAAAGATGCTAACTCAATGTAATGTTATTTCACCGAACAACGTTGCCCCTTTGTTTGCACAATTAGTCAATAGTTTAAGTAATGGAACTCAATCCAGCCAGATTGATACAGTGGAATTGCCATTTGTTGAATTAAAAAAAGTGAACTGATGTATATAATAAAAAAATATGATCCATTTATTATTACCCTTTCTGAGACTTGGCTTAAGCCAGAACCTTTATTTAAGATTTCTGGTTATGCCAGCCTCCGAGAGGATAGATCCGATGGGTATGGTCGAGTAGTCATACTCATTAAAAAATCTTTCTCTTTTTCTCATCTTCCTCTTCCTACTCATAGCAGTAATCTATCAATTATTGCTGTCTGTGTAAATAGTATATGTTATGTGTCCACACCCTTCAAATGAAACACTTTCCGAAATGAATGCTATAATGTCGACACTTCCTCTTCCTTTTATCATCGTAGGGGACTTTAATTGTCACCACACAGCGTGGGGATACACATCAAGTAATTATTATGGCGAGAAATTACTTGAAATTATTGATCAAAATAATTTGTGTATTTTGAATACTGGTAAGCCCACTCGCAGGAACGGTCCCTCTACAGGAGATAGTGTACTTGACCTATCTCTCTGTAGAAAGAAGAGAGTAAAGTAGACCATGATAAAGAGCAAGCTAAGTTAGGGGAACTTAGCTTGCTCTCTATCATGGTGTACTTTTTCTTCTACTTGTGGCAGTGATCACTTTCCCATTATAATTACTTTTCCTTTTAAAAATTAATTAACTAGTAAAATGCATCGTCTCAAATATAGATTACCTGACTACAGCAATAACCTTTGGGAACAGCTTAAAAACCGCTTCAAACAAAATATCCCTTCAATCCCACCAATTTATAATAATAATGAGCCTGTGTGTGATGATGCCTTAGCAAACATTTTGATTGAGTCTGCCGATGAAGTTTTTCCAATTAAAAATTAATCTTCTAATTTGTTTCCGTCTCCTCCTTGGTGGGACAGTGAATGTACTGCAGCTATTCAGACCCGAAAGGCAGCTGAAAAATTATATTATAACGAAACTACGCACGAAAACTTCGATAATTTGTCGGAAATCATTAAGGAAACGCATAATCTCTTGAAGAAAATAAGGCTGACGGCTGGAAGAAATTCTGTTCATCCATTTCTCCAGAAATAAGTTCATCAGTAGTTTGGCGTAATATAAGAAGATTTAGGTCGGCGTTCAATGAATCTTCTTCATCCGCTTATTCTCCCTCTCTAATTGATAATTTTTTAGACAAACTTGCCCCGCTAACTGCTCCCTCAAAACCTTTGTTCTACTTACCCGCAAACTTTTATTCTCCGAGTTCTAAATGTGTCTTATGTTCTCCATTTTCTATCACTGAATTAAAAGGTGTAATACTGAATTTGAAAGACTCAGCTCCAGGTAACGATGGCATTCCCTATTCCTTTTTTGCTCACCTTTCTGATTGTACTCTACTTATCTATTTAAGTATCCTAATTTCATTGATGGTTTCAGGTAATATCCCTAAATCATGGAAGGCCCAAAATATTATTCCAATTATAAAAACTGGTCAATCACCCTATTATGCCTCTTCTTACAGACCATAGCTCTATCGTCGGTTCTCTGTAAAATTGCTGAACACTTGGTCAACATTCGCTTATAGAAAATAATAATTTATTATCTCAAAGTCAATAGGTATGGACTTAGAAGAGATAGAAGTATTATGGATTGTCTTTGTATACTAATAACTGATATTAGGAATACATTTACCTTAAAAGAATCGGTGGTTGCAGCATTCTTAGATATTACTTCAGCATAGGATAACGTAATTTTATTTATTTATTTATGGACCTCCAACAGAGGACACACAAAATACTATATTATTTATTACGAGGTATAGGTTTTTATACGGTGTGCTCCTCCAATTATGGGAAGCCACAGCATGCACTACTTAATACTTAGGTGAACAATTTTGAATAATGAACTAATAATTGAATTTATGTAATTTATGAAAATTTGTATAGGTATGTAATATGAATATAATATTAAGTTAATAATTATTTGTGCTCTAAAATTTAAAGAATATTGTTGAAATTATAATTAAAATATCTATAACATAGAGAAAAAACATAAAAAATGCCTTAAAAAACAGTGACAGAAGTGAAAGAAGTGAAAGTAGTAAAAAGAATCATTTGATCTCTTCAGAAAATATGGATTTCAATTCCTTCTTATACTTCGAGAGCGAATAGGCTAAGTCTAGACCATAACGCTTGAAAAAATCATTATATTGCCCCAAAAAGTTTTTTAAAGTGTCCCAAGTTTGTCTTCGAACACGGGATATTATACAAATTATAGGTAGTTATGCGTGGCAGGCGAGTCGGCGCGTTTATTTGCAGCTTGCTGAGAAGCTCGCTGCAATCTCCCTCCATTGAACAGCTTGTGCAGGAATATCTGATCTGCTCTTTTTCTTCTATGCGCTAATAATAAAATATTATAGTATTTTTGTCTATAACTGACAATTTTGTTAGCTAAATTGTCTTTGTAACTCAAATGATACAGGAAGCGCTTTTGTAAACTTTCTAAATGTTTAGTGTATATGTCGCAGATGGATTGTAGAATCCGCTGTTTTACAAAATCTCTAGCTGCTTTACAAAACAGTACTGTTTTATAAAACAGCTGAACAATGATCAGCTGGATTGCCATTGCGATACGTTTAACAAAACTGCTACCCACCTTTAGACGTAATGCAGAATGACATATCTACAGTGGGACAGGTTTGTTTATTGTTTATGTATATTAAATGGATAGTCACCATTCAAGTAAAAAAACGATACTGTATTCTGATTTGACTTTCCGGGGCTGGGTCGACGGAGCCCCGCTTAGCGGGGCTCCTATTTTTATGTCTGTAAGGTAAGAAAAAACATACAGAGCCACATGCGACAAAATTTCGAAGTAAAATTAACAATCTGACAGTTCATTTCACACTGTTTTACATAATCTCTGATCGTTTACCCGCTGCATTGATAAACGCAAAACGTTCATTAAATTCTGCGTGTTATAGTTTAGTAATTATAAAACCGCTAAACATCGTTCAGCTGTTTTTCATAACAGTACTGTTTTGTAAATCAGCTAGCAGTTTTGTAAAACAGCTTATTCTGCAACCCATCTGCGACGTATACATCATAATGGGGATTCCATACGGCACTGCTATATTAAATTATTGGTCGGACCAAGGTGTAAAACAATGTGATTTTGGTTGAAGATTTAGAGAAATCTTTACTTGTACGCTATATGAAACCGAGGATTTGAAATGCTTTGGATGTTATATTTATGATATGCTTGTCAAGTCTAAGTTATTTGTCTAACGTAACCCCCAAATCACGTATATCTTCTACTCTAGCTAAGTTTTGAGGATTTATACTGTATGCGTTAGGTTGTGCTGTTTTATTTCGAGTGAACTGGATTTAATGGCATTTAGATACGTTTAATGTCATTTTATTTTGTTTGCACCAGTCCGACATCCTGTGGAGATCGTTTTGCAGTTGGACAGTATCTGATGTGGTAGTTATTGGCTTCATTGTGTTCATATCGTCTGCGAAAAGGTAGAAATCGTAATGTTTTAAGCATTGAGTTATGTCGTTTATAAAGATATTGAATAGGATTGGGGCTAGGATTGGGGCTAGAAGGGCGTGAACCCTGTGGGACACCAGACGTTGCCTGAAAGGGATCTGATTGGTGACCGTTAATTACAACCTTCGAGAATCTGTCACTAAGGTATGACTGAAACCAATTCAGCAGAGATCCTCCTATGCCTAGGTGCGAAAGTTTCTTCAGTAAAAGAAAGTGGTCGACCTTATCAAACGCTTTACTAAAGTCAGTGTATATGGCGTTTACAGGAATACGCCTATCCAAAGACTCTGCGATTGATGACATATAACACATGAGATTAGTATTGGTAGATCTGGATTTAATGAAGCCATGTTGGTTGCAAGTGATTTGGTGCTTGACGTGCGATGATAGACATTCAGTTACAAGCTTCTCCAGTACCTTGCCAAACATCACTAAAATAGAGATTAGTCTATAGTTACCAACAAGCTGTTTTTCGCCAGATTTAAAAATTGGAACCACTAGTGCTTCCTTCCAGCATATAGGGAAAATGCCGTCTGTGAGAGATTTATTAAATATTAATTTTAAGGGTAAAGCTAGCGCCCTCGAACATGTTTTAATAAATACAGGCGCGATGCCGTGGACTCCCACACCTTTTAGTTCGTCTAATGATTTTAGTATTCTGTGAATTTCCTCAGTTCCGAATTCCAATTTACAGAGAGTCAGTGTATTTATGTTAGTGTTCGTGTAGTGTTCATGTATGCTTATGGCTTGGGTGTTGACATGTTATATACTTGTGCAAAATTTTCAGCAAATAAGTTACATATATCTTGGCCAGATGTGGCACTCTTCTTGTTATATGACATTTCAGCAGGGGCCTAATTCTGCAAATTTACCAATGCTTCAGTTGAGTGTCGATAGTGTGTCGATGGAATGATTTTAGTTAATTGGTATGCTAGCTTAATAAGACCACCGGTCTAACTAAAATCATTCCATCGACACACTATCGACACTCAACTGAAGCATTGGTAAATTTGCAGAATTAGGCCCCTGCTGAAATGTCATATAACAAGAAGAGTGCCACATCTGGCCAAGATATATGTAACTTATTTGCTGAAAATTTTGCACAAGTATATAACATGTCAACACCCAAGCCATAAGCATACATGAACACTACACGAACACTAACATAAATACACTGACTCTCTGTAAATTGGAATTCGGAACTGAGGAAATTCACAGAATACTAAAATCATTAGACGAACTAAAAGGTGTGGGAGTCCACGGCATCGCGCCTGTATTTATTAAAACATGTTCGAGGGCGCTAGCTTTACCCTTAAAATTAATATTTAATAAATCTCTCACAGACGGCATTTTCCCTATATGCTGGAAGGAAGCACTAGTGGTTCCAATTTTTAAATCTGGCGAAAAACAGCTTGTTGGTAACTATAGACTAATCTCTATTTTAGTGATGTTTGGCAAGGTACTGGAGAAGCTTGTAACTGAATGTCTATCATCGCACGTCAAGCACCAAATCACTTGCAACCAACATGGCTTCATTAAATCCAGATCTACCAATACTAATCTCATGTGTTATATGTCATCAATCGCAGAGTCTTTGGATAGGCGTATTCCTGTAAACGCCATATACACTGACTTTAGTAAAGCGTTTGATAAGGTCGACCACTTTCTTTTACTGAAGAAACTTTCGCACCTAGGCATAGGAGGATCTCTGCTGAATTGGTTTCAGTCATACCTTAGTGACAGATTCTCGAAGGTTGTAATTAACGGTCACCAATCAGATCCCTTTCAGGCAACGTCTGGTGTCCCACAGGGTTCACGCCCTTCTAGCCCCAATCCTAGCCCCAATCCTATTCAATATCTTTATAAACGACATAACTCAATGCTTAAAACATTACGATTTCTACCTTTTCGCAGACGATATGAACACAATGAAGCCAATAACTACCACATCAGATACTGTCCAACTGCAAAACGATCTCCACAGGATGTCGGACTGGTGCAAACAAAATAAAATGACATTGAACGTATCTAAATGCCATTAAATCCAGTTCACTCGAAATAAAACAGCACAACCTAACGCATACAGTATAAATCCTCAAAACTTAGCTAGAGTAGAAGATATACGTGATTTGGGGGTTACGTTAGACAAATAACTTAGACTTGACAAGCATATCATAAATATAACATCCAAAGCATTTCAAATCCTCGGTTTCATATAGCGTACAAGTAAAGATTTCTCTAAATCTTCAACCAAAATCACATTGTTTTACACCTTGGTCCGACCAATAATTTAATATAGCAGTGCCGTATGGAATCCCCATTATGATGTATACGTCGCAGATGGGTTGCAGAATAAGCTGTTTTACAAAACTGCTAGCTGATTTACAAAACAGTACTGTTATGAAAAACAGCTGAACGATGTTTAGCGGTTTTATAATTACTAAACTATAACACGCAGAATTTAATGAACGTTTTGCGTTTATCAATGCAGCGGGTAAACGATCAGAGATTATGTAAAACAGTGTGAAATGAACTGTCAGATTGTTAATTTTACTTCGAAATTTTGTCGCATGTGGCTCTGTATGTTTTTTCTTACCTTACAGACATAAAAATAGGAGCCCCGCTAAGCGGGGCTCCGTCGACCCAGCCCCGGAAAGTCAAATCAGAATACAGTATCGTTTTTTTACTTGAATGGTGACTATCCATTTAATATACATAAACAATAAACAAACCTGTCCCACTGTAGATATGTCATTCTGCATTACGTCTAAAGGTGGGTAGCAGTTTTGTTAAACGTATCGCAATGGCAATCCAGCTGATCATTGTTCAGCTGTTTTATAAAACAGTACTGTTTTGTAAAGCAGCTAGAGATTTTGTAAAACAGCGGATTCTACAATCCATCTGCGACATATACACTAAACATTTAGAAAGTTTACAAAAGCGCTTCCTGTATCATTTGAGTTACAAAGACAATTTAGCTAACAAAATTGTCAGTTATAGACAAAAATACTATAATATTTTATTATTAGCGCATAGAAGAAAAAGAGCAGATCAGATATTCCTGCACAAGCTGTTCAATGGAGGGAGATTGCAGCGAGCTTCTCAGCAAGCTGCAAATAAACGCGCCGACTCGCCTGCCACGCATAACTACCTATAATTTGTATAATATCCCGTGTTCGAAGACAAACTTGGGACACTTTAAAAAACTTTTTGGGGCAATATAATGATTTTTTCAAGCGTTATGGTCTAGACTTAGCCTACTCGCTCTCGAAGTATAAGAAGGAATTGAAATCCATATTTTCTGAAGTGATCAAATGATTCTTTTTACTACTTTCACTTCTTTCACTTCTGTCACTGTTTTTTAAGGCATTTTTTATGTTTTTTCTCTATGTTATAGATATTTTAATTATAATTTCAACAATATTCTTTAAATTTTAGAGCACAAATAATTATTAACTTAATATTATATTCATATTACATACCTATACAAATTTTCATAAATTACATAAATTCAATTATTAGTTCATTATTCAAAATTGTTCACCTAAGTATTAAGTAGTGCATGCTGTGGCTTCCCATAATTGGAGGAGCACACCGTATAAAAACCTATACCTCGTAATAAATAATATAGTATTTTGTGTGTCCTCTGTTGGAGGTCCATAAATAAATAAATAAAATTACGTTATCCTATGCTGAAGTAATATCTAAGAATGCTGCAACCACCGATTCTTTTAAGGTAAATGTATTCCTAATATCAGTTATTAGTATACAAAGACAATCCATAATACTTCTATCTCTTCTAAGTCCATACCTATTGACTTTGAGATAATAAATTATTATTTTCTATAAGCGAATGTTGACCAAGTGTTCAGCAATTTTACAGAGAACCGACGATAGAGCTATGGTCTGTAAGAAGAGGCATAATAGGGTGATTGACCAGTTTTTATAATTGGAATAATATTTTGGGCCTTCCATGATTTAGGGATATTACCTGAAACCATCAATGAAATTAGGATACTTAAATAGATAAGTAGAGTACAATCAGAAAGGTGAGCAAAAAAGGAATAGGGAATGCCATCGTTACCTGGAGCTGAGTCTTTCAAATTCAGTATTACACCTTTTAATTCAGTGATAGAAAATGGAGAACATAAGACACATTTAGAACTCGGAGAATAAAAGTTTGCGGGTAAGTAGAACAAAGGTTTTGAGGGAGCAGTTAGCGGGGCAAGTTTGTCTAAAAAATTATCAATTAGAGAGGGAGAATAAGCGGATGAAGAAGATTCATTGAACGCCGACCTAAATCTTCTTATATTACGCCAAACTACTGATGAACTTATTTCTGGAGAAATGGATGAACAGAATTTCTTCCAGCCGTCAGCCTTATTTTCTTCAAGAGATTATGCGTTTCCTTAATGATTTCCGACAAATTATCGAAGTTTTCGTGCGTAGTTTCGTTATAATAAAATTTTTCAGCTGCCTTTCGGGTCTGAATAGCTGCAGTACATTCACTGTCCCACCAAGGAGGAGACGGAAACAAATTAGAACCAGGTGTTTATAAGCTTGCTGCAATCCGATCGCAGTGTTTCGAAGGAAACGACGTCCAGGGGGTTATTGTATTTTATAATTTTAATAAGATATTTTTTTTTTCCTTTAGTAAACGTATGAGAATAGGCGAGAACCATAATTGGTTTTTCTTACCGGAAATCTTTTTAAAGGGAACACATCTTTGAATAACGTCTTGCAGTACTTCATACAGGACAGTAACCATTTCATCAACCGTGCTGCAGTCCCCTAGTCTTTTCTCCCAATCGATTGAGTTAAGTGACTTTGATGTTATCGTAATCTGCCTTGAATAAATTTGGTTTTGTTGATGGTCTAGCCTTTAGCTAGCTAGCTATAATTAGTAGCTGTATTGACTGGGATAGAGAATACGATTGTGGGATGCAAGGGATCTTCTATCGTTATGGGTACTTGGCAACGATTGAGGTTTTGCAAGGGAATGTTAGGAGAGTACTAGGCCAATTAGGCATGCATTAAAACAATTTGGTATCTTTTTTTATAAATTTTTTCGAATGTTTATTTAATTATGAGAAACTAATTTGGCTATTTTATTTTTTAGAACAATTGTGTTTTTTTTTTTATATTTCCCTAAATGACGTAATGTGTTCAGAATTTTTTAACACACCTAGTTTCTAAACGAACTAAAACTAACAGCTGTCAGTTTCGTGTCAGTTGGTGATTTCAAATGAAGCTCACAATTTTTTTTTTTTTTTTTTTTTCCTTCGCCCTAATCGGGCAGGCTAAGGTCTTAGACCATACCGCCTCGTCTTCAGTGTTCTTGAATAAAAGTAAGGCCAAAGCCTCGTCTTCAGTTACTTCCTTCTTGTTTTAATCAAGTATAAAAAGTTATTGCAGTTATTGCCCCAGTAAAACGGTGGAAATTTTACTGAGTCTTCGATGGAGTTTAGGAGTGAACACAAAAAGTCATGATTTTCAATTGTATACAATTTGCCCACACTCGCACACCTTCATGAACACATAATGGTTAATTATCCACCATAATTACACATTATACTTCGGAGAAACACAAGTTTTGGAAAACAATATAAAATCGACAACGTGCACTTTACATTTTCCCGCCTAAAACTCCATGAAGCTCACAAATTAGAAACGTCAAACCGACAAGTGTTGCCAGCTCTAATATTAAAATTTTGATATTTATTAATATAAAACGCATGTTTTTTACGTTTTTGGGCATAGATCTATTTTGATATATATGTATAAATATACAAAATAATCTTAGTTCAAAAAATAAAATTCATTCGTATCATGAAATGCGATTTTAGTTAATTTTATAACATTAGCTTCACTATAAAAATGCCAGAAAACATTTCCTTTTACTTAATCTGGCATCACTAAAAATGACAACATACCTTCAGTCCACAGATTATATAAAATATGAACATGTCACTGCAAGTGACTCCAGGTCAAATGAAGGTTATTAGTTGTTTTTGCCTTTTATTTTGTAATCTCTTACTTTTATGAGTGGAAATTTACAAAATATAGCACATAATCAAAAAATCTCCAAATGGTTTTTCCGTTAGCACGTCTTACGAAAAATCAGGCATGCCCACTTGTTTTCAATTTGCAGTTCAGTAAGTAATTGTATTGGTCAAGGTCGTTCAGAGGAATGAAGTCTAAGAACCGTATATACTTCACCTGTGTTATTAATATTGGGCTTAGTCTTCCTTATCTGAGATTCTGCGTCGATTTCCTAGATTGCGGAACTAAGATTAAAGTCGCCTATAATGATGTGCTCTTTGTTTTCTAGCGCATTTGGGCATGGTCTACGAATAAATTAAGTAACTCATAGGTAACCGGTGGCGGTAGGTAGACTCTGCAAATATATAGCTTTTGTTTATTATTGCCTCCAGTAATCGTGTCAATGCTGATCCAGAGATCCTCACACGAACCCTCAAGGTGAGATAGGCAAACGCATCAGTCTAGTAGATACAGAGCGCGGAAAGATGGACTTTCTGCGCTCTGTATCTACTAGACTCACGATCTCTCCTATAGATGACATATCTATCATCAAATAATTCTGAATCGAAAACACCGCCGTTAAGCCAAGTCTCCGTGAGGGCTATTGTATCATAATCTCCCCCTAATCTTTTAGACGTACTTTTAAAAAACCTTAATGATTTACATGTCCCACAATTTCTTATTAATTTTATTTTGAACATCTTAAATGACATTTATGGCAGGGACTCCCACAAGGCTAATATATAATATTTTTTTTTTTTTATTTAAGGTTAAAATTATACAGTACGCAGATGACTTACTCTTATACCACACAACCAACCGTTATTATCTAACCAAAATTGGTTAGATAATAATGGTTTACAGTTCTAAAAGTGATGTAGTCTTTTTCACTAGAATAAGATTACCTCCCCCAGTTTTAATTAACTACGATAATAGCATAATTCCAGTTCACTCTCACATTAAATATTTAGGTGTTATTTTAATTAGTTAATTACATTATTTGTAGATATTTATTGTTTTATTTAATTTCATAAAAGAGTATTCATATTTCCAGTACCATTTTATTACATATAAATAAAATTTTTAAAATATATATATATTAAAATACATAATTTAAAAATATAAAAAATAGTAGGCCACCGGCATCGGGAACAGGGTCCAAGCTACCGGTGGTTAGGGCTCCAGAGAAAGGAACCTCCTCACAATGCGTGCCGTATCGAGGAGTACTGCCTTCTGTATCAGGCCCTTGTTCCAGCCGCCCTGCCCAGCGAGAGCCGTTTAAGGTGTTGATTAAATTTTGATTCAAGGCTCTTCGCTATTAGTCCATTACCGGAAACGACTATCGGTACAATTATTGCTGTGTACACATTCCACATGTCGACAACCTCGTGCGCCAGATCAAGATATTTGATTTGTTTATCTTTCTCCGCTTTCACGAGGTTCTCGTCATGAGGGATAGTAATATCAACAATCATTGTGCGGCGCTCGAATCGATCTATCACCACTATATCACGACAATAGTCCTATCAGTGATGATAGATCGATCCCATCCAATGTGATATGACCATTTTCAAGAACTGGGTCGGGTGTATACGTATAGTATGGCACCGTACACTCCACAAGGTTGTAGTGCAAAGCAAGTTGCTGGTGGATAATCCTGGCCACTAGGTTATGCCTGTGCAAGTACTCTCCGTTAGCAAGACGAGAACAACCGGAGATGATGTGTCTAAGGGATTCACCGGGGCGATGACATGCCCGACATATGTCCACCGTCCCATCCTTTATAATATACCTCGGGTAGTTGTTCGTCATTATAACTTCGTCCATAATTGCACAGACAAACCCTTCAGTTTCCCCAAAGAGATCACCAAAACGTAGCCAGGATACCGACGCGAGGAAATCTACATCAGGTCCATGAAGGGCCCGGAATAATCGCCGGTGTAGCTCCTTACCTTGCCATACCTCCTTGCGGTCATCGATGCCGAGTACGGTAGGTTTACGCCAGTTCTCCTTAGCCAAACCAAGTGAGGTGAGTCCTTTATCCATTGCATTTATCTCGGTGCATACCCACGTCGGTTTGGAGAAAATATATAGAGTATTGATTATTAATTATTACTTTTGTTTCCCTAACTTCTAAACTTGTCTTGGCAAAATGGCTTCGGAAACCATTGCCATACGAAAAAAAAAATTGACCACTGCCAACTTGAGTGTCATGCAGCGTTGCCAGAAGGTTACTTTTGTAACCTTTAGGTTACTTTTAACGACGTCGGGTTACTTTTAGGTTACACGTTGTGAAAGGTTACTTTTAGGTGTCTTTTTGAAATTTTTAAGAATTAATTTCTATTTCTTTAATTGGTTCCAATATTTAATGGAATGTAGTGAGCACATGTGTTGATAATACTTTTAACTCTATCGCGCCAATATACACCAGCTAATCACAAGTAATCACAACTATGATCAAAGTGTTCTGGCCAGTTTCGCCTACTCGTTTGATAAATCGGGTTCTTTCTTATTCGAGACTTTAGCACTTGATTTGTTTAAATTGTTATGAAAAGAAAGAATGTTTGGTGTTATATTCTTTTGGAAAGAAGTACTATAAAACTGGGCAAGTGTACAAATTAGTAAGTAGGTATAGGTACCAACTTATTGTATAAGGTTAAATGATGAGTTTATAAACTAAACTCTGTATTTAGCTCGTCTTTACTAGGTAGGTCAGCAATTTTTTTCAGAAAGTTATATTAGTTCAGTGGAATAAGTACCTACACCAAAAGTGAGAAGATCGGTTTCCCTGCCTTCTTTGCAGACTAATAAAAAGAAAACAAAAGTATGTACCTACCTAGGTATATACCTACATAATAATATATATATACCTCATCACCTTAAAGTACCATAATAATGGGATAAAAATATTAAAGGTTACTTTTCACACTAAATGATTACTTTCCGCCATTTCAAGTTACTTTTGATAAGACCCTGCTGGCAACACTGGTTTCATGTCAATTTTCATTGATATTATAATTTTTTTAAAGGTAATAACACGTCAGTTCTGTTCCTTCCTTTATTTATAAAAAGTATTGAAGTATTGTGTATTTTAATAATAATATCATAGCATTCCAAAGTTTCATTCAGAATTTCACGCTTTGTATGGAAGAAACTACAAGTTAACTAAATAAACATATAAACTTTCCCATTTGATCTAATAAACTTATCTTGCTTTATATACAAATTCCTGTGACTTTTTTACAGATTATCTTATTTATATTAGTCACTAAATATAGACTTGGTGACTTTATATCCAAAACTGTTATCTGGAACAGTATTCAGAATTATTATCTATTAACTCGATATTCAACGCTTTTATCGCGTAAATTTTTCATGGTAATCCTGAGCACAATAGGCTGTTTATCTTCTGTTTTAGTCATAGCCATACGTTGTATAGGGATGTCACCAAAACACCTACCATTATTTCTTGAAGGCGAGGTAGTAAAAGGTTTTGGAAGAGGATCCAAGGATCTTGGGTGCCCCACAGGTAACTTCTCTTATTTATTACATAGCTTACCAGAAGTCCGAAATAATACTAACGGACTTTTAATGTACCAAGTAGAGAATCATCATGCCTTTAACCCAATTTATTTGGGGTTGGTGCAGCATGTTTTGGCTATGTTTTATGACTGGCTGCCTGCCTGGCATCAACCCCTTTTGGGAATGCTGTTGTCGCTGGCAACTGCCACCAATAGGGTCTCGTTTTATGTAGCTATGTTACACTAAATGTTTTTCATGTGCCAGCTTCTGAGTGTTATCCTTCTATCACACTCCACTAAACGGGCTAGTATGAAGAATAGAATCACTTGTAAAAATGTTAACAAATAAAATAAGATTATTACATGCAAACAAATTCAATTGATTCCATGTGCTTTCCACCAGTTATTGGAGCTGTGTTTCAATGTTTTTATAGTGAAAACCATAATTATACATTTGGAAAGGGAATATGATTTCAACACTTGGCATAGATGGTATACATATAGGCAAGGATTGTATACAGACACCTCATATGCTCATAATGTCTCATAATTTGTTAAGATACTCAAGTTGTATTTGAGTAGGATGATTATGATTATTTAATCTGTTGAATTACCAGACACAATAGAAATATTATTGCTATCAAGTAGAAGCCTCATAAAAAATAAAGATATATAAAAGAAGTACTATTTGGTACTTTCGCAAGAATACAGATGATAAATCAAAAATGAGTTCAGGTTATTTTTTCAGTCTAAAAACTATATGCTACATCATTAAAATTAATAAACAAGTAAAATAATTATATTTGTTGTATAAAGTACCTTAATTCTTATAATCATAATAGTTAAAAGTCTACAAAGATTCCACATATTGTCTAATCATAAATATGTTTATTCTTATATGGATAGCAAGTTAGAAACCTATGGCGTTTGAAAATTGAATTGAGAACCACTAGGCTTGTGAATATCAAAATCTGAATTATACTTAACTATCAACTCACCTTGGTTTTGCATGGGTATAAAGTAGAAAAAAGAGTGAAGATACGTTTAGCCTACTTTTTTCGGCAACTTGGATGCAATTTTTTTTTCTACTTACAAAATACCTTAATGTTACAGTGTTTGTTATCAAATTCCTTCGAAACAACCGACATTTATGTTTTTTTTTGTGTATATTGCGTAGGTCGAGAATAAGTCACAGGCTATTTTTATACCCCTAGGTGATAAGCAGTGATCGGAAAAAGGTGAGCCAAAATACTCAAGGTTTGAAAAAGAACAGAGACAAAAGTTGAGACGCCTTCCGACAAATATTTTTTTCGGAACTAATGTCGCGGGAGTCGGTACATTACTTAAGTACAATTAAAATTAATAAAGTAAAACAACTATCGAATTCATTTCCTGTTTCTATTGTTATTGTTTTAAAGAAATATTGGTAATCCTCTTATCTTCATTTGAATGGTGAAGCTAATGTAATTTACATACCAGCCTTAATAATTATAACTAAGAAGGTAAAGCTAAGGTAGTTGTATCAGTTTCAAACCGTCATAGTGTCATTTGCCACCTTGACATTGGCAAAATCATCAAATAACAATGGAGCCATAAATTGGAATTGAAAAGGAGAATTGGATTGAGGAGTTTTTCAATATTATCCATATTCAAACGATTTCTTTTTGTACGTAATCTGTTGGCTCGGATTAAAATCCATTTATAGGTAGAGAAGGACCCATGGCCACCCTAGAAAATATCTATAGGTTTGAAGAATTATCAACTGTATAGGTAATCGCTTTTAATTTAAGATTCAATACCAAACCTTGTGTAATAAAATTATCCAAATTCAATATTATCAAAATCGTCTCTCGTCTCTGTTAGTTTATAAGTATGGTATAGGAATGCTATATATAGACATACCGCGCGTCGTTTAAACACGCACGAAATAAGAAAAGGGCATAAATCTTTACGAAAGGAGCCGAATGCATCCGATTCAACCCTAATGCCGTTCATCGCCTCATCGTGAAGTCGTAAAATAGTCTAGCTATTACTTTGATGATTATAGTGTCGTAAATGGTACTTCTCGTACCACACGAATGTACCTATGCGAGATTGCGAAGAGCCGAACCGCGAAAATGTTGACAAGTTTAAGAGACGAAGGATCAGCTATTGTCGTTGCGAGTGCTACTAGATGTTAACAATAATAACCAAACAAGCACGCAAACAAGGTTCTGAAGAATTTTCATCGCAGTCGGTGGACGTACTGTGGAACATTTTATTTAAGATCCCCGACTGCGATGATAATTCTTCAGTAGGTACCTTGTTTTCGCCTTCTTAGTTCACACATGGTAGGCGTGTGTTTTAATTTTCTTATTAATTAAAAATAATAATACACGCCATTAATCCGGTTACAAGTTGTTTTATTATAATGTATAGTGATCGTGAAAACCTAAGATATTACTATGTAAACGAGGAAAATTTAAAACTTCATATCAAAAGAGAGTTCTGTCCGAACGTATAGGTACAAACTGCTCTAGGCAGCAGTAGATAGCACTCCTAGTGAGCTCCGCCGGTTGCGAAAGTTTATCTGCGATGCGGCGGATAAAAACCTAGCTCAGGACAACTATGCTCCAAAATAGTTTTTTGAATAATATGTCTTTGCTGCATATAGAAAATGAATTAGTGAAGAATACGATAACCACAGAGATAGTGTTGAATCGATTCAGCGAGAAACATAGAAAGCTTCTTAAAATATATGGAAGGAAATATATATCAAATATTTGATGTCTGTTTATTTTTATAAATATATTGTCACAATTTTATGACCATGTACACTGTTTATTTTTATAAAATTCCACCATTCTTAATACAAACAAACTAGATACTAGTTTCGCTTCAAAATTAGATATTTTCCCGCTTTTTTTTTGAACATTGCCCCTTGCAGTTTACCCAGAAGGGTTTGATCTGCGTAACCGAACAATAGCTATGGCGAGACAATTTGATGCCTCCAGCCAGAGCATATTTTATACAAACTAAGCAACACAGCACTAAGGGCGTCACCTGCGGGACACGAGCCTCGGCTTAGGGCGTTGCTGGGGGGACAACTAGGGACTAGCTGGATCAGATCAGTTTCCTAATTGTTAAGGGTCGAATTTAAATCTACTGGCTGAGCGCGTGCCAGCTAGGCAGCAGCGGCTAGCAGCCAGGGTCGGGGCGGACATGATGAGATATTTCGCGACGGACGGGGACCTTTGCCGGTGAGGTCTATAACGAGGTGGTCGAGCGCGTCGGAGTTTGCTTGTGTGTCTGTTAGACTCTTGAGCTGCAGTGATCCTATCATCGGGACGGAGGAGAGCCTGACGTGGTCGGCGGACTGAACTAATCTGAGACGGCCTGTAGTCGGCTGTAAAAAGTATCTTCGCCGGGATACTATTATATATCCTTGCCAAACTTTATCGAAATCCGTTTAAGCGTGAAAACGTAACAGTTCAGACATATTACTATAATTTCTTTAATATTTATAATATTAATATAGATTTAGCTGCACCTTTCAACTTTGCCAAGGCGTAAAAATCGCTACATTAGTCAAAAGAAGAGTGCATGGAGTGCATTAATATTATTTATTACTAGGCGTTAGTTATGAGCTCTCATTAAACGACTGTGGTGTGGGTTAGTTGAGGTGGACGGCTGCCCCCCCTAGACAAAATCCCTAGCTACGCCAATGGTTAAAAACGTGTGCTAAAAAGGTAACACGTATCGTATTTGGCAAATAGTTCTTTTAAATTCTACCTGCTTTTAACATATATGCTACGCTATCGGAACATAATATTAAAACATCTTCTACTTTGGCTTCATACGAATCTCCCCACTTATTTTCTAAGCAACCTGACACAAATTGAGCTATTGTCTCTCAATACACCTTTTAAACATTTTGCATGCTATTAAAAATGGTTTATTTATACCACATTTAAAGGCTTTACAAGAAAATTTACAATACAACGGTCTGAATAATCGGGAGTTTCATCTAGAGATATCCAAAATTTTTGATTATGAACATGGTCATGAACTGAAGTAATTAAAAAAAAAAACAAATAAACTTTCCTCGATGACAATTCAACGGGTTTTTCTTTACTTTTGGACAATTACAACACATGTATTCAAGTATAAATGTTTTAAACGCTGGTTGATTTACTCGTGACCAGGGTATGTTACACAATATAAGGAATTGTATTAAATCAAGATAAAATGCTTCATTCACTTTTCTAGCAGCACCTTGGTGTTTCGAGCCGTCAATATGAATAGTATTGTTTATTTGGGTCGTGGTATAATTTAGGGTGATCTTTAATCCACGATTGTATAATCCCTTCGGTAGCTTTGGTCGCCATTTGATTGCTATGAGGGAGCCAAGTTACCGTAAACAGGATATTTCTCCTTGAAGGTAGGTTTTTTGATTTTGGAAAATAAATGAAGAATAAAAGAATAGTTTAATCATTAGAATGTCTTAAAAGTCATAAATTTACCAAGCAGTTTGATTGACAGAGCAAATGTCAGTTGCAGTAAAACGTAGTCCAATAAAGGATAAAAATAAGTACAGGTCAAAAAAAAAAACAATTCATATGTTAAATATTTGTACACAATTTGAAGAACTACAGGAGTGAGTGAAGCATGAACGACGATGCTTGGAATGCGAAACACCCCTCTACCCTTTTGTCATTGTTTACCAGTGACAAACAAAAGCTAGAAAGTGACAGCAAGTTTTGGCTATTCAGGGAAAAACAAAACTGTATTAATAACATTAATATTAAATGTACTTAGGTGATGTCCCGAAACTCGGAACAAATATTCCGAAAAAAATTTTTAGTCGTAAGGAAGTCTCCACTTTTATTTTCTGTTCTTTGAACTTTTGGTATATTAGCGCTACCTATTCCGATCACTGGTGATAAGGGTGGCCCTATCCAGAAAATGTATATGGCTGTACGTTTGCGGGGCACAGCTAGTTATATATAAACTATCGGTAAAAAAAATCATAATGATGGTGAAAACGTGGAGTAGGAGGACTTAGCGGATAAACAGATAGACAGATGAGGAAAGAGTCTTTGTTTAAAACTATGTAGAGATAAATGTCTTTAAAAAAAATCTATAAACTCGGCCTACTATTACTACTATTTTTTTAATTTATATGGTGTTATTTTGTGATTGTTTCACAGCAAACTACCCCCTGGAAGTTGTCCAATCATTGCCTAAAGATCTTGAACCAGGAGTGTATTATGGATGGGCACAAATAGATCAAAGTACAGTATATAAAATGGTTGCCAACATTGGTTGGTGCCCATTTTACCAAAACAAGCAAATGTCTGTGGTAAGTATAATATCTATTTTATCATAAAAGTGATTAATAGACATGTGTAAAGATCAACACTGGACCCATACAATAATAAAAAGATGTGCGTGGAAAATTATCATTACTAATTGGGTACTTGATATCAAAAGCCGATTATTTCGTGGAATATTTTTGATAGGAACTAAATGAGACTGTTACCACGCAAATATTATTGATTCAGCTTTTACAATTGAGGTGAATGCACAATACTGAAGTATTACTTCTCACATTAATGAAGCCAATCAAACTGTTAAAATTAATTATGGCTATTATATACTACAACTGTTTTTGAATACACATAGTAAGTATTAAAACCTGTGGTCTTCCATATGGCGATCACTACTCGCAAATAATATGGTGTCATCCTGTGAAGTCAACAAATGTAAGTCGGCTTGTTAAATTCTCGGGCCTTTTCAAAATTTCAATAATCTGGCGGACGATTAAAATTAGTTCTCGAGTGCCCTTTCCCTTTACAAATTCTGGTGCAATCTCTGCGTAAGTCGCTCATTCAGAATATGCAACACGATTTTACTTGCATGAGATATAAGTGCAATCAGGCGGTAGTTTCTACATTTACAGTTTTTTCCTTTTATTAGTTGAGCCCTTTTTATGAAAGGGAATGAATATTGTATGAGTCTACTCAGTTGGCCATACTCCCGTCCGTCCGTCCGCCATATCTTATTACAGATGCTGTGAAAGATATTAACGCTATGTTCTCCGAGAACTCTAATAGCTTCGATGGAGATCTCATCTATGCCTGTGGCTTTTCCATTTTTAAGGTGTTCGATGGCAGCTCTATGATATCGATGGAACCTCAGACGTGAGAATTTCTGGTTCCAGGGTTTCATTTGAAGGCTTTGTGACCGGAACGTTCCGCGACTGTAAATCTCGCTACAAAGACTGGCAGTAACTTCTCCATACCTCAGAGATATAGTTCATCTCGGTCACAACTTCACCATTCCTGTCTTGAATAGCCCAGCTTCTGGAAGGCAGTGTTTTTGTGAGGATGCGTATTTTCAGAAAAAGGTCTCTGGATTCGGATTTTACAGCGTAGGTTTCGATCTCTTCACAGATTTTGCAAAGGTAGGCATTTTGGTCTCGGCATGTTGCTTGAATCTGGGCAGACAATCGATTCAGGTCTTTAACATCGGCACCTTTTGCTTTTTTCTCGGGTCTCTCTTCCACTAGCTGTAGATTGCCACATTCATCCAATGTTGACGACTTGTTGTCTCAGATCTCAAGATTTTAATTAAAACTTGGCTCGGTCCCACAGTAACGAACATAAATATATTATGTTGGACAGATCAGTAATAATATCTGATTTCATGATTCGTTCATTAATTTCTGCTCTTAAGAGGGCAGCAAAAACATGTCTTACGTTATATTATAAATATCTGCCTAATTAGTTTAGTTCAGAATGATCTGATTCTTTATGTGATCAAAAATATGTGACTTCACCCTGGCAGCATAAATATCTGACGTTAAAAGGTTTCGGAATTGTTGGTCAGCGGGCGATATGGGAACAGTCAGCGTCAGATAGATCTTAGCTTTCAAAGTAGTTTTTTTTTAATGGGATACGGGGCAATTGAGCAGACCAATCGCCTGATGGTAAGCGATTACCGCCGCCCATGGACACACGCAACCCCAGAGGTGACGCAAGTGCGTTGCCGGCCTTTTAAAGGGTTTGGGCCTCCGGTGCCCTCACTCACTCGGCGAAACACAACGCAAGGTTTTCTGTGAGGGCGTGGTATCACTCCGGTCGAGCCGGCCCATTCGTGCCGAAGTATGGCTCTCCCACGGTACACGGTAGTAGTTGATGTGAAGAACATAAATTCAATTTTATGTTAGTTATACAAATTGTTTTAAGCATACCGCCACTCTGGGCCGACCACTCTGGGGTCAAAACATCTTAGCTATCAGTTTTCAATATTGTGTTAGCTGTCAGTTTTTATATTTGCGAATAGTTCGTTCAATAGTATTTACGCATTCAAAGTGGACAAAATTGTCTTGTCAATTAAGAAAAGTCAACGTTAAGCCAACTAAAGTACATTTTTGTGTAAATTATCCATTCCTTTCTCGTTTCTCGTCTTATTTTTATATTCGTGGAAATTGGTCAAAGTAATGAGAGAACGAATCTATCGTAAGCCGAAAGCCCAAAAATTTTAAATTCGCTTTTTCATTATTATTTTTTCGCGTAGTGTTATATAATAATTAATCGACAACAATACCAAATCCGCTGTTTTTAAAATTTGAGTCCTTTTGTCTGATTGTATGTCCGAGTTTAGCGCCACAACTAACAAACAAAAAGAACAGAAAATTTAAAAAAAAACAATAGGGTCTATGCATGTATTTTTTTAATATTTTTATTCGATTGTATACGTTAGTACATTACCGCGAAAAAAATATGACAATTAAAATATGATTATTGAGATTAAAATTATCAAACAAACCTGCAATCAGTTTCGGGCGTTTGTCACACTTTCTCTGACGTCAGAGTAGACATAATAAAAGTTATCTTGTATAGAATGGAGTGTTTAATTAACGATTTATACATTTTATTGAAGGGATTTTCTTTAAAGAATAACGTGAAAACTCAAAAAGACCCACAAAACATGATAAACACCCAGTAATAACAGAATCGAGATAAATTGTCATCGCGGACAGTGATGTCTGACACTAACCAATATCGTGCGTTTTGACATTTTAAATTTCCTTCGCACCCTATTGACATTATTGCATCTTGTTAGGTTGCCGGGGCCAAAGACAAAATAAATTGAAGAATCCAAATGGAACCTAATTTTTGTTTTTTTGGGTCACTGCCCAAGTAACACAGGAAGCATTTTAACACACGAATAGTAAACTTATGTAGAACTTATGGTCCATATGAACTCTTATATAAGTTCACCGAGCATCTTGACGCTTTATATTGGCATTTCAAAACCATTATGATGCTTTACACTTTATAAAGGTTGGATTATGGCCTATCAAATTGCTTTTGTTCAGCCTTTAGTTTTAGTGCGGCAAACCACAACGCAGCTGTACAGCTTTCAGCAATTTTTAGTGCATTTGGATCTACAACAGCATTTTTAAATAGTTAATAAATGCTTAATGCTATATAATAGCATAAACTTGTACCATTATAATGCACCGTAAATCCGTTATACAGCTTTGAGCAGTTGATAGTGCTCTTTGTTGTCTAATAGCACTTTTTAGTAGTAAATAAATGCCTAGTACTGCTGAACAGCATAGATGTGAATAAATATATTGCTTGCATTTTTAAAGATCAACTGAGTTCTGCTGTACAGCTTACAGCTCTTTAATCAAATACATATGAGTTATTGTAATGCGTAAAGCTGTATATATATTCATTTTAGTGTATTCGTAAAACCATTAGTCGGCCATTATTTTTTAAAGCTTAATACATTTTTATCAACTCTTGGCAAACTGATTCAAGTTGTACAAAAATTCTGAAATATATTTATTGTTTTTCTCTAGGATCCCCAAAATTGTGTTCAAGCAATGGCACTATTTCAGGCTACATAAAATCTACTACTATACCGGTGAACCCATATAGAACTACTTTATAGACAATGGCGCTACAGTGGTTCATAAAAACTCTTCTCTTTGGCCTCTGGCTTAATAATTATTTACGTGTGAGTATTTATACTGCTGGCGGCATTAATTAGCCTTTTTAAAGGCTCTCACCGGGCTGCTATAGAACGACACAATTTTGTAAATATTTTATAACCAATAAATATTATCATTCAGACCTAGTTATAAAAGCAATAGACCTATATAATAATTATATACCTTAACTTAATACTGCCCAACCAATACTATTATGTTAATTATGCAAACATCGTTCTATACTAGTTTTTTTTTTTTTTTTTTTTCACTCATATCTTTATATAACATTTTATATCAAAACCACAAAATATCGAAGGCGCGTGAAAATTTTCAATGAAACCTATATAGACATTTACAGTAAACTACATTGCGCAATAATATTTGAAAGGCATGAAATAACAAAAGAGTCACAAACTTATCTAGTATTATACATTTTGTTTTGATGCAAACAAATATGGTGTCACTCAGTTTTGACCATCTTCGTCCATATTATATTGCGAGATAAAGTAGTTAAATTACAACGTTAATTGTATTATAACATTTGTACTGTGGTATTAGAGATGTTTTTGCAATGATGTAGTGTTTATTTAAGTTCTAACTGTGAACACTTAAATAGCTCCAATCATTCTTTTACTACATTCTAATGCTAGTATAATGCTTTTGTAATGCAATTAACATCTTTATTATCAATAATAGTGCTAGTATAACGCTACTGTAATGCGATTGCCAACTTCATTGACCGTACCAATGCTTCTATAATGCGTTTAGCCACTTCATTGACCATAATAATGCTTCTTTAATGCGATTGATACCATCTTAGACCACAATAATGCTAATATAATGCGCCTGTAATGCAATTAAACGACAATTGTGAACCAATTTAGGATCTAAAGCCGTATAATTTGTGCCCAAATAAGCATTACAGTAGCCGTATAAACGTTTATAATGCTATAGAACTAACTCAAAATAGATAGTATAGAACTAACTCAAAATGCGAAAACGACACATAAATGCTGTAAACCGGCCGTTATACTGCTTTGATGTGTTACTTGGGTGATTCCTCCAAAATAATAAAAGAGATTGAAGAATGAAAAATAATGGATCATTATGGAATTAATTTGCGTTGCGTGTCTTGTCAGATAGTTTGTTATTTTTACGATGTCACATGTTTTTGCTGCAACACTATGCTGATATACAAGTTTCGTGAAAACTACATAGTCCAAGTAAGCAAAAATGCTCATAAAATAAAAACTACTGAGTCAAACTGAATTAAATTCTTATGGAACCAATCAGCAAGTATACCGCCTCGAAGAAGAAAAAAATCACAGGAATCGGATCAGAAACCTCGGAGTAATAGGTGTACCTACTAGCCGAATTGAGAACCTCCTTCTTTTTGAAGTCTATTAAAAATGATTTTCTACTTTTTGTTTCAGCTAGTTACAAAAGGGTGTTCTTTTTTTACTATTATTTATTTTTCTTTTGTTATTCTGTAATCGTTAATCCTGAAGATCCTGATCAGGATAATAAGATAAATTATTTTATTGTCATCGGTCCTTGATAAGTATGCGAAGTTTCATATCAAACGCACTTGTGACTCCTCTGGTGTTGCGGGTGTCCATGGGCGGCGGTAATCGCTTATCATCAGGCGATCCGGATGCTAGTTTGCCTCCTACCACATAAAAAAAATCGACGTTTTAAAGTGGGTGAAAATCACATTCAAAGATTCCTATACACAGATACAAACCAAGCTAATGAAAGCGCGTTAAAAAGAAGAGTGATGTTTACGTGGAGAAATGCCCACGAATACCGCTCTGACACGGGGAGACAGAGCGGTTATGTGGGACTCGAAGCCACTAAAACTCCACGGTGTACCACCTCAGCCATTTGACGGTGGGACGCGGGAAGTTACGTTTAGCCTACGTAAATTTATTTTTCAGCGACTTGGTTTGAAAATATAATTTTTGATACTTACAAAAAAACTAAATTAGGCTTTATTATATATATACCTTTATAAACCATCTGTGAAAACTTATCTAAACGATGGTGAAAACCGCATGAAAATCCGTTGTGTGGTTTAGGAGTTAGCGGATAAACAAACAGACAGACGCGGAAAGCTACTTTGTTTTATGAAACACATTTAACTAAAGATGCAGTGAACACTCTTATCTTAAACTTACTATTTTTAAATACATAAGTAGTTTAAGTGTTTGGTCAAAACTTTTAGGTCAAGATAAATACACTTCCTAGCACGTGCTACTTAGTATTATTAATGTCTCAGTCCGCAACTGTCGAACTACAAGTGCAAGATGAAATGGGGACATAGCTAAATCAAAGCACGTCCTTAGTAATGTTTATTTAACTTGACCTCGTTATTAAATCTCTAGTGCCGCGTCTATCTGCCTGTAAACGATTATTTCTGTATCTACTGAACGGATTTGATTATGATTTGCATAAATTATCAGAAAGTATTATATCCCTTGTGGAAATTTTCGAGCGGAAATCTCCACAAAATAACTTTGTCCTATTTAACACTGCAAAAAAGGAAATCTACTAAATACAAAATGCTGTACAGTAGGCCGCACATCAGTGGTAACAAAATCAGTATATATGAAATAGCTTCGCAAACTATTGAAACTTCCTATTACGATAGGTCAGCTAAGATCAAAGTGCTATCTGAACAGGCGGTACATGAGGGTTTTCACGAAAATTTTCGCCACTAGCTGGCGCCACTTTGGAAAGATGTCTTCCATTCCAAAGGATAAGTTCACTGATGTTGATAATAATATATTAAACGTAATTTGTAGTTATTTAAGTGTTATTGGGTTTTTCTGTTAGGAAATTTTCAATAGCAGCGCGGAGTTTGGAATTGTGCCCGTTAGATCGAAATAGGCTCACCGCCTATAATATAGGACTTAATAACAGCATTGGTGAAATGTGGGTGTACAATTTTGTACACCTCTGCCTACCCCTTCGGAGAATACAAGCGTGATGCTATTTTATGTAGTAATTATTTATTAGTCATGTAAAAAAACAAGCATCTTGCTGTTTTTTTTACACAACTGTCCAAAAAAGAGAATGTTACGTATTTTTTTTGTTTGTGTGGTCTTTATTCCACTATAACTTCTAAATGTCTGAACTGATTTCGATGTATGGAGTATCGTTAGAATCCTTACATTGTCCCGAGTAAGATAGGCTAGTAGATTTCAGCCACATAGTCTAGCCAACAACGATGATTTATAAATAAAAAACCGGACAAATGCGAACAGCTATGACTCGCGCACCGAGTGTTCCGTATTATTAACACTGATATTCATTAACGATGAAACCACCGATCATTACTCTAATGACGAAAAGCTAACTTGGCAGAACTACTGAAACTGAACTACTGAAAACAAACTTGGCAGCTCGTAATCGTCTTTACTGAAGTGGTATTTCCCTACAAGACTATTGTTTGTAGGTGTAACCCGATCTCTACGAATGGCTACAAGCCATTGTTAAAAAGTATTTTATCCTTAGGAAACTTATGGCCTCCCGTTTTTTTTTTTGAGCACATAGGGCTGCGCAACATGGAGCATTTCGATTCTGAGAGAATATTAATAATATATAAGGTCCTAATTTATTAGGTAATTTCCTTTTAAGGGGTTGATGTGTAAGTCATAAGTATTCAAATGCACAAGGAAATAAATTGCCAAAGCACACTTTAAATTAATAATAATAAAAAATGATAACGTTTGATTATTGCTCTTTACTGATTATGCTGTCCCCGAGCTGCGCGGAGGGAACTACCGCAACATGCCCCACCGCAAGCCCGCGCGCCCCGCCGCCGCCCCGTCTCCTCGTCGCGTCAGCTGTTACTACCTACTTCTCTCATCGTGTGGTTGCTGAACAACTTAGTGTCAGAGTTCAAACCACCCGTAGGTCACTGACATGGCTTTACACACCGAGCCGCGCGTAGGTAAATTAGGTACCTGAAATGCGCGCCGCGCGCCCCGCCGCCCCGCCACAGTATTTTACTACTGAGTACCTACTTATGCACGGCCTTTTCCCGCGTTACAGCCAAGCGACCCAAGTGACCCGGGGCTCTAGAGCTAGAAACTACATTACTAGGAAAGGCCACGAAAAAATTCAGAAAACTTACAGACAATGACGTTGCATATTTGTGCACTCACATTTCACCAATGCTGTTATTAAGTCCCATGTGAGCTTATTGCCATCTACCGGGCACAATTCTAAGCTGCAAGAATTTTCTAATAGAAAAACCCAATAACACTGCTCGACCTAGGAATCGAACCCGAGACCTCAGCAGTCGCGCTTGGGACCACTAGATCAACGAGGCAGTTTAAGTACAGCTATTTTAATTTATTTTTTACCTACTTACCAATAAATTAAATTAAGTATTCACAAAATTTTTGAAAAAACCCTTGTCCTTGAGATCACTTAACTTACGTATTTACTCGAATGTACCTCTCTACGAGAACCTTATTTACACAAACTCAGTAATAACAACACTGTTTGGTTGAAGACTTTAATGGGAATCACTTAGGCATTTTACAACTGTTACGAGATTATTATTTAGATATCACAAAATAGATCTGTTGCAACATACTGATTGTTCACCATATTCATCAATTATGTACTCTACAAATATCGCAATTATTAGATTTTTGAACCTACGATTTTTTATCGATTGTACAAAAGCGTCGCGGTCATTCCGCTGCAACGTCACCCGTCACCGAACCATCGTACATCATCGCACCGCACCATGCAGCAGACTGAAATTACGAGGTACGGAAGTATTTTTGAACTACTTGGTAGGCATGGTCTTTCTTATGCTTTGTTTATCGCCGACAGAACAAGCCGATATTCTTTGACGGTATCCGACACAAGCGAAATTAAATACTCATTTTAGTAGGTACGTGACCGTTAAAGAAGACGACGGTGACAGTTCGCACACATACTTCCCGGAAGGAAGAAAGAGTAAGCGTGTCGTCGATTAATACGAAAGGAAGAGATAGCACAACAGACGCTGACGCCGCCGCGCCGCCGCCGCTCCCCGCCCGCCGCCCGCCTCACGCCACCGCAGCCCGCTGCGAGTGATTGTATGCCTACAAAGTAATTCAGTCGGCGCCGGCGCGTTTGATGATCCGATGACGACAAAGCGTTGCACTTGCAGCACGGCGCTTTTGTACAATCGAAAAAATTCGTATGTTCAAAAATCTAATAATTGCGCTATTTGTTGAATACTTCTGTACTTCCCTCCGCGCGGCTCGGGGACAGCATAATCAGTAAAGAGAAATAATCGAACATTATATTTTTTTATTATTATTAATTTAAAGTGCTTTGGCAATTTATTTCCTTGTACATTTGAATACTTATGACTTATACATCAACCCCTTAAAAGGAAATTACCTAATAAAGTAGGACCTTATATAAATATATAATTTTATAAAAAAGTCTCCGAATGCTCTAAAGAAAATATAGGCGCTCCAACACTTGACAGGTCTGGACCTGACGTCCCAGTGCTGCCACCTAGTGGGCGATGGGCGTAATTTCAGAAAACCCTCACTAACTTATACCCACGGGCCACGTGGTTATAGAAAATCAGAGATTTGATTGGAAATCTAATCACCATTGATATCTTTGTTGATTGCGATGACTCCCATATTCTTACGAATGTTTATTGAAGTTACTAATTTCTGTTCCTGGACATGGACCTGAAGACTACTGTTGATGTTGTGTTATTCTTTTACTGATACAGGGTCATACGTACTTAGCCTATAATTCCCAAAATCACCACCAACTAGGCTATACCTTTACATTTTGCACATTATTTCTAAAAACTGGCTGCTGCTGGGCAAGAGTGAGGTCAGATTCCGAGATCGGATAGTAGGTATTATTAAGTTTTTGTGGTTAGAAATCCTCAGTAGCAGTCCGGAGTTTGGAATCGTTGTTGCCAGCAAACCGGTTGATGGAAATAGAGTCACGATTCGATCTGTTTCATGGGGCCTAAATAACTGCATAGATGAAATGTAGGTGTACAAGAGTACACTTCTGCCAACTTCGGGGATACAGGAGTGATACAATGCTAATGTAAAAAAAAAATGTATTGGTAGGTAGTTATTTAAATACCGTAATATGATAACGAAGGTACTACACGTTATCTTTTGACTGTTTGCTGTAATATTATTGTTATAAAAATGGTTACCTCTTGGAATGGGCGAAGTACAAAATTATACTTTATAACATTAAAAATCTATTGTGTCCGAAGTCAACAGATATAAGTACCTACTTTCCGACAAGTTTAGTAAACTCTATAAATAGTTCCTTTATCACATAATCTTAAGTGCGGCTGCTAGGAAGTCCTAGATTGTTTTCCAGGTCAGGCAGTGTTGAGTTTTTCGATTAAGAAATCACAACATGGGATGATGTTCCCTGTCTCTCACAAGGCCAAAAAAAAAGTTTTTTAATTGCAAATATTTTTCAGAAAAGTGAATATAGGTCTCGTGTATTATAACACATAAATTATTGGTTCCAGGAAACTCATGTCATGCATCAATTTGATAGAGATTTCTATGGATCGCATTTAAAAGTGAGTCTAGTTGGATATTTGAGAGGGGAGAAGAATTTTAAATCCATGGATGAACTAATAAAAGCAATCAAGCAAGATATCAATAATGCAAATGAAAAGTTAGAACTCCCTGAAGCACAATTGATAAAGGCTCATACATATTTTACAAATAAAGATGTGTGATAATGTTAACTACCATTTTGTAGAACATTTTTGGTAGTACCAAATTAATGCAGAATGTTATATACTGTTATGAATTTTTGTATGCTATTGACAAAGTTTATTTTTACTTTTATTGAAGATTATCTTATTTATGGAATTCTCCATATTATTATTATAACTTTTCAGTTTGAACTTGTCCCCCTGACATTTTTTTTTAAATAAAATATTGATTACTTCATACTGTCTCTGTTCTGTGTATTGAAGCTATATTATTTGTTAACATGTCTAGGGAAATCAGAGACTGGGTTAATAATTGAAGAATTTATTAGATTTATTTGTGGACAACAGTTGGATTTGTTAGACAATATTATTATTTTGTAGAATTAGTTTGTGATAAAATGCTGTTATTATGAACATAATTAATAGTGTACTATTAAATATAAAACAATAGTTTCAATTTTCATAGTCAACTATGTGATATTTTTGAAAAATGTGCAATAAAGTTAGTTTTAAGAAAATAAAATTATTTACAATATAGTTAAATTTATTTTAAAAATCAAACCACAACATTCCTTTTGAAAAAGCCTTTTATTGGTAGTTCTTAACTGGATTCATTTTAACAAACATATCACTCCTTAACACATTGGAAATAAAAGAATCTTAAATTAATAGGGCTCTCTCTCCAGGATAATTTAATGTTGTTTTCTCCTAAATGAACATCCTGAAACAAAATTAAATTTCATTAGGAAAACCAATTCTATGCAGACATTTTTTTTTTATTTTTTTTTTTTAACTTATATTTAATTATTTATCTTCCACCTATGTGCAACTCCAGAATCAAATGATTACAAAATTATGATGTTAAAGACTTCAATCAATTAACAATTTATTACATTCACTAAGGCCTTCAGTTGGGGAAACAAAATATTGGTGCCATTAATTTGGAAAATGTTTCCAATTAGAAAGTAAAAAAAAAAAAACTTCAAAAACTCCACATAATATATGAAATAAAAAAGAACTAAAAAGTAAAAAAAGATTTAATCCGTACCACTTCTTGCCCAAACCTACAACCTATTATAATAATAGAATATTATTATTCATATGTGTTACCCTACTGATAGGTTAGGAGCCGGTGCCAAGGTGTTCTAGCAAATAAATTATTTGATTGATTTGATTTGAGCCCAATATATAGTAGGTTAGCGCCGCGCGTAAGCGCCACAATGATCTTTTGGTAATACGTAAGTCTCCAACTAACAATAACCTTAACTGCGTCCGTATTGACGTAGGGTGGAAAAAACTAAGTATCTTGGCCATCTACTTGCTGCCGACCTCAGGGACCACAATGACATAGAAAGTGGAGGGCGTTGTCAGTCAGAGTGAACATGGATAGCCTGCAGGTTTGCACGATGCTCAAAGCAGGTCAAAATTACTCTTTTGAGAGCCTACTGCACTTCATTTAAAACTTGCAGCCTGTGGGCTAATCATACGCAAACAGCTTACAACGCCCTTCGTATACAATACAATAATGCGTTCATGCTGTTGTTGGGGCTTTCCCGATACTGCAGTGTTGCATCGAGAATGTTCGCAGAAGCGCGCGTAGAATGATTCTACGCCACTATGCGCAATGCCCAAGATGCGGGTCTCTGGTGCGCCGCGTGCGGGCTAGTGCCAACGGCATTCTGAGCATGATTGCTAGCAGGCTTGACTATACGTATGCGAACTGCTGCTGCGTGGTGCATGTTACGTCATGACCAGAAAAGTCACGCAATACCCAATCCGCATACTCTCGGACAGTATGGCAGTTCTACAAGCCCTTAACAACCAAATGGTCACACCTCAGTGCTGATTTACGAGTGCCATCAAATATTAAATAAGGTAGACACTTTTAATAATAATATTACCATACAATGGACACAGTGGCTGCCGAAGAACGATGCTGCAGACGAGCTCGCAAGGAGAGGATCAAATGTGGTTGCTATAGGACCAGAACCAATAGTACCACTCCCCTTCAGACACCTTCATACCCTGTTAAGACTAGGGATCAACACAGGAACTATTGGACGAACCATGGCGAGTGCAGACAGCCTAAGGAAGCTCTTAGGACCATTGATGGCCGGGTCACCAGGCAGCTTTTTCGACTGACAAAGCAACAACTGCGTACAGTCACAGCAGCTCTCACGGCTATGGGTCTATTAACAAATATCTCTTTGTTATAGGAGTTACTGACAGCCCCCTTTGCAGAGCATGCTTGAACGAGGACGAAACAGTGGCACACATGGTACTGAACTGTCCTGGGGTCGCCGCATACAGGGCCAAGTATTTCGATAACCCAGGTACTCTCTGAGAGGCTGCCAGCAAGATCAAATTACTGCCGGCCTTTCTTGAGTTGGGGTAGATCAAATAATCCATTTCCACCCCGGACGCAAAAGAATCACCAAGAGCGATTGTGGAAACCATCTTGTTTCACCATAACCATATTAAATGGGACTTAATAACAGCATAAGTGAAATGTGGGTGTACAACTGTGTACACCTCTGCATGTATGTATACTAACACAGTGAGTTTTGTTACTTGATTAAATAAATGATTAATAATAATAATAGAGCTCTCCTCTAAAAGTGGCCTTTGAACATGTCTGTCTTTGAGGGAGCCATCAATATCACATGACAACTTAAAAATAAGACAAAAAGGAAATTTATTTTCTAAAACTAAAATAACATGGGATGGAATCATTTTGTCATCTCTACTACAATATATAATATGTTTATATTATGGGGTGATTATATGGGTCAGTAATTTACCAGTAAACCAATTGCACAATAAGTGCAAGCAAGCAAATGAAGCAACACTTCAATGTTGCACAACTGTATCATAAATTGAATTAAAATAACTAGATGAATCACCTTGGGCTTTTTCGAAACACATTAATTTAATGATAACAATTGGCCCACCTTTGTTATAAGCAAAGTAAGTATTTCCATTCTATTACTGTGGATTTATACTGACATTGAAAGATTTATTTATTAAGTAATTTTGGTTTGTTGTAAACAAGGTTTTGTTAACATGGATAGTAAAAAACACCCAATCCATTTATTTTAATATTGGGTCAAATGGAAAAAACACCAACTCTTAATTTATAATATGGTGCAAGAAGTCTTCTTATTGTGTGGTTAATAGTGTCAAGAGTTTAGGTCTCTGACATAGTTTTACACTCCATCAAGAAAATCTCTCAAGTGTACCGGTTTCCTCACAATGTTTTCCTTCACCATTTCAAACAAGTGATAATTAGCTTAAAATACACAAGACATTAAAAAAACAGTGATGCATGCCTATGATTCGAACTTGCAACCATTGACTTGTCAGTCCCAATGGTCATACTACTAGGCTATTACTGCATTGGTGCAAGAAGTGATAGTATGATTATAAGATATTCAGCATTAGGTGCTTAATTGTTTTTATTTTCAGACATTATTTATTGGCAATACTTTGACATTCTTTAAATAAATACTGACATTGAAATTAATGTATTAGAACTTGTAATTTAGATAACAGCCATTTGTATATTTTGTTGCTGATATATTGTCATGCTTTAATTAATGCTGATATGTACCTACCATTTAATATTATATTGTTTACAATGCATGAAACCGCTTACTATTTGTAAGGCAAAACATAGCGCACTAATTATTTAATATCTGCAAGATATACAATGTATCTATGTTTGACAAAAATAAATTATTTGATTTGATAGTTGAAGTAAATACAAAGAAAATAAAAAAATAGGGTGAGGTAAATATTTAAAACATTGTTATTTAGATGTCAGCCTGCTCATATTATTTACTTCTACTCATTATTAGTTTTGGAAGAATAAAAATGAGGCAATATAATTAAAATTTTTTTCAACTGTCACCTAAAATCGGAATAGAAATATGTGTTAAAGATATAAATTTGGAAATATATGATTCTTACCCTCCGTTAATCTAGCGCGACCACCGGTGGGTTGGCAAAGAATCGTTGAGCAGCCTGCGCATACGACCACCCTTTGCGCGTGACTGAAAACAGTTGTGATTTTGTAGCAGCCAGGGCACTTGACATCCATGAAATATGAGTTCGGATGTGGCACCAGCCTCTTCAACTTGTGTTTCCTTTTCTCCGAAACGGGAGAAGGATGCAGTAAATCAATTGCGAGCTGAAAATCCGAAGACGTAAATTTAGGTTATTTGGTCACTTCGCATTATTTGTAATTTTAGAGTCAAAGAACTTTTAAAGCACTTATCTAGACTTTTGAACAATAATGTAATGTATTCGTTAGATAAAAGCCTATGATTATATATCATAGATTTTTGTTAGTTATTCATCTGACATGTCAGGTACTGCCATGTGTATCCGCTTGTTTGGTTGAGACCAAGTTTCCATTTTGATGTCGGAAAACACAGTTTCAAACTACCAGAAATATCGGAAAACAACAACGAGCACAGTAAACTTGGGATGTTATTGAACGCAGTCGGATATTTTACTCAGATAAATAAAAATACACACCGGCATGGTTACAGCTTTGATGCAGAACCGGAAAAGGAAAGTCCGCCAATAACCCAACGACAAGGATAACTAACCATAGACAAATAGATAAACGTGCGTTCATGAAATAAAGCATAAGTTGCGCAGCGCAGCACAAACGGATACGATTTTAAAACTAAAATCTATTTAATATAATTTTTTATTAAATATCCATCTAATTTAACACATGACACTTTAAATTTCAAAAATCGACGGATTTATATTAATCAGGCAATTAGTGCACAGCCACAAGAATAAATATCTATAAATATGTAATTAACAAATTAAGCAAGAATAACATTATAATTACAATCTAAATTTTAATATTATTAGTGATAACAAATAAAGATATTACTTTAATGCTAATAAATTATTACTAAATAGTAAAATATTTACAGAAGTAGGAAGAGGAAAGTCAATAGAAACTAGGTTATCGTACAGTAATGAATGGTATAATGGACAATTAAGAATAATATGATTCAGATCTCCCACGTCTGCTCCACATTCACAAGCGGCACTATTAACAATATGGAGTTTAGTCTGGGCTACGAGCCCGAATACGTGCGTCATATTAGCGCGCGCCAGGGAAGACCCGGCTGCGTTTTTCACGCCGTACTTAAAAAGACGCCCGACGTCCGCGCCATTTATGATATACACACATTTATGAGTATGCGCGGCGTCACTATAGAAGCATGGCGTGCAAAGCGCGGCCCTGCACAGTTCCACCGTTGCCAAAAGTTTCGCCACAGCTCTCATCATTGCCACCGCCCACTTGCGTGTGTACAGTGCGGTGAAGAGCACGCCGCACGCGACTGCCCGCGCCCTAGGTTGGACCCCCCGACCTGCGTGAATGGCGGCGGGCCGCACCCGGCGAATAACATTAAATGCTCGGCCTACCAAAAATAAATTTCAAACAAGCGGGCGGGCACTGTGGCACATACCAGTGCACGCCGGCCCGCATTAGCTGCCTCCGAGAGGCAGCAAACAAAGGTGGCACCCGCATCGCAGGAGGCTCCTGGCGCATCGCTGATGTCGGCCGCCAACGAGCCCACGGTCGTGGAGAGAACACCATTTCCAGGCGGAGGAAAAGGAAACGCGGAGAGAAGAAGCGAGGTAAGAAACCTCTGCCCACCCCCGCGCCAACAACCGCGATACAGGCCGACCTTGTCCCTCCCACGGCGCAGGTTACGGCACAGATTGCCGACACTATTCCCGGTGCCGGTCGCACTTTCTCTCATCTTCCTCTTCCCTCTCATAGCAGTAATTTGTGAATTATTGCTGTCCGAAATGAATGCTCTCAATAAAACTCTTCCTTTTATCATCCTAGGGGACTTTAATTGTCACCATACAGCGTGGGGATGCACATCGAGTAATTATTATGGCGAGAAATTACTTGAATTGATCAACATAATTTGTGTATTTTGAATACTAGTAAGCCCACTCGCAGGAACGGTCCCTCTACAGGCGATAGTGTACTTGACCTATCTCTCTGTACCCCTAATTTAGCTTGCTCTAGTTCCAGTAATATTTAATAATGAGCCTGTGTGTGCTGATGAAGTTTTTCCAATTAAAAATAAATCTTCTAATTTGTTTCCGTCTCCTCCTTGGTGGGACAGTGAATGTACTGCAGCTATTCAGATCCGAAAGACAGCTGAAAAATGATATTGTAACGAACCTACGCACGAAAACTTCGATAATTTGTCGGAAATCATTAGGGAAACGGATAATCTATTGAAGAAAAAAAAGGCTGACGGCTGGAAGAAATTTTGTTCATCCATTTCTCCAGAAGTAAGTCCATCAGTAGTTTGGCTTAATATAAGAAGATTTAGGTCGGCGTTCAATGATTCTTCTTCATCCACTTTGTCTTCCTCTCTAATGGGGAATTTTTTAGACAAACTTGCCCCGCTAACTGCTCCCACAAAACCTTTGTTCTGCTTCCCCGTAAACTTTTATTCTCCGAGTTCTAACTGTGTCTTAAGTTCTCCATTTCTATCACTGAATTAAAAGGTGTAATACTGAATTTGAAAGATTCAGCTCCAGGTAACGATGGCATTCCCTATTCTTTTTTTGCTCACCTTTCTGATTGTACTTTACTTAATTATTTAAATATCCTAAATTCCTTGATGGTTTCAGGTAATATCCCGCAATCTTGGAAGTCCCAAAATATTATTCCAATTTTAAAACCTGGTAAATCACCTAATGATGCCTCTTCTTATAGACCCATAGCTCTATCATCGGTTCTCTGCAAAATTGCTGAACATTTGATCAAAATTCGCTTAGAATGGTTTATAGAACCATATACCATGGATTGTATTAGTATACTAATAACTGATATTAGGAATTCATTTACCTCAAATGAATCGGTGGTTGCAGCATTCTTAGATATTACTTCAGCATATGTTAACGTCATTTTAGACATATTAATAAAAAAACTTAATGATTTAGATGTCCCAAAATTTCTTATTAATTTTATTTTGAACATCTTATATGACAGAATTATTTGTGTGTCGTTAGACGAATCCAATAGAAAGTTCAGACATTTATGGCAGGGACTCCCACAAGGCTCTGTTCTAAGCCCTTTATTATATAATATTTATACATATGACTCAGAACACTCTCTTGATAACAAGGTTAAAATTATACAGTACGCAGATGACTTACTCTTATACCACTCTAATCGATCAATAGATAAAGCTTCCAACATACTATCTACTTCTTTACTATTTCTTAAAAATTGGTTAGATAATAACGGTTTACAGTTATCTCCTTCCAAAAGTGCTGTAGTCCTTTTCACTAGAATGAGATTACCTCCCCCAGTTTTAATTAACTACGATAATAGCATAATTCCAGTTCACTCTCATGTTAAATATTTAGGTATTATTTTAGACAATAAATTGTCAGGTGTTCCACATTTGGACTTCGTTGTTGGAAAGTGCGAACGCCTCCTTAATGTTATACGTTGTCTTGCTGGTGTTTGGTGGGGCGCCCATCCTTTCTCCCTCAAATTAATTTATAATGCATTAATCAGAAGTGTGATGGATTACGGAGTATTTTTACTAGAGCCCTGCAATAGTTTAGCCTTATCTAAATTAGATGGTATTCAATCAAAAGCTTTAAGAATAATTACAGGAGCAATGAAGTCGAGTCCTATTAATAACATAACATAGCATCACGCCTGTATTCCCCGAAGGGGTAGGCAGAGGTGTACACAGTTGTACACCCACATTTCACCAATGCTGTTATTAAGTCCCATGTAATAGGTGGTGAGCCTATTGCCATCTACCGGGCACAATTCCAAACTCCGAGCTGCTACTGAGAAATTTCTAACGGAAAAACTCAATAACACTTTGCCCGACCCGGGAATCGAACCCGAGACCTCATGCTCAGCAGTCGCGCTTGGGACCACTAGACCAACGAGGCAGTTGCTCTTTCCTATTAATGCCCTGCAGGTTGAATGTGGGGAACCCCCCTTACACCTACGGAGACAGTATTTATCTGACAAATTTCTGTTTAGAGTTCTCCAGTTTTCAAACCACCCCTTAATTTCATCTCTACAAATCCTCTCTGACCTTGTTGATACTTCTAGCTACTGGATTCATAAAAGTCTTCCATGTTTAGTTAACAGTTATCGAAAAAATTTAACCCTTCAAGCTCCCACCCACCGTTCGTCGGTTCACCCCCTATTTTGTGTGTGTTAATTCCGTATATTATTCTAAGTATGCCCCTTGATAAGAGTGTGGTGATCTATTCCCTTTTAAAAACTAAAAATTTTAATCTTCAGAAATCCTGGGATGTTGCTTGGTCAGTCAGTGGACAGGTCAAGGGTAGAAACTTCTTCCAAATTCAACCAGTCATACCAAATAAACCATGGTTCTATAAAGCAAAGTTTAGCAAGGTGGTGACAACCATATTAATTCGCATGAGGCTTGGCCATGTTTGCTCTCCGGCCCACCTTGCTAAACTCCATATTGTTAATAGTGCCGCTTGTGAATGTGGAGCAGACGTGGGAGATCTGAATCATATTATTCTTAATTGTCCATTGTATGACCATTCATTACTGTACGATAACCTAGTTTCTATTGACTTTCCTCTTCCTATTTCTGTAAATATTTTACTATTTAGTAATAATTTATTAGCATTTAAGTAATATCTTTATTTGTTATCACTAATAATATTAAAATTTAGATTGTAATTTTAATGTTATTCTTGCTTAATTTGTTAATTACATATTTATAGATAATTATTCTTTTATTGAATTTCTTTTAATAGTTTACTTTACTGATCCAAAATTCATCGTAATTAGTTTTTAACCGACTTCAAAAAAGGAGGAGGTTTCTCAATTCGACCGTATATATTTTTTTTTTTTTTTTTTTGTTCGGGTATAACTTCGTCGTTTATGAACCGATTTTGATAATTCTTTTTTTGTTGGAAAGAAGAAATCTCAACGGTGGTACCACGATAAAGAAACCAGGATCTGATGATGGATCCCCGAGAAATCGAGGGAAACCTTCGAAAATTGTAGGAGCGACAAGTGCATTTGTTAATTTTTTCATTAAGTATTTTAAAGCATTACTATTTAATGAAGGTGTGGAGTCGATCTGATGATGGAGCTGAAAGACAGTCGAGGGAACTCTTTAAAGATTTACAGCAATTACCTGGTGCTTGGGCTTGATTAATTTGTATTGATGAGAACTTTACACCTAGATGGGTTGTGACTGTAATTAGGGGTCTGATGATGAAGACGGAGGACAGTCAAGGGAACTCCTCAACGTTTTACAGTAGCTACCATGTTTTGTTATGTATGTCCGTCGATATCTTTGTTTGAAAGAGTAGTCCCCAGAAGTGGTCCCATTTAAATTTAGTAAAGATCTGATGAAGACCTTCGAAGTTAGACGATGGAACTCTTCAATGAATTATAGCAAATCACTCTCAATTGCTGTAATCGCATGTTCATGTATAGTTCATGCCACTCAATACATGCATAGCATCATGCCTGTATTGCCCGATGGGGTAGGCAGAAGTTTCCAATGTGGTATACAAACATTTCACCGATGCAGTAATTAAGTCCTAGCGGCTTTCGAAAGCCTACCCATATTATTAAATTTCTAAATTAACTTATTTATGAAGTATACAAACTTATATATGACCTATACAATATATATATAACACACTTAAAACTAAAAAGACTAAAATAAATTAATTTTAAACAAAAAATTAAAACCGCCTTCAAAAATCTACTACACTAAAAAGTTTAAAATAATATCAAAATTTGCTTATAATAAAATCATTTTAAAAGAACAATATATAATAATAATCTGTTAATTTTGGAGTCGGTGCCTGATGTATATGGGGTTTACAACCAGATACAAAGGCCGGTAACATAACCACAGCGCAACGAACATAAGTGACTAACAAGAGGAAAACAATAACCCTCTCTCAGTACAGGCAGCGACTCCAAAATTAACAGATTATTATTATATATTGTTCTTTTAAAATGATTTTATTATAAGCAAATTTTGATATTATTTTAAACTTTTTAGTGTAGTAGATTTTTGAAGGCGGTTTTCATTTTTTGTTTAAAATTATGTTTCCCAAACTTTTAAACTTGTCTTGGCAAAATGGCTTCGGCTTCAATTGCCATAAAAAAAAAAAATTGACTTGACAAGTTGACAGGGTTGACAGTTGGCATGATATAGAATTGATAGAATAACATTATTGGCAGAATCATCGTTAACCCGATGGAGCCATAATTATCCAAAATTGGAATTGGAATTGGAATAACATTACAGAAATTTAACCTGAAACCTTTATTACTTAATTAACAATATTAAATTTGTATTTAAATTGAATGCGGCATATTTTACAAAACAATTCTCTTAAACTCGAACATCCATAACTGCAGATAGGCCAGTTTTCATTTTTATTTGAGTATCATCATGGCTGACGAAGAATATGAGGCAGAAGACGCGGGAGCAGACTACGATGATATCGCTGAGGAAGATGACAACATTGAAGAGACGGAGGAACAAGAGGAAGAAGGATATAATGCACAGTGCCTCGCGCCCGGTCAGGCTGGCGGAGGCGTTGAGAAGTCCAAGCGCATCACTACGCGGTACATGACCAAGTACGAACGAGCCAGAGTTTTAGGTAAAGTTCTTTTACCAGCTTATAGTTGTCCCACTAACGGCTTTACTCTGTACTGGTGCAAGATAAATCTTTGAAAAGCATTAACGCATGCTTAGCGAACTCTAAAGTTACAATATTAAATGGAAAAAGAATACGGTCGCGAACAGGATTCGAACCTGCGCCTCCCTGATAAATACTCCAGGCGCTCTGACCACTAAGCCATCTCGACAATCGAGATCGGTCGAGATGGTTTAGTGGTCAGAGCGCCTGGAGTATTTATCCGAATATCGAGATTTTTCTGTACTGGTGCCCGGCAGTCACTTGTGAATATTATCTTTCATAAAAATGTATGAAATAAAATATTTGAAGAAGTGCAATGAAATGGAAATTCATGGATCAGCTTGTTTATACCACCCATGCTTTCTGACATACTGCTGAGGTTTGAGATAACTTTTAATTAATTTTCACTAGTTAATAACTAGACATTATCAGCTTTTTTATTTTATTCTCACATTACAGGTACGAGAGCATTGCAAATAGCTATGTGTGCCCCTGTCATGGTAGAACTGGAAGGGGAAACAGATCCTCTACAAATAGCTATGAAGGAGCTAAAACATGGCAAAATTCCAATTATCATTAGACGATACCTTCCTGACCATTCCTATGAAGACTGGAGTATAGATGAACTTATTATCATAGATCATTAGTAGTAGTGAGAACAGTTCAAACCAGGCTTATTCTTTTTTTAAACTTAAAAGTGTATGCTCTATCCAGCACCATAGTCTTCTGTTATTTTTATACAGCAAATTGCTGTAATTTCCACAAAAGATGACATTATTAAAAAAAAAAAAAATGTGGGCCTGCCCATGTCTGAATCACATATTTTTATTTTACACCTTTTTGTGTACTGTTGCCACTACATTTTTTTTAAATCTTATGATCTGTGTTACTCAGGATTAATGTAAGGATTCTATCAATACCCCATACATCTAAATCAATTCAGGCGTTCTGAAGTTAAGGGGGAATAAATAAACTCTCAAACATACATACATGAACCCTATCAAAATAAGACTCTTTTTTTTGGGCAACCATGCAAAAACAATAAAATAACCATTGTTTCTTTTTAAGCATACTAGCAGTGCTTGCAGCAGTCTTATCACTGAAATAAAATATAGCCTACATTGCTCACTGATAATGCAGCTATCTACTAGTGAAAGAAATTTTAAATCGGTTGTGTCGGTTTTGAGTTAAATCCTTACAAACATACGTGGTGTTAGAGCATGATCAAATTGAAGGAGGTGACTCTATGTATAGGTGTAACCGATTATAAATCAATAAAAAACGATACCTTCAAAAAACAAGTCTATTTATTACTGTTTTTGGCATATTGTCTGGCTTTGTTTTGTTCTTAATGGAATAGTAACTTAATGCTGTATTACTGTATAGTTCTGTACAACATATTATCTGTTAAAGCTACAGCTTGCGTAATATGATTTTCTCAACGAATTTACAGAAAATCATAACTTTACATTATCTTTTCCCTGACTTGTTTTGTCAATGTGTTCTAATAATATTATGGTTACTGCATAAACAAAATTATATTCATACACGTTCATTATCGTTTAGGTCAACTCTAATTATATTGTGTAAGTTTATTACAAATATAGGTCTAAGAAATAAATTAATATTTTTGAATTTACATTTATTTTTCTTAATTACCTTAATATCTATATTTTCGTGCATGATGTGAGTAGCAGAGGAATGTGTGCAGTAATATGGATTTGTCCGTCTGGATTGAGAAGGCACTTTTCATATCATAATGAAATTATTATACTTATTTAGTAGTAAGTTTAAACATTTTGTAGGATTGATCCTCGATTTTGTGTTATAATACTTCAAAAGTTATAAGAACAAAGGTGGCACCTCAATCTAAATGTTTGGATTGAGGAGCCAGAGCCATGTCAGAACTAGGAACATCACGAATGAATATTTATCATAATTTGGTATGATTTTTTAGCATTTGATAGTAGTAATTGGTAGACAAAATCTGTGTTAAAATTTACCATATATTATTTACTAGCTGTGCCCACAACTTCGTCCGCGTGGCTGTCGGAAACTAAACACTCAGCCTGTGGAACCGTAATTCGGAGATTCAACCTGTTAATTTGAAAAAACCTACTAAAATATAATCCACCCCCCCCACCCCTCTGAGTATGAGGTCTCGGGTTCGATTCCCAGGTCGAGAAAAGTGTTATTGAGTTTTTCTGTTAAATAATTCTCAATCCGGATTTTGAATTGTGCTTGGTAGATGGCAATAGGCTCACCAATACAATATCTCCGAAGATATTCATTAAAATCAGATGATGTAAAGGGCAATTTTGTTCAAAATTAAATACTGTGTTGAACAACGCGGATTTATTTGGATAAGGATTAATATCATGTTTATAAAAACACCTTCGTAAATAATGCATTATTTTAGAGAACCAATTTGATAAGCATAAAAAAGGTTATAGTGAGTCAACCTTAAAAGATAACTTTTTAAGAGGAATAATTCTGTGATACATGATTTTTGCGTAACTTTAACCGTTTACGCAGCGTTCGCAACGGAAGCTCTTAAAAGGAATTTTTTTTCACGTTTTTGCAACATTTTTCATTGATGCTCCGCTCCTATTGGTCGGAGCATAATGTTGTATAGCCTTCCTCGATAAATGGACTATCCAACACAAAAATATTTTTTCAATTCAAATCTGTAGCTCCTGAGATTAGCGCGTTCAAACAAACAAACAATCTCTTCAGCTTTATTAGTATTAGTATAGATGTGGCTCCTCAGACCGTAAATACGATTCGTCATTTATCAAAGAAGCAGTTGTTTAATTAATGCGCAATTTCTTCATCATTTAGTCGTATGTATATTAGATTTGTAGGACAAGTCGGTAATTAAAAATGAGTGATTTGGGAGATATGGCATAATTTAACAGGCTCCTCAATTGAGATGCCTCAGTAAATAGATTTACCTCTAATCTATTTATACTTGTCACGAAATTTGGAATGAAAAACATCAATATTTTGTATAAATATATACTACTAATTGCCTTGTATAATCCTGCCTTAAAAAGTACATATCTACGAAGTTATTAGCTATCTTTTTAAATTCCTAACAAATTTTTTTGAAGGGTGTTCATGAATCCGACTAATCCTATCCTATCCTACTAATATTATAAATGCGAAAGTGTGAGGATGGATGGATGGATTTTTGTTACCCTTTCACGCAATAACTGCTTAACAGCTTTGGATAAAATTTAGCAAACAAGTAGTTCATAGTCTGGATTAACATATAGGATACTTTTTATCCCAGCTGGACAATTCTGAAATCCTCGCAGACGAAGTCGCGGGCAAAAGCTAGTAAATTATATAAAAAAAAGTTTAGAAGATACAATACAAACTGCAGTAGAAAAAAACATTTGTAGGTCTTGTAACCACCAAACTGTGTGCAAATATAATGTCATCATATCAAACACAGTTTCATTTGAACTAAATGTTTGTACGAAGTTTCGAGTAAACGAGGTATATAACATACCATCATAGCATCACGCCAGTATTCCCCGAGGGGAAAGGCAGAGGTGTACACAGTTGTACACCCACATTCCACAAATGCTGTTATTAAGTCCCATGTAATAGATGGTGCGCTTATTTTCACCTACCAGGCACAATTCCAAACTCCGGGCTGTTACAGAAAATTTGAACAGAAAAACTTAATAACACTGCCCGACCCGGGAATCGAACCCCAGACCTCTTGTTCAGCAGTCGCGCTTGGGACCACTAGACCAACGAGGCAGCTAAACATTGTACCAGAATCTATACTGATTTCAAGTAGCTAATATACATGCACAGGCGTTATAGAATTTATCCCTGCATTATGCGACGCTGACATGGGCCACTATAAATATCACTACTAAATACCTAAAACATAATATTTTGATATTATGGATTTGTTAAAAAATTTATTTCAAAACCTAATCAGCCTGGTTTCATTTAACATGTTCACCCGATTAGCGATTCATAAGGAATATCGAATAATAATTTGTTTTGCAGATACCGAATAAATAGAGTTGATCTGTGGGCTTATTCTTGAAAATAATTCCGCTCGATTGACATCGGGAATATTTCAGTTTGTACTTCGAAATGCCAAAATTTCAAAAAAATTATAGAATCGGGATAATATGTAGACAACATGCTTTCAAATTGAGCCAACTGTAATGTGGGTAAATTTATTTTAAAACTACGCGTTGTTTTAAGGTGTCTATTTAATATTGGAATTCGTATTAGTTTCAAGAGTAACCCCACTGTACATATGTATTTAGTCGACATTTATAATAAATGTTAGTGTCTCTGGTTTTTGATTCCGTTGTGATCTCAGATCACAACGGAATCAAAAACCAGAGACACAGTACAGTCAATTATTTATTATGCAGAACGCCAAGAATGAGGAGCCAAATGAAATGCGTTTATTTACCAAATTCAGTCAGTCTTACTACTTTCTCCTTAAGCTACTAATTTGAATACACTACTAAATGTTTTTGGAATGGAATATAAATTGACCAATTATTTGTATGTCATATATTTGTATCACCATCACCAGATATTTGTATGTCTAATTTCTTGACTAAGTGTTTGTAACTGTGGTTCATAATGTTAAATATTACATTAATACATACATTCACCTGCCTATTGCCACGCATTATGAGTTTGTCATGCTCACTAAAATGTCTTGCTGATGGTGGCGTTGTGTATCGGGTCGTTGAGTGCACTTCAAAATGGTTGAGTTCAGCGATGCTGATGCGCACGTCATACTCGTGAACGGGTGCTGTCTGTCGGGACTGGTCAGCTCGTGATTGCCTTGGTAATCGTTTTGGCTTTATAAAATTCTACTATATCAATCATTTGCTTTTGTTTTCCTCTTACATTATTCTACATTATTCTCACATACCATCAATATAAGACTGTAATTTTTTTTTAAGAAGAATGTCTATGGAGTGTCTTTCCGGTTCTTCTCCATAAGATCAACTATTTTGGAACCGTGCTTTGACGTTTCATAAGTGCCTGTAATCTGGTCTATGTGAAATAAAAATATTTGAATTTGAATTTTAAATATGAACTAGTTTTAAGATCTCTTTCTGTACGACGCTTAAGGCAAATAAACTATTATCTTATCTTATCATGGCAATTCACGCTCTTATGTGATGAGCCACATTTTCAAAAATATTAATTAAGTACTTACCGTGTTCCAGGTGTCTCCTCAATTTAGATGTTTAGATTGAGGAGCCAGTTTTACATTGATATAACTTTGGATGTATATTACTACAAATTTCAGAATTTGGCCTACAAAATTACCGATTTGCTTTACTATTATATTTGGGGGTAAGTTTCCTTTTATAATCTGAAGTGGCTCCTCAATCCATACGGACATTGCTTTGTTATGAATATACGATATTATTTTATACGGTGTAACTGCTAACCTGATAAAAACCGTTAATTATTGTTACTCACATACATGTCATCGCGCCTGAAATCTCCCATGCAGATATTAAGTCCCATGTAACATATAGTGGTGAGTCATTTGCCATTTACCGGACGTAATTCCAAACTTCGGGTTACCACTGAGAATTTTCTATCAGAAAACCAAATAACACGTTGTCCGACCTGGGAGGCGGGAATTGAACAGAAGACCCGTGAGATTAGCAACCAATGAGGCAATTATTCAATATTTTTTTTATTTATTTATTGGCTCACCAACAATTGTTTACACTTTACAATTATAAAATAATCATTAACAATATTCATAAACTTGTGCAACAATTTCTTATAGGTAAGCACCACATTCACAATATTTAAAAGGGTAAGTTAGTAAGTAATATTAATAAATAATCGTTTAGTTAGTCTACAGGTAGAACATAGGGTTAAATTTTAATTTTTAAACTATATGTAATAGTTATTTGAACAAGCCCTAGATAATTTATTTAATTGTTAAGTATAGTATTTAGTAAAGTATTTTGGAACTTTCGACAAGGTCGCCAACATCATTAAGTAGCCTGCTTAACCGAGGCACAATGGATCTCGTACCTAAAACAGTTCTGCGAAATGGTGGGCACAAGCGAGTGATGGGAAGACGAGGATATATGGCGGGAACTCGTATTCGGAAACTGCTCAATAATTGGGGACAATCTATTTTGTAACGTAAGACTTTATACAAGAAGAGGCAATCAATGACATTCCTGCGTTTTTCTAAGGATACCTACCATTTTAAAATGTGAAAGTCTGTCCTCATATGACACCTCTTTTTTCTCCATCCTGGACGAATACGTTAAATGCCAGAGAAACCTCTTCTGTATTCTTTCTAATCTCAATTGATGAGCTGTGAAGTGCGGTCTCCAGACAGGACTACAATATTCTAGCGAGCTACGCACTAGGCAATTGTATAACATTATTTTAGTCTTTCTACGACGAAAACCAGTTGCGTTCCTTAGCAAAAATCCCAACATCCTCGATGCTTTCATAACTATATTTTCAAGGTGTGGTATGAAAGTTAGCTTGTTATGAAACAACACCCGCAGATCTCCGATTTGCTCTAGCTCCTTATTAATTTCTGGCCCTACATGGTATGTAGAGGGTAACGGGTGTTTTTTTTTAGAATATTTCACGTGAAAGCATTTTTTGGTATTGAGGCTCATATTATTATCATTACACCACTGACTTAGCGAGTCAACATCCCTCTGAAGCAAAATAACACCATCCTGTGATTCCACTACCCTACAAAATTTTAGGTCATCCGCATACATGAAGCACTTAGTGAAATGAAAACAGTGGGGAATGTCATTCACTAAGATGTTGAATAAAATCGGACCTATGTGCGAGCCCTGGGGAACTCTAGAAAAGGTTCCGTAAACCTCCGATTGGAAGCCATTGACAGCAACAAAGACGGAACGGTTATCCAGATACGATCTTAATAAATTGAAGAGAAAGCCAGTAATGCCATATGCTGATAGTTTCTGCAATAGTACATTATGAGGGACGCGATCGAAAGCTTTGCTAAAATCCGTGTAAATAACATCAATCTGTTTGCCACTATCAATGGCAGTCACCAATGTCTCTGTAAAGGGACTGAATCGTAAAGTGAAGTGCAAGCAGATCTAGAACTCACAAAGCCATGCTGATGACTACTCAAATATAATTTTAAGTAAATAAGACTCTCGAAAATTTTGGCAAGAGTAGACAAGATAGAAATGGGTCTGTAGTTAACAATATTATCACTCTCACTACACTTATAATTCGGTATTATTTATTTATTTATTCAATTAATAGCAAGCTTACAGTGTTCAACAAATCACTTACTATTATAGATTACAGCTTAGCTTAATTACAGTGTTAAAGAGGTAACAATTGTGCTCATATTTTGATTGAAGATGTCGACATGTTGGAATTTGTAGCGCCTGTTTAGCCAACTATAGGGTTTAGCGGTACTACCAGCGTCATCTAGTATTCAAATCAGCAAAATATGGATCTGTTATTGCCGCTGTCAAAAATTAGTATCACTATTTGTCACTAGATGGCGCCGAGCCTATGACGTCACTTTCTGTGTGTCGATGTTAAGATTTTCCGCGACTTAGTTAGGGTCACGTAATTATTATTTTTTGTTAATCCTAAACCACTAATGTAAGCACTGCATTGTGAGTTAATATATCAGCATTTACTCTGATATCTTTTTTATTACAAACCCCAGTATTAGTAGGGCCAAGTCGGCGGTCCTACATTTTGGTCCTTCGGAGCCGATTGTGGCAAAGGGCTGTTCCAGCGTTTTCAGGTGTGTCCTCCTTGGACGGAGGAACATCAACCCCATACTCCCGCCGAGCGGTGACGGATGGTGATGGTGACAGGGAGCGAGCAATACCGGAGCCAGTAGCGGGACGTACGGAGGAAGGAGTAATAACAGCAGCACGCAAGCTGCAAACGACTACAGTCGTAAGGAAGTGAGTGATAGTGCCGAAAATCGTGAGTACTTTGTGTTTTCTACTTGCCAAGCAAAAGTGATCTTTATTGCCTAGAAGAAAATAACTTTAATTTTGTGCGAACTTTCTTAACTTTAAAGTGTGCATGTTTAGGACTTAGATAGTTTTAAGGCAAATTGTGGTCCGACGGGGAACCTATGCCCGATTTTGGTAAGAATTTTAAAGTGTCAAACACTTAGAAAATTTCACTTGAATTTTCCATTAACTTGTAAAAATTTTTGGATAATTTGGGACTTAGAAAATTTTGTTGGAATTACCATTAACTTGTAAAATTTAATTTTTTTTTGAACTTTAAAACTTTTTGGGAACTTATAATTTTTGTGAAGTTATTTTAACTTATATTTTTAACTGGTTTGTTAAAGGTTTGGACTGGTAATTTGAACTATTATTTGAAGTTTTAGATTTTATTTTCGAAAATTCTTTTTATATCTTAGCTTAACCTTTGGAACTTAGATTTTGTTATGTTAACGCTGTTTATGTTTTTTTTTGTTGTTTGAATATTAATTTAAAAAGTAAATATGTCCCTTTTAGAGTCACATACTAAAGTCCAGGATGATCTTAGCGCTCGATTAACAAGAGCTAAAACTAATTTTAAAAAGACTGCTAAGGACAAGATTACTAAGCAATATTTAGAAACTAGATTAGAAATTGTAGAAGAGTTGTGGGCTCAATTTAATTTAACTCATACACAAATTGTAAAAGATTTTGATCCAAAAACGGTAGCGGCCTCACCATACACACAAAAGGAAGTTTTTTATAATACGGAAGAATTGTATTTAGATTTAAAATGTTTAATTAAAACTGAATTGAGTAAATTTGAGGAGAAAATTGTGACCCCGACTCCAATTTTAAGGGAACCATCATCTGCGAAGGTTTCTGAAAGTAAGAGTTCGTTTATAAAGTTACCTAGAATAACTATTCCGCAATTTTCTGGTAAATATACTGAATGGCCGACATTCAGAGATTTGTTTGTGTCGGCTATACACAAAAATAGTACTATAGATAAGGTCCAAAAGTTACACTACCTAAAAGGCTATTTAACTGGCGAAGCCGAACAACTTTTGCGGCACATTCCTGTCTCAGAGTCCAATTATGATCGGTGCTGGGCTCAATTAGAGACCAGATACAACAACAAAAAATATTTATCTCATTGTATCTTAACGAGATTTCTTAGCCAAAAGAATATTTCACATGAATCTGCTGGTGCTCTGAAAGAACTGATGGATACTACTAGCGACTGTCTAAACGCTCTTTCCAGCTTAGAACTAGATGAAAAAACATGCTATGAGTTATTAGTTATACACATAATTACATTAAAATTGGACCCTGAAAGTAGGAAAAATTGGGAATTAAAAGCCACTAGTAACATTGATTCTGATAAAGTACCAACATTTGATCAATTTAAAGAATTTTTAACGGGTAGATATCGAGCCTTTGAGTTTATAGACACTAAGCCAGCTAAAAGTAATGTAAATCATAATAATACTAAGGCAAAGGTGTTTCATGCCGTAGGCATAGTTTGTCAATATTGTAAAGAAGATCACAGGTTAGGAAACTGCAAGAAGTTTGTAAGTACAGATGTGGATACTCGGCGTAAGTTTGTTCAGAACAACAACTTATGTTTAAACTGTTTGGGGCACAACCACTCTGCCAGGCTTTGTAAATGTACAGCCTCTTGTCGAATCTGTAGGCGCAGACATCACTCCTTGTTGCATCCTAATGGGGAGCAGGAGTCATCGGGAAATACGTCCAACGATAGGGTTTCTCAAACGACAGAACATACTCATACGGTTGGAGTAGAGGGTGAGCAAGAAGTCGTAGCTTGTTTTTCGAAGGGTATAGCTAATAACCAAGTTTTATTAGCCACGGCTCTAGTGAGGGCTGTATCGAAAAATAAGGTTTGGTGCACTATTAGGGCCTTGGTTGACCAAGGCTCTCAGGCTTCTTTCGTTACCGAACATACAGTTCAGCGTTTGGGATTAGTTAAAAAGCCAGCTAAGGGTTTAATCGTTGGAATAGACGTAAACAGTAAATTATCACTGAATTCGGTAGTTGAGGTTAGAATTCAATCTCGGATCAACCCAGCTTATCAACCAGTAGTAAAGGCGTATGTCTTAAAATCAATCACTTCATTGTTGCCTGTGAAGGAAACAGCATATTTAGAGTGGGTACAGGTTAACGATATTCAGTTAGCGGATCCTAAGTATCATAGACCGGATAAAGTAGACATGTTATTGGGAGCTGATATTTATAGCCAGATCCTCCAAACAGGGTTAAAGAAAGCTCCTGGTGGTACCACTGTCGCGCAGTGTACTGCTTTGGGATGTATTTTGTCAGGGACTGTACTTTCAGCTGCTCAAGGTACCTCGAACATTACCGTAATGCACGCTCATCTTGGCGACGACGAAATCCTGAAAAAAATCTGGGAATTAGAAAAGGAGCCGAATCAAAATAAGAAGCGTCTACTTACCGAAGAAGAAGCAAAGTGTGAAGAAATATTTAAAGCTACAACCATAAGGGATGACGAGGGTCGCTATGTAGTGAACTTACCATTTAAGAGTCAGGATCCGAGCTGTAAATATGGCGATTCAAGAGCAATAGCAATGAATAGATTTCATGCATTAGAAGCTAAGCTTCATAAAAATCCAGATTTAAAAGCAAAGTACGTGGAAGTGATCAATGAGTATTTGCAAATGGGACACATGAAGCAGATAACTAAAGAAGAACAGAATCAACATGCAGTGTACTTACCTCATCACGCGGTTATACGCAATGACAAAGAAACAACCAAAGTGCGGGTTGTCTTTGATGCATCCTGCAAAGGAAAAAATGATGTTTCACTCAACGACGATTTGATGATTGGTCCTGTGCTGCAACCCGATCTGCGACATCTGCTGATGCGTTGGAGATCTTACCGTATTTGCTTGGTTTCGGACATAGTGAAGATGTACCGGATGGTACGCGTCGCTGAGAAGCATACCGATTTCCAACGTATCATATGGAGGGAGAACAAAGAATCTGGAATAAAAGATTATAAACTACTTACAGTTACCTTCGGAACATCTTCAGCGCCTTACTTAGCGGTTCGAGCGATGCAGCAAGTAGCGTATGATGATGGAGCAAACTATCCATTGGCCGCTGAAAGAGTTCTTAAGGATTATTATATGGACGATTTGATGACAGGCTGTGAGACGATAGAAGAAGGCATGCAAATCTACAACGAAATGAACGAGCTATTAGCTAAAGCAGGATTTATCTTACAGAAGTGGTCGAGCAACAGCAATGAGCTACTAGAAAAAATCATCGGGGAAAGGTACAAGGGACAGGAAAGAGAAGTAAGGGAGATTAACATAAAGCAGGATGAAATATTAAAAACATTGGGACTTACCTGGAACCGTAGCTGCGACTCCTTCCAGTATTCTATTCAGCTGCCTCCACTGCAGGAACCTGTAACGAAAAGAAAGATATTATCCGACATAGCAAAATTGTTTGACACTTTAGGTTGGGTCGCACCAGTGATTATTGTTGCAAAAACCTTAATACAAAAATTGTGGATATCTGGAATTGGATGGGATCAAGAAATTCTAAACGAACTAAAAACTGAATGGTTTACTTACCGGCACGAATTGCAGAATTTATCGGAGTTTTCAATACCTCGATGGTTGAACCTGAAGCATAGTGACAAGCAAGTTGAATTGCATGGGTTCTGCGACGCATCAAAGTCTGCATACGCTGCGGTAGTGTATGCCCGGGTAATTGATGCGGACGAGCAGATACATGTCACTTTGCTGACGGCAAAGACAAATGTTGCTCCTATAAAAACCGTTTCGATTCCTCGATTAGAGTTATGCGGCGCGGTTTTGTTAGCAAAACTCCTGTCAGAAGTGTCAGAAGTCATGTGAATAGACAAATCTTACTTGTATTATTGGACTGATTCTGAGATCGTGCTAGCGTGGTTAAACAGTCATCCCAATAGATGGAAGACCTTTGTGGCAAACCGCGTCTCTGAAATTTTATGCATAAGCGAGCCACAGCAATGGAATCACGTTCAGTCGAGAAACAACCCAGCTGACTGCGCATCACGTGGTCTGTACGCGTCGGAATTTATAAAGTTTAAATTGTGGTCTGAAGGTCCTGAGTTCCTGAAAAATATAAATATTCCATATAGTAAGGGTAAACAGATATCTACTAACATAGAAGAAATAAAGGTTCATGTAGCATCAGAAGATAATTTTATTTGGGATAAATATACGTCACTTACCAGATTAATTAGAATAGTAGCATACTTAAGACGTTTTTTAGAGTTGAAAAAACCGAAACCTGAAAGAAAGAAATATGATTTTATTACAGCAGGTGAAATTCAATTAGCATTAGAGACTTGTGTTAGAGTATGTCAACATCAAAATTTCGAAGCGGTTATTCTGGACCTGAAAAATGTTTAAATCGTTAAACCTTTATCTCGATTCTGTCAATATGCTTAGGGTGGGCGGTAGATTGGAACGTTCTGATCTTGATACCGATCGTAAGCATCCGATGTTGATTCCTAGTAACAGTCACTTTACCAATCTTCTTATTGCCGATGCACACTATAAGAGTCTTCATGGCGGCCCTCAGCTTATGCTCAACTATTTAAGCTCGAAATATTACATTCAGGGGGCTAAACGGTTAATTCGAGCTTATGTGCGCAAATGTGTAAAATGTTTGCGTCATTCATCTTCCACCAATCCTCAATTAATGGGTCAGTTACCTCCAGCGCGGGTAACTCCTAGTAGGCCGTTTAGGAACAGTGGAGTAGACTATGTGGGTCCTATAAATCTAAGGACATCTAAAGGTAGGGGTCGCCATGCATATAAGGGGTACATCTGCTTATTTGTGTGCATGGCGACTAAAGCGGTTCACATTGAGGTCGTAAGTGATCTCACAACGCAAGGTTTCCTTGCCGCGTTTAAACGATTCGTAGCTAGACGCGGTCACTGCAAAGGTATATGGAGTGACAATGGCACCAATTTTCAGGGTGCTTCAAAGGAGTTAGGTGCATTGTTTCTATCTGAGAATTCAGACATAGCTAGGGAAATTGCAACGGCCTTAGCTACCGAGGGCACTTCATGGCACTTTATTCCTCCTCATGCCCCCAATTTTGGCGGAGTATGGGAGGCAGGTATTAAGTCATGCAAAAAACATCTACACAGGGTAATAGGAAACTCTACGCTTACCTTTGAAGAGATGACGACCTTATTAAGTCAAGTAGAGGCATGTATGAATTCGCGTCCCTTGTGTAGACTAACCAACTCAGACACTTTTGATGCGTTAACACCGGGGCACTTTCTTGTAGGGGAACCCATTATAAACGCACCTGATCATAATTATGAATATGCAACGATTACTAGCCTGAGGCGGTGGCATCTAGTACAACAAATGATGCAACATTTTTGGCGTCGCTGGTCAAATGAATATTTGACCACACTACTCCATCGATCAGGAGTAAGCAAACTCCTGAACCAACCGTTGGAGATATAGTTCTGGTGAAAGAAGACAATTTACCTCCTGGTCGGTGGCTTCTAGGCAGGGTGGTTGAAAAGCATCCCGGGTTAGATAATCTTACTCGAGTAGTCACACTTTGCAGTAATGGCTCGACATTTAAAAGGCCAACATCAAAACTGTGTGTTTTACCTGTTACCTAAACATATAATTGTTAGTTTTAAGCGATGATTTAAGTATTTACTGTGTTTAGTGAATAAGTTTGGGGTCAATTCGATTTGTATTAGTCTGTAATAATCTACATAATTTTGTTATAAAAGCTATAATTTGTTGTAAGTGCTTATTTCGTAATAGTTTCATACTTCAAGAATTGTTATATTCAAACTTGAGAGTCGTAGCATATCCGAACATTGTATTATTTAATATTTGAAGGACATAATGTTTCACAAAATGTCCTTGGTGGGCGGAATGTTTAGCCAATTATAGGGTTTAGCGGTACTACCAGCGTCATCTAGTATTCAAATCAGCAAAATATGGATCTGTTATTGCCGCTGTCAAAAATTAGTTTCACTATTTGTCACTAGATGGCGCCGAGCCTATGACGTCACTTTCTGTGTGTCGATGTTAAGATTTTCCGCGACTTAGTTAGGGTCACGTAATTATTATTTTTTGTTAATCCTAAACCACTAATGTAAGCACTGCATTGTGAGTTAATATATCAGCATTTACTCTGATATCTTTTTTATTACAAACCCCAGTATTAGTAGGGCCAAGTCGGCGGTCCTACAGCGCCTTTTCAACAATCCAAGTTTTTTAACTTCTTAAGTAAACTGTCGCGATCGTCAAATAATCAGAATTGGGAGTGCCTAGAGTTATTTTTGCATTATTAAAGACGGAAGAAAAATGTACAGCAAACATGTCGCATATTTTATAACCGTCTGAAGAAGCAGATTTGCCGTCAGTCATAGTAAGAGGAAATTATCTCGTACCCCCTCGCTTGTCCTTGATAAAGGTCCAGAATCTTTTTGGATCTTTTGTTATTTGGGTTTCCAAATCAGATATATATTTGTTTTAAGAATTTGTAGCAAGAATGGAGCAACGCTTACTCAATAATTTTAATTCTAATTCGCCCATAGGATTCTTATAGATTTTGTAATTGTATGTTAAAACCAGATGGGTGAAATACAAATAAGAAATAAATAAAATATTTATTTCGGACTCAAAGGTCACAAAGAAACAAATTATAAAAACTAAAATTAAGAATATAACTAATGATCGTACCTACAGGTTACGAGACCAAAAAAAGCTTCTATCTTGTTCTATCTCAGCTCCATCGAAATGAAGCACCGCTAGTTTTCGGATAGGATTAGAGATGTCTAGTAGGTACCTAAGTGAAATCACGGCTACCACGGGTCAACGGGATTTTATATATTATGTAATGTAATTTATGTTAGTACTGTTAGGATTATTTCAATTAGCCTATTCCTATAGCTGCTCTTCTCCAATAGTTTAGGAAAGGGCAGTCAAATCGTGCAGCAAAATGTGCCTACATCATTCATGTGGTATGGTAAGAAAAGGAGTGTTTATAGGGTTCATGTACCTATGTAGGTATGTATGTTTGTGAGTTTCTTTGATCCACCATAACTTCTAAATGCCTGAATCGATTTAGACGTATGGGGTATTGTTAGAATCCTTACATTTTCACGGGTAACTTATGCTAGGGATAAAAAAAATAAGATTTAAATAAATGGCATTCGTGCTTTTTAAGTTTTTAATCAATTTCGTCTTGCATTCTTATATATGAAAAGTAGTAAGTCTGTAACCGTCTCTACAGGGCAAAAGCATCTTTTTCATATAAGTAAGTAACGATCATTGATCACCAGCCACCACCACATTCACCAATCTACTATCTCACTGCGCGTTGGTGGTTTTAGATCATTAGGTCCAGAACTCCAGACTCCACTTACCTCACGATGTTTTGTTCAAACTTATATATACTCTATGGTGTCTTAGATTTACTAAGAATGAACTATGGTAACTGTTGTAACCTCCGGAACATCATGACAATCTTTTAAACTAATTTAAAGCAAAAGTAAATAAGTATGTTACCGGTTACGAAGATAGCTTTAAGGTAGAAAAGGGATTACTGATATGAACCTATCCGACCTAGCTTATACTTACGTCTGCTTATTTCTAGTCCATACCCATGGTGCATATAGAGGACGAGCGTTACCTACCTACATACGTGTAAATTATAATATCTCATGAGGCCTTATCTATCTGAAAACATTTACATTCAACTTTCAAGTAATATATCAGTTGTTCCTCGTAATACGTAACTATGCATTTATAAATGCGTTGTTATGACACCTACAGTGCAAGGACTATCTATAAATAGCAGCGAATTAAAACTATATTTGCGTAGGCAGTGGCTTTGAGCATGTCACTGCATCAAGTGCAGTCATTCCCAAAGCAACATTCTGATATATTATAGCGGACAGTCGCACTACCAGCATATTTATCTGCTCCCCGAGCCAAGAGATCTTGTATGACGACAAGTATTAATGCTACCCAAACGAAATCTACATCGCGCTTGCCTTATTACGTTATTTAAAACTATTTGGCGCGTTCCTAGTACTATTATCTAATCTTGGACGAATTAAACCACAATTAAAGTGGATAGACGTCATAGTGAACTGGATATACAGTTTCCCTAAAATACTTTAGCTAGTCAATGCCAAATTATATATAGGGTAAATTGAAATTGTAATACAGACAGTTTTGGGTTAGACTTTGAGTTGAAAGTATTTAATTGTTATCCTTTTAATTGTCCCATGTTTCAGAGCAGAGAAAAATTACTTACTTATATCTGGTATAATTTTCTAGCGTGCACGCGGTTATATGTGGTGCGTGCGATGACTCATTATGATAGTCGTTACATAAATTCATAATGAATTTCTTAAATAAATAAGTAATAACATCCGCAGCGTTGATTTAGTCCCGTTAAGATACCTAATAGAAAAGCATTGTATAACAAGAAATGGAGGTATATGTTAGGGTAATATATAAAACACGAAATTTTGATTATAAACAAATTAAGCTTTATTGAGGCGTCCAGGTTGTGATGTGAAGCAGGAGGTTGGTTGCGATGGCGGAGTAGAGCGCGGGCGCCGCCGCCGACGCGCCGGCGCGCGTCGCTTCGTGGGCTGAGCTTGGCACGCGCATCGCGCTGAATATCGCTGAAAGCTCCGGCGCGGGGAGAGCCTCGCTCTCTCGCCAGTACCCCTCCGACCAGCGATGCTGTGCTGTCTCCGGAAATAGAGTACGTCCGTCGCCTTTACGTGCAGTGTCGCGTACCGCTTGCCGTTGCATCCAATACTTTAGCCATTAAATCGCGGATAATAATAGAGCTGTCGTTCAATAATTTATGTCTTTTGTAAAAGATTTATCACGTTACACTTTTTTTCGGATTATTCAACTTTATCTTGCCGTGATTTAATGGTAACGGTTTTAACCCGAGTTGCATTCCTGAGGGGATGCAAGTCGTGTTGAGCCATCGTAATAAGTGGATTCGGTCATTCAGTGTAGATGTGTACAACGTCCTTAGATCGGCCGACCAGTGCGCGAGTGTGTGTGCAAATGACTGATAGCCCAGCGTAGCGGGCTTAATTTGAACAACATGTGGAGTAAAGGATTGACGCTATGGAGGTTTATGTTGTGCATGTTGTTCGTGGTGTCGACGTGCGCCGCGGCGGTGCGAGGTGAGTCCAGGTCGCGCTGAGCCGCGGAGTGGGAGCCGCCGGCACATCTTCGCTCGCTCCCTGCGTCACTACATCGTTGCTATTTTCGGCGTTACTTGCGCTGAAATTATGTAAAAAGCTCACGTATGTGCTCTATTTTTGGCGGTAACCTTAGGTGAAGTTTTGTATGACAAAATGATCTAGTGACCGAGTTAGAAACAGGTTTTGTCTATTCTCTGCTGTGTTTATCAGAATGAATTGAGTGAAGGCAGAGCGCCGCTGGACGCCTCGCTACATCGCAAAGCTAGATACGTAAATAGAAATACAGGGATTTGTCGTTGCGCGTCGCCATCTTGTGAAAAACGATAGGATCGTGACGACATTATAAAAGTATGACATGGATATAGGTCACGTCATAATTATATAGTACATACCCTTTCTCCAAGCTCCATCTAATTTACCAAAATTTAACAGCACAATAATAATATTCAATATAAGAGACAGATAAACTAAAATATTTGGTTTGCTTCTACGTTAAATTTTAATTAAGTGGTTAAATACAATTCTCCTGTAGATAAACTACACAACTCACTGAAATACCTATTTGTGACCTAAAGCCCTAAGTTATTTAAAAATAAACAAGATTTGTTGTATGTGATCGACTAGAGACAACATTTTAAGTCTTTAATTTCCTCCATAATGACATCGGTAATCATGGGTGAGGCCTGAGGACCATCCATGTTGCGAGGAGACGTGATAGAAACTATTTGAGTAGGTATTTATGTATAGTGAATACACGTAGAAACTGTCAGCACCACATGTAAGTCAATGTCAGCTAGCATAGCATGAAACATAAAACACAAACAGCTTTGTAGACCGACGCATCAAGGCCAGTCATAAACTGCTCGGTGAAAATACCATTGATGTGAAAATCTAACACGGTACGATACAGTTTCTTAACTTTCATTTAGGTAGGTAGGTACTGACTTAAATTTTTACCTTAATCTCTTCCTCAAAGGTTTGTAATGAAGAGATATTGATAAAGTTGGACTGTTTTTTTGATATTCCTTCTTTCAAATAGCTTTCTTTCATATCAGAAGCCTTTATTTTCGAAGGAATGGTTATAGAGGTGCACTTATCCATCCCTGATTATTGCATATTTAAGTAATTATTACATCGTAAATACCTAGGTATGAAATATAGTTAAGATAATGAATGATTGAAGTTGATTCTGATGAAGATCATTTGACGTTATTACAGCTGGTAATGACGCACATACTTAGTGAAGAGCTTAAAGTGAGATGACAGTTTTAAAGATATGATTAGGTAGGTACCTATATATTTAATTCAACATTAATTTGGTGAACGAAAATGTATTATACCGAATATTGATTTTACCGATAAATGAGGGACGCCGTAGAGCGAGATGTTTTATGAAGGAGAGAGATGAATCGATTAAATCTGTTAGAGTGTTGTATAAATATTAAAATGGAGTCTAGACCGCAGATTGCCTTCTCTTCTTCTCATCTTCAGGCAATCTGCGGATGAACGTATGTTCAACTGCAAATATGCGTACCTAATCACAGAGACAAATACAGTAGGTACCTCATCATACAAATATTTGTTTTGCGGGATTTAATCAGCGACACGCGGCACAGTGGCCAATCACTTAGATTGGATAGATTAAGTATGTACTCTTATACTGCATAGTTATGCGACTTGTGTGGTTGTTACACAATATCGAAGATAAATTACGTTGGCTGGCCTTCTGGATTTATTGGGATAAGTCTAAGTGTTTGTGGGCAGTAATTATCGTTCTTGTTGTTTTCTAAAAGGCAATTCAACACGTGGACAAGAACAGTTGATCGAGCTTTATATCCATAAAGCTGCTGGGCATGTCACACACTATCCAAAATTTCTTGAAACTACCTAAAACAACACACACTAAGCCATTCGACAATATTAATAATGTTGATTCTCATCAACTCAACACTTATAAAAACCGAATAATCCTTATTATCAGTTTTTTTTTTTTTGCACTTATATTTGTTTTTGCCACTGGTCTATAACTAATGCGAAAAATTAAAGACTAGAAAGACTCCGTAGATTCGTCGGTACAGCACGTTGTATTTTATATCTCATCTTAGCGATAATTTATATATTTTTTATAAATTACCTGGGTACGAAGTTATAATTCTTATTTTCGGTCTAGGTACTGTAATTATTTATATAGCTAAAGTAACAAAGAAAAGTTAACTTACTGCAACTTACCGAACAAACGAGGTTAGTAAGCTAGGCTTGCTGCGGTCTATGGGTTTACTTCTTCTGTCGAATAAATTATATTTTGCATTAATATTAACGTGTACCTATTAGAAGTGCAGATTGAGTATCATTCTGACCCCATAGATAAACATTGCAGTCAGTGACTTGTTCTGCACTCTGTCTGCTGCTACACATGCCTTTGAATAATGACACTTCCAGTTGGAAAGAAAAGAGAACGATGTTCTCCAATAAAGATCCCATGATGGGACAATGGATATTAATAAACTCTTTATACTATTTTCTCGTTATGGTTCTTCGCAAAGAAGTATTGTGCAAGGTAATTACGAGAATTTTACGTAATGTATTTTCAGCTCAATTTTATAATTTATTTTCAGCTGACGATGACATACCATCTGAGTCACAATGCCGACCCTACATCGAAAAAGCTCTTAAAGAGCTGGAATCAGGAGATGTGGAACCAGGTAAAGGATTTTTATAGATTTTTTGTACATAATTAACCATCGCTATCTGTCGCAGAGCGAATCGCAACGTACATATTGTACCTAAAGGGTTGGCGTTGTGGAATGGTATACCAAATGTTTGGCACTAAACATTAAAAATCATTTAGAAAGTTATAAATAAAATTATAATAAGAGATGGTTTTCCGGTGTTTAGGTAGCAACTTCTTCGTCTTATCTATAAATATCAAAATATAGGAAGGTAACCGTAGAATCATTAACAGTTGTTTTGAAATTAATAAGGATTCATGTAATAAAGCAACCAAATAAAAATTGGTGCTCATCCAACTTCTAAATTCATTATAGGCATGAAACGAAAAAAATATAAATAAATTCTTTCTATTGGTAAGTATCATACTAAATATTTATGTATAAAACGTGTATATATGAATAAAATGTCTCAACAAACTTACGGTTAAAATCAAGGGCATGGTTTGTAAAATGATAATTTTTAACTGTCCTCTAAAATTTTCCGCTTCACGTTCCGTTACTGTACAGTAACGAAATCCGGTCGGCGATGTTAAGCGTAAACGTTATTACATGTGACCACAGCCTCCCAGAACCAGAAATAATTTCGGATTGACACAAGTTTGCTGGTGTTGAGATGTTGGATCTATTTTAATTGCGCGGTCGTCTCGGCGCGTCATCGATATATGTAGGTAGGTAAGCGTCGCTACAGTATGTTAAAAAAGCCCTGTTCTATCCCTGAAAGGTATTATTAGGTGTGGTGATTCGATTCTATGTATTTTATCCTATTAAAAAAACATCTAAAATAAAATAATACTGTATAGACTTGTCTACACAGCCATACAGGGGACGCCGGCAGAGGCGCAGGTAGAAGCGCGTGTCAATTTTCGGGTATGTGTCGCTGTGGAAAATGCGTACCTATTGGCACAAAAATTGTGTATTTTAAATTTTATATAATATGTTTACATTCATTAATATTTTAAATTATTTGGTAATATGATTGGGATACCTGTATGCCCTTTTCGGGTCGGACAGGTTTTTTTTTTACATACCTACTGTATAATAAGTACCTGTACCAGCGAGCATCTATCCACGTGGTTTATTGGTCTTTGACCTGTACGCTGCTTGATCATCCTATTCTTTTACATTCTAAAGTAGGTATGTATTTCTATTACAGAAGGACAATGGAAAGTAACCATTAAATACGAATTTATTAATTGGATTTTGCATTTATTATTTTTAATTGAACTATACAGTAAATTTTTATATTAAAGTTGTAACACACATACTAAATATTAATAATACCTATGTACTTACATAAAATAATACAAATATATAGTTATCTCGATATCGGCTACAACTTACGATCGTTAATATATTAGTCCAGTCCCGGATCTAGGGGGGGCAAACCGGTGCATCCGCCCCGGGCGGCAGTACCTATCAGGGGGCGCCAAAATAATAATACCATTATATATTAGTGAGTTTTTATAATTAATTCATCGCAAACGCTGGAGCTACCACGCCCAGGCGCCACTATCAAGTCTCTGCGTATCGAAATAATCGTAGGTCCGTGACTGGCATAGATATCTAGCAGTGTAAAAAGTGCAATAAAAGCTTCACAAAACTGTGATATATGGAAGACTATCTTTAGCCCGCGACTTCATCTGCGTGGACTTCAGAATTAGGTCGGGATAAAAAGTATCCTATGTGTTACTCCAGGCTATACACAATCTGTGTGCCAAATTTCATCCGTTCAGTAGTTATTACGTGAAAGGGTAACAGACATCCATCCATCCATCCATACATACATACAAACTTTCGCGTTTATATTAACTATTAAAGTAGGATTGTCACATTGTCACAAACAAAGTTATTACTTATACATATACTCCAGACATATGTAATTATTTTTATTATATAGTCATTGTCGTCTAAAACGTATTGAGGCTAAGTCTCTAAAATTAAACTTTTATTTATAACCACGCAACGTAGAAATTCGCTTTAGACCGTCAAACCAGGGATCTGACGGACTGTTAATAAGAAATTATGACTTTGAAACGACTGCACGGATGTCGGATAGCCAAGGACGAACAAACAGATGAATCATTACATAAATATTTAAGATAAACTTGTAACAGTGTTTCTGAGTAAATTGCACCGAATTCCTAGAACTGATAGATATGAAGCAATATCTGTTAGGGAACTTGCAGCAAGGTAATTGTACCATTTATGCCTTACAATGTAAGCCAAAACCTTGTACTTTTTGGGTATTTGGGTAATTATTTACCATTTTAACGATACAACAAAATATTCCATTTTTTTTTTCTCCCTACTGTCCGTGCCCGACCGTGTAGCCTAACTACAACTACACGGTCCAACAGCTCCTGATGCCGCGTGGGGGGGGGGGGGGGGAACACGTGTAGAAAATATATATAGTATTAAAGATAAATCTTATCTTTGAAAAACAATAACGCATGCTTAGCGAACTCTAAAGTTATTATATTAAATGGAAAAAGAATACGGTCGTTAGCAGGATTCGAACCTGCGCCCCCCCCGGAATACTCCATTGTATTAACATGCAAATTTTGTTATTCTGTCACCTGTGGGAAGGACTGAATAGATAGCAATGACGTCGCCAAAAGACGTATTAAAATATGGATGACGAATTCACGGTGGTGAGCAGAGGTCGAGTGGCTTAGAGCGCCTGGAGTGTTTATCCGGGAGGCGCAGGTTCGAATCCTGCTCACGACGTGTAGAGTAATTGGTGGTAGTTGCAATTTTGCACTGCTTCTTGCATATGTGCATATATTTGCGGGTGGGCGGCCGGTACACACGTAGGTATATGCATGACTACCCTCAACATTGTGGAATATATGCACGCCAAAACAAATCAAAACCAAATTATACATATTATCCCGGAGGCACAGGTTCGAATCCTGGTCGCAACCGTATTCTCTTTTTCCGAAGGAATTTGTAACTTTCATAAAAATCGTAATTAGAATTGAGCACCTAATTAAACTCTAAGCATTAGTTACTTAATGTGAAGAGAGTAGGTAGATAGGATAGATAGGAAGTTCATTTTAATTCGAGGTGTCTCAAATTCGTCCCTGACATTCGTTGTATGGTAACAGTTCTAACATAAGTTATTTTATTACGTTATCGATGAGGTTTTTAAGTCTTCACACACGAACCTTAACCCTTGGAGACTGGTGAAGAAATTCAGTTGAAAGATTTGTTAATTTTTATATGCAACTCACTGGTGCCCGCAACTTCGTCTGCGTGACAAAAGGTAACCTATATCCTTCTCCAAGGTCCAATTTATCTCCTTGCCAAATTTCATTACGATCCGTTTAGCCGTTTAGTCGTGAAAAGGTAACAAACAAACAGAGTTACTTTGGCATTTATAATATTAGTATGGATAGTATGGAATATAATGGATTATTTCGTATGCAATCATTATAATTTCCCATTGCATTTTCGTGGAATACAAGTTGGTAAAACTATGTTCAATATTAACATTTTTGGCATCTTAATTCGGTAGGTAGTCGGTAGTTAGGTGTACCTTGTTTACTATGCACGTTGTAAGCCGTTATCTTGATACAATATCTTATAGATTATTATTTTTGATGCTAAAACGCTTTAGACTTTTACTATTCATTACTTTGGGTGATTGTCGTATTCCTCACAGTAGTATTATGGAGGGACTATGTCTATTATAGATTTACCTATACAAGCTTATAGATCTAGTAGTAATACTTAGTTAATAAATATGATTTGAAATGTTAATTTAGACCCAAAAATCGTAGATAACTGAGCACAGATTTCTTTTCTCTGAATTTGAAAAGGTATGGTAATTTTATTTTTATTTTGTAGAAATGTATTTTTCCAAACATTATAGTTTTCTAGTGAAGAGATAAACTGCACAGAAATTTGCGATTACACTACCTACTAAACACGTAGGTACTAAAAATATGATTGTACCCATACTAATATATTGTGTATGAAACGGTTTTCCTATAAGAACAATACATTATGTTCACAGATTCTGCGGAAAATAACGACAGTAGTGAAGGAAGTGTTGACGACGGCGACAATACAAAAGAAGCTGACTCAGCAGAAAGCGGTGGAGAAGTGGGGGGTAGTGCGGAAGACGATGCCCCCTCAGTTGAAATAGCTGACGAACCATATGTGCCTCAAGCATCCGTTGAAGATTTACAAACCGGATCCGACAATACTGAATCTGAAGAAGAACTCGCGGCAGATAATACAAACGGGGACAGCAACGAACAACAAACCGACGATGCAGACAGCAAGGAAGCATCCGCTGACGAAGAAACAGATAAGCAGGGTGATTACCTACTCGTGCAATTGTGATCTATAGACTAAGTTTAATGCAGTAATGTTATAGCGTAATAGTCAAAAAAAAAATCACCACCGTGGCAAATTAGTGTTTGTGAGCTCACTTCCTTACTAAAGGTTTTTCTATTAATTAAAAATAATTAAAACTATTTAAAAGCTCGATAAATTTTAATATTTATGACAAAGCGATTTATTGATTTTAGAGAGTGAAGAAGAAAACGACCAGAACAAGGCTGACATTGACGACAACTCCAAAGAAGAATCTGAAGACGACAGCAAAGAAGTAAAGGAAGAAGATAGTAAAGAAGCTGAAGATGCCAGTCAAGAATCAACTGACGAAGCTGATAAGTCTGCCGAGGCTGCAGACTCATCCGATGAAAACAAAGACGATGACAATAAGTCAAAAGAAGATGCCGATGGATCACAAGAAAAGGCTGATAAATCGCAAGAAGATGCTGGCAGTGAACAAGGAGATGAGTCTGAAGAAGCAAAATCCGAGTCCGGTGAGGAAGTGACATCAGTAGAAGACAAAGATGAATCAATAGAAGAAAAAGACGATGGTTTGGAAAAAAAAGATCAGTCTGAAGAAGAGAAAAGTGATTCTGGAGAAGAAACAACAGAAGGCAAGGATGAGTCAGTGGAAGACAAAGATCAGTCAGTAGAAGAAAAAGGTGATTCCGAAGAGAAACAAGCATCTGTCGAAGAAGCTGAAGGAGGGGTAGAAGATAAATCACAAGAAGAAGAGGACACTGTTACAGAGGAGGGAGACGGGGACAAATCCGAGGTGGCTTCTGAGGTTGATGAGGAGGAAACTGAAGCGACTGAAGAGGAAGAAGAGGGAGCTCCTGAGGAAGATTTATTAATTGTAAGTACAAAATTATAGTTGTTTTATTAATTTACTTTCTTGTTGTCTGAAAGCCAATTCAAAGTGTCTGAGTTGTTCATGATTAAGAGCTTAGAGCTTTACTTAGAACTCTACGATTTTTTAATGATTATCCATTAATTATTTAAATGGCACCTCGAGCGTGTCGGGTCAACGCAAAAACGTTTTCAAATTGTAATAAAATTTGTTATACAAATTTATTTCTGTACGAGTGCAGTAGAATTTATTGGATGAATCAAGACCTACTTGAGAAGCACGATAATCCAAGAAAGACTATCCGCGTTATCAGTTGAAGCTGAAAAAACGGCTGGTATTATCTATGATTTAACCATGTAAAAAATTACTCTGTGGACCTACTCGGTGAGGCAAAAAATATAGCAATTTCGTACAAAAAATTTCCTTTCTAATTCTACTAATTAAAAGCCTTATTGAATGAATTATTTAAAATACGCTACGAGATTTGACATTTCCCTCGAGCAGTGTTGCAATGGAATGATGATGAAAACAATAGATTGAAATACGTTCGCAGCAATAACAGGATCATTTGAGAGTTATTGAAGAGTTCCATTGTCTTTCTCTGAATGTCTCCATCAGATCATAATATACTAAAACCTTCCCTGAAAAATCAAATTAGTAGTTTTTGAGATAATTGTGGATATATAAACATGCATACATACAGCATACATACGGTTCGAATATCGAACCTCCTTTTTAGTTTGAAGTCGGTTAAAAAGCCAAAAAGTTCTATCTATTTTAATTTATGTTTGTAATTTTAGCCATTACTTCATTAGCAATGATACTTGCATAGTATTTATATACCTTCTCCTAAAAATAGTTTATAATTCAGCTCAATTAAGATTTTTTTCTGAATAGAAAATTAAAGAGGCCTCGCAATGTTGATATAGCCGACGTCCACGTTTCGTCTAGCGCCGACACTGCAAATAAAACATAATTTTGAATAACGTTTTCTTTTCAGACTATCGAAATTCCTGAAAATTTAAGATCTCGTGATCATATAACCAAAATTCTGCGACTAGATGAAGAAACTAGTGAAAATGAGTTAACCATTGAAAAATCTGCCGATATTGTGCTCAGAGATTTGAAGAGGTTATACGAAGGCTCAATTAAACCACTGGAAGCCTTGTACAAGTACAGGGACTTGAGTAATAGACATTTTGGTGACCCCGAGATATTCTCTAAACCTTTGGTACTGTTCATGGGTCCGTGGAGTGGTGGAAAATCTAGCATCTTGAACTACTTAACGGGGCTTGAATTCACGGAATGGTCCCTTAGAACTGGTGAGTATTAACATTTAAAAAAAATACCAGTTTATCTTTATAACTTAAAACTTACTAATTAAAATACTTTTTTACTTACAGGAGCGGAACCTTCACCGGCTTATTTCAACATTCTTATGCACGGCAAAGAGCCGCAAGTGTTAGATGGCACTCAGTTAGCAGCTGACTGGACTTTCTCCGGACTTCAGAAATTCGGTCAAGGTCTGGAGGAGCGCCTTAGGGGTCTCAGATATCCGAGCAAGATATTGGAAAAGGTATGTGCGCCAGAATATAATATTTTATTTTAAGGACCAAATGAATCTGCGGGGGCCCGCAGGTTAGTATTTGCGGCATAGCGTTGTTTTTAATAAGTACAGGATAAACCAGCTCATACATTACAAAACGGCCCTCTAAATGCACCAGGGTCTCATCTCTCTTATCGTGCACAATGTAGCCAGGAGGAACTGTTGAAATGATGATGTTAAGAAGCAAATGGTCACTCGTACTTATTTTACAGGTCAACATTGTAGAAATTCCTGGAATTTTGGAAGTAAGGAAGCAGGTGTCTCGTGTTTTCCCCTTCAATGACGCTTGCCAGTGGTTCATCGACCGCGCCGACATCATCTTCTTAGTTTACGATCCTTCCAAACTGGACGTCGGGCCCGAAACTGAAGCTATACTCGACCAACTCAAAGGCAGGGAATCACAGGTAAATACAGACAATCTAATTTTAAAAATAATATAAAAATTGCTTATCAAATGCCAACCCACGTTAAATTAAAGATAGTGCCAAATCAAATGCCATGTTAATGATCATAAAAAAAAAAACTGGGGCCAACGAAAGTTCCATGGTAATATTAACACAGTGTATTATTGAGTGAGTACTATGAGTGATTTATCTGTCTTCGCGATATTCGGTTCGACAGATCCAGGGTGTCAGGTATTTCGTTCGATAATAGGAATTAATTGTTGGGTTGCGAAGGTTGCGGGTATGTGTTGCTTATTTATAGGATCTTACCAAATGTTACTAATACTAAACATTTCTTATGATCTTTAAATAAAGTTAACGAAGTCTTTAAAACTAGAAGGTCACTTAACTACTTCTCCAAAGATATTAGTACTTCTCTAATACTTTTCTCACAATGTTGGGAAATTGAAATTTTTTTGGGGATGTGTATAATATCTAGGCAAAATTTTAGGTACTGCAATAAAACTACATTTCATCGATGCCATTATTAAGTCCCATGTACATTTCCTCAGACACGCATCGTGCTAAACAAGGCAGACACAGTGAAACCAGAGGAATTGATGCGCGTGCAAAGCGCATTGATCTGGAATATTTCCCCACTGATGAGCTCAGCGCAGCCTCCTGTGATGTATACCGCGTCACTGTGGTCTATGCCCTACGAGGCGGGCGCACCCGTGCGTCTGCTGCAAGCCCAGGAACGAGAGCTCCTCAGGGACTTGCGGCATGCTATTGATAAGCGCATTGAGAACAAGATTGCAAGCGCCAGGAGATTTGCTGTGAGTAAAGACGGTTTTATAAATAGTTACAATTTTATTTTTAATTTAGAAGACAAGCAAAAATCATAATGGAGCCATTTATCTATAAATAGAAATAATTGGCATTATAAGCAGTGATGCCTACGGGTGGTTTAAACTCTTACACTAGGTTGTTCATTAACCACACATAAGAAGAATTCACATTTATAATTTATATTTATTCATATTTGTCCCTCATTTACTACTTAGGTTCGCGTGAGAAATCACGCGAAGATGGTGGACTGCTATCTGACTACGTACTACAACCACAAGACAATATTCGGCAACAGGAAGCTCATTGCTGACGCAATTATTGAGAATCCACAGAACTACCACATCTATGAGGGACTGAGTACACTCACCAACATTTCTAGGTAATGTATTGTCTAGGCATAGGCCTCAGGAATATTATAAAAGAGCTAACTCTCGACAAAGGCCAGTCCAACTGGGAACACCCCATTTTGCAGAAAATTGTAGCCAAATAACTTTGTTCTTAGTGTACGTTGTGATAGCTTATTAGGGCTCTTACAGACGAGTGACACAGTAATTTTTACGCTCAGTTTCTTAGATAATTTTTAAGATATACTTACCTATACACTTTGAAACATTGACCAAAAATGTATCATACCAAATAACAGTTTTTACCATGGTTAATACCCATTAAACGTATTTTCGTATCATTTCTTGCTTTATTACTAAGTCCGTAGTAGTTAGTAGTAGTTTTTTTGTATCTTGGCTGCGTTTACAGGCATATAATCTCACAGGCACAGAAACACCCAGACCCGGAGCAATTATCTGGAGACCGTACATATATTTGCTCCGTGCAGGAATCTAACTTGCGACACGCGGCGCAGCAGTCGGTCTTTCGACCACTGCGCCAACCGCGCAGTCTGTTTCTTTTGTTAGAATTGCAAAGACTAAAATATCTTAGAATGTATTAATTAAGTTTCAGCCAAACATATAAAGGGGTAATTTTTTTTGCATTTTAGCTCCTCTATCCAGGCCTGAAAGTATACATACGTCCAGTTTCCATTAACCTTGGTATATTTACATAAGAGTTTAGGAAAATACGATTTACATGCGATGTATTTTATGACTTCTTTACAGGTATGATCTGCCCGACCCCGAGACGTACCGGGACTTCTTCCGGTTGAACCCCCTGTTCGAGTTCCAGCAGCTATCAGCGACGTGCACGTACTTCCGGGGCTGCCCCATCACGCAGCTCGACGTCGCTATTGCTTACGACCTGCCCGAGCTCGTCGGCAAGTACAAGAAGATGGTAGAGACTGCCACGCCCCAGGGCATGCCCAAGAGTTGATGCCTCCGCGAACGAACGAACCCAGCATCGCACTACACACCCGCTTTTTAATTTTAGCCAATTGGATTGGACATTTATTTTGGGCACATTTTGCATTTCTTCATCTTATCGGGCATCAAATCACTAGTTATTTTTCGTGACATCGCATTTCTGTATTTATTTGTAATTTATTTTTGCATAATACTCGCTTGTTCCTGTTTTTGAGATGAATGATGATGATATCGTATGATTTTGTTGTGATTTTCTTCGTGCGTTTATTATTTAGTGGTGATGATAGAAAACGCAAGACAACTTCCAATCCTAATTATCAAGGTGTTTTAAACATGTCTCAAAAATGCAATAAATTACTAGTCATTATGAAGTTTGTTAGTTACTCTTGTATCATATTCTAAGGTATGTAAATTTAGGTATTCCTACAACTAGGTCTTATTAAATCCCCTACTTGTGCGGTGTTTGCCGTAATATTTCTTTGTTAGATAATAATGAGACATTGTGACTATGTATTTAAGTAAAAACGGAATAAAAATCATCAATGTTTTATTTCATACAAACCATGTGTGCATGTCGCAGATGGATGGAATCCGCTGTTTTACAACACTGCTAAAGGTTGTTACATACGAGCGGCACTTGTCGACGCGCTCGACTGCAGTCGCCACGTCAACGTCGTTAATCTGCGGCAGCTGTCGCTTCAGTTTTACGAAGAAATTATAAAAAGTTTTTTTAAGTATTTTCGAATGTCCATACCTTCGTTTGATATATAGTTAGATAACAGCTGCTTTATAAGACTCAATATCGCGCCATAATCGTCAAAACTGAGCAAAGGATTGCCGAAGACTCAGCTCAGTAGTGTGCACTTGGAGAGGCCTGTCTCATTAAGAATCGTCCAAATAGGTAGGTAATTTAAACGATTCTTAATGAGATTTTATTATTTAGGTTTTGAATTTCAATCACAGTGCGACACATTATGGTATGAAGGTATGAAGCTATAAGTACAGCGGCAATAATGAAAAGTATGGCTACGCCTACGCCTACCTATACTTAGTACTACAGTTGTCGTAATATTCCTGTCAGAAGTTGGCTTTCCAAACGACCGTACTTAAACAACATAAATGTAGGTAACCTAGCATCACGTTTGTATTCCCCGAAGTGGTAGGCAGAGATGTGCAAAGTTGTTAATCCAAATTTCATCAAGGCTGTTATTAAGTCCCACGTAATAGGTGGTGAGCCTATTGCCATCTACTCATCAGAAAATCCAAATAACACTGCCCAACCTGGCTCGCGCTTAGGACCTCTAGACCAACGAGGAAGTTATTTTTAGATTTATGTGAACTAACGCTAAAATTGTTTCAGCATCAAATGTAGAAAGCAAAGTCGAATGGTATAATGATTGCTCTCATATCGGGTTGTGTCACCTCAGGGACGCTTGCGCTCTCCTCATCTTCAAACTCTGTGGCTGCAGACACAGTAATGTGTGGTGGATCGTGCTCCTCTCTCACAGGGAAGAGATATTGGCGACATCTTCCAGCAGCTGGGGCTGTTGGCTTTCCGTTAGTGGGGTAGCTCAGGGTCAGGGGCGGAATTTTCCTCTGACCATACGGTAAGGACGCCTCCACGAATCTCTGTCTAATGTTTCGATTATTATATATATTATTTCAATATACAATTATTTTTAATTAAACTAAATAGATCTGATAATATGGAAGTTTTTTTAAATAAATTCCAAGTTAAGTAGCTTGTTTGGCTAAGACGTCAACTTCTGTATTACCCCCCAAACCAATGTGTGCAGGAATCTAATGGAGAACAACGTGTTTCCCTTTGTTGTAATCTAATTATGGAATTCAAAATAGTATAGGCTATAGGTGTTCCTCGAAAATTCGTATTCGTATTCGTATAGGTACAGCGAGCCAAGTGTTGCAAAGCGCTTCTGGAGTCTATAAATATGACATAATTGTTTGTCTCCGCTTATTCTATATATGAAAGAGCTTCCGCAATAACTATCAGTTCAACATTCATAATACAAATTTCTTCAGTTTTAATTTGTAGCGTAGCTAAGATAATTATTGGTGGGATCAAAGAATGCTGCGCCTGCACATTTGTTAATTTTTGAGCCGTCTGTGTAAATTCAGTAAAAATCATTATAGAAATCATTAAAAAATTCTGTACAAATAGGATTCAAAATAAACGGGTCATAATGACGTTTGAAATTATCTAATACCTACTTTGATTTAAGGTCTCAATACTCAAGACAAATCCACATTGCTTACCCATGTATCAAGAGTGAACATGTCAACTTCTTTACTAGCATGAATGGGTACACTAATATAGTCTTTAAAACTAGAAATAAGCAAAGGTTTGGACTTTCACATCCAAAAAATATTTTCACAGAGGGGTTGCAAACTGTGAATTAATTGTACAGCTTCGTTATTTAATGTTTGTCCATCTAAGACGGTCTAAACTTACCGAGTGGTCTAAACTTAAGCCCAAATATTTTATATTATCCACAATTTGTAAGGAAACATTATTAATTTTATGTTAAAGTTGTTCCCTTATGGGATCTGATTTGAAAATACAGACTTTACTTTTTATTTACTTTTTAAAGGAGAAATATCTAATCCAATATCCAAAAGCAAATAAAAGATATTATCAAGAGCCAATTGTAAATTACTGGTTAAATCAATCATTGATTTGACAGATGAATACAGCACAAAATTATCCGCATACTGAGAAATAAACATATTTTTAGACTCAATACATTTGCACACATCTTTTGTAACAATATTAAACAGCAATGGAGATAGAGGATCTCCTTTGTTCTTTTCAATATACCATTTTAACCTATAGTAGAAGCTATGAAAAACCTTACATAGTCATAGATATTGGACGAAAAGATGAAACACTTTCAGGATCTCTTCCTGGTATCGGAATAGGTATAATAGTAATTGTTTTCCACTTTGAGGGTACAAATCCTTTTAAATAAAATTTATAATATAATAAAATCAATATATATTTCCATTAGTAGGCAAATATTTTATCATAGAATCTAATGAAATGAAATGAAATGAAATGAAATGAAATGAAATTGTTTATTCTGTAAGTAGGTCTTTTAAAAACTCTTTTACATGTCATTATAATCTAGATGGCGTCGGCGTTTCCTATCTGACTACCTCTGAGAAGAAACGCCGAAACAAACTCAAAGTATAAATAATATATCATCATGACCATAGGATTTCTTTTTTCTTTATGCATTTTTCTAATTCTTGGTCCTGCAATCTTATCATTAGCCGAAAGAAATATGGGATTACAGGCGGACACAAAATCAGGAGTTAAATTATTTAGGAGATCAATAGCTAGCTTTTGGTTGACAGATTGTTTATGATTTCCTTTCTTCTCATTTTGTACCACACTTCTGTAGAAGAACAAGATTGATCTACACTAGAACAAAATTGTTGCTAGCCCTTACTCTTAGCATTCCGAATTAAATTCTGAGCAATACGAATTTTATTTTGTAAGTTGTCCAAATTTTGAGGAACAGGGTTGCGTCTAAATTTAGAAAGAGCTAATCGGCGTTCGGCCACGGCTCGAGAAAGATCAGGGGCCTAATTCTGCTAATTTACCAATGCTTCAGTTGAGTGTCGATAGTGTGTCGATGAAATGATTTTAGTTAGACCGGTGGTTTATTAAGCTAGCAGACTACCAATTAACTAAAATCATTCCATCGACACTTCAAAAAATAAAACATACAAATATTATACTTTGCGTACCGACTTATAGACTTGCGTACAATATCAGCATGTACAATTGTAGGGTAGAAAATTTCAATAATCTACTGCACATGGACATACTAACATATGAGCATGCATATTTAATTGATTCAAACAGAAATTTAACATGTGATTATAAATCTTTTACATACAAAACAGGAAAAATAAGTAATAATGGCCTACATACCATCTTTAAAAACATAGTGGAGTTAATAAAGTACTTACAAAGAGAAAACGAAGGAAAAGCAAACGTCGATCAGATAAAGGAAATTAAGTGTAATCAACATAACAATATTCAAGAGGAAGATCCTGAAAAGACAACGCAGTTTTTTCTATTATAAAGAAATCCGTATCCTCCATCAAAACATTGCAGGATTATTAAATAAGTGCAATGAATTAGCTGTTTGTCTTGAAGAACTATCAGAGAGTAAAAAAGATATAGATGTAATTTGCTTATCAGAACATTTTATGATGGCAGGTCATGAACAACATTTAATGATTCCTAACTATACAGTCGGTGCATGCTTTAGCAGGAAAAACAGCAAACGCGGTGGGACGTGCATACTAATCAAACAAGGCCTCCATCATAAAGAACTACTCGATATAGCAACCCTTTCTATTGCAGGTGTTTTTGAATGTTGTGCCATCGATCTAATAGATTGCAAAACAATTATATTATGCATGTACAGAATACCTAAAACAAATAATCTTAATTTATTTTTTGAACAGTTTGAAAAAATTTTGCATTTAATTAACCTGAAAAATATTAGGAAAAATATCATAATTGCCGGTGATTATAATATTGACTCTTTGAAAAGAAATAATACTGTGATGGAACTGGAATGCCTACTGTTAAACTTTAATATGAAATTACAAATAAATCAACCCACACGCCTCACGAGTGGGACTTGCATAGATAACTTCGCACATAATTTAGGAAATAAATGCAAGTCAGAAGTGATTGAATTTGGCTTATCAGACCACACATCGCAAATATTACAACTGCCAGTAGACAAAATTCCATTAATAGACCGTTGGTATATAAATAGACGAGATTATAGTAGTGATAATATGATCAAATTTAAAAACTACTTGCAAAATATATCTTTTTCTGATGTATATAATACTAGTGATGCGAATTCGGCTTACAATGCCTTCATTGACACTTTTATGCTACTATATAACTTATGTTTTCCATATAAAAGATTGTCTATAAGTACTAAAACTAAACCATGTTGGATATCACGCGGCATAAAAATATGCAGTAAAAAAAAAAAGAGAGTTAATGTGGAACTATAGGTTGAACCGTAATTCTTTCAATAAAAGTAAATATAAGGAATATTCTAAGATATATAAAAAAAATATACAATTAACACAGCGCGCTCAAAATAATTATAAAATCAAAACATCTGTTAATAAATCTAAAGCTACTTGGGGTATAATAAATAGTTCTAAAATCAACATACCCAAGGATTCAATTACCGCCATAAACATTGATGATCAAATTGTAACTAATCCACAACGGATATCAGATGCCTTTAATAACTTTTTCATTGAAAAAATTACCCCTGTTCCAAATTCTGGCAAACAAGCAACCCTAAATATTGAGAAATCTAAGGAATCAATGTTTATGGCACCAAGTACTCCATACGATATTTTAATGATAATACGCTCCCTAAAAAATACATCTAGTGTGGGGTATGATGGAGTCTCTACAAAAATTATAAAATATGTTTCATACCAAATTTGTGATCATTTAAGCAATATTATAAACTTTTGTATAAATTCAGGAACTTACCCAGAAAAACTGAAAATATCTGTAATTAAACCAATATTCAAAAAAGAAGACAAACAAAGAATGGATTGCTATCGACCTATTGCGCTCATACCAATACTGTCAAAAGTATTCGAAAAATACATTTATTACCAAATTTATAGATATTTAGAAAAAAGAAACGTACTGTCTGAATATCAAAAGGGTTTTCGTAAAAATAAAACCATTAATATGGCTATATTTGATTTTTTAAATAAGGTCACTGCAAATGTAGATAAAAAAACGGCGGTTTGTGCAATATATTGCGATATGACGCAAGCCTTTGATTATGTTAATCATGACACTCTGCTCACTAAGTTAGACGCATATGGCATCAGGGGTAACGTGCTACAACTTATAGAAAACTATCTTAAAACTCGGAAACAGTATACAGAAATTCACAGAGTCAATGCCAAAACTAAGCGTGAAGAAATATACGTATCAGATAGACGTACAGTTAAATATGGTGTCCCTCAAGGGAGTGTACTAGGTCCGTTACTTTTCATTATTTATATAAATGATTTACCTAGAATCACAAATTATCCGATGTCCCTTTTTGCTGATGACAGCACAGTAACTATAAATGCAATTAATAAAAACTTATTTGAAAATGAAATTAATCACACTATTAAATCAATAATTGACTGGATGAATAACAACAACCTAAAAATAAATCTACAAAAAACTAAAATTATGTTCTTTAGCCAACGTATAGCAATTCCAAAAATTGAAGCTGCACATCAAGGAGTGCAATTACTTAAGGTTGATACATCAAAATTTTTAGGTGTAACAATAGACAGAAACCTTAATTGGAAACCTCACACAGAACATTTATGCAAAAGAATCAGCTCATCTGCCTACGCACTCTATAGACTAGCACCCATTATAAATTCTGATGCGCTACTCACAGCATATCATGGCATAGTAAATTCTATATTAAGATTCGGCATCATATTCTGGGGAAATTCCACTAATAAAGAAATCGTGTTTAAAGCCCAAAAAAGGTGCATTAGGGCTATGTTTGGAATAAAGAGTACTGATAGCTGTAGACCTTATTTTATTCAATACAATATTTTAACACTTCCGTCATTATTTATTTATGAAGTAGCTATTTTTGTTATAACAAATCCTAATTTATTCAGTAAACTATCAGATGTCATAATTCGCAATCGCCGTGATAATACTAAACTTTGTATAGTAAGATCTAACACTGCATTAATGCACAAAAGTGTATTTTGCTTGGCACCGATAATATATAATAAAATCCCTAGGCCTTTAATTCAACTGCCCCTTATACAATTTAAAACACAACTTAAAAAGTATCTCATTTCCAAATGTTATTATAGTCTAACAGAGTTTCTAAATGATTAATTTTTAATGTATACAAATTGTTTAATAACTAGAGTTATGTTTAATGTTAGAAGCTGTGAAAATATAATTTATTTAAATAGTTTATTTGGTTATTGGTTAGCTTAGCTTAAGTATAAATAGTTTTTAAGTAAATAACTTTTGTACGCCATCATTGGCAAAACATGAAGGTCCCATGCCTATATATCGAACATCTTACATGCGGATATTGTAAAAAATCCTGTATTGTATACTCATGTTTTACAAAATAAATGTCTTTGTCTTTGTCTTTGTCTTTGTCTTTGACACACTATCGACACTCAACTGAAGCATTGGTAAATTAGCAGAATTAGGCCCCAGAGGTGCAGTAAGTAGGTAGGAGGTAAGGTTTCGGGGAAAACTTTCTCTCAGGATTTACATTAATTTTAATACATGGTACATGTAAATCGCGTCCACAAACATATCGTAACTCTTTTGCAGATCATCAGATAGTTCAATATTAGAGAAAAGTTTATTTAGTAACTTTGTGTATGATTTCCAATCTGCTCTTTTAAAGTTTCTCAACAAATTAAATTCCTTATGTTTGTCAACATCTTAATGAGTCTGTGGTCACTACCTAAAGACTCGTTTAGTACGGACCAATGAAATACTAAACCAATGTCACTGGACGCTAAAGATATATCCGGAGACGAACGCTGAAAATTTCTATTGACTAACTTTATACGCGTGTTTTGAGCATGATTTAGCGTAACAAACCTTAGATTATATACCTAAATATGGACCCTTGTTTGTATTTCAACGATTAGAGTGGAAAAGCAAGATGTAATTTATTGGTGTAAACGAAGGATCAAGATTCAAGCATGTCATCTTTTGTCTTTGTCACCGTGGCCGACAGTGCTGCTAATAAAAAAAACTCGATTCCCCGCGTCAGAATTATCAATTCCCCCCCATTTTTGGAATAAAAACGCTATTTAAAAAAAAATGTTTAATATATGTCCTACTAAAACTTTTATAAAATACTTTAACAAAATTAACTCTTACATCTACAGAATTAGTAAGACGTGCCACGTGCTTCATTTTATAGCAGATACAAAAAAAAAAACGCCTTTGTTCAAACGACTGTAAGAGCAGGTATTTGAGTGGTGCTGCCATTCAAAATTATGTTTGTAGTTTCGAGCTGTATCTGCCAAGTCAGAAAGTGATTTTTTAGTTATAAGTATTACCCAACGTAAAATAATTGTAGCTCACTGAAAAAGTTGGTCTAGATTCCCCGAAATTCCCCGATTTTTGTTAGTCCCCGCGCTCTCCCCGCGCTAAGCCTCAATTCCCCGCAAATCGGGGATTTTCCCCGCGATTCACAGCACTGGTGACCGATTTTTGTTGTTTGTCAAGCTGTCAAAATACATTATTTGGCAAACTTGGTTCAGTGTTCGGTTTCTAATTTAAGTATTTCTGTGCGTTTTTAGATAATAACAGAGTGTGAGTGTATTCAGAGTGATTCAGAGACAGAAACTCCTTGGATTAAGTGTGTGTGCTATGGTGGGTTGTAGTGTTTTAGGCTGTAAAAGCGGCAGTGAGGAAAAATTACCGGATTAACCTTTCATTCGTAAGTAGTCATAAAAATCCATTTCAAGATAATTCGCTTATCGATTATAAATTAGGGTATGGTAAATGCAATGCTTTTGGCATAAGAAATTCAGATTATTAATAATGTGTTTTTACAAAATGTTCCAATATTACAAATAGGTTAGGTGTTGCAAGTTTATTTTTATTTCTGGTGTTAATAGCATGAATGTCACTGTTCTTAGAAAAGAGACCGATATTCTTTTTTTATATAAATTAAATTCTCATATATATACTGAGATGTCAATTAAAAAGTCATTATATTTAATTTCCTTAAATTTATCCCTCAGGGAATATCTAAAACTAAGGTTATAAATTGCTCGAACAGCCCTCTTCTGCATCACAAAAATGGTTTGAATGTCGGCGGCATTTTCCCAAAGCAAAATATCATACGACATCACGCTATGAAAATAACTGAAAGATACCAATCTGGCCGTCTCTACATCTGTTAGCTGGCGTATCCTGTCCGCATAGGCCGCAGAGCTAAGTCTATTCGACAATTTATCTATATGTGGGCCCCACTACAGTTTTGAGTCTAAAGCAGTCTTTCCCAACGTGGGCGATAACGCCCCCTTGTGGGCGCTGCAGGCCTAAAGGGGGGCGGTAAGAGACCCAGAAAAAAAAGGGGGCATTGTGTAGGGCTTTGGGGTCGATTTATAATTTCATCTACCTAGCTAGGAAGACTCTTAGACACCGACTGAGCTCTCGACTCTCGACTACATCTTGTGAACATCAACTAATATTAATTAAGATATAGCTCAAACTCGGTTCGATATAAAAGACCGCGGGCAATCATGTTTTAACAAGTTTTTGTTAAATAATCCGAATTGTACATTCTTATACCAATCGGCTGGTTCTATAATACTTGTTCTTGCTTGTCGAGTACGATTGGGCGTCGAATGAGATAAACGAGTTTATGCACGTTTGTCTTATTCCTGTTGGTGCGTGCTGCTTATGCAATCCTATATAAACGACGTAAATTTATTTTATTTTCATTTGCGGTTTCGCGCATAATAGATAAGCAGTACTCGATTTCAACACTTACGTATTTCTTAAAATAAAACAATGTCGGAAGTAAAAAAGAAGAGACGGCAATACTCTGCGGAATATATTAAATTCGGATTTATTGAAAATCCCACAAACCCGTCGTCGCCTTTGTGTCTTCTATGTCTAAAAACATTTTCGAACGAAGCAATGAAGCCTTCAAGACTGCAAGATCATTTGAATAAAATGCATCCAGATAAGACAGAAAAGAATGTAGCATATTTTCAAGACCTAGAGAAGAAGCATAATACTCAGCCAAGTGTATCAAAACTATTTTCGGCGGCTGCTAAGCAAGATGACGACGGACTTCGAGCTTCGTACAATATCTCTTTGTTAATTGCTCAAAAAGGCAAACCACACAACATCGGAGAAGAGTTAATTTTGCCAGCAATAAAGGAAGTAATAACTACTGTGCTTCATAAATCGGCCGCAGATATTATCCGAAAAATTCCTTTGAGTAATAATTCTGTGCAAAGACGAATTGATAAAATGGCTGAAAACATTGAAGAATCATTGTGCAATCATCTGAGGACTAGTCAATTCTCAATTCAGCTTGATGAGTCCACTTTACCAACTAATGAAGCGTTGTTGCTATCTTACGTGAGGTTTATTAAAGATGAGAAAATACGTGAAGAACTATTGTTTGCCAGAAATTTGGAGACAGATACAAAAGGCGAAACCATATTCAATACATTGGAAAAGTTTTGTGAAGAGAAAGAGATTCCTTTGAAAAATATTATATCAGTTGCTACGGATGGCGCTCCGGCTATGACAGGACGCCATAAAGGCTTCATAGCATACTTATAGAATAAAATTCCAGATGTCCTTGCTATACATTGCGTTATTCATAGACAACATTTGGTTGCTAGAAACTTAAGTGAACGACTATTTCAATCACTGCAATATGTCATCAAAGCAGTCAATAAAATCCGTAGCAACTCTTTGAATGATAGATTATTTCATCAGCTTTGTGTTACTAATGACGAAGATTTCAACCGTTTGTTGCTTCATACTGAAGTTCGTTGGCTGTCAAGAGGCAATTGTCTGATTCGATTTTACAACCTGTTTGACTCTATGATAGAGTTCTTGGAAACTAAAGATACAGAACTGCGCAACAAGCTCATAACATCAAAGAATGATATAGCTTACATGACAGACCTGTATAAAATGTTCAACGACATGAACCTCCAACTGCAAGGCGATGAACAAAATTTAATTAAAACAAAAAATGTCGTTGCTGCTTTCGCAGCCAAACTGCTTCTGCACAAAAGGGCAAATAAAAAATATGGGCAGACGTGAGTTTCACAATTTTCCGAATTTATCAGTATACTGCAGTAACGACGACTTGTTTGCCTACTGCCAACATTTGGAAAACCTCCACATTGACTTCACCGAACGATACCAGGACATTTTAAACTTGGAAATACCAGACTGGGTGTTGGATCCGTTTTCAAATGTCAACACAGCAATGTCACCTCAGCTGGAAGAAGAACTTATAGAATTGACAACAAACGAAGAAATAAAAATCAAGTTCAAAAATGGATATCAAGAATTTTGGCTACAAAAACCGATCCCGCAATTGTACCCTGGATTGTGGTCAATTGTTCAACGATTTTTGATAGCATTCCCATCGTCATATTTGTGTGAACGTGGATTTAGTGCTGTGGCAACGCTGCTTACTAAAAAGAGAAATCGTTTGCGTGTTACCGAACGTGGTGACTTGCGGCTGTTTTTGAGTAAATTGGAACCTGATATCAACAAACTTATTGAACAGCATCAGATTCAACCTTCACATTAGTTTTTATATAAGAATTGATTATGTTTGTTTTATTTTCAATAAAAGATACTATAAATTTGCGTTTCAATAATCAGTTATAAGTACTTAGCGGTTTTTAAGTATGTTTAAAAAACGTTAAAAAATAATTTATTCTTAAAGTGGGCAGTAGACAAAAAAAGGTTGGGAACCCCTGATCTAGTAGAATCACTTAAGCTAAAAAGAAATGTATATAATTTTTCTATTACTGTATCGAATCGTATGATATTTCTATAACGTAATATTATAGATTAATAGGGCATGTCCTTTACTTCTTCTTTAGTCATTTATCTGTGGTCAAGCAAGACTTAGAAGCACAGAGTACTTTATAATATAGGAAATAGAGACCTCTCTCTCGTTCAATTTAGGAAACAGGGCACACAGACGCCATCTATAGTTTTACGAATGCACTACTAATGCCAAGGCGCGGGGCAGCGCGAGTGCGCGCGGTACGAGGAACCGATGACGGCCGCGCTGACAACCGCGCAGCCTGAAGGGTGCGCGGGGGCGGGAAGTGACACGGCGGCTGCCGCTCTTTTCCACATTTTGGCGCGCAATATTTCTCTACGACGATTTTCTGCGGCGGTCACGTAGTACGATCGGGCGCCGTTTGATCTATCTTTGTTTTTTATTATACTCTTTATTTATACAGTCCGCTCTTTTGCTATTGCTGTAAACGATAGGACCCCGAAATGCATATACATTTGTTTAGGTATTATTAGGTGTCTACTTAGGGTCCAACCATCAAAGATATAAAATACGTGATTCAACCGATTCCAATATATTCTTCCATTCATTTTTTATTGCTCATACATCTTATGAATAATTTGGAAGAATATAATGAAATAAAATTAATGGTTTTCAAAAATTTATCTTTAATCACTTAATACATATTTTATTGCCTTTAATTTATTGCTGTCCTTATCCGTCTTCCCGCATAATATTTTATTTAATTTTTTCCCTTAATAGTGAATAAAAAATCGGGATGACAAAGTAATCTTAAATCTATCAAGTTTTCTTTATGGATTTGGCAATGCAGGAAGTCGAAACTAATATGTACAAATATTATTACTTTTATAAATTGAGTTAAATTATTTAATGTTATATTTTTTCTTAATATGTCATCATAAATGTCTTGAAATTCGGATATGCATTTTATTAATGAGTAACTGGGACTGCGAAGCCAGTTCCGACCAGCATACTTCCGATATTTAATAAATTCAAGTTCACTTTTACAAGTCTTCCTTACATATCTGAGATATCTGTTGCAAAATTGCATTAAGCGCCATCTATTGTTTTACGAAGGTAAAAAATATTAATATAACCCTACCAAATTGCAAAAGAATGATTGCCATACGACAATGGATGTTTAAATGAGCTACTTTATTTTGTCGATTTATAATTGTCCAGTTTCCTACGCATTTGTTCGAAGATTGTACACCACAGAGTACTTTATAATATAGGAAATAGAGACCTCTCTCGCTTTCAATTTAGGAAACAGGGCACACAGACGCCATCTATAGTTTTACGAATGCACTACTGCATTGTCTACGCTCGGATCATGCCACGGCGCGGGCCAACGCGGGCCGCGCTGTCTACCGCGCAGCCTGAAGGGTGTGCGGGGGTGGGAAGCGACGCGGCGGCTGCGGCTCTTTTCCCCGTTTTGGCGCGTAACCTCTCTACGACGATTTTCCGCGACGGTCACGTAGCACGATCGGGTGCCGTTTGATCTATCTTTGTTTTTTATTATAACTACTCTATATTTATACAGTCCGCTCTTTTATTGCTGTAAACGATAGGACTCCGACATGCGTATACATATGTTTCTATAGAAACGGGTGCATTGATATGGTAGATATAGGTATCTACTTAGGAAAGCAACATCAAACAACAAATATTAAAAAAAAGTGATTCAACCGATTCTAATATATTGTTACGTTCATTTTTTTATTGCTCATATCTTATGAATAATTTGGAATATAATGAAATGAAATTAATGCTTTTCAAAGATTTATCTTTAATCACTTAATACATATTTTTGCCTTTATTTGATTGCTGTCCTTATCATCGTCACAGTCCTTCTTTCCGCATAATATTTTATTAAAATTTTGCAATAATGGTGAATAAAAAATCGGGATACAAATTAATCTTAAATCTATCAAGTTTTCTTTATGGATTTGGCAATGCAGTAAGTCGAAACTAATATGTACAAATATTATTACTTTTATAAATTGATATATTTGCTTTTAATATGTCATCATAAATGTTTTGTAATTCAGATGTGCATTTTATGAATGAGTAACTGGGACTGCAAAACCAGTTCCGACCAGCATATACCCGATATTTAATAAATTCAAGTTCACTTTAAAAAAATACTTCCTTACTTATTTGAGATATCTGTTGTAAAATAGCATTAAGCGCCATCTATTGATTTACGAAGGCAAAAAAATATTGATATAACTCTACCAAATTGCAAAAGAATGATTGCCATACGACAATGGTATATTTAAATGACCTACTTTATTTTGTCGATTTATAATTGTCCAGTTTCCTACTCACTTGTTCGAAGATTGTACACCCTGCTTAAAAGTTCAGTACAGGACAACACTGATCTCAAGAAGTGTCAAATTAGATATCTACAAAGAGTTAAAATAAATCATTTTAAATCGCAATCTGTCAACTTGGTACATTATTGTAAATAGGTATAAACTTATTTTATTTTAAAATACCATTATTGGTTGAATGAATAAATATTTAATTTCATATTAGACATATTCATAAATACATAGTTATGCACACGGACTTGGCACCGCATTTACATACCGACGAATGCAATGTTTTTATAAAAAAGTTGATGGACTGCCACATCGAGGTAGGTAAGCTAAAATAATTGCATAACAAATTACCTTATATTTGAAAACGTAACACAAGTTACCTGCAACGATGCCTTGAATATGTATTATAAACCCTTGATTGTAATAACATAATAATTACGATGTCTGCTATTGGAAATAACTCTAGGTTATGTACCACGCCAAATTATGTTGTTCCTTTTTTAAACCACCTTATTTTATGCAATGTGTTTTTGATTACAGCATCCATTTAGAAAGTTTATGGGATATTGTAATGATTATGATCGGGACATGAGGAAGTGTTTAAAAGCAGAACGGATTGAACGACAGAAAGCAAATTTAGAAGAATCCCGTAGACGACACGCTGAAATACGGGCGCGAATATTAGCACAAGAGAGAGCCACCCAGTAAAGTAGTTGATCAAACATTGCACTTAAATATAGCATTTAATAATTTTACTACAATGGAGTTCAACATACTAGATTCAATACCAGACCTTAACAACCTAAAATCATTCACAGAGAGATATTTTAGTAAGAGATATATTACAGATGTTGATGGCATTAAAAATAATGACATTATGATAATGTTCCACTCAAACAGGATTGCCCTGTTGAGCCTGGCACCAAGCCATTTCTTTTTTAATAAGAATGAAGAGTATAAAGTTAATTATACAATAGGAAAAGTTGACAGGTTGAGTAACTCTGTGAAGGGCAAAAGTAAGAAAGGTGGGCAACTTTTGATGCCTAAGTCAGTTATTTGTAAAATAGAGCACAATGATGGCACAACATTTGATGTGCCTTGTTGCATGAAAGGCACTTTAGTTGAAGTAAATGAAGAGTTGGTGAATCATCCAGAGCTCTTGAAGCAATTTCCTGATGCTGATGGTTATATTGCCATTATTTTATCAAGTATTGCTATTTCTGAAGCTACTAAAAGTGAATTGTTAACACATGAAGAGTATTTAGAAGTATTGAATAGTTGTGAAATAAATGATTAGAGTAGACTATTTAATTTAAAGCTGATGTTTTATTTTTAGATTTAATACTTTTAGTTATTACATTTACAACAAGTTATGTGGTTGCTCATGTGTGACTGACACTGTCATGGCAGGTCATGTCGTAATTTTTTGGGGGTAGTTCGAAACAGATTAAAAAAAATTTGCTCTACATTATAAAATTAAAATAAATTATATTAAAGTATTATATTGATATTTACATGTTAATTATTAGTGCATAATATAAAGTACCTGCCAGTACAGAGTTATTATTTAATTTAATCCAGTTTTACTTAAACATCACACTATCATGGTGTCACTTAAAGTCACACTATCCAATTTGTTGCTGCAATTCGAATATCCAAATTTGAGGCAGAGCTGCACAAAGTGCCTTCAACAACAGTGAGTGGTTTGGTGGCAGACTTTACTACATTCAAGTCGCTGACTCTGGAAACGGTAAAGAATCTTCACCAGCAGATGGAAGTGTTTGCGCGGGGTCTCGACGCACTGGAGATGAGAGGCCGTCGCAAAATCGTCCTGCTACATGGTGTGCCTGATCAGACTAAGGAAGAGACAGCTCAGGTGGTGCGGGACCATCTCAAGCTGAGTGACTTTGCTGCTGCAGCTATCAGGCGCTGTCACAGGATGGGGCGTCGCCTGATAAACCTTTATAAATTTAAAACCAATGACGGGCTAATTTTGATATTTGGCGTCTAATTTCGAGCGATTTTTTTTTGTGTTATCAAAATTAAAATCCCTGATGGTGGCCATGCCAGTGTCAGTCACACGTTGCTCATAGGTTCATGAGCAACGTGTAGATAAATATAATTGATATTCTGTAAGAAAAACATGATTACTAGGTACATGATTTTTCTGCCTTTGAAAGCACAAACTAAGCAGAAAATATTAAGCTTTTGTTTGATATCACTTCGATGCAGTTTTTTGACTGCCTCGTTGCTCTAGTGGTGCAAGCGCGGCTGCAGAGCGTGAGGTCTTGGGTTCGATTCCCAGGTCGGGCAGTGTTATTGGGTTTTTCTGTTAGGAAATTCTCAGTAGCAGCCCGGAGTCAGGAAGTTGGTGGTGTCACTCCCGTGCTTCGGAGAGCACGTAAAGCCGTCGGTCCAGCGCCTGATCTCTCTCCGGTCGTGTCGGATTGCCGTCCCATCGGAATATGAGAGTGAAGGAAGAGAGAGTGCACCTGTGTTTGCGCTTACACTTGTGCATTATAATATCTCCTACGTACTTGGCTAATCTCCGTGGAGATAGTCCGCCGTGACCGAAATACGGTCGGGAGTATTATTGATGTAACTCGTCCTTAATTCATTTCAATTAATCAAGCTCTCTAACTTCTACTATAAAGTTTTAAACAACATAAAGTAGTATAAATATTTACGGGAAATGCTGTTGCATTTAAATACTCTCTCCTAAGTCTTTGCTGTGCCCGACAGGGTGCATAATGCTTCTGTATTTTTATATTTTTAAGACCATTTATGTACATTATGGAACGCAATAAATGATTGATTGATTGATACTCTTACCTACAACTTTAGTATTTTCTTTTTCGTTTTTATCAAGAAACGTCTCACACTAGGTATTTCTTCCTGAATCGTCAGAGCGTTCACAGACAATCTCACATGAACACACATCCAGACCAGAACAATTCGATCATACAAATATTTTCTTCGTACAGGAATGGAACCTGCGATACATGGCACAGCAGCCGATCTTTGGTTGAGAGATCGGTGGAAACGGAGCGCCGCACCGTCGAGATTAAAAAAAAATACCCCATACAATTGGGTAAGCTAAAGTGTTATGGGGCTTTTTGATACGTTGTAGCTGTACATTTTCTTATAATGTTTATATAAAAGAAAAAATATTTGTAGGTGATATCAGAACTAGATATCAGTTAATCATTATTTATTTATCGATAGGGTAAAATATAAATACATACTTTAAACACTTCCCCCACCACAGACGGAATGTAACATAATTACTTATCTTGACTGTTACTGATTGACCACTGACCTTTTCTTATGAGCCACTGATAATACAGATATTGTGTTAGCTAAAATATATTGTAATAATTTAATTCACAGTGTTTGTACCGAGACAATGTGTTCAAAAGTGCTAAGCAGAGTTTTTCACGTATCAAAAGTTATAGTTCCTAAGCAAATAGCCCCCGGGACAGTATACTCGCGGTCGCACAGTGATGAAGTCAAAGCAATTAAAACACCATTATACAATTTACATACGAAATATGGAGGAAAAGTGGTTGATTTTGCCGGATTCCTGCTTCCAGTGCATTATTCGGATATGAGTCTATCTGAATCGCACTTATATACAAGAAAAAGTTCTTCTATTTTCGACGTATCCCACATGTTACAGACTAACGTACATGGCAAAGATTGTTTAACTTGGTTCGAATCTATATGTCCAGTCGATTTGAAAGGGATGCCAGATGGTTCCAGTTCCCTTACTGTGTTTTTGAACGATAAGGGTGGGATCATAGACGACTTGATAGTAACTAAAGTCAATGCAGAAACTCTATATATAGTCTCCAACGCCGGTAGATTGAAAGTAGATCAGCAGCATATGAAAGAGACATCGGAGATATTCAAAAGACAAGGTAACGACGTAAATATTGAATTCTTAGATACTAATCGGAGAGCTCTGATTGCATTACAAGGGCCTAAAGCAGCTTCAGTTTTACAGAATCTCACAGATATTTCAATGAAGGATTTGATGTTCATGACATCCAGATTGGGTAAAGTTGCAGGAGTTGGCTGTCGCGTAACCCGTTGTGGGTATACTGGTGAAGATGGCGTAGAAATATCGATACCAGCGGCCAAAGCTGAACATGTTACAGAGGCTTTATTGCAGTCTAGTGATGTTAAACTTGCAGGCCTCGGTGCTCGAGACTCCCTACGGCTGGAAGCAGGTTTGTGTCTCTACGGTAACGACATCGATGAATCTGTCACGCCCGTGGAAGCGAACTTAACATGGTTGATAACTAAGCGAAGGCGCACCGATAACAATTTTCCGGGATCATCAATAATACTGCGTCAAATCAAAGAAGGTGTAATTAGAAGACGAGTAGGTATACGAATGGAATCTGGACCACCAGCAAGGAAAGGCGCCGTTTTGAAAGACGCCAAATCATTAGAAACGGTGGGTGCTGTAACGAGCGGTTGTCCGGCACCATCACTTGGCGGAAATGTAGCCATGGGCTACGTCTCCGAGGGTCTCAAGAAGGCTGGAACTGAAGTGTTAGTAAACATAAGAGGTAAAGATATACCATGTCTTGTTGCCAAAATGCCTTTCGTTCCATCAAAATACTACACAAAAAACTAAATAAAGTTAATTTATGAAATTATACTTTTATTTACAAAACTTTTTACATTATATATTTATAATACTCCATACTATAAAATATAATTTCGTTTTTATCCTACTTTCATGAGCTATAACGAAAACAATTCAAATTGCTATTACTAATTAACACAATAATTGAAATTAACATTAAATTTTATATATATAACAATTTTTCATAATAAAAAGCCATAACTATATCTATACATACTTACCTATATACTTAGTTACTTTGTGTGCACATAGTCATACAAATAAAACTGGACATGTCACAAGGAATGTGGGATATTTTGCACTTTATCGCGTAATACTGTTTCTCATTTAATTATTCTACAATGTACTTAACTATCACAGGAACAATTCACTATATGTTTAATGGAATGATCATCTAAATTTAATTTATATTGGAAATAATATAATATGAAATTATCCTATGTGGGGCTTGAGCGATTGTCGTAGTTTAAACGCAGTCTTAATGTTACATATCAGTTCTCCTTGAGAAATATGCCTTGCATTGCCCTTTTTACAACTTTTAGAAATTTATAATACTTCAAGATTTGTTACATAACTTCTACTATAAGTACAAATACTGGGGCTATCGAATGTTAGTTATCGAACAGTCGTGTAGTTGTGACAATAACTTGCAGGTTCCGCAGTCCATTCCGGCGTCACTTGAAATCTGGTCCATCCATAAAGTTGGACTGTGTCAATCGAGTAAAGTCATCGTTGAGCTTGTTTATCCTATCGGTATACTGAAATAAAAGAAAGTGTTAACACACTTAAGTTACTTTATGTTGAGATAGAACATAAAAAATTGAATATTGGCTTGAATGAATAATTTTATGGTGACGATCAATAATGACGTCGGTGTCACCAATCTCAGTCACAAAGGGATAATATCGCATGTTGAAGGTTTTTAATTAAGACCAGCACTGAACTTCAGAATGCTTATTAGTTAGGACTACGAAACTCCCATATATTTATTATGACTTACATCAGTTTGTTGCGAGTACTGCGCCTGCGCTTGTTTCCCTTTCCTCTCCTCCTGCACCCTGCAGTTGATGTGATAGTTTAACTGATTCTGCAACTTTATGAATATCTTCCTGTACTCATCTTGTATCCTATTCATTTCATTGTTGACATGAGCGTCTTTTTTGGTAACGTAATCCTGTAAAATAAATCAACCCTTTTTTCCATTTGTAATTATTAAGAAGCAATTTTCGTTGCCAAATGGAAAACATGGCAAACAATGGCTTACCTTATAAGTGAAAATTGTTTTCTTAGCGTTCTTATACTTCTCTTGGATAATCTTTTGTTCTGTCTGCAGTTTCTCGTATTTTTGTTCCAGTTGCACTAGCTTGGACTGTAGTTCTGTTGCTTTCGCCTTAATTGCCATACATTCTTGAGTTGAAGAACTACTCCTTTGCTTCCAATCTTCTCTTTCGTGCTTTAAGACGTCCTCTAGTGAGCAGAGTCTTGAAGCCCTTTCCTTGTATCTTTCAGCTTTTTGCTTCCAGTCTAACACGATATCGTTAGCTTTCTGGCATTCAACTTGCAATTCATTATGTTCTTTGATCAGTTCTGAAATTTCATTCTCTTTAGATTCCAGTATCTGCGTAACCTTTGCCCTCTCGGCTAGTATAAACTCTTTCAAGGCATCGACTTCTTTTGCTTTTCTTTCGAGAAGTTCCTTTATTTTTGTCACTGTTTCAATGTGTTCGTTTTCGATCTCTTTAATTCGTCTTGCGCAATTCATTTCAACAGTTTTCATTTCTAACGTAAACTTTTCAGCTATTTGATCTCTTATTGCTTTCTCTTTCATCATCAGAGCTGTCTGCAATAGATGACAGCGGATTATTAAATTATGGTTCTTAAATATATTTAAGTGTAGAGTTCTAAAAACTGAACTTCCGCATGAAAGAGTAGAATTTAAATTATGTAAAGTAGAAAAAAAAAACAAACCTATTCTAAATTCAATTACTTTAATAATGAATTACTGATATTCCAAAACCAACCAAAATTTGTTGCTTTTGTTATCAAAACAAATAACTAAGAAAATGTAAAACTTATGTGCCTCGTTATTTACTCGAATTCCGAAACCGTGGTCAACCTTCTACGAGAAATTTGGCAGACCACCGCACCTCCGTGTTAGTGTTCAACATTGAGTGTTACAGACCTTAGCAGCTATCGCGTCATCACAGTTCTGTACAAGCTGCTCGATGCTGGAGTGGTCCGAGGCGGGCGAGGTCGGCGTGCTCGGCCGCTCCTCGGTGTTAATGCCAATACTACGCTGTTCGCGAAGTTTGTTGAATCGATCTATTATGTATTGTTGGAAGAACTCCGCTTTGCCTTTAAGCTCCTTCATAAGGGTCTCGTTGCTTTCTTGTGACGCTGTAACTCGATAGGTTCGATAGATAATTGAGAAAAAAAATTAAGTGAACGTTTTCTTTGCGTGTATTGCTACTATAAATTAAAGGATATTTTATTAAAATAATAATACTAGTAAGTATTTCTATACATATAATCATTACGCTCACCTAATTTAACAGTACATTTGCTCAGTTGATCATCTAGGTACCGAATATGTTTCGCCTGTTTTTCACATTGCGTACACGACTCTTTTTCTTTTCGCAATGCCGATTTTTCATCTGTCAAATAATGGAACAATATTAATACACTTGAATTCTAAACACTAATTTGTAATATATCAGATGTGAAATACTACCTTGTAAGTACTTATCGAGTTTCTCAGTGAACTCCCTCTGTTTGTCAGTAAACTCTCTTTGCAACTCTGATATTCTCTTGTTGGCTCTTTCTAACTCCTCTTTGGAATGACTCAAGTCTGACGTCAACTTCTCCATCTGCTGCTTTTGCCTCTCTAATCTCTCTACATAGTCTGTTTCTTGGGACTTGTAAAGTTCTTTCTCTTTTTGTATCTTTGATTGCAGGTCTTTTAATTCCCTCGATACTGTATCTCGGGAGCTACATGCCTTTAAAAAAATAATTAATAAATTTGTGGGCTGACTACAATAATTGTGGCTGTGGGGGGGTTATATAAGATAATAAATAATACAGTTTTTTATTTACTGTAAAGTGCAAGCGTTTGTTGTTGTTGTTGCCGATATATTATTTGTTTGTTTTTCCTCAATTTTCCAATCCTGCAGTGTTTGTGGTTGCAGGATGACATGATGGTGTAAGATTTTACTTACGCATCTTCACAACGTAGGTATATGTAAATACCGAAAATACGCAGTTAATTTTTTTATTAACAAACATAACATAGCCTTTATTCTCCATAGGGGTAGGCAGAGTGTACACTAATATTTCACAAATACCGTTTTTAAGTCCCATGTAATACGTGATGTGGCTATTACCACCTACCGGTTACGATTCCCAATTCCAAGCTGCTACTGAGAATTTCCTGATAGAAAAACCCAATAAATAAATAAATACATTAACACTTTACTCGACCCGTGAATCAAGCCCAGCACTACGTATTCAGCAGCCGCGTTTGCGACTACTAGACCAATAATATAGTTTTTAATTCGATATTAAGATACAACACAGTGTTCCTCAACAAGTACAGGTGAAAGTTTCCCAAAGCATTTTATCTGTTTAAAACACAAAATGAGCGTTTTATATTGATGCGAAGATATTCGTACATACCTGCAGATACAAAGTCTTCAGTTCTCCATTCTCCTTGAGCGTATCTTTGAGTTGTGCGCTGTATCGTTCCAGTTCTCTCAGTAGGTCCGCGTTCGCTTCCTGCACTATAGAGGCGCGGCTGCCTTTCTCTGTCTTCAGCTTGTCGTAATCTAACTCTAGTTGAGTGTGTTTGAGATCCAGCTGTAGAACAAATACATATTTCGATGGTGAAAGGATTTTTGGCTCAAGCGACATTCTAGTGAAATATGAAAATCTCTCATCTCGCTGTTTTAAAGTTTATTTTTAAAGCACAGTAATTACACTTGAAACAAATAGCCTTTCACCCATCGATATAATGTTGTAAAGTCGGTAGTATCAAGTATGGTTATATACTTAGTCATACCTTAACAAATTTGTATGTATTCAAAAAATAACCTAAATATACAAATGGTAATTTATATTTTCTGAGGAAACATTAAAAACTAATAGACACGAACGGGACTAGAACCCGCGACCATTGAAAAACCGTATCATTTTTCAATGTTTCCTTAGAAAATAATAATTAGTATAGTCATTACATGGCTTTAACATGTATAAAAAATCAATTGAATAATTCTAGTGCTTGTTTAATAACTGTAATAACATCTGTACTAACATTTTTAAGTTCATTCCTAACTTCCTCCAACTCGGCTTGCAGTCGTTCATTCTGTTGTTTGTAGCTCTCCAGCAGTTCACTATCAGAGTTACTACCTAACAGTTCCACTTTGTTCTGAAGCACGGCCATGCGCGAGTTCAGTTGCATCTCTAAACCTTTCTGCTCTTCTAATTTCGCTCGTAGATCCAATTCTTGTTTTCGGTGCTGCTCAATTTTTTTGTCTCTGTAATTTAATTGGCTCAATAAAATTCAAGTAATAACCCAATATTTTTTCTCACTTTTCTAATATAAATTATATATTTTTTTAATACCTTTTGCTTATTTCTTCTTGTAACGTAGATAACTTCTGCATCTGTATTTTATACCGGCTCAGTACTTCTTTTAGAGTTGACAACTTTCCTGGTGAAGGAGGTTCACCTAAAAACAACAAACAAAAAACTAAAGAAGGAACTTTCTTTAGTTCTAATATACACATTGCTTTGATATTAATTTACTAGCTGTTATCCGCGGTTTTACCTGCATATAACTATATTCTAAATACCTACTTAGTACTAACCGACAAATAACACGTAAAGCCGTCGTTCCTGCGCCTGATCTCTCTCCGGTCGTGTCGGATTGCCGTCCCATCGGACTATGAGAATGAAGAAAGCGGGAGTGTGTTTGCGCATACACTTGTGCACTATAATATCTCCTGCGTACTTGGCTAATCTCCGTGGAGATAGGCCGCCGTGACCGAAATAGGAGTATTATTACTAACGAACAAAAATAAAATAATTCACAGTTCATCTGTTCTCGGCAATGTCATCAGTTCTCATCGGGCGGGGGTTATGCGTCACACGGCTCGTTTGCGGAGTGTTGAATTATTTTAATTTTTCATTATCTCTATAGGGGACTCGGCCACCACGACGGCTATAGGCCTTAATGGTTTTCGAGTGGTTACGGGCCCGCCTCCTGAGCCACAGGTTGTGGGTTCGAATCTGGCATGTACCAATCTGACTTTTTCAGTGTCATATGTACTTTCTTACTTCTGGACATGGTAGTCTGAAATCGCCAAGCCGCAGTGAGCTAGCGTGGTGATTAAGCTCGTGCCTTCTCTGTATGAGAAGAGGCCCTGGCCCTGCAGTGGGACAGTTATGGGCTGGTTATTTTTTTTATTTATTATCTCCTGAACTATACGTCCAAATAGCATGCTAAATATATGGGCTAAGATTATCTTCATGAATTTGTCTTTATGATGAAATAACTTTCGGTTAACCTCTTGTCTGCCGGAACGTCAAACCACGCGAAAGACAATGGAATTTTAATTGTGTCTGGAAATGCGGCATACTACAGGTATTAATATGGTATGCCTAATAATCTATCACTTTTTAATTTTCAATATTTTTTGGCACAAAATATCTTATTGTGTCGTATGTTTAAGAGATAGGCATATGACATGACATTATGAATGAAAGACCGATATTTTTGTGGAACATTATATTTCCGTATCACTAACCATTATGCCAGCGCACGCGGAGAAAGCAGTTCGACAGCGCTTTTTCTTTCGACTTACTTAACAATATTTAAACTAGCTGAGAGGTGTCACAGAATGTTAGATTATATTAGCCTATACTATTCCTCACGAACCTGGCTATCAAATACAAAAATATTTTTTCTAATCCGACTGGTAGTTCCAGAGATTAGCGCATTTAAACCAACAAACAAAAAAGCTCTTCCTCTTTATAATATTACTATAGATTATATAATATGAAAGTATTTTAATTCTAGGAGACCTAACAGATATTAAGTCTAGGTAAGCCAATTATGGGTTGAGTACAAATGGTTTTAGGTTCGAAATAAGATTAACACTTACCTAGGTATGTATTTTCAGGCAAGGATTCCATTAAAATTTGATGAAGTGTAGTTCTCCAATGTTCATATTCTTTTTGAGTACCGGCCAGTTTGTTTCTATATAAAACCAATTCATGAGCCGTTAACTCCAATTTGGACTGTAAAAAATGATTTAAAAAATATAATATACATATACCTAATAACAAATGACGTAAAAATTACATTTTGTTGAGACAGTTTATTTATATTCAAGAAAAATGTGCCATAGTTACATTTTATGAACTTAGGGCTTTAAATTCCCTAAAAACCCTAAACTAAAAAATAAAATGTAACTTTATTAAAATTGAGTGAATAATAACAAACTTACACCCAATTCTTTCACTTGTTCCCTGGCAGCATTCCTCTCAGTGGTTATTTGCGACACCTTTTCCTTCAGCCGTGTAGTCTCTCCACTGCCGAGTCTACTTTGCGCCGCCTCTAGTTCACTAGCTAATCTGTTTATAGTGGCACCTTTTTCTATCAATATATCTTCTTTTTCTCTATCTTTCTCCATACATCGACGTTCTAGGGTCTTCACTTCGTTTTCCTGTACATGTCATTAATTTTACTAAATCATAATTTACAAAGTTTCAAGATATGTCTTTGAAAAAGCATTAACGCATGCTTAGCGAACTCTTAAGTTACAATATTAAATGGAAAAAGAATACGGTCGCGAACAGGATTCGGACCGCGCCTCCCGGATAGATACTCCAGGCGCTCTGACCACTAAACCATCTCGACCTCTGCTCACCACCGCGAATTCTTCTTCCATATTTTAACACGTCTTATGGTGACGTCATTGCAATCAATTCAGTACCTATACAAGTGACCGAACCGACACGACTAACTTTGCAGTTAATACAATGTCGTAAAGAATGCAATTACCTTAATAATTCAAGATATGTCTTTGAAAACGCATTAACGCATGCTTAGCGAACTCTAAAGTTACAATATTAAATGGAAAAAGAATACGGTCGCGAACAGGATTCGGACCGCGCCTCCCGGATAGATACTCCAGGCGCTCTGACCACTAAACCATCTCGACCTCTGCTCACCACCGCGAATTCTTCTTCCATATTTTAACACGTCTTATGGTGACGTCATTGCAATCAATTCAGTACCTATACAAGTGACCGAACCGACACGACTAACTTTGCAGTTAATACAATGTCGTAAAGAATGCAATTACCTTAATAATTCAAGATATGTCTTTGAAAACGCATTAATGCATGCTTAGCGAACTCTAAAGTTACAATATTAAAAGGAAAAAAACTTCGCAGTGGTGAGCAGAGGTCGAGATGGCTTAGTGGTCAGAGCGCCTGGAGTATCTATCCGCGAGGCGCAGGTTCGAATCCTGTTCGCGACCGTATTCTTTTTTCATTTAATATTGTAACTTTACAAAAAGGTTCATAATAAAACATAAGGGTCGACTCATTCATAAGTTGTATTAATAATAAAATATTGGAATAAAATAGTACTCACTTTATCATCGAGCCTGCCTTTAGCTTTGGTCAAATCGTTATGCAACCTTTCAACTTCTTCTCTGTGCCTGAAAAAGGGAATTATGACAAAGGTTGTTATGTCTTCCAACATGATGTTACATTTACATAGGCTCCAAATTAAACTTGTTTCTAATTATGTTATGAGTAATATTCAAACATCCTATTAACATCAATAGCAGAGTAAATAACAATACCTGTCTTGCTGCTCTCTAAATATGGCATCAGTATCATGTGTGTGAGCAACCTGCAAAAGATATAATTATCAGTTTGTATTGGATTAAATTAAAGAAACATGTAAAATAGAAGAAAATAATAAGTGAACCATAAACCTTAATATTACTTTCTAAGTTACCTGTAAAGTATGAAGTCTCTGTTGCACATCCTGCAGACTTATGTTAGCAGAGCGCAGTTCTAACTTGAGCTGTTCTTTTTCCTGGTCACTCTCTACCAGCTTCTCAGTCAGGTTGGTAACTTGCTGTTCCAATTCTATCAACTTGTGCTTGCTAGATGCTGGAACATACATTAAATTAAACGCCATCTAGCTTAAAAAATGTATGACTTGTAAAAGTGTCTATAACAGATGTATTTACAGAAATAAATATCATTTATCATTATCATTTACTAGGCTGAAATGAGATTTCTGTAGATACATCCGTTTTGTTAACAGAAACAAATGCTTTTAAAAAAATATCAAGGCTAAGGCTCCTTCAAAAAACGCAGGTTCATTATAACTTTGTTAATGATATGCTGCTATCATTTCATCACATTATAATAACTATGATGTGACAATAAATTTGATATTTACACACCAAGCAAATGATGAGCTTCCTGTAGGGACAGCTCGGCCTTATCTCTATCGTTGATGGCGGCGGCTAGGCGAGCGCGGAGGCTGTCTATTTCTGTATCTAGCTTCTGCATCTGACCCGCTAACTGCTGACATTCTTTAACGCGAATCTGTTGTCACAATTATTTATTTAGTTATGTTGAAGCTACTCAACTAAATCAATCATGGATCTATGAGAGGTTATTAAAAATATTCCACAAGTCAGAAGCATTAGTAATTGTTAAAAAGAGCATTGATGACAAATAGACTTACCATAAGGGTTCTTTAGTATTTTTGTACATGTTTTCACTTAAAAATAAATTGTAAGACTGAATAAGTAAATACTTACATCATACATAACTTTCAGTTGTTCATTGTTCATAAACTCTTGTCTATCGCAATTATTGATGCCATTCATGTGACCTAAAATGGCAATGATAAATAAATAAATTCTTGACAATTATTTCATATTTCAAGATAAATCTTTGAAAAGCATTAACACATGCTTATAATTATTTCATACTTTTAGATAAATTATAAACTTACACCTTTCATACTATTAATTATTAAAAATTAACCTAGATTTAGTTAAGCCTCAAGACACAACATAGTATCCCTCACCCACTGCATTACATTTTAGGTACAAAAATGCAATGGTAAGCTTGATTGGTAAGTCAGTAATAGTATGTGGAAACGGTACTTTCTAAATAAATATGATATATTTGAATTTCAACAACTTTTGTTAATAGCAATAATAATTGGTGTCAGTAATATTGTTTACCAACCTCTATAATCTTGCTGAAAATAATGATTCTGTCCATCACCAGCACCATAGGGACTGAACTGTGCCTTTAAGGCATCTTCTGCATGTCTCATGTGGCCCATATGGTTCTTGGGAGTCTCGCAGTAAAGCTTAGGGGACTCCGAGCCATGTTGAGCCTCTTTCAGGTGATTTAGAGACTCTACATAAGTAGGGGGTAAGCCCGTTCTTGTTTGTTGGACTGAGAAGAAGTACATTGTCAGTAAGGGTATGTGTATGCAATGACACCCACACAATGTTAAAGATAAGCTTTCCACAAAAATAATAACTTTAGAGTTCACTATGTATGACTTTGAACGATTTATTTGTATAACTCCACCTCTAAGACAACCCACTGACCATAATTTGTTATATACTATACTTAAAGCTGGTATAGTTACAAGTACAAATTGATGTAATTTACATTGATTACATTATTAAAATGAAATTAACCAGTGTTTTGTTGCATTTTATTCCCTAATATAGGTTGCTATATTAGGGAATAAAAGTGATGTGTCCATCTATGATTTCAAATGCCATTTGTATTAAAAACTATTTTTATACAATGTCTAATCACAAGTGACCATTTTTAGAAAGTTTTGGACAAAAAACTTTAAGAAAGACATTTCTAAAAGTTTATCTTGACTATGCTCCAAAATCGCTCAACAGATATAAATGAAAATTTTAGGGATTAAAACAGGGAATTTCAACCAAAATTTTCATGTATGTTCCATTTCAATATCTTGCAGGATCCCGATGTTATAAATATAAATATGACTAGTAGTAAAGCTATTACTGCTGCCATTTAGCAGGTTATAAAGTAACATTTTTGTTGTAAGTCTCGTGTGAACGATGTTGGGGGCACAGCTAGTTCTTAATAAAAGTTTTAGTGAGGATAACAACAGTTTATAGTGATGTATGTTAAATTTAAGCAATAAAAACAACAAAGTCACCTCCATTACTCTGAGCTGGGTCCAATGTATAGTTGCCACTACTGTTGACTGAGCTAGCTTCATCATCATCCAACAGGTCGTCAAAAGCATTTGCTAACTTGTGCTTCAACTATGGACAATTTTTTTTGTAAGTAATATGCTGTTTTTGTCATTTAAATTGTGTATCTTCTTGTCTATGCAAATACCAAGTAAGGTAAAGTTATGTACCTCCTCATTCCGTCGTTTCTGATCTTCAAGTTCTTCCTGTTCTTCAAGCCTATCTTGAGCACTGTTGTTTATGTGAATACTAGCAGCGCCTTGAAATAAACTCATTCCGGGACCATCCATATCGGATATTTAGCGTCCCCAGATACGAGGAAGTATAAAAGCTTCAGTATACTACATAAAAATAAGTTTTACTGCTTATTGACATTAGTAGCAACAAATTCGTTGTAAATGTATATTAAGTAGATTTTTTGTAAAATAACCAAAACAAGTTTTTGAATATCGTCACAGATTAAAAGAGAAATAAAGTTGATCTCAGTGTTGCTAGCAAATTAATCAAAAAGCGCCGAAACCTCAGAAGAGTCAGAACGAAAAGGGCAGATTTTTGGCATAAAGGCCGATATAGAAAAAGACTTGATTTTACTTAATTGTTCAATTTCAGCATATTTCATGTTAATATTGGAATATAGGCAAGCAATAAAATTGCTAATGGCAATGAAAACGCTGCCGTAGACCATAGATTTATAGTAATATTATCAATTGCATTTTTCGGGATTGCCCAACTAGTTTCGATCTCGAACGGAGCCCTTAGATGATGATGTGCTCGGTGTAGGAAGTAAACATTAAACAATATTTATTAGTTCAAGACTTAAACTTATTTACAAAAACTGAACCTTATATTGGATTAAGTAAGAGGCAAGATCCAAACATGTGCAACTGGGCTTGAACTAGGAAGATTCCTGTGCTATAAGCACCAGTTGCTTTCGTCACCACCGTGTTCGAGCACCCATTTTACGATTGTAGTGCGATGCAAAGGTAAGTATTTCAATTTTTATTTAATTAAAGGTAAATGTCTTTTGCATGCAGGCTTGCGCGGGCGTGAGCGTGTTTGTGTGCGTGTGTGCATGCGTGTGTAGGCGTTTGTGGGTGTGCGTGTTGTGTAAGCGTATGTGTGTGTGTGTGCGTGTCTGGTAATGAGCGTGAGTGGCTTTATTTTATTTTAATTTTTTTATTATTTTTTCAGTCTTCATAATTTTGAGAGAGAAGAACGTTGTCCATGGTAAGTTTTAGTTTTTTTTTCGGTAAGTTATGTAACTGTGTTATCTTACTTAATTTATTATAAAGGTATGGATCCATGTAGCACGGTTGTCTCCTAAAAAAGTCTGTTTTACATTGTTTCAGGTCAAAAACCAGGTCCTTCATGCGTTTGTTTTTCAGTCTGTCCAGGTCATACGTTGAGCCTTTATGGGTTATAAGCAGAACCCTTCTGATATAAAGTTGTCGGACCGTTAAAACCATGCAATCTTTATATAGCTGCTCTGTGGGATACCGAAAGTTTTTCTTGTGTATAACTTTGAGAATTGCTCGCTTGGCTCTTTCTAGATTTAGTATATGAGTTTTGTGTGTACTCCCCAGATACAGTATTCGAGTACTGACTGGCACAGGGATAGATAGATTGTTTTCGACAGGTTCAAGTCGCACACCCTGCGTAACTTCTTAAAAACTGTTATTATCTTTCTCACCCTAGAGCTTTGTGTTTTTACGTGGTGGTGGAAGTTTAACTGATCGTCTACCTGGATTCCGAGATATTTTATACAGTTTGTTTTTTCAATAGGGAGACATCTGCTTTCACTGATATTGCTTTGATAACAAGTGTGTGCTCGGACTTCAACAAGGTACTTATAATAACTTAGCTGATGGTGGAGCCTTCTTTATCGAGAACATGAGGTATTTTGTTTTTTCTACGTTTAGTAAGTAAGTTTGGGTTAAGGTATCTAAGAACAGTTCTCAATCCGGCGGTTGTAAGAGCGGTAACCTCTGACCATGTTTTTCCATGAAAGAGGATTGCCGTGTCGTGTGCATAAGTTATTATTTGACCATTTTGTAGATTTAAATTACATATCTCATTTATATAGATTAGAACGGTACACCAAAATCTATATTCGCACTATTACTTATGTAACTACTTGTCAATTTTGACTATCTGAGTTCTATTAGTTACATAGTCTGTAAATAATTTAAGAAGGATTAGTATAAATAAAAGAAGCTAAAGAAGAAGGATTAGTGTAAATAATTTAAGAAGGAGTAGTAGATTCCTCGAATCCCTATGTGGAGAACATAGGGATTCGAGGAATCTACTACTCCTCGTGTGTTTCCGCCACTCGTCGTGTCCGAGATGTTGTCCTTACTATTTATGTCGGTGCATACTGCGCTGACTATGTAACCTCCCAGGCTTAACTCACTTTTATATGACGTGACTTCAGAGCTGGTTTCCAAGCAGGAGGCAACGTCCAACCACTGTTGCAGTTCGGGCGACGGCTTATTTCGATAGCTTCACGTACATTTCGCGGTACGAAGTATTTCTCCCTCGCTAGAACGCATGCTTTATTGAAACGTATAAAATGAGCCGCACCCGTGCTGCAAGCGTGTTCTACAACTGCTGACTTGTTGGTGTCCATACTCTTCATACTACGTATATGTTCATTCAGCCTAGTAGCGATATTACAGCGAGTTTCTCCGATGTTACTCAAGCCATAGTCGCACGGTATTATGTAAACGCCGAGGACGCCTAGTGGATCTTTGTCTTCGGTGAAAGTAGCAGTTATCGTAGCTGTCCGGGTGGGCGGTAGACCATCTTAATACTATATTTACGACTGAGTATACGTCCCATCTTGTCCGTGACTCCTCAAATAAAAAGTAAAATGCTGGAATACGTTCCGCGCCTACCTGTCACTCCATCTATTTGCAGGAAGAACTCGCTCTTTCACCTAAAATAGCCACTTTTCAAGCAGTATTTTATACACTCAATGTATACAGTAAGTAAATTAGCACCACTCAGTTGCGTTGAAATAATATTTAAGATCTCATCCCCAGTGGATACATTGGTAAATAGTGAGGTGATATCAAATCTGACCAATAATTCTGTGTCCTTTAGCTGCACGTCCAATAGTAAAGTGACAAAGTTAGTAAACGGCAACACTTCTCATATGACCACAGATTACTATTATACTAGGTAGCTAGCTACATATGACATATCGGATTGTAGAGATGAGTTCATACGTACCTAGCACCGCCATCGTCGATTTTACACCTAATAACACATCTAGTTTCTAAACGATATCAAAACAAGCAGCTGTCATTTTCATGCTATGACCAAAGAATAGGTAGAGGACCTGAACTAAACAATAATTTGGTTCCAAAAAAGAACCTAAAATTGCGTAGGCCCCGCCCATTATCTAGTGCTGCCTATGGCAGTTAATTGTTAATTGTTTTTATTACATCGATCGAATCGATTAATCGTTATCTTTAGGGTCACCTTATCTTATGTATCTAATTGAATCTCATTTAACCACTGTTGTTGGAATTTCGGAATCTTTGAGAGCCATAAATGAAAACATTTACATATTATGTAAAAACAACACAAATGTAATAAAACAGTAAATATTTATTCGTTTCCCCATAGTTGCCGTCCCGGGTTGAATTGGTTCAGGATTATCCATGCAAATATCTTCTACATCAGCTTCATTGGCAGCAGTTGATGTTGTTGTCTTATTATATTGTTCTTGATTATTTTTCTCATATGGCGAAATACAACACATTCGATAATCCAACTGCAAATGTAAGTTTGTAATTGTATTTCTTTTATGATATGGCTATAAATTCACGATTTTATATTTCTCCACGCGTTCCTGAAAAAAGAGGTCTTAAGAGACAGACACAGGGACAACAAAGTAATCTTATAAGTATTACTTTTATCCTCTCGAGGAACGGAACCCTAAAAAGACCTAATGTTTTCTCAATATTGTCGAGCCACAAAGTCAACAATTGGGCATGCCTGATATTTCGTAAGACGTGCTAACGGGAAAACCATTTGGAGATTTTTTGATTATATGCTATATTTTGTTAATTTCCACTCATAAAAGTAAGAGATTACAAAATAAAAGGCAAAATTAACTCATAACCTTCATTTGACCTGAAGTCACTTGCAGTGACGTCACATGTTCATATTTTATATAATCTGTGGACTGAAGGTAATTTGTCATTTTTAGTGATACCAGACTACTAGAAGGAAATGTTTTCTGGCATTTTTATAGTAAAGCAAGTTTAACTAAAATCGCATTTCATAATACATATGTATTTTATTATTTGAACTAAGATTACTATGTATATTTCTACAAGTATATCAAAATAGATCTATGCCCAAAAACTTAAAAAAAAACCTGCGTTTTATATTAATAAACATCAAAATTTTAATTCTAGATCTGGCAACACTTGTCGGTTTGACGTTTGTGACCTTCATTTGACATTACCAACTGACATAAAACTGACAGTTGTTTGTTTTAGTTCGTTAAGAAACTAGGTGTGTTAAAAAATTCTGAAGATATTACGTCAATAAGGCAAATATTTAAAAAAAATATAAAAAATTAAATATTGGTCTAAAAAATAAAATAACCAAATTAGTTTCTAATAATTAGATAAACATTCGAAAAAATATATAAAATATATACCTTATTTTTTTCATGCATGCCCAATTGTCGAGCAAAAAAGTCTTTATGAATTTGTGAAAAGGTGCGCGGCCACGGAAATGGCCGATAGTCTTTTCAAAGATTTAGCCGGTTAGGAGCCATGACAGGCACTAGGATATGAGTGTGAGTAATGCAAGTTTCGTAATTTACCTTAGGAAACCTTGTAGCTATTGCATTGTCCTGAAGTCTTATTAAACTCAGAGTTTCATTAATACAGGACTCACCAAAATGTAGAGAACATGCAAATGTTTTATCTCGGTTGATATCAATATTATCTTGACCCACTGATTCCATCCACATTTATAAGAACTTTATTTTTGGTAACCTAAAAATTGTTAGGTAATTTAGTTATTATCTTAACACATAATGTATTCAAAATAAATGTTTTCGAAAAAATAGAGAAAAACAAACTCGAAATCGTTGTTTAAATCTTCTGCATATTAATTTTCAAACAGGACATAGTTGGTTTCTTCTCAACTTGCACACAGTGGTAAGCTGCATTGTCCATAACTATGACTAAGTTAGGTGGAAGTTTAGGTATTAACTTTCGAACAACCCAGTTGTAAAAATTTGTAGAGTTCATGTCTCCATGATAGTCTCCTGTATTTGAATCTGATTTAAAAATTAGCAAAGCATCGTCAACTAACCCGTTCCGACTACCAGCGTGAACTATTATTAAACGCCTTCCTTTGCCTATATCTGCATAAATACCAGGCTCCAACGAAGATTGACAACATTTTTGGACATTATGACTTTGGTTAACGTAAGTTTCGTCCAAAAAGAATATATTTCGTTTGTCTTCTCTAAATTTTCTTATGGCTCTCAAATATTTCACTCGCCATTCAACAATATTTGGTCTCTCTATTAAAAGGGATCTCTTCGATTTACATTTTTTAAATGAATATCCCAGTTTGTGCAAAAGTTCTCTTAAATAAGTTAATCCGCAATCTAAAATATTATCCTCTTTTAACGCAGCATTTAGTTTTCGTAGACTTGGTTTTTTTTTCTGTACCGTATAAAACTGATTTATTTTTCTTCTTATCACTCCTAAATCAAAATCTTGTATTTTTATTTCTTTTGGTCTCCGCGGAGAACAAAATTTTGCTTCCCCTGTATTTTGCAAGGATGTTTTACTTTCAGCAATCACTCTCCTTACACTTCGTTATAGGGATATAAACACATCAACACGGTCTAGGGATATTTTTAAAAAAGCGAATTACTATCAATATGTTAATTATTTATATGACATGTATATATTTAAAAGATACGTTATTTAATATTCTACCATTTTCTAGTAATGGTTAAGGTACTTCGATTAAAATTTCAGGATTTTATGGAAAAAAAATTGAGCATAGACGGAAACCGTATATGAATTAACTTTTAATTTATGAGTAAAAACTGAAAAAAAATAGAAAAATCATTTAATTTGTGTTTATAAACTTGAAGTTAGTAGTCTGAGAAAGCGCCCATGATGTTCATAACACATCGGCAACGATTCGGCATGCTCAGAACAAGGTTGTCAATGTCTTGCTGCGGAATATTGTCCCATGTCCTTCTGAGGTGCGCAAAAAGTTGATCTTCTGTAGACAGATTTTCAGGAACTTCCTTCAGAGCTCTTCTTTGCAGCATATCCCACGCATGCTCAATGGGATTTAGATCTGGCGATTGAGCAGGCCAGTCTAAGGCCCTAACATTGTGTGTATGTAACCAAGCTGCTACCGTTCTCGCCGTGTGTGCCCGGGCATTGTCGTGCATGAGCAGGAAATCTTGCCCCATTTGTGTTCTGTGGGGCAAGATTACGGGCCCCAGCACCTGTTTGACGTATCGTTCTGCCGTCATATTGCCCCGCACCCAAACGAGATCCGTCCGTCCTCCAAGACGAATTCCTGCCCAAACCATAATTGTTCCTCCTTGGTATGGGTGAACTTCCTGAGGGTTCTGAAGACGGCTCCATCGTCCAGGAACTCGCCAAACACGCGTCCTTCGTGAATCTGGATGGAAGCCGAAGCTGGATTCATCCGTGAACAGCACATTGGACCATTGTTCACGGCCCCAGTCCACGTGGTTCCGAACCCATTCTAATCGTCGTCCACGATTGCCTCTCCGTAAAGGTGGGACCCGGAGTGGTCTACGAGAGCGTAGATTGCTTTCATGCAGTCGCCTTCTTACAGTTTGGTCACTCACAAGCACTTGGTGTTCCACTCGCAGCCTTTGGACCAATTGAGTCGCCGTTGCATTTGGTTGAGCTCGCGCAGTAATTTGCAAAAATCGGTCTTGTCTGGGGGTAGTGATGCGACTTGGCCCCCGGTGCCTCTCCACTACTTCACCTGTGGCACGATAGTGTGTCCACAATCTTGAAATTACATTTTGGTGGGTCCCTATGGCCTCAGCAACATTACGCTGAACAGACCCAGCTTCCAGCATTCCCACAGCTCGTAACATCTCCGCCCTCGTCAAATGTTGGCGTTGCATGGCTACAATACCTCAATTTTAACTTTATCTTTCGTTTAAAAATGAAAAAAAACTGTAACTAAATGTAATTCGTATTGTTTTCTAAATTTCGCACAAATAAAAATTCCCTCTCCTACACATCAAGACATTTTTATGCCACCGAAACAAAAGAATTTTCAAAAATTTGAATTTTGAATTAGTCTGAGATAAATTACAAACAAATCGGTGTATAAAAGATTCCAATGCGGCCAGTACTTTTCGAGTTATTTAATTGAGTATGAAATATCCCTAGACCGTGTTGATGTGTGTATAAGGACAGCAATAAATTAAAGACAATAAAATATGTATTAAGTGATTAAAGATAAATCTTTGAAAACCATTAATTTTATTTCATTATATTCTTCCAAATTATTCATAAGATGTATGAGCAATAAAAAAATGAATGGAAGTGTAGTTGCTTGGAGGGTGTGCGAAGAAATGACAGGCGTTTTTTAGAGACGAAGAAAGAAGGTTTATTGTCAAGTAAAAGAGTTACAGAAGTAGAAGCTAGTGGTTTTAGAATGATTGCACTTACACGGGTACAGAAATAATAATATTTAGTAAAAATACAAGAATTTAGAGAATTTACGAAGTTAATATTTTAGTTACTTTGCGCGTGCATTCGCCGTCGGAGTAGGTTCGCAACTGGCTGCCGTGACTTTTTTTTTTTTTTTTTTTTTTAAATGGCCTCTTGCAGAAACCCAGAGGGGTTTTGTCTGCGTAACCGGATAATATCTAAGGCGAGGCAGTTTGATGCCTCCAGCCAGAGCATATTTTAAACTACTACAAACTAAGCAACAGCGCTAAGGGCGTCCCCTGCGGGACACGAACCTCGGCTTAGGGCGTTGCTGGGGGTACAACTAGGGACTAGCTGGATCATATCAGTTTCCTTATTATTAAGGGACGAATTTAAAGCTACTAGATCGGCGCGGGCCGGCTCGAGCAAGGGTCGGGGCGGACATGATGAAACATTTCGCGACGGACGCGGACCTCGCCGGTGAGGTCTATAACGGGGCGGTCGAGCGCGTCGGAGTGTGCTTGTGTGTCTGTTAGACTCTTGAGCTACAGTGATCCTATCATCGGGACGGAGGAGAGCGTGACGTGGACGGCGGATTTTGTTGATCTGGGACGGCCTGTAATCAGCGGAAGAGACAACTAAGGGATTCGGATGATTAGGGGCAGATTCGAAGTATCTCTTCGATGCCCTTTTCATGAATTGCCTAACAGTAGGCACTCTGAGGTCGAGGTGGAGTTGAAGGTTCCTAATGAACCATGGGGCGCCTGTCGCTTTACGAAGGAATCGATTTTGCAAGGTTTGCATCCTATGGATTTTGTAATACTTAACGTGTGCGAACACAATGCTAGCATACGTCATAATGGGTCTAATGCACGTAGTATAGAGCCTAATCTTAAGGTTAAGTGACAATTTACTGCGCGCATTTGTCATGGGAAATAGACGGCCGACAGCGAAGGCCGCGCGGTTGCGTACCGTCTTAATGTGCGGACGGAAGGACAGTTTGTGATCTAGAATCACACCCAGGTATTTGGCTTGAAGTTCCCAAGGGATTGGCTTGCCGAACATTGTAATAGGTCGAAGCTGGGGAAGAAATTCCTTGGCGCCCGTTCTCGAAAAGAGAACGGCGGCGCTCTTATCTGGATTGACCTCAATCCTCCATTTCCTGAACCAAGCGCCTAAGGCGTTGGCCGAGGTCTGGAGATATCGAGTAATGCAGTCAAGACTCCTACCGGTGTAATAGATGGCCGTGTCGTCGGCGAAAAGAGCTAACTTGGTTTTGCCACTTTTGGGAATATCGCTAGTGTACAGCGCGAAGAGAAGAGGTGATAGCACGGAGCCCTGAGGGACTCCGGCTTGGATCCGATGAGGGGACGATAGAACGCCCTCTACGCGATAGCGGAAGCTACTGTTTGATAGAAAATCTCGAATGATGAGTACGAGACGGTCAGGCACTTGGAATTGGTACAGCTTATAGATTAAGCCGTTGTGCCAGACCTTGTTGAAGGCTTTAGCTACGTCGAAGAATAATACGCCCGTTTTCATCTTGCCCATGAAGCCTGCGCTTATGTGCTCAACGATACGGTGCAACTGATGGATGCATGAGTGTTTAGCTCGAAAGCCAAACTGCTCGTTAGGAAGAAGCTTATTAGATTCGGCATAATCCCTTAAACGAATATAAATTAGCCTTTCATAGATCTTTCCGAAGACTTTGAGAAGACTGATCGGGCGATTACTGGTCGGCTCGCACTTGAGCTTGCCGGGCTTTGGAAAACCTATAACAGTTGCCTGTTTCCACGATTGTGGGAAGATGTTGTTGGTCAGTGCCGCATTGAAGATGGCGGTCATGAGTACTATCAGAGGTGCGGGGAAGTATTTAATCACTTTGTTGGTGATCCCGTCTGAGCCTGGGGCCTTCCTGGGTTTGAGGTTCCTCACGATCGTTCTGACTTCGTCTACGGTGACGGGGGGCAAGGGATCGTCGGAGTCGTCTGGGGGCGGGAGTACAGTTCTACGTTTGACTTCAGCATCGACCTTGGACAGGTGAGCTTTGTCTACTGGTAGAGTGCTAGGTGTACATTGGTCTTCTAAACTGTCGGCTAGTACTTCTGACTTTTCGTCGTCGTCAAAAGCAGGTCTTTGATTAGGTCTATTGAGCGGGGGTATAGCGGCGCATTGATCGGATTTTAATTTCCGCTGCAATTGCCAGAAAGCTTGATGGGTGGGTTCTATATCGTCGAGCATTTTGTCCCATTTAGCTTCCCGCATTTCCGATATGCGCTTCCTCACAGCACGCTGCAAGGTGCGCATATGGATACGGTTAGCTTCGTTGGGGAAACTATCGTAGGCACGGATAGCTGCGTTTTTCTCCGTCAACAATTCACGTACATCATCCGGCAGTTTCCAGCGGTGTTCATCCACCTCCGGAACTTGCCGTGAACATTCGTTCACTACGGATTGCACGTGACAAGTGAGGGAGTCGATCGCAGTCACCGTGTCGGCAACAGACACTATATTATCGGGAATTGAGTCTAAGTGCACAGAAGAGGTAGACTTGAGGCGTTCCTCTAGTCTTCCCCAATCCGTGGTGGTTTTAGTGGAGACAGGTTGATCGGCTGCCGTGACCGAGCGATCCCGGTTTTTAATGTCGGTCCGCGCTGGCCGATGGCGGCGGGTATTGCGCGGGCGCAGGCGCGGAGGTACACACCTCACGCGGCTGATGATAGTGCACCCATACTACATGCGCTTGAAACGGTTGCATCTTTTTGTGCATAGGTGATGCCACAGAAGAATATATTGGAATTGGTTGAATCACGTATTTTATATCTTGGTTGGACCCTAAGTAGATACCTAATAATACCTAAACAAATGTATATGCATGTCGGGGTCCTATCGTTTACAGCAATAGCAAAAGAGCGGATTTTATAAATAAAGAGTATAATAAAAAACAAAGATTGATCAAACGGCGCCCGATAGTACTACGTGACCGCCGCGGAAAATCGTCGTAGAGAAGTATTGCGCGCCAAAATGGGGAAAAGAGCGGCAGCCGCCACGTCACTTCCCGCCCGCACGCTTCAGGCTGCGCAGTTGTCAGCGCGGCCGTCATCGGTTCCTCGTACCGCGCGCCCTGACGCTGCCCCGCGCCGTGGCATTAGTAGTGCATTCGTAATACTATAGATGGCGTCTGTGTGCCCTGTTTCCTAAATTGAACGAGAGAGAGGTCTCTATTTCCTATATTATAAAGTACTCTGTGGTTGCCGCCGCGAAGTCCGGCGCCGAACTGAGTAATGACATCAAGCACCCTCGCCTCTCCGTCCCACCGCTCACATACCTAAAGAGCGGCCAGCTAGTTCCGCGCGCACTATAGCACATCTTACGAAAAGTTAGGCAGATCCACAGACTACTTAGTGATGCTAACGCATGGCAGATCACTGGCATTTTGTCATCTCACAGTGCTACCAATTTAACATTTTTTTTTGTCAATTGGCATATTCATTGTTGTTTAGCATATTAAATAATTATTAAGTAATAGTTTGACGATCCATTTTTATACCGTTATGCGTACGTAATTAATTCCATTTAAAGTAAATTCTTTATTATTCATTATAAATTCAAAACAATTCCCAAATAGTAGCGATCTGTACCTACACTAAATACTAAAACAAGTTTTTAACCGATTTCCAAAAAGGAGGAGGTTTTCAGAACTCCCGTCATTTATCAACCGATTTGGAGAATTTCTGTTTTTTATTGGAAATGATATGCTTTCAGACACGGATATGAATACGGATTTTAACTTGCCTTGTCTTAAGCGAAGCATAGATTACGCACATGCACACGTAGCGTACTGGCGCCGAGTGGATGAGTCACAGAGTACAATAATACTACGGAAAGGATGAGTGTTAAGTATTTGTATGCGTTTAGCTCGTGTATGACCAGCGAAATTGGATGACTAGGCATGCTTCTCATATTTTGTACACAACGCTAAGTCCGTATTTTTTTAAGATCCGTGCTTTCAGTTTAGTCCTATAGAACAAAGTAGATTAAAATATAAACAAAATTATATTAATTATTATACTTTTTTAAATAAATGACGTTTTATTTGACATTTAAAAGGACAGCATAATTTTTTGCATTATGTTATAATGCATAATTTTGGCAAAATTTTAACAGCAGTTTAGCAAATATTAATTATGAGTCGTTGGCAATACTGCATGTCATGTACCCATGTCATGTCACGTCAAGTCAACTCTAGAGTGTGACCATTTGTGGCAGATTTCTGCCAGTTGGGCAGATTTGGAACCTAAATTTTAACTCTGGCAGAGAAGCTGACGATTCAAAACAGGGGCACAATTTGGCAGATTCCAAGGAAATCTTCATTATTTTTGAAATACATATTATTATTATTATTTGAGGCTTTTATATCACAGGGACCAGAAAAGATCTATTGTGATCGCCACTCTTGCGTTTAAATTAGAGCTCGTCCCTAAACCCTGCCGCTGTGATGAACTGCAGGATTTTTCTAGGGGTGAGTTCTTTTATTTCATCCGGGATTAAAATATGTTTCCCTAGATGAGCGTAGCGCTTATGTATTAGCGGTCCACATTCCCCCAAAAGGTGAAGAGGCGTTTCCTCAGCCTCTTCACAACGTCTGCAGGTTTGTGTCTCGCTTAGCTTCAAATTGAACATGTGCTTATTTAAGCAGCAATGTCCAGTTAAGGCTCTTGCCACAACGCGCAAATTGTTCCTACTCAGCTCTCGGACGTGGTTTCTTTTGTCGTAGGCTTTAATGAAGATTTTGGAGTGAGTCATGCCTGGCGATTCCGTCCAGAGCTGGCTTGCACTGTTAAAACATGAGTCCATGAGGGATTTTTGAGCTAGGCTTTTAGGTATACCACAGAAGGGCTCGGGGCCTTGCTGTGTACCAATTGCTCCTGCTCTTGCTAGCTCATCGGCATGTTCATTTCCAATGATGCACGCATGTCCCGGTACCCACCTCAAAACTACTCTATTCCATTTGCCTAGAGAGTTTAGTCGAGCCATGATGATGTCTGCCTGGAAGATGGAGGCGTAGTGTCCCAGGTTGACGCTTTTGCTGAACCTAGGTCGCTCTCCATATATTCTACAGCCTACTTCCTGTCCAATTTTGGACCCATCGGTGCACCAGGCACCCGGCCTCGAAGGTTAATTGGTTATTGAACCAGTCTTCCCTTGAAGGCATTTCCACGGAGTATTGTTTTTCGAATACATGCCGCAGAAGCATGGCATCTGTTGTCATGCCAAGTAATGGCAATTCCATAGCCGAGTCCTGTAGAGTCCTTAGTTTTTGGGAGAGCCAGTTTGTCCTACCCTGGATGTTTGCCCTAAACATGCTGGCTTTCGCCTCTTTGTGTAAAAATACATGAAGAGGCGGTAGCCCAAGCAGGGCATTCCGTGCCATTCCAGGGCATGTGGAAATAGCGCCCGTGGCCATGAGACAGGCAGTCCTTTGCAAACTGTCCAGTTTTTTGATAGTGGTCGTTTGATGGGTTTTGCTATACCACACGACAGACGCGTATGATATGCTTGGTCGTACAATGGTAGTATACAACCAAAGCGCGATTTTGGGATTTACACCCCAGTTGCTACCCATAAGGCGACCACTAACCAGGGACATTTTAGCTTTACTCAGTACGTTTGCTAAATGTGTGTTCCACGTTAGCTTTTGGTCGATAGTGACGCCCAAGTATTTAGCTTCAGTGGAAAACGTAATCATTTTACTATTCAGCTTTGGCATCATGAGTTTGTCCAAACGCCGTTTTTTGGTAAAAGGTACTAAGACAGTTTTGTCCGCGTTGCCAGAAGGGTCATTTTTGGCACACCACTCACTAACGGTGTTAAGACCTTTTTGCATGATCTGTGAGATAGTTGAGTGACAGAAGCCCTTTACGACGATAACCAAGTCATCTGCGTAGCCTTGCGCATCGATTCGAAGTTCTGCCAACCTAAATAAGAGCCCATCCACAGCTAGTGTCCACAATAAAGGCGATAAGACTCCACCTTGCGGGCATCCTCTAGCTATCTCTATTGTTTCATCATGAAGGGCAATTTTTGCCCCTCTATGACTAAGCATCGACTTTACCCATCTGATGGTAGTCGGGTCGACATTTTTGCTAGTCAGCTCGTTCACCAGCAATGAGATTGACGAGTTGTCGAAGGCTCCTTCAATGTCGAGGAACGCACATAACGCTAATTCTTTGTCCTCCATAGCCTTTTCCAACCTGTCTATCAGACTTGTGAGGGCAGTTTCGGTTGATTTGCCCTTACAATAGGCGTGTTGGCTGCGGTGGATAGGAGATGCAACTAGAGCTGTATCTCTAATATACCTATCTAGCACCTGCTTCATTGTCTTTAGAAGAAATGAAGTGAGGCTAATTGGTCTGAAAGACTTTGGCTGGCTGTAGTCTTTCCTGCCAGCTTTAGGTATAAAAATGACTTTGACCAAAGTCCATTGTTCTGGTATATATCCCCAGGCCAAGCTTGCCCTGAAGATTTTTATCAGATATGGTATGAGGACGTCCGTTCCCTGTTGTACTAACCTTTTCCGTCCTCCCCACATGCTTTATATGGTTTGAAGGAGTCTACGGCTCACTGCACCTGGTTGGGTCTTATGATGCTAGCAGCCCTGCTCCATTTCTCATTATGAGGTCTATGGCACACTGGCTTTTGGGATGTATCTCTTCTCAGAGACCCAGGAAAGTGGATCGCGGCCAGCAACTCTAGCGTCTCCTTTTCATTACTTGTAAAGGAGCAATTTTCCGTTTTGAGGAGTCCAATTTCATTAGTCTTGGCTTTTGAGAGCAATTTGTGAAGTCTTGCTGATTGTGGCAGACTTTTTATTTCCTCACAAAGCTTCCTCCACGATGCTCTCTTCGCCTTCCTAATTTCTTTGCTATATTCAGATAAGGCTTTCTATAGATCTCCCAGGCTCGAGTCTATAGTTATGTGAAGGTGTGTATGAAGGTAGTTGGGTGAGCGTCAATAAAAGTCTTTGTTACTCACGGTTATTAGGTACTTATATTGTCCGACACAATAGTCCACACAACACAACACAAAAGTCAGAAGGAGTAAATAGGTACACACAATGAACATACAGAACGACACAGCACAAGGAACAGTTATCAGCTCAGGGTTTAAGTTTCGGTAATAGAACGTGCAACAATAATCAATAAGCACGCGTCGCGATAGATGATCTATGACTGGGGGTCATCGCAAGGTGATCGCCCCGGCGCTGCATTTTGCATACCGTCCTTGGTGTGCGTGAGTGCAGTCTACGCACACGGGTGCGTGGATTATTGCGTATGTCCAGTGCACCGTCGATGGTATCGCCCGACACGATACTACTGATAATTGTGACGTATGTTATCGTCATGATTAAATGTAAATATTATTTGTACCGTATTATTGTTTAGTTATGTTAGTTAGTTTTAGTGTAAACATATAGTGTAGGTATAATTGTAAATATTTGTATATAAGTATTTTGTAAGTTATATAATAATGTAAATGTATATAATGTGTACATTGTGTAAATTATTATATTAATATAAATATATATGTAAAGTAGGGAGCCTACACCACCCCCCTCCAGAGACCGTCAAGGGCGATAATAATCTGGAAACCTGACACGGCGACCAGAACGAGTCTGATAGGTATGTTACCAGCATCGGGAGTTGCACCGGAAGTAGCATCGTTCGGGTCAACTTTGTCAGCCAATATGTAGGCAGGTTTTAGGCGGTCTATTGAGACCGTGACCTCCTTACCTTTAATTAATAGTTTAAAAACTTTATCCCCCTTACATACAATTTTATGTGGACCTGTGTATGCTGGTTGTAAAGAACTACGTAATGCGTCTTCGCGTAGGAAAACGTGATCTGTAGTCGCAAGGTCTTTAAAAATAAATATGTTACCTTTGGTGTGACGGGAGGCTGGAGCAGGTTGGAGTTTGTGTGCGAATGAGCGGATACGGGCCGTAAAGTCGGTGTAATCAGTAGTCCCGCCATCGCTTCTAGTGAAGAATTCCCCTGGCAGTCTTAGCGGTTCGCCATACACTAACTCAGCGGAAGACGCCTGGAGATCCTGCTTAAATGCACTTCTAATGCCAAGTAAAACCCATGGCAGAGACTCGGTCCACTTTTCATTGGCATGGCACATGATGGAAGCTTTAAGCTGCCTATGGAATCGTTCTACCATGCCGTTGCACGCCGGATGGTACGCCGTTGTCCGTTTGTGTTGGAAGCCGGCAATTTTGGACAGCTGTTCGAACAGGGCCGACTCAAATTGACGTCCTCTGTCCGTAACAATGTCATGAGGACAACCAAATCGGGCTATCCATCCGAATAACAAAGCTTTAGCTACTGTTTCTGCAGTAATATCGACGATAGGTACGACCTCAGGCCACCTAGTAAATCGGTCGACAGCAGTCAGACAGTATCTAAAGCCTTGCGATAGCAGCAATGGACCCACTAGATCAATGTGGATCTGAGAGAAGCGCGCGCGTGGCAAATTAAATGATCCTAAAGGGGCGGACACATGACGGCTCACTTTAGCGCGCTGGCATGGAAGGCAAGATCTTGCCCATTCTCGACAGTCTTTCCTGATGCCTGGCCAGACAAAGCGTTCTGCTACCAACTTGGCAGTCGCTGATACACCAGGGTGGCTCAGAGAATGCAAACTGTCAAAAACTTGCTTGCGCAGTATTTTGGAGACAAAAGGCCTGGGATACGTTGTACTGACGTCGCAGTACAAATGAGTAAGGTATCCAGGTACTTGTACTTTTTCTAACTTCAGTGAAGACCCGTCTTCAAGAAGTTTTTTCAGTTCCGCATCCGAGGTTTGCGATTCCGCCAGAGTGTCGAGACTGACTGGGGCTTGTAATTCATCCACTCGAGATAAGGTGTCGGCTACGACATTGTCTTTGCCGGAAATATGCCTTATGTCGGTGGTGAATTGTGCAATCAAATCCAGGTGGCGGAATTGCCTAGGTGAACAAGTTTTCTTCCTCTCATGGAATGCGAAACTGAGCGGCTTGTGGTCCGTATATATGACAAAGTGCCTCGCCTCTAACATATGCCGAAAATATTTAATGGCCTCGTATATGGCTAGCAATTCCCTGTCATAAGGAGAATATTTGACTTGCGAAGGGCTGAGTTTTCGCGAAAAGAAAGCTAATGGCTGCCAACCATTACTGCTGAGCTGCTGTAACACCGCACCGATCGCAGTATCAGACGCATCGGTAACCAATGCAAGTTTGGCACTGCAATCGGGGTGAGCCAGTAAGGCAGCATTCGCCAGGCTTTCTTTGCAGTTCACGAAAGCTTGCAAAGCATCTCCTGTCAGACTTACCGGGTGGGAGCCTTTTACGTTGCCAACTAAAAGATTATGAAGTGGCGCTTGAATTTGAGCTGCGTGAGGTAAGAATCGCCTGTAAAAATTCAGCATGCCCAAGAATCTCCTTAACTGCCTGACATCTTTAGGCTGAGGAAAATTATGAATGGCCTCAACTTTAGAGTCCAGTGGTTTTGTGCCTTTCCCGGAAATGTGATACCCCAAGAAGGTTACTTCCGAGGCACCAAAAACACACTTGGACGTGTTAATTAATATACCGTAATCTTTCATCCTGCTGAAAAGTATACGGAGGTGCTCCTCGTGCTCGGATTCGCTGTGTGAAAACAATAGAAAATCGTCGAGATACGAGTAACAAAAGTCGAGGCCCCTGGTCATTTCATCCACAAAACGTTGAAACGTCTGACCTGCGTTACGGAGGCCGAACGTCATAAACGGGAACTCGTATAACCCGAACGGTGTGGTGATGGCGGTCTTCGTAATGTCCTCTGCACTGACAGGTATTTGATTATAAGCTTTCACGAGATCGATGGTGCTGAAGACTCTGCAACCTGAAATACTGTGAGCGAAATCGTGAATATGCCTAATCGGGTACCTGTCAGGTACAGTTCGTGCGTTGAGCATTCGGTAATCTCCGCAAGGTCGCCAGCCGTTATCTTTTTTGGGTGCCAGATGAAGAGGAGATGACCACGGGCTCTCTGAAGGTCTGGCGGTACCGTTGGTCAACATCAGCTGGAACTCTTGCTGGGCGATTTTCAACTTATCAGGTGCCAGACGCCGAAAGGGACAAGAAACTGGAGGGCCTGGGGTCGTGCGAATGTGGTGTACGGTATTGTGCAGTGTAGTATGTAGTGTACCGGACGGACGAGTTAACTCGGGAAAGTTATTTAATATATTGTGGTACCTTGTATCACCAGTAGCTACCTTTACAGAAGATATAGAGGAGTCTGAGTGATTGGCCACAGCGGATACACTTGTGCTACTATCAATTAATCGTTGTTTACGACAGTCAACGATCATTGAGTAAAAAGAAAGAAAGTCTACACCTATGATTGGTTTGGTTACCTCAGCTACCACAAAACGCCACTTAAAGTCTCTACGTAGGCCGAAGTCCAAGTTTAGGTCCACGAAACCAAATGTATGTATGGGCGATCCATTCGCCGCTACAAGCTGGTAGTTGGATCGAACATGACGATCCTGAAGCAGACAACGAGGGTAGACACAGGTCGCTTCCTGTATCGACCAGATACTGCGTCTTAGTTCTTCGGTCTACTACGAACAGGCGACCAGTAGAGGTGGGGCAATCGTCAGTCGCCATTACCGAGTGCCCGATGAGTTTTCCGCCTTATAGTCGCAGGGTTTCACACAACGGCTGGCCTTGGAACCAAATTTGGAATGGTACCAGCACAGCGGGTACTTCCTGTAGCTTGAGTGTGAGCGGGACGATGATCGGTGGCGCGAGGTCCGTCTCTGGTCACTGCCCCCAGAACGTTGCCTTGATCGGCTATCTCGCAACTGCATGGTCAGGTCCTTCATGGCCCGCTTCAGTTCTGCGATTTCTAAAGCCATTTCACTGACCGAAGGTCCTGAAGTTGAAGCTGCAGCAACCTGGCTGGATGGTGGGACAATGTCCTGCACTCGGTCTGCCAATTCAGCTAATGCCTCTAAGGTACTGTGTGGTTGAGTTGCCAAGAGAGGTTGAATGTGGCTGGGAAGTCTGCTACTCCAAATAGTGCGCACGAAGTCCTCTGGGACGGTTGGTCCAGCTAATCCCTGCAGATGCCGAAGGAACTGGGATGGCTTTCTATCTCCCAGCTGTTCATGTGTCAACAGCTGCATCACCTTCTTCTCTTGGGAGGCAGAGAGGCGCTTTATCAGCTCCGACTTCAGCTTCTGATATCGGTTAGTAACGGGTGGGGACATTATCACATCCTTAACCTCCTTGGAAACTTGAGGTTCCAGATGGCCGAGGACAAAATTAAATTTCGTGACGTCATTGGTCACGCCTGCGTTTGCAAACTGGGCCTCTATTTGCGCAAACCAAATCTCCGGTTCTTCTGGCCAAAACGGAGGCAACTTCAATGGCACGCGAAAATTGTCGTCCACCATATCAATGGGAACGCGCTTTGCCCGCTTTACACGCGCTCGCTGTGTGACGTGTTCTTGTGCCTGCGATGAAGCGGTATGCTCGCTTCCACTATCACTCATATTATTAAAGTGTTCTCCACGATCCGAGGAACTGAACTCTCTTAAACTTTCCAATAGCACAATTTAAGTTAGCTTAGTTAGATTTTAGTGGTTCAGCCATAAAACTTTCTGAATAGATGCGTATATGAAAATGTTTAGCAGTAATTACACATTTGGTGCATTACAGTGCGCGCTTTTTGACCAGCGTTCCTAAACGTACGTTCCATGAGTACTGCTATAATATGCTACAGCTTGTTTATAAGACAGGCGTCTTTTTTTGGACTTTGTCTCTTGCAGGAAACCCATGAAGGTTTAATGTGTGTAACCGGGCAAAAACAATGGCGAAGGAATTAGTAATTCCAGCAAAAAAATATTCACATGGCTGTTTGATGCCTACAGCCAGATCATGTTTAGCTACAAGTTTAGCGACACAGTACTAAGGGTGTTCCCTGTGAGATACGAACCTCGGCTTAAGGCATTACTGGAGGGCAATCTAAGCTCTAGGACAAGCTAGGGATGTATTTACAGTTACTGGATCGTCACGAGCAAGGATCGAGGATTATGGGTCACCAATATAGTTATGTGAAGGTGTGTATGAAGGTAGTTGGGTGAGCGTCAATAAAAGTCTTTGTTACTCACGGTTATTAGGTACTTATATTGTCCGACACAATAGTCCACACAACACAACACAAAAGTCAGAAGGAGTAAATAGGTACACACAATGAACATACAGAACGACACAGCACAAGGAACAGTTATCAGCTCAGGGTTTAAGTTGCGGTAATAGAACGTGCAACAATAATCAATAAGCACGCGTCGCGATAGATGATCTATGACTGGGGGTCATCGCAAGGTGATCGCCCCGGCGCTGCATTTTGCATACCGTCCTTGGTGTGCGTGAGTGCAGTCTACGCACACAGGTGCGTGGATTATTGCGTATGTCCAGTGCACCGTCGATGGTATCGCCCGACACGATACTACTGATAATTATGACGTATGTTATCGTCATGATTAAATGTAAATATTATTTGTACCGTATTATTGTTTAGTTATGTTAGTTAGTTTTAGTGTAAACATATAGTGTAGGTATAATTGTAAATATTTGTATATAAGTATTTTGTAAGTTATATAATAATGTAAATGTATATAATGTGTACATTGTGTAAATTATTATATTAATATAAATATATATGTAAAGTAGGGAGCCTACAAGTCTTTCTAGCCTTATTGAATAGTTTCCTGATTTTCTCTCTAAGCTTCCTGAGCTTTGAGTTCCACCAGGGTACTTTTCTTACTGAGGTCCTAGTTTTAAGTGGACAGCTCGATTCAAAGGCCCTGTGTATGACTTCTTTAAGAGTGGCCACTGCTATCTCCAGGTTCTCAGTTGATTTGATAGTTTTTGGGAAGGATGCGAGATTTAGCCTGAGTTGATTTTTAAACTCTGGCCAGTCAGTTGATCTCGGATCCCTATATGTTGTGGTTTGGATGTCTAAAGCTGCCCTAACCTCAAAAGTTATGTGCCTGCGATCTGACATTGAGTTTTCGCTACTAACCTACCATGAGTGTACTGATGTGTCTGAAGTAACAAACTGTAAAAAGTAACTCACCCCTCTTGTTGGTGTCGGTGCTTCCCCAAGAAGTGTGCTGGGCATTGGCATCGCATCCGATTAGGAGCTCGGCGTTGTGTTGGGCGGCGTATGTTACTACCCTCGCCAAGTCTTCTGTCGGGTCGTCTCACTCTCCGGGCAGATAGGCCGAGCACATTTTTACTCCAGCCCCGTTCCACCCTTTGAGATTGACGAAGGCGGCTACCAAATCGTCATTGCAGATTTCTATAATCGGCAATATTTCAACATTATTATTATATGCTATGCAATCCCTGGATCTAGTACCTGTAGTATTTGTTAGTCTTACCGGCAGCATTAAGTCCCAGAACCTGTGTATTGGCTACCCAAGGCTCCTGAATTAAGGCGAGGCTCGCTTTGCCTTCAACAAGACAACACTCCATTACCGCAGATGCTGCTGCAGCATGATGGAGGTTGGCTTGGAGGATCCTCGCCACTCCCACCTGGGTAGCCCCTAGGAGTTTCCTCTTGGCTTTGACCTCGTAAGCTTAGGACGCGCACGTCCCCGGCTTGTGGCGGTCCGCCAAGCATTCCCATCTAGACCCTGGGAAACTCCTACCCCTGTCATCGGCCCCTCTTTGCTCCGAGGCACTGGTTTTGTAGGTACCTTGGCCGCGGTAAATCGTGGCCTTGCCCCAACATTGCCTTGCCTCTCAGAGCCTGATGGGGGGAACAGGCTCGAAGTACCCTGTTGCGGTTCCACAGGCCTATCACTGCCCCGAGGCACTGGTTTGGGCGAACCCCCGGGCACAGAAAGCTGCGACCCAGAGATCTCCCCACTTTGCCTCTCAGAGCCTCTTGAAGTGGAAGGCTGTGGCTCCATCGTTGCCTACGTTGACCTACTTCTGGAGCATTCCTGATTTTAAAACTAAGTTTTTTAAAACCAAGAATGACCCCAGATTTCATAGCTTGGAGAGCCGCCACAGAAGGACACTATATGCCCCTTGCCCTCGGCCCTGCTGTGTGCGACTCTCCAGAGCTCCGTGTTGAGTCCTTTATTTTGTATCTCTAGCAAACGGACAGCCTCGTTTAGCGAGGCCTCTGCCTCTGAGCTAGGGATAAAGGTTGTCCCTATTGGGGGATTCGGCAACTCGCTTCCTGGCATAACCGAGAGCGATGCCCCGCCCCAGGGCTTGATATTAGGGACCCTCACGGACAGCCAATTATGGCAAGCCTGGTCCTCACAGGTAACGAGGATCCACCCCGGTCTATGTATGAAACCCGTGAACCTTGGTCCCTTACCTTTATCGGTGATGTTTAACATCTCCAAGGTAAGTGCACGATGCACCAGCTTCATTTGGTCTTCGCTCATGGGAGTCAGGTTTCTGATCTGTTTCTGTTTCTTGTTAACATAACTGATCGAGCTTCAAATTATTTTTTGTTGTCTGTCTATTACTCTATTCTCTTTTGACGTTTCATGCGTCCAGCTGTGTCTTCCGTGCACGAGAAAATACGAGCCCTCACGAACGCCGTCGCCGTCGGTACGAGTACCGACCTGAGTTGAAGCAGGGTCCTTTGCTTTCCTTCTGGATTTCCAGAGCTAAGGAGGATCCTGATGTTGCATTTAGCAAAGCTTATAATTGTAAATTAGTAACAATATTGAAAGAACATATGGCATCTCAAAAACACAAAAGCATATGATTGGGTATGGTAGTCAATCATCGGTAAGTAAGTACTATAAAATAAGTGTAAATAATATTAATTATTAGTATCTAAGAAAAACATAGGAAAATAATAGACACGAGCAGGATTCAAATCCGCGACCCTTGACGTACCGTCTCTTAAAAAAAAAAAAAAAAATATAGCCATTACATGACCTTAACATTATAAGAAGGAAAAAAAGCGCGGGAAATTCGTAACGATAGGGCGCCGTTTTTTAAAACAAATTTTCAAATAATTATTTTATTTATTCTAAAGTTCATTTGCTTGCTCTTCTCAAGATGGGGAAGAAAGGGAATCCAAAGAAAAGAAAAAAAGAAGATAGTTCATCTTCTGCTCTACCATTGGTGTCCTCTGAAGATGACGGTGGAGCCTCAAGCTGTTCGGAGGAATCTGTCGCAGTAGTTGATAAGTATCGGGAATTCAGGATTCCTGACTACATTAGGTCATATCCTGAAAACGGAGGCAATTTTGAATATGTTGTATTTTTAGAAAGTATCGATTTACTCCCGATCGGTGATAGAGACATGATGTCCCTTTCAACCAGCATAAAAAAATACAATAAGGGCGTAAAACAATTATTACGCATGAATCGTTACAAAATTGGTGTTATTTTTGAACGCCCTGGTTTAGCCAATACAGCGTTAATGAATCGTAAATTTTTGGATAGTTATAAATTGAAAGCCAGTATTCCTGCAACAGCTACGGAAACTACAGGTGTTATTATGCATGTTCCAACTGACTTGAGCAACGAACACATTTATAACGCAATAACTAGCACAAAGAATATTATTTCTATCAGAAGATTTATGCGTCGCACTATTTCAGAAGGAGGGGGGGTGTCCTTTCAGCCTACGAAGACAGTGTCCATCACATTCTCGTGTGCAACAATACCCGATAGTGTAGACCTGAATAGCTGGCGATTTGAAGTACGTCCGTACATTCCGCCGGTGAAACAATGCCTGAAGTGTCTAAGGTATGGTCATATAGCCAAATTCTGTAAGAACTCCCAAAGATGTTCCATATGTACAAAGGACCATAATTATAAAGAATGTCAAATACCATCAACTGAGGCTACATGTTGTCACTGTCAAGGTAAGCATATAGCTATTTCGGCACAGTGCCCAGTCAAACAACAAAAAGTGGAAGAAAACAAAAACAAAATTAATAAAAAATCATATGTAGATTTATTCAATGAAAAGTCATTTCCATCTCTTTCAAAATCCAGTCCTGCTAAACAATTACAATCATTAATTGAAACAGAACCAATTTTAAATATTTTAATACAGACAATAGTAACATTAATTTCTCAAAATAAAAATAACGAAAAGAGTATTTCCACTCAAAGCATAAAAGATGTTCTATTATCAAAAATTCAGAATAATATAAATAAACCTTAATTTTATGGATCAGCTGAATATTGTACAGTGGAATGCTCAGAGCATCAATAGTAACAAACATGCTTTTTCGTATTTTTTACATGAGTATAATATACATGTAGCTTTATTGTGTGAGACTTGGCTCAAGCCTCACATGAGATTTAGTATTAAAGGATATAATATAGTAAGATTAGACTCAGGTAATACACACAATGGTGTAGCTATTTTAATACATAACCGTTTACAATTTAATAAAATAGATACTTTATATGATGATTCCATACAAAATATAGCGATTCGTTTAAAATATGGCAATAATAAAGAAATTTCATTAGTTAGTTTTTATAGTCCCGGAAATGCTTCATTTACTAAGTATCAGTTTGATAATTTAATTCGCAATATTCCTGGTCCTCTTTTGGTGGGTGGAGATTTCAATGCACATCATTCGGCTTGGGGATGTAACAGTGTGAACATCCGCGGCCGAGAGGTGCTTGAAATCATTAATGACTATAATTTGACTTTATTGAATGACGGAGAAATGACTACTGTAGGCTCTGATAGGTGGCAAAGAAATGCACTTGATTTAACTATAGTATCGCCTTCAATTTCATTGTCTTGTAACTGGTCTGTTCATGATGATCCTTTAGGTAGTTACCATTTACCTGTAATCACAAGGTTACTTATTAATAAAAATTATAATATCCCACATGATATGGAAACTTCAAATTTGCCAAAACATTTTAATTTTAACCTGGTTGACTGGGAAATATACAAGAAGAGTGTTGATAGTTTGTTAATGGACTTTAAAATTAATCACGATAACCCATTACAATCATATAATGAGTTGATAAAATTATTAAATTTAGCTGTTATTAAGTCATTACCATCAACTATAAGACCTGCTACATCTTTAGATACAACATCAGTAAATAATAATCGTAAAAAACGCATTCTATTACCATGGTGGAATTTAAATTGCACTAAAGCAGTAGAAGACTCTAGGAATGCCTATAAAGTATTCAAGCACAATCCCACATTGGAAAATTATATTGAGTTTAAAAAATTACAAGCTCTTAAAAAGTTAGTGTTAAAAAGAGAAAGATATTTAAGTTGGTTTTCTCTATGTGAATCATTTAATAGAACTACTCCATTATCTAGAGTTTGGCAAATTTCAAAGAGATTTAATAAAACATTTACACCTCCAAGTAATAATATTTCTCCTTGGGTATTTGATTTTCTTAAAAAATATACTCCAGATACAGTTGAGGGGCCATTTCAATCAATTCCTCATGAGGTAAAAACTTCAGGACATTATGAATATCTAATTTATCCATTTTCTCTTCAGGAATTAAAATCTGCAATATCTTCTAGACGTGATTCAGCTTTTGGCCTTGATGGAATACCTTATAAAATGTTGAAAAATGTAACAATTAGGGCACTTTCGGATATACTAAGCGTTTTTAATTTACTCTGGCAGGAAATGGTCATCCCAAATGAATGGAAAATAGATTGTCTTATCCCAGTACTTAAACCTAACAAAGTAAGACACAAAGCAGAATCATATAGGCCAGTAGCATTAACATCATGCATGGGAAAAACCTTTGAACAATTAATTAAACAAAGGCTAGAATTTTATATAGAAAGTAATAGTCTATTACCATCCAATCAATTTGGCTTTCGACGTGGTTTCTCCACTCGTGATAGCATTTCTCATTTGCAATTAGATATATACAATTCTAATAAAATGGGTAATCATTTTGTTGGTGTCTTCTTTGATGTAGTGGGTGCTTTCAATAACATCAATCTGCACATTTTATGTGGGGAACTTCGTGCCCTTGGAATTCCTGAAAAAATTATAATTTGGATCTTTAACTTTTTACATAGTAGAGAAGTATACGTGAAAGTGAATAAACGTTTAATAGGGCCACGTTTTTCATACAAAGGGGTATGTCAAGGTGGCATTCTCAGTCCATTGATTTATCTTCTTTATTTACACAGACTAAACATTGTACTTGGTCTTGAAGTGGCAAATTTGCAGTTTGCAGATGATTTGGTTATCTATACTTCAGGTTCAGATATAAGTTCTGTTGTAACTATTTTAAACACAGCTTTAACTCGGCTAAAGAACTATTTTCATTATCTAAACTTGGATATTAGTCCAGAAAAATCTAAAGTTATAGTGTTTGGAGAGTGTGAAACAGACCTACATATTTATTACAATAATAGTGTTCTTCCAATAGTGAATGAAGTAAAGTTTCTGGGTATAATTTTAACAAGCAACCTGTCATGGACTAAGTATGTTGATTATTTGTTAGGTAGAGCTAATAAAGCATTTAATTTTGTAAAGTCATTGTCAATTGCAGCTGATCCTAAAATTTTGCTTATGCTATATAAATCTTTAGTCCGTAGTCATTTTGAATATGGATTTTTATGCTTTGGGTCTGATCAGAGATTGGTTCACAAATTGGAGATTCTTCAAAATCATAATCTTAGATGTGTAACTGGTGCAATGAAGACAACTCCAATTAATTCACTTCAAATTGAGTGTAACACTCCTCCTATGAATATAAGATTTCAGTTTTTAAAATCCAAATACATTCTCAAGCTTTTATCTTTCGAAAATCATCCTTTATTAAAGAAAATATTATTTTATTATAGATTATACAGTCCCTCTAATTCCGTAAATGTCCCCTATATATTTCATGACTTTTGTAACCTAATCAGTATTGATGATCAATTTCAAATTGAGAAATGTAAAGGCAGATGGCCATGTTATTCTGGTAATTATATCAGCAAATTCTGGCCAATGGACATTCACATTAATCGTGACCTTCGGAGTAAAGAAGATGTCTATCAGTTAATTGCAGAGTTCCCTGGGTACAGGCATATATTTACCGATGGATCCAAAAACAATAGAAATGTTTCGCTAGCTATATACCTACCTCATCTTACTGTTGGACATGGAGTTCGGTTACCTGGAGCCATGTCTATATTTACAGCAGAATCTCTAGCCATTTTATCAGCTCTGCAGTACATAAATGAAAAGAATCTTGGGCACACAACTTGGCTTATAGCGACCGACTGCATGAGTGTTCTCATGTCCTTACAAAACCCGAAACTGGACGCTAATATCGGAAATATTTTATATGAGATTCGCACTTTATACGCTGATCTTTGTTCTAGAGGATTTACAATAAGTTTAATATGGACACCTTCCCACATAGGAGTAACAGGAAACGAAAACGCAGATTATCTTGCAAGAGTTATTGTTGACGTTGACATCTTAGAAACAAAAAATGTTGCCATACCAAGTTCTGATCTGCTCACTAAATTACACGAACAAAACACCTTTATTTGGCATGAGAACTGGCAAGAAACACTGAGAACTAAAGGAAATTGGTATGCGAAAATAAATCAAACCATTGGTTCTGCGCCCTGGTTCACCAGTTCTGTTCTTCCTAAGAGCAGAAAATTTTATATTACCTTAAATCGTCTTAGATTTGGACATGGAAGATTCAATGCACATTTATTCAGAATGAAAATTATAACATCGCCTGTTTGTACAAATTGTGACTTAGGAAGTGATCAGACCCTAGATCATATAATTTTTGAATGCCCTGCATATGGTTTACAAAGAATTCTTCTAACTGATAAATTATTAGAAATATATAAAATGCCAGCAAGCATCCCGCGCGACACTCAAGGTTTGCTGGAAAATTACACTACATATACAGCACTGTATAATTTTATTGACAGTACTGAATGGGCAATTTGACCGTTCGGGGGACTAATAGAAGGATATGACCCGGATATGACCTTACTTTACAACACGTTTATGACGAATACACGGATAAGACACCATATTATTATGATTTTGACTAACGAACACTGAAGAAGTGGCTGTGGCCTTATTAATTTTTGGACAAGAAAGATAAAACTGAAGACGTGGCTTCGGCCTTACTTACTTTAAACAAGAAGGATGTAACTGAAGACGAGGCTTTGGCCTTACTTTTATTCAAGAACACTGAAGACGAGGCGGTATGGTCCAAGACCTTAGCCTGCCCGATTAGGGCGAAGGGAAAAAAAAAAAAAAATTAACATTATAAAAATCATTTAAAATATAAAATAAATGTCTTTTTATTCTAAGGACATTACAAGTTTAAAAAACTAACTTCAATAAATTCTTTCAGGTAAAACGGTTTTTTAAGAAATCTCCTTTAGAAGAGGAAGTGAAATAAGCGGAACAAAATTTTTGTGCATGTTAATGGAACACAATTTACCGTTTCGATTAATGGATCATTTGAGCGAAATTTTCCCAAAATGCTTTCACGATTCTGAAATTGCCAAGTTATTTTCCTGCAAGAGAACCAAAGCAGCAGCGGTAATGTATAATGTTCGATCGCATATCTGCAGATGTAAGTCTAAAACCTGGAATTCAATCTTTTCTCCAAAGATAGAAAACATTTTTGATTGACCTCTGTAATCAGTTAAAAACACGTTTGCTACTGGGCAACGTTTTTAAAGACTTACAATTTTTAGACCCACAAAATTTTGTTTACAAATATTTTGTATCAACATTAAACATTGCAAATAAATTTCTCAACATAGTAGATGAAAATAATCTTCAAAAAGTGGACGACGAATTTCGACAAATAAAATTTATAGCACTACGGCTTGGTGTAGGATCGATTGATGACACAAGGATAAATACGTTTAATCACTTAACCAATACAGGACACCACAATATCACAAAGGGTAAAACTAATGTTACACAAGATAGCGACAAGAGATGAATCGTGAAACTGTCTCTGTGGCAGCGGGAGCGCGGCTATATCGTGCCTCTCTGCTACAGATTACTATACTAGGTAGCTGGCTGCCCGTCGCACTCGCGCGCCCTCTTACAGGCGCGCGGGCAACCACGCTGGGGTTGCCTACACCCGTTTAAGGGAGTCCACGCTATAAATTTGACAAAAGTGTAAGTACAATTTTAAGTGTGGACTAATTTTGGGGAGCCATTGGAGAAATGCGTTCTGCAAATGGAGTCCCAAAATATCCTCATAATCCTCATATTGCAAACTTTGCAAAAGCTCTCTTAAGTTTACCAATGCCAAATGCCTCATGTGAGAGAATGTTCTCCCAAGTAAACTTGAATAAAACAAAAATAAGGCACAGGTTTCTAAAAAATTAAGAAAGAAACAAACAAACAACGAAAGAAGGTATAAAGGAATACGGAGACTGTATCTCCTTTAAACCAACGAAAGAAATGATTACAAAGATGTCGTTAAAATCAATGTATAATGAAAATGAACAAAATGAAATGTTATATTTTTTTTGTGGGAAAAGAACACGGGTGTGCACAGGATTCGAACCTGCGCCTCCCGGATAAATACTCCAGATGTCCAGAAGGCTTAGCGGTCAGAGCGCCTGAATTATTTATCTGGGAGTCGCAGGATAGAAATTTGAAGCTAATGTTGACTCAGTATAGTGTATGTTCATACACGTCTCCATGGGTGCATTAATATGATGGCATATTTTTGGCTATTTCTGGAGTCAGATTTGGCAGATTTATTGCCAGTGTCGGGCAGATTCGCCATTTTTGAGTTGGTCACCCTACAACTCTACTAAAGTTATAGAAAATGTATTTTTTAATTTAAGTGTCAAAACTGACTACTAAATTATATAAAATTTGACACAAAATATTTTAAGTGCATTATGTTTATCAAATTCTGATATAAAATGGCTTTACGTCCTGTTACACACGTTCTTTTCGATATGGATGGTCTTTTATTGAGTAAGTTTCAAAAACTCCGCCCCTAAGACGACCCACTCACCGACACTGCTCATGATTGTGCTTATCTTTTATAACTTTGAAGGTCACTATGCATGCATTTGGAAGATTTATCTCTCCCCTTACTTCGTTGTTCTTCTCAGTGGTACCAATTAAGTACCTAACCTGTATTAAAACTTTATAAGATCCACAATTAACCTTTACCAATAAATACAATTAGTAATTCAACATTTTCTCCTATGTTTCTCATTCCTTCTCACACAATAAATATAGTCAAGAGTTATAGTATTTAAAACCCTTTGGCTCAGCCACATACAAATACATACTTCATAACAATAAAAATCGATTGTATCTGCTAATTAGAGCAAGCCAACACATTAAACACAAAAAAAATTCAAATATAGGAAAAAACTTTGTTATAGTATGTTTTAAAACACTCAAAGTCCATAACAAACATTTTTTTTTGGGAATAAATACATATGGTCATAAGCAGAGTTTCAGCTATACTCTCTGGATTAGTACTCCCAGTGCTTGCTCTTGTACTCCTGGCACATAGGATGTTGCTGCTGGTTCCACAAAATAAATTATTACTTAAATTAAGTAAATTCATTTGTGAGGTAGACAAAGGTTTAACACGATTTTTTTTATAGATACAGAGGAGTTATACACAGAGGCATTTCAAAATATTGTGTCACCTTATGGAAAAAATTACACTTTTGATTTGAAACTCAAACTCATGGGACTACAATCTCATGAGACTGCAAAAATGATAATTTCTGCACTTGAATTACCAATGAGCATTGAAGAATTTATAGAGAAAAGTAAAAACCAATTTGAACTATTATTTCCTGATGCAAAATTAATGCCAGGTAAATTTATTATTATTAATAGTAACATTATCTGTTTTGTTTAGCTGCAATAATTTAAGACAGTCAAATTAGTGTATGTTACTCCAGCAGGAAAGTGGTTCCTAGACTGTTATGAGTGGATATAATTAGTGCGTAATCTGCTGTAAATGTGCGACACAAAGAATTTGTGCACTTTTCACAAACTATTCCTGCTGGAGTAACATCGTTCCAGCAGGAAAATTATAAACAAATGATCAGAAAGAGCAATATTGTGCATGTGCTGAGTGTGAGTGTGAGTTATATTTGTGCAAAATTAAAATTATTAAATTTTACAATGGTTTTCAAGATACACAATTCTGCAAAACATTACTCCAGCAGGTGCACTTCCTGCTGGATACCTCGAAAACCTGAAGACGCACAAATTATATTTTCAGTGCACATTTTTGCACAAATATAAGCTCTCTGCCCTTGCACAATATTGCTCTCTCCGATCATTTGTTTATAAATTCCTGCTCCGTTTGTTTCTAAAACGATAAAGTGCACTAATTCTTAATGTCGTGCACATTTACAGCAGATTACGCACTTATTATATGTTCCACTCATAACACTCTAGGAGACACTTTCCTGCTGGAGTAACATACACATCAATTTATAGGTGCAAAGCGACTGATAGAACATTTACACAAAAATAATGTTCCAATTGGACTTGCAACAAGTTCAAGCAAAGACAGCTATGATTTGAAAGTAAACAAACATCACAAAAATTTATTCTCTCTCTTTCCAAACAAAACATTTGGGTCATCTGATCCTGAAGTAAAGAGTGGGAAGCCTCACCCAGATATATTTTTGGTGTCTGCTAAAAGATTCCCAGATAAACCAAAACCAGAAGAGGTATATTTATTATTTTATAATTATTTACATGCACTTTGGTACTCAAAAGAATATGGTAGCTGAATTTATTCATAGAAGTTATTTGAATGTAAAACCTTATGTTTTAGTGTCTTGTCTTTGAGGATGCAGTCAATGGTGTGAAGGCAGCCAGGGCAGCTGGCATGCAAGTTGTGATGGTACCCGACCCAAGGGTAGATAAGAGTTTAACAACTGAAGCCACTCTTGTACTTCACTCTTTACTAGACTTTAAACCTGAGTTCTTTGCTTTACCACCGTTCACTACATAAACAGAAGTTAATGGGAAATAAAAAACTGTGTATTTATCAAGTATTACCTATGATCATGAATTCACATTACCTTTGGTTATATTTTGTCTACCTCATAAATAGATGAGATTTTTATTTAATTCCAAAACAATATTGAGTTAGGTACAAGTACCCTTTTAAATTAATTGTTTATAATTATTAACACTAATTCTAGTTGCCACTAATATGTTATTTATTGTACAGATCATTTGTGAAATTTTAATATAACTGACTGCATGAACTCGTCTACCATCAATATATAGGTACATAAAATTGACTTGCATAGTGGATTTGCATTTTTATGTTAAAATAAAAGACTATTTAATATATATCTATTATAATATATGGACACAATTAATTTGAACTATATTTTTGTAAGCACAAACCCTGTATTCCCGTTGTCCCCGTAGGCCATGTCCCCGTTAAAGGGGACAAAGGGAATTTAATAAAATAATAAAAATTACTTCCCGTTGTCCACGTACGCTGTTCCCGTTTAATTATTGTCATATATACTTATTACAATTTTGCCCGTTGTCCCCGTTGCGTTAAAATTATAAGTGAGAATGCCTTAATAGAAAGAATATTATACCTATACAAATGCCTATATATTAAATTAAAAATGACGTAATATCTAAACAATAGAAACACTGAAATTACAAACAACGGGAATACATGGCACAAACAAACATAGCCACAAAAAATATGATAAATCTGCCGAGAGTCATATCTGTTACAGTGATGTTAACTACAGGCTTGTTACATAAATGAAAGATAAGATATAGATTGAAATAACAACATCTACTAGTCATATGGAAGCCAGACAAGCCAGCAAGGGCTAATTTTAATAGTGTTTTATATGCATATTTTACTGAATTCGATAAAGTATACTATAAAATGTTTAAACCAGTGACTCATGTTTTGTTTGATATGGACGGTTTATTATTAAGTAAGTTTTATTCAGAATTTATTTTATAATCAACATACAATACAGATGATTATATCTCACATATATTTTCCAGATACAGAGGACCTTTATACGATAGGATTTCAACAAGTTGCATCTCAATTTGGCAAGGAATTCAGTTTTGCACTAAAGAGTAAAATAATGGGTCAGCAGAGCAAAGAGTTTGCTGGGACCATTATCAATGACCTTGGTTTACCACTCACAGTTGAAGAGTTTTTGAGTGAGACTCGTGCAATTTTTGATGAATTATTTCCTCAATGCAAGATTATGCCTGGTGAGAATAAAGTCTCTAGTTAATACCTATGTTTCATAAGATAAAATTTATCATATAAAATCATGACATAGGCAAAATAGCCATGGATAGGTTCTTTAATATAACTTATTACGATCTTAATGCGACGAAGCTGTTGCCACCAGTAACCAAAATCATCTCTATATTTTTTTACAGGAGTTGAAAATCTTATCCGCCATCTCCATGCTAATAAGGTTGGCATAGGATTAGCAACGAGCAGTAGTAAGGAGTCTTATGATTTAAAAACTGTTAATCATCAAGAATTATTTGATCTGTTCCCATGCAAAACATGGGGAACGTCGGATCCTGACGTAAAGAAGGGCAAGCCATCCCCTGATATATTTTATGTTGCAGCCAACAAGTTTCCTGATAAACCATCACCTGAAAAGGTATTATATATTTTAATATTAATTGATAGATATGACTTTTACATCTATCTGATGTAAAAGACCTAATCAAGAGGGTGGTAAATTAGTAATTACTTATTATCTACGATATAATTGAACAAATATAAGGCAGATGAAAGATTATTTCACCACTTAGAAAATCATTAGCCACGTTCGAGATAATTTTAAATAGTACCTACTTATTGAACTTTGAACCTTATCTAGTGCACTATTGAATTGCTAGTTTGTTTTTTTTTAATGTTTATTCTTAATAGTACGGTGCTTTTGAAGTTGAAGGTCAATTACTTTTCTATCAACAATATGAAGATCTATTTATTTATTTATTGCACAATGTACACACAATTACAGGTTTACCTTATAACTAATGAATACATGACCCTGTTAGGGCGCAGCAAATTAACTTAAAACTAAAATATTGCAATTTCTTATACCTACTAACATATTATTAACTTAATTATTATTATTATATTTTTATAAATCACATAATTATTATATCTATATATATACATAATTATTATATTATATCTATATAGTGATATGTAATTATTTGTTATCGTTATAATAACTTTGGAATAATTCAATTAAGAATAGGATATGATATTTTTAAATACTTAAAGTAGAAAATCTGTTTCACGGATACGGATATGCTTTACTGTAAACAGTCATTCAAATGTCTACAAGCAATAGACGGGACAGCTCACACGTACATTCAGTAAGTTATCAATTAACACCAGTCGGGCGTTCTGGCTTAGAGGGCGCCGCTAGATCTAGGAAAACTAGCCGAAGGAAGCGTGGCATTACCTACCTTTAGTATTCTGAAATTTTCAGGATAAGATATCCTCAGCGGCCTTATCAAAAGACACTACGTATTATTTATTAAGTATCAGTTATTTAGCTTTTATGGTTTCAGATTTATTGATACCTGAAATACGTCGATTTCGTGACTGACTGATGATCATCAAAACCTCTAGGTCACTTCTTGAAGTCTTAGAAGGCAAATATTTTGTATGTAGCCCGCTTGCTTAAAATCTACTGAAAAACTGGTCTTACGTCCAAAAAGCCCGGTGTATTCAATAGAGCAAAGCCTTCACGCCGAACCAGCGTTTGTTGTTATACAAAGTGCAGGTTCGGCCGCACATGGAGTACTGCTCTAATATCTGGAGTGTTGCACTGAAGTACCAACTGACCCCCCTGGATATTATATGCTTAGATACCTACTGTTGTCGATAAAAGTTATATTAGAGTCACGTTACGACTCTCTATAATTACATTATAATACGCATCACGCTCGCCATCGTGAAAATGCCCTACATCGTAGATGCGTCATCACACACGATTATTTTTACCACGTACTTACCTGCAAGATTTGGAATGGGGTTTCGGGATTTTGAGGTTTATTCATTTAGTGCGTATTGCAGATGTCCATAAGGTAGGCGGCGGTAGCGGCCACTCCATAACATTAAAAACAAAGACCTTTTTCAGTTTTTTTTCTTCATTTCATATTTCACTGAATTTATTAAACGATGCGCTTTTTCAGATTAAATAATTTAATGATCTATTTCAGTGCTTGGTATTTGAGGATTCAATCAACGGAGTGAGGGCTGCGCGTGCTGCAGGAATGCAAGTTGTTATGGTACCCGATCCCCGCTTGGATCGCTCACTTGCTTCAGAAGCTACGCTTATTTTAGACTCTGTCGAAGATTTCAAGCCAGAACTATTTGGATTACCACCATATAATAATGAAAAGCGTAAATAATTAAAAACATTGTAAATGTAAGCAATGGCAATTCTGATGTAGCCAAATTAACTAATTGCTGTGTTTGACTAATAGTTACTTTATGAGCAGGATGGGAAAAATTAACAGACCGCAAGTTTAAATGTAGTCATGTCAACCTACACATTTCCATACAATTTTAATGTCGTTTGTCCAACATGTTCGGAGGCTTAGGTTCGACGTGTTTAATTCGAATTTGCAGTCTCTAATTACAAATTTAAAAATAGTACTGCCCTTAACTTTAGGGCGGCAACATCAGAATTGATACCTAAACTCACGGGGGTGGGGGGGGGGGGGGTCCATCTTCCCCCGAAATTCCAGAAGTGAAATTATAATGCTTACATGTGTTCCGTTAATTGCAACTTAGATGTTTTGAAACTTTGATCTTTTATTTTTTTGAGATATGGTAGTTTTGCAACCATATTATTTTAAGGCTGATGTTTTGAGGCAATATTGTTAAATTGGATAGGGAATCTCCAGACAAATGTTATTGATTCTGTAAGAGTTTTATTTATATTGTAAAAAGAAAACAATGATATGTAAATGACTGTATAAAGGTAAATATCGAATAAAACATCAATGTGGTGCTGTGTAGTTTTGTATTTATTTAAATATGACTAGACATCAGAGGTCAATGTTTACCACTCAGGTACTGTAGTGGAATATTACCAGTATATAATATTTATGCATATTGTATACCTTATTTAGATCTTATGACAACATTTAATGTTCATCAAATATGATAATTTTTAGCTTAACTAAATAGTAACACACAGCAGAAACAGGGAATGGAGGCCAATGCCATGCAGGGGCACACCATACACTTATAACATGTCTAAAAAAATAAAATTGTCTACTATAAAAATAGTAGTTAATAAAATAATAAGTCATGGTGATAGACAATTGACATTTCTTAAATACAAGCACCAACAAATTGTCATACAATTGCTCCTAATTGTCATATGCTGGAAGTCCAAATAATTCTGGTTTGAAATCCTTCAAGGATTTGAGGACCAATGTGGCAGTCTGCAGTTGATCTGGTGCTATACGAGGATCAGGTACAGCTACTACTTGCATGTTGGCTGCATTTGCTGCTTTTATTCCATTTACAGCATCTTCAAAGACAAGGCACTGAAAGTATGTTTACTATGAGAAAACTACACAAATCACTACTACTTAAATAGCTGCACAATAATAAATTAACTATTTACCAAGTTTTATAATCAACATTTATCAATTAGCAACCTGACATAAATAGCTATAAACATAAAAAAAACTTGCCATTACAAGTTATTTACTTACATAAAGTTATTATATTAAATGGAAAAAGAATACAGTCGCAAACAGGATTCGAACCTGCGCCTCCCGGATGAATACTCCAGGCGCTCTGTCCACTAAGCCATCTCGACCTTTGGCTAACTTTAGAGTTCGCTAAGCATGTGTTAATGCTTTTCAAAGATTTATCTTGAATTATTTACTTACAACTTCTGGTTTTGGCTTGTCAGGAAATCTAGATGCACAGACAAAGAATATTGAAGGATCAGGCTTGCCCTTAGTGACTTCTGGGTCTGTTGATCCCATGGTAAAATGGTGGAAGAGTCCTAAGAACTCCTGGTGGTTCTGCATCTTCATATCCACACTGTCTTTGCTTGAACTAGTGGCCAAAGCTATTGGTACTCCTTTGTTGTGCAAGTGCTCAACTAACTTCTGTGCCCCTGTAATAAGCAGTAGATGTATTGATATATTAACTATGAAGGAGTTCACCTTGGATTATGTGATCAGTGAGAGTTATAAAAAAAAGTCCAAACAAAACTAACAGGTTCTTATCAGTGCATGGAGTTCTAGCAGCATGAATATTCTTAGATTATCAGACTGTATGGTAAATATCAAACATATAAAGTTTATTTCATTGGGATAGTAAAATTTTACCCTGCAGTTTGGTCAGATTATCAGGGACTGGTTGAGATGGGTGGTTAAAATCAAGTAATTTCTGGTTAGAAGGCCATCTTAAAGCTCCACCCCTAAGACTTAAGACTAAAATCAACCTAACAACATATAGTATTAACCTCTTGCTCACCACAGAGTACTCAACTTTTCTGTGCCTGCAATCCTAATTAAATAAAAAAATTAAATAAAATCATAGTGCTGGTGGGAAGAAAATATGTTGTCTTCTTTAGACATTTGTGGCGGTCAAAAAGTTAAAATATATTTAAATAACAAATAGATTATGAGACCCTATAGTACACACGCATCATGCAGTTTATTAAGATTTTGACTTTCAAATTCAATTTTACCTGGCATTAGCTGCACTTTAGGGAACAGTACCTCATATAGTTCGAAACTCTCCTTCATAAATTCGTCCCTGTTTATGGGTAATTTCAATGTTTGAATTATTTTATCAGCACATTCATGACCTTGGAAACCTAGTAGGCTGGCCTTGAGATCCCACGTGAAGGTTTTTCCATATTTAGCACACACAGTCGTAAACGCTTCTGTGTATAATATTTCCGAATCTGAAAATATAATTATCTTGGAATAACTAAGCTAAATATAAACTATCCTCATAAAGTACACAAGGTTTAAAAAGCTTACCTAAAAGTAATCCATCCAAATCGAACAATACGTGAGTAACGTTTTTGTATTGCATTTTGAATATTTCTCAAAATGTATATTGTCAGTGTATAAGAAAATTCTGTAATTTATGTTAATTTTTATTAAAACTGATGGATATAAATTCTTTGCTTACTCTGTCTACGCCTTTACGAGACGCGATTGTCTATTTTTGACAGTGACAGAGTGACTGATTGACTAGTACAGCTAGTACTACTAATATCTAATCTGTGCAGTGTTGCCAGCTAGGTCTTATCAAAAGTAACCGAAATGGCTAAAAAAGTAACCTTTTAGTGTGAAAAGTAACCTTTAATATTTTTATCCCATTATTATGGTACTTAAAGTTGATGAGGTATATATATTATTATGTAGGTATATACCTAAGTAGGTGCATACTTTTGTTTTCTTTAAATTAGTCTGCAAAGTAGGCAGGGTCACCGATCATCTCACTTTTGGTGTAGGTACTTATTCCACAGAAATAGTATAACGTTCTAAAAAAATTTTTGACTTGCCTAGTAAAGACGAGTTAGATACAGAGATTAGTTTATAAACTCATCATTTAACCTTATACAGTAAGTTGGTACCTATACCTACTTACTAATTAGTACACTTTCCTAGCTTTCTAGCACTTCTTACCAAAAAAATATAACTCCAAACATTCTTTCTTTTCATAACATTTTCTACATTACTAACATTAGCTGGTATATATTGGCACGATAGAGATAAAAGTATTTTCAACAGTTGTGCTCACTACATTCTATTAAATATTGGAATCAATTAAAGAAATAGAATTTAATTCTTCAAAATTCAAAAGTCACCTAAAAGTAACCTTTCACAACGTGTAACCTAAAAGTAACCCGACGTCGTTAAAAGTAACCTAAAAGGTTACAAAAGTAACCTTCTGGCTACGCTGAATCTGTGATTGACTCATAGCTTGGAAGCAGTGATGCCAGCCGGGTCTTATCAAAAGTTACCTGACATGGCTAAAAAAGTAACCTTTTAGTGCAAAAAGTAACCTTTCATATTTTTATCCCATTATTAAGGTACTTAAAGTTGATGAGGTATATATATATTGTTATGTAGGTATATACCTAAGTAGGTGCCTAGTTTTGTTTTCTTTTTTTAGTCTTCAAAGTAGGTAGGTACACCGATCTTACTTTTGATGTAGGTACTTATTCCATTGAACTTTAAAGAATAACTTTCTAAAAAATATATTTGACCTACCTACTAAAGACGAGGAGTTTAGTTTAAACTCATCATCAAACCCTATACAGTAAGTTGATACCTATACCTACTTACTCATTTGTACACTTGCCTAGTTTTCTAGCTCTTCTTTCCAAGAAAATATAACACCAAATATTCTTTCTTTTCATAACATTTTAAACAAACCAAGTGCTAAGGGAGTAGGCGAAACTGGCCAGACCGCTTTGGTCATAGTTTTGATTAGCTGGTATATATTGGTGCGAGAGAGATAAACGCATTTTCAACAGTTGTGCTCCCTACATTCCATTAAATATTGGAATCAATTAAAGAAATAAAAATTTATTCTTCAACATTCAAAAAGACACCACAAAGTAACCTTTCACATCGTGTAACCTAAAAGTAACCTGACGTCGTTAAAAGTAACCTAAAGGTTACAAAAGTAACCTTCTAGCGACGCTGCTTAGAAGTCATAAACAGATAGTCACCACAGAGTACATGCCGTGATAGTCACTATAAACCTATGAACTGATAATGCCCATGCACGGTCGATTATATTTCAAAGTAACAGTATTTTATCATATTTTCAAATTATTTCCTTGATAATGCAAATGTGAATGAATGTGGCAAAAGTCAAAGTTTCAAACTAAATTTATAAATTAAGATTTCAGTCTTTACGTGACGGTGGGTTATGAGCTTTTTCACGAAAATTTTCGTCACTAGTTGGCGCCACTTTGGCAAGAGGTCTCTCACCCAATAGAGAGGTTCACTGATGTTGATGATACTATAATTAACGTAATGTTAAAGATAAATCTTTGAAAAGCATTAACGCATGCTTAGAGAACTCAAAAGTTATAATATTAAATGGAAAAAGAATACGGTCGCGAGCAAGATTCGAACCTGCGCCTCCCGGATAAATACTCCAGGCGCTCTGACCATTAAGCCAACTCGACTCGCTCACCACCGCGAATTCTTCATCCATATTTTAACACATCTTATGGATGTCATTGCTATCTATTCAGTCCCTATACAGGTGACCGAACCGACACGACTAACTTTGCAGTTAATACTATGTCGTAAAGATGCACTTAATGTTATTAAAATATAGATCAATACTACAAAGTTACTGAAAAAAAATTGAAATCCGTCAATAAGTGACTCGGAAATATATAAATTAAGTTTACGTATTTTAACGCGGAACGTCTGTGGTCTCCGATTTGCCTGTGACGTCATTCTACTCATCCGAGATTGTTGAACCAGAAAACACTTAATAGTTCCGTAGTCACGCTAGGGGTCTGACGTAATTTGTAGTTATTTACGTACAGTTGCTATATACCTAAATTTATGTATACCTACACAGTGATAACATTTTTTTCTTCACTTCCGTCTATTGTTGGTTCTTTAAGTTCGCTTCATCAGCTACACGATCTATCCAACGATGATCTAAAATGATAAAAATCCAGACAAATGCGAGTAGCTGCGACTCACTACCAAGGGTTCCGTATTTTTAACATTGCTGAAATCATTAACGATGAAAGCACCGAACATTACTTTAACGACAAAAAGCAAAGTCATATTGAAGGACAAACTTGCCAGCTCGCAATCGTCTTTACTGAAGTGGTCTTTACATACAAGACTATTGTTTGTAGGCGTAAATCGATCTCTACAAGCCTTATGGCCTCCCGTTTTTTTATTGAGCACATAGGATCTGCGCAACTTTGGAGCATTCCGATTCTTAGAGCTTTTTGTATTTAATTTTAATAATAAATAACAAAAAAATCCGAAACCGCTAAAGAAAATATAGGCGCTCCGACACTTTTGACAGATATGGACCTGACGTCGCAGTGCTGCTGCCACGTGGGCGTCATTTCAGAAAACCCTCGTACCCTCATATAAATAAAAACAATATCCAACAAGATTTGCTTTAAAACTTATCGAATGTCGTATGGATGGACGGCTTTTTCAGAATATCCGTGTAGGTACATATAAAGGAGGCGAATAATCGCCCATTGTACGTCCGGCCCAATTCATTTTGTTAATTCAATTCAATTTCATAGGTAGGTACCTATGATATTGAATTTGAAATGAAGGAACATAGTAATAATCAAATAATTCCTCAAAACACAGATAACAATGAATGCGATAGGCTAGGTGATTCACAAACGTTAATTATTTCGTCAAACTTAAAATATGAATACTCCAGGATGAATAAACCTGGGTGGCTTGGGTTCGAATTCTGCTCACGACCGTATTTTTCTTTGCATAAAAATTTAAAACTTTAGAGTTCGCTATGCATGCCATAATGCTTTTCAAAGATTTATATGTAAATTTAACAATAATTTAATAATACTAAGCAAATTAAAAAAGAAAAAATGTAAAAACTATTACAGTCTTACGGCTTACTTCAAAGATGTTATTAATATAAAGCGTGATGATGTTTTTTACGTTTTTGGGTATAGATCTATTTTGATATACTTGTAGAAATACACGTAGTAACTTAATTAAAAAAAAAACGTATCATAAAATGCGAATTTAGTTAAAAATAGCTTCATTATAGAAATGCCAGAAAACATTTCCTTTTACGAAGTCTGGCATCACGCAAAATGTCAATTTACTTCTATCCTCTTCTATCATACTTAGAGTCCACAGAATAAATAAAATGTGAACTGTTGACTTCACTTCAGGTGTCATCAGGTCAAATGTTGGTTATTGGTTATTTTTGTAATCTCTTACTTTTTTGTAAGTGGAAATTAACAAAATATAGTACATCAAAAAATCTCTAAATGGTTTTACCGTTAGCACGTCTTACGAAAAATTGCCTTGCATGCCCAATTGTTTATTGCAGTGTCTAATAGTTCCGCTAGGTGGTCAGTCCTCCTGTCAAAATAAGAATTGCAACACATATTGAAAAAACTAGTTTTACTAAAAACTCGTTACTGAAAATCATTTTTTCGTTAATATTTTTTTAATATTTGTGCTGTCATTGTACTATTGTAAAGATAAAATGCAATGTTAGTTGATTTCAGTGTTCGCAACAGTACGATAATTTCATGCCTACGGACGATGTACGTTAATTATCGTACGCAGATCTTACGATAATTTTCATTATGCTATAAATTAATTAATTATACTGATTAAAGATAAATCTTTCAAAAGCATTAACGCATGCTCAGCATTTTTTCCATTTAATATAATAACTTTAAAGTGATTATTTTGAAAAGTACGTTATTATTGCTTCATGCAATTAATTTTAGCATATGCAAAACTATTGATATCACATTTAATATGATTTATTTTGCTACATGTACGATAATTCTACGCTACTGGTACGATAGTTGTCTTGTTTCAAGTTGTGAACACTGGTTGATTTATGGACTTCTAAATACGATCTCTGCGATTTATTGAAACGATTTCGTGATTTCGGTTTAATATAAATATTGATTTTTCGATAAATAGATCCCACGTCCCTTCCCTGAACGTCAATCGTATGGTGATCTTATTTGTAGACAACAAAATGACAATGATTAAATTATGCATTTCACCACAGATTAGTAATATAAGTATCTTACGATATATTTCACAATTCGGTTTGTCCTGTACGCTCGCGACTTTGTTCTATTTTTACTGCGGTTTCACATCTGTCATTTTTTGACGACTGTTTATAATTATGGACCCTGCAACCATTCCCGATGACGACCTTGGCTTTACGTTGGATTTACTATCCGTTTCCTACGAAAACACCGGCTTGCCAATGGATACCGTACTTGTTTCTAACAATTTTTTATTTATAATATTATGTCCCACAAAGTTCTAGGTAAAAAAAACGCGGTTATTTCTTTATCTATGACGTCAACCCTAATGCCTGTCATTTGTTTCTTTCCTGGGCATCACTTGGCCAAAACTTCTTTAACAAATGGGCATCCCTCACGTCATCCATGTTAGTACGTTTTTTTTTTCTTAAAAAATAATACGATAAAGTTAACAAATAATACTGACATTAATTATTTAAATATGATTAAGATTATTCTTTCTGGTATTATTCTATGATATTTATTGATCCTTTGAAATGTGAAAGTGAGTACTAGGTTACTCCCGTGTGAACCTCGACTGTCTGGCGGTTTTGAGATCTATTAAGTGACGTTTTTGTTTGGTATCGTCTTGTGACGGGTCATTGAGCTCCCTTAGTTTAGATTGAGCTATACGATGACTGATGCATACGTGCCGTCAGATAGGACAGGTCACCTCAAAGCTGCTATGGCTCTTTCCTCAAAATGCCATTCCAGACGATCCCTGCGTGGTTACACCATATATAGTCGTCTATGGGTTACACTCACATAGTAATTATGTACTATTGTGTCTGGACTTTAAAAGTTGGCCTCTGAGATTGTTTTGGCGTTTCTTCTCAAAGATAGTCAGATAGGAAACACCGGCGCCATCTTATTTATAAAAATAACTTGTAAAAGTGTCTTCAAAAGATCTATTTACAGAAATAAAATCATTTATCATTTACTATAATCACTATTTTACAAATCAAATTCAATCCTTTATTTGCATTTAATAGATATTGTACACCAATTTTTTTAATTTTATTTAATAGATACACATTATACATCAATTCTTTATTTTTATTTATTACACGTCACTGCTACCTCGCAATTCAACCTCGAATTTAATGACCAACTTAGCGCACTTGTTTCATAATGTACTATTTCAACACACATACTGTTATGGTGGCTCATATTGCACAGCTTTTTGATTTTTAACCGACTTCAAAAAAAGGAGGAGGTTTCTCAATTAGACCTTATTTTTTTTTATGTGTTCCCTGATAACTGCGTCGTATATGAACCGATTTTGATGATTCTTTTTTATTGAGGCAAATTAGTAAGGTGCACGCGGGCTTTAAAAAAAAACAGCGTTTCACATTTACATTTAAATCTCAACTAAGAGTTTTGCAGCCTTACTTATAAACGTTGCTTAAATTTTAAGTTATACTTAACGGTTACTTAAGAATACTTCTTACTCATAAACGTTGGTTAACGTTAATCAATTGCTTAGTAACGGGTCTAAGTAGCTGTCAAATTAAATAGCGGTGGACCGTTGTTTAGCATGTTAAGTAACAATATGGCGGTCGACTAACAGCTGACAGCGGGCAGATTCCCACGTCTTTCACATCGATGGTTTAAGTTTGTTTGATACTGATAGTTTTGTTTGAAATGGATATTTTTGAAAACGATAATGTATTAAACACGTTTCGTAATGAAATAGAAGAATTAAGGAGCTTTAGAAGAATAAGGACGCGGACGTTGAGGAGAATAAAATTTTATATTACAAGAGTGAATCCCATAAATAATTCAAATAAAGGTGTAGATTTAGCAAGGTAAATATAGTGAAAATAATCGATATTATAAAAATGACTTGCATGTGGACAACCGAGGTGGTACCGTTTTCTTTAAGTACGCACCGAAGGAAGTCAGGCAATTTCAAAATATTACACAAAACAAATTTTGACAAAAAATATCACAAACTTTTCGAGCTAAGGTGACGGAATGTTGCCATTAAATTACGTTTTATGTCTGATATTCGCGGCAAAAAATATTTAAAGCTGTCAACATATGGTGGTATTGACAGACTAAAATATTTTTTGTGTCATTATCCACTGATTAATTAAGTCACGCTTAAACAACGTTTATGAGTAGAAAATATTTAATCATTAATTAAGGAGTTAAGTAGTAATTAGTTAATTAGTTGTTAAGAAGCTTATTAGTTGGTTAAACTTGGTTTGACGCAATAGCGCGAAGCGGCTATGCGGACGATGAAAGGATAATAAAGTCAAATATTATTCGTGGTTGACTTAGGGAACCCCTTATTCTCACCAATTTATACTTACACGATGGGCTGGTGTTCCCCATTTCAAAGCATTTTCTATCTCTATAAGTGTTCATATTGCACCAAACTAAGAGCGAACGTTGTAATGTCAATATATTCAGAATAGTATCGGAGGCCGTTTTCTTAGCTGCCTGGTTTTTTTGACGGAGGATCGATCCCACCCGGAGCTTTTAAGCATCCGGTGCTCTGGGAACTCTTTGACTGTCGTCATTTTTGCGAGGTTCTCCTAAATACCCGGGTATTTACACTTGGGTATTGTTGTTCGGTCATGTTTTGAAAAGAGGATTTGGGCTATAGTCCATCACGCGAGTCCAACGCGGGTTGGTGGATATTTCACCATAGCCCCGTTCGTTGTATTGTCCTTAAAGTGGTCGGTGGTCTTTTCGACGTTCAGTGCCATACTATTTTCATCAGAGAACAATTGCGCGATTTCGTTTACTACGTTACTAAGTTTCCTATATTATATAATTCCCGCGTAATCATCTGCAGCTGCTTTAACCTGTCGTCAGCGAAAAGCACAAAGTCCGTTGTTCGCATCCGACAAAGAACCTATCGTTCATCAGTATCAAAAAGATGTAATTTTTTATAATTCGGTATCATTATCCATAATCACTTAAGCTAATATTATAAAGTGGAAAGCTTTTTGTTTGTTTGTTTGTATAAACGCACTAGTCTCTGGTAGTACAAGACAAATCTGAAAAAATATTGTTGTATTTGATAGCCAGATTAATGAGGAATCTAACATTTGGCTACACCTCTCACCTAACCTTCAATATTGATTTTCGTTAAGTAAGTCGGAATTAAGAGCGCTGCCGAACCTCTTTACCCGCGTGCGCTGGCGTAATGGTTAGTGATATGTAAATATGATTTTCTACAAGAATAAAAGCATTAAGTAAGTCAAAAAAAAAAGTCCGCGTTGCCATGTGCTATGTGCCTATCTCTCATACATAAACCACATTAAGGTATTTTGTGCCAAAACATTCTTGAAAAGTGGTTTTTGAGCATTAGATATTATTAGCCATGGCATATTAATGCTTACTAACGAAGCTACTTCATCAAAGTCAAAGTCAAAAAGTTTTTATTTCAAATAGGCAAAATTACATGCACTTATGAAAATTGAATTGATTTTAGTTGCACGGTTCCAAAAAGCTGGTCTTATGGAGAGGAACGGGCAAGAAACTCTATAGACACTCTTTTAAAATAAAATAATACAATAAAGATGCATGATCTTTGCATAGTTACAAAGTTCGTAGATGCAAGAACAATGTAGGTTAATGTGTGAGATGTATTATCTAATAAATAATGATACGAATACAAATAATTAGTTAAGTCACATGAGTCATTAATCTCCACATTGAGCCACATTTACTTACTTACATTTATTTATAATTTAAATACATATTTGAAATAAACTGAAATACAATAATATACTGAAATACAATAATATACTGAAATACAATAAGATTTCCATCATCCAACATCATCAAGAGAATTTTATGAAGATAAAGTTTGCCCTTTATCGCATGTTATTTCGGGGCTGAGTTGCTCGCGTCCGTAGGAGAGCACCCTTAAAATGGAATCCCTACACGTGGCCCCTGGGTGGTGTAAAACAGGCAACACAACTCTGGTGGGACGCTTTAGCCGCAGCTGGTTACCACCCACCGGACGTAGCCATGCCGTGAAGCGACCTAGTCGTGTTTCGGGATGTAGTCCGGTGCAACCGTTGTCGGGTCTCCCACTCAACTCCCCAACTATTATTTCCCCCAAATCTATCCACTCTACTTGGAGTGAAAATATTACTTCTAGATCTGAGTGCTCCGCCCTCGGCCACACCGTCGCTTACCATCAGGCGAGTTGGTGGCCAAACGTAGATCCATATTTCATAAAAAAAATACATAAGAATAAGAGTACATTTGCCAGAAATATAGTACAGAGATCGTAAATAGTAGTTCATCATGTCTCGCCGACAGCTATTGGCATGCAAATCGACATATATTATAGCTACAGTTAGAGCTTTGTTAACTTTAATAATTACATGAATTAACATATTCAATATTAATTTTATAATCGCAGTTTAAATAAAGTCATACATATTATACCTATACAATCAGTACGTCATATTCATTACAATGTCGATAGATTTTGATATTATTTTGGTGTATATTTTAAAGCAAGGTCAAGAAACTTGCGAACTGCACTGTATTCAGAGTGCATCCCAATACCTTTACCTTCTTGAGGTCAATCTAACCAAAATTATCAAACTTCAACCAATTTACAACGGTATTTTGATCACTGGTGAAATTATATAGGGTATTGATTGCACACGGGCGCTTCTTAAACTAGAGCCGCCTCTGTCTGTCACAGACACATATTATGCACAAAACTCTGAAGCGCGTGTTACGTCCTCTATAGACTCTCTAGGGTAGTATCCGCTGACATAGTCCGCACATGTTATTTCGCAACAGTGCACTCCATATTACTATATGGAGCCGAATTATGGGGACAAGCTGCTGACAGGCTACGAGCATTTAGAATTCAGAAACTCAGGATGTTTGAACATTTAGAATTCAGGCAATTTATAGCAATTTCGAAGATCTCACTAAGAAAGTTCTTAGTGTAGTGTTCTTAGTTCTTTGTGTAGTTTCGGCAAAACCTTATTTTGTTTCCCTCGGAATGTTAACCTTGCCAGGCAAAATCATCTTGCAAGTCACGTTGACCTATATATGGGATAATTTACACAATTATGTAAGATGAGGAGACCGGCACTGTTATACTACACGTCATGGTAACAAGCTCGCAGGAGTGCAGCATAGACTATCAAAGTCAAGTAAGCTGACGCGCGTTATGGCTCCTCCTATACAGGAGGAGGATAGGAAATTGACAAAATAAATTTATATTTTACCTTTAACTGAATTATGTACGAGATTAAGTAGTAAAGTAAGTAAAAAAACTTAAAGTATAAATATAGCATAAACGTCAGGAAAAACAAAAAACCAATAATACACGCGATTAATCCGGATAAATCTTTGAAAAGCATTAACGCATGCTTAGCGAACTCTTTAATATTTTCCATTTAATATTATAACTTTTTAATATAGCTATTAGAAAAGTTTAATTAATATCAAATAGTTTTTTGAATAATTAGGAAAATTTAAGTATAATTATGTTGATGTATAATGAATGTTATGATTAAAGAGTTTATTAAACATTGCACGAATGCATTTATTTTGAGCAAAAATGATTCTCTTTATTTCGGAAGCATTTCCCCATACAACTATACCATAACGGATAACCGAGGAGACATAGACATGATACACCATTAAGGAGGTTTTCCTGGACGTAACATCATTAACCTTTTGTAAGGCGAAAACAAATTGATTAATTAGGATAGTTTAGGAGATAATATAAAATGAAAATAATTCAACACTCGCGCGAACGAGCTGTGTGACGCATTAACCCCGCCCGACGAAATGAAATGTGAATTATTTGCTATTTGTTGGTTAGTACTAAGTGGGTGAAACCACGGGGCCGACTAGCAATATATTAAATTTTGTTTTTTTTTTTTTTTTTTTTTATGGTATAGGGGGCAACCGAGCAGACGGCTCGCCTGATGGTAAGCGATTACCGCCACCCATGGACACCCGCAACCCCAGAGGAGTCGCAAGTGCGTTGCCGGCCTTTTAAAGGGTTTGGGCCTCCGGTACCCTCACTCACTCGGCGAAACACAACGCAAGCGTTGTTTCACGCCGGTTTTCTGTGAGGCCGTGGTATCAATCCGGTCGAGCCGGCCCATTCGTACCGAAGCATGGCTCTCCCACGGTAGAAAATAAAGGATTTTATTTTCTACCGTGATTGAATATAAAGGATAAGTACCTAATTACTTATCCCCACAGGTAACGTTGTTGAGTTGGATTGCCATTGCCCACGTTTAGACGTAATGCAGAATGGCATATTTACAGTCGGGCAGATTTATTTAGTGTATAGGTATATTAAATGGACAGTCCCCTCTTAAGATAAATAAAAAAGATACTAAAGTTACATTATACATATATTACAGATTCGAACCTGCGCCTCCCGGATAGATACTCCAGGCGCTCTGACCAACTAAGCCATCTCGACCTCTGCTCACCACCGCGAATTCTTCTTCCATATTTTAACACGTCTTATGGCGACGTCATTGCAATCAATTCAGTACTTACAAGTGACCGAACCGACACGACTAACTTTGCAGTTAATACAATGTCGTAAAGAATGCAATTACCTTAATAATTCAAGATATGTTTTTGAAAAAGCATTAACGCATGCTTAGCGAACTCTAAAGTTACAATATTAAATGGAAAAAGAATACGGTCGCGAACAGGATTCGAACCTGCGCCTCCCAGATAGATACTCCAGGCGCTCTGACCAACTAAGCCATCTCGACCTCTGCTGCCTTTCGGTCACTTGTAAGTACTGAATTGATTGCAATGACGTCGCCATAAGACGTGTTAAAATATGGAAGAAGAATTCGCGGTGGTGAGCAGAGGTCGAGATGGCTTAGTTGGTCAGAGCGCCTGGAGTATCTATCCGGGAGGCGCAGGTTCGAATCCTGTTCGCGACCGTATTCTTTTTCCATTTAATATTGTAACTTTAGAGTTCGCTAAGCATGCGTTAATGCTTTTTCAAAAACATATCTTGAATTATTAAGGTAATTGCATTCTTTACGACATTGTATTAACTGCAAAGTTAGTCGTGTCGGTTCGGTCACTTGTAAGTACTGAATTGATTGCAATGACGTCGCCATAAGACGTGTTAAAATATGGAAGAAGAATTCGCGGTGGTGAGCAGAGGTCGAGATGGCTTAGTTGGTCAGAGCGCCTGGAGTATCTATCCGGGAGGCGCAGGTTCGAATCCTGTTCGCGACCGTATTCTTTTTCCATTTAATATTGTAACTTTAGAGTTCGCTAAGCATGCGTTAATGCTTTTTCAAAAACATATCTTGAAAAAAGATACTGTATTATGAATTGTGTCTCCTGTTATTGTGTCTGTAAGGTCAGAAAAAACCTAAACACGAAGGGTATGACGGGGTTAGTTCGCTCGCTACGCTTGCTCACTGGCACCCGTCATCTTCTAACTTAACCTAACCTGTCCGTGTCGGGGTACACGGAACTCTCGAGCTTGCTTCGCTCGCTCATGCGTTTCTTTTCTTAATCCCGATTTAGTATAGATTAGTAACTATAGTAGTTTAGTATATGTGTCATTCGAAATGTTCATTATGTATAATTAAAATAATATGAAGTAAATTTCCTACATATTGTTATTAAGACACACAGAGCAATGTGCAGCAAAATTTAGAACTAAAATCTACAATCTGACGTTTGATTTCACGCTGTTTAACATAACTTAACATCTGATCTTTGGCCCGCTGCATTGATAAACGCAAAACGTTTATTCAATTGTCCTTGTTATATATAGTTCAGTAATTATGTAAAACCGCAAAAAATCGTTGAGCTGTTTTACATAACAGCACTGTTTTGTAAATCAGCTAGCAGTTTTGTAAAACAGTTGATTCTACAATCCATCTACACCGTTTTGAAGGCATTGGTGGATTAAGTCTTACTCACATAAAATGTCGTGCAAAAATTCTGGCAAATAGTCGGGTGGACATGTCCTTCCTTGTCTTCATGACCTAACTGAGAAAGGATAACAATTAATTATGCATTGTGGTATAAAAACTGTATTTTTTTATAGCTTCATCTATGCAGGGCATTATGCTCACATTCATATTAGTGTCAATGTATAATCGATTTTGGTACTTAGCTGACTGTTCGCTGACTGACAGTCGACTCTATGGAGAGGCGGGTGGTTCTATTTTCTTTAAAGAAATATAATTATTTCTGATGCAAATGAAAATATTTTAATAACTAAGTAACACTAATTTACCTAGTTAATTTGCCTAACCTTTTCCGACGACTTTGGAGTCGGCTTTGTGTATAACTAGATGACTTAATACCAGTAAAAATTTAACAACATTGAGCGACTGTCTATTTGACCTAAAACACCTACAGTTACTTGGCAACACGAAATGCCATGGTGGGACTTAACTAGTTGTTAGACTTTCAGGCATCTGTCTACTCGTAATGGCTGTTATGTTATATGTACCTAGATCATATTATGGCAACTGGGATCGACTTTAAACGGAACAGATCCCACAGTCCTACTGTGGCAAGCGTAGCTTAACCCCGATCGATCGAAATGTTCGCTGGTTAGGTACTTAGCCGCGCCACGAGCCACCATATTCACCTTCCTTACTTATCACATTTTTTATCGTCCAAACATTGTCCATGGACAAAAGATGTTAGGGTAGGTATACATGTACCTGTACGATACTTAGGCAATTCATGTTGGCTGTATCCCTTATATCTACTATAGGTGAGTAGTAGCTGCCCGGGCGTCCTTCACTCTTCGCTCGGGAGTTGGGTACAAGGTGACCTAAGCATATTTGGCAAGGTCCCACTACTGTTCGTTCCATTTTCCCTTATCCTGGGTGTAACGTTACTTTTAATATCTTGTTTTGTTAGACATCGACGTACCTATGTACGTCAAATAACCTTTGCAATTTTATCTATAAAAACTACATACGACATAGTTTTTTTATATATATCTGGTATGTTGATATCAGTTTCAGGTTGTACTCATGCTGATGTTATGTATTTACATTCGAGCAAAAATGTTTAATGACCTTGTAGAGAACCTTTGGGACGTTCACCTTTATACGAATTTATCATGGCGATACTTAATTTCCACAATTATTAGCTACGAGATCAAGTATGTAAGTAACTGTCTGAGATAATGACGAGTGCGAAATAGTAGAGAAAGAGAAATGTTGCAGGATGAATTTACCGATTGCCTTCTCGAGAAGTAAGTAGGTACTTAATGCGCTAACCCTCGAACTAATGTCCTATTTTTTTAACAATCGTTTCCCTTCCGATAGATATCTTTAATAGGTCAATGCAATTAATACCGGTTGTACTTGTACTTATGTAGTGACCGCCCAGCAAGAAAGTCGGGCAAAATTATAGTTAGTCACGTGTGTACTGTTCGTATGCAATGAACAATTGCTGTTCGATATCCACAATCCATAATTATTAATTCGTGGATATAGAGCGTGAAATAAAGCATTCAGGCAAAACAAGAAGTAAGTAGGTATATAGGGGCGCAACGTGTTAGCGGATTCTCAGTCGTTAGTGACGAGGCTCGCGGGCTGCCCGGGCGACTCCCGTGAGAGACCTCGTGTATGAGCTACCTATCGACACAGTTAAAGGAATTCCTATGTGATGTTAGTAAACAAAAAGTGTATAAATAAAAAGCGCGGCGTGTTCCCTCTGTCAGTCTAGTTGTGAAGTTAAGCTGGCTACGATGTCTCTTCCGGGAGTTTTCCTTTTTTCTCACTACGTAGAAAGCTTTTGGGTAAGTTTATTACCTATCTTTGAAAATTTAAAAATTTATCGCCTTTACTCACGTTCCCTATAATATTTATGGTCGTTATGCTTTAGTCTATTTAATTTTAAATAAAGTGTACCAAGCGAGCAAGCACGTAGGTAATTATGTTTTTGCGCTTAATTCCTAGACTGCGTCTGAAATAGGTATCATAAGTGTATGATCCAGACTTGATTGAAAATGCAATGCATACATATTTAAGCATCGTATTAGAAGTTAGAAGTACGAGTTTTTATTTTCGGTACGTTACATCAATATAAATAATGTTATTTTATTTATCTATGTGTGTAGTTTACTCTGCGATATCCCGGACACAAAGATCGAGTAGGAGCATAAAGTGTAAGAAGTTACGGCTGCAAGTAGAAAATAATACATTATTCAGACATTTTTCTTGCGAATTATGAAGCGCTACGCCTAGCTTGCGTGTTTTGGAGAAGTTATGTTGGAAGTTAATTTTTAATAGATGTTTTTTCTTCAGCCGAATGTCGCGAAAAAAGGTTTAAAATGTTGCATGTAAAATTTGACCTATACGCTGTGAAAAAAAAAAACAACAAACAGCCCGCTAAATGGAATTTCGTTTGGTTTATGAAGCGCAATTAATTTATAGAATTTTTGCTTGGCTAAGCATTTTACATTTTTAGAGTCAGCTATAAGTACTATGATTTATTCTCGATTCTTGTAGAGCAGGTCCTACGGCTAACAATTAAGTAAACTCAGTAATTCATCCATAACTAAAGTTACGGTTGAAATATTTCCTTAAAGTTCACAACTTCCTTCGTGGTAGTTTCTTGATAGTTTCCGACCTTTACTTATTAGAAACTGTACCTATCATTAAAATTCAAATAGCGACCTATATTTAGAGTTTGTCACATTTTATTAGTCTTGCTAATAAGAACTATCTGCATCCAGTAGATCTTTCTTAATGAATAGGGATTTTATTAAAAAAATTGTGTCGGATTCAGTTCGAAATAGCAGTACCATTTATTTTTAGTTTATAATTTAAATTGGATTGCTCAATCGGATTAAGTGAGATCTATAAGGACGGACGTAAGGCATGGTAGTTTATTTTTGTATAATAACTTTCGTGAGATATATTCATATCAAGTATTGTTCACCGGTTACTACTCACGTGCATTTTTCAGTATTTGCCCACGGCTCAGCCGCGGGCTCAGCTCATGACTAACGGCTCCGTTCGAGTTCGAAACTAGTCGGGCAAATCCCGAAAAATGCACGTGAGTAGTAACCGGTGAACAATAATTGATAGGGTAGTTTATTATTATTGTTGTGGTGCAGTGCGCTGTCTGTCATTCCTATTGCCAAACAAGCGTTCTCGCGGTGGCTTCAGGAGTGAAGTGCGTGAGACTGCTTGACCGCGACGTTGAATATTCAGCATTTGTTCACTCATCGCATTATATTAATATTCAATCGGTCGCTAACTCCTGCCTCTGATTCAAGGTTAATTTTTTACCCACCACTAATTAAGAATAATTGCGAGCGATGTTTTAAGCGATATTAGTTCGTCGCACAAGATTGATTTAGAAAACAGTGGCCATAAGTACCTACGTAATAATATTTATATGGGTACCCGTAACTAATTAAACAACTTGTGTGGACAGCTGTATCGTTATCGAAGCATTAATTACTTTTGGTGATTGTGAACTAAACGACTTAAGTGAGTAGATTTGTTTTAAAAATGGGTGATATTTGGTGGTGTCACGTGTTATACGACATGTGTTATGAGTTTATGATCTAGTGACCGGATGTTCATCAGCGTTATTACCCTGTCTCAAATATCTATACTTATAGATATCAATTATGTATTCTAATTCATTATTTGTTGTTGCGTCAATAATTATTTTATTTATTTAGGTATTAATACATCATATTGTTACACGACTATAATTTTATTGCGAATTTTAATATAATTGTTTTATTTTAGGATCCAATGTTATGAAAATTTTACCTAATCTCTGATCTAACTGGCTTCTAACACAATTTTCTCTTTTAGAGTTTAACTGAATCAAGTCAGCGAATGTTCTGTGGCCTTACTCTTGAAAATAATTCCGGTCGATTGACATTGGATATATGTCAGTTCGTACTTTTAAATGCCATAATGTCTAAAAAATAATTATAGATTCGGGACAATATGAAGACAACATGCTTTAAAATTGAGGCAACTGTAATGGAGGTAAATTAATTTTAAAATTATGCGTTGTTTTTGGATTGGAATTGGTATGTATTAGTTTCAAGAGTAAGGCCACTGTTCTATGTTTAATATGACTAATTAATATGGCCGTAATAAATCCAAAGCTCCTTTTCGATCATCGATAAAACCACCTACTTTTATATTTTATTTTTTCACTTTAGCGGTATCGCTGGCCTTCCACAACTGGTTAGTTTGCTAAAACTACCCCATTAGTATGATAATGGATTGCCGAGTTGGGTCGTAAACCATCGACGGTACAAAATTTTGTATCGCCGATGACGCGCTCAGCGCCGACCTACTGCTTGCCTTGAACCTCACACAAGGACACGTTTTTTATTATACAATAAATTGTATTGTAATGTTATTGCTTTTCGTGTTGATTAGAGCAGAAATGCTCTTTGTTAGTTATTTATAAAAACATATTGCCTAACTAATGTTATGGCTTTATTGTAATCGTTTTCTGACTAATCATACGCACTTAGTGTGCCTACGTACTTTTAGAGATTAAAATAAAATTATAGAGGGTTTTATGATCATGTACTCATTTGACACCGGACTCATTGATATTGTTATTGAATCAACGCGAATAATCTTGTTTGACAGCTTTGATTGACTCCATAAACCTTATAGGCCTCGGTTCCTGTTTGAGTTGAGGGTATTGCTCTATGTACTCTTGCCATTCTTTCAATATTATGATGATACATGTATATAAAGAATTACGGTTGTATCGTATTCAACTTTTTTTTTCTCTTCATTAATTTCTCATATTATCCATGATTTAGCATTATTTAGAAGCATAGTTTCATGTTCTTTTGCCTTCAAAGATTGACATTAAAGGCACTTTTACCCCGGGTTTGCCCGACTAGTTTCGAACTCGAACGGAGCCCTTAGTCATGAGCTGAGTCTGCGGCTATGTCTGACTTGCGACATAGCCGCGGCCTCAGCTCATGATTAAGGGGTCCGTTCGAGTTCGAAACTAGTCGGGCAAACCCGAAGAATGTACGTGAGTAGTAACCGGTGAACAATAACTAACATAATAATGGTATTTGCGTCTATAGCAGACGATTCATGGTGTAGTGTCTGACAGATAATGTTTTCGGTCTATGCATACTGAATACCTATTATTTTGCAAAATAGTGATTTGATAGTAGAGCAATAAATAAGTAAAAAAATCTTGAGTTTGCATAAAGCAATTAATCCTGCTATAATTTATAGAAATGTGATTAGGTGAGTTGAGGGTCACAGTCCATAGAATTTTTTTGTTTTAATATCAAGTCTTAGTGTGGAAGTCACACGAAGGGAAGCACTGAAGCAGACGTATGTATAGTGTTATAGTGACACATATCCGATGCGGCGAGACGACCGGGACCGGTCGGCCTTCGGGGAGCAAAACGAATCGCGCACCGCCCTCGGCCGCCCGCGCGCGTCTGCAGGGAAGCACACTGTCTATACCAGTCTACCTACAATCTCCAAGTATATTTGAACTGCAAAGTTCTGAATCTCACGGACGTCTTGATATTTCATTAAACTCATCAATGAATGTCATATCAACTGTCATTCAATGAGAAGTACATCCATGGGTCCAGCACATTTCAATGACAAATGAATTCTTTCTGTAAAATTATTGACTTGTAGACGCTATAGTTTAATATGAAATCGTTTTATTTTCATCTATGTTAGCATAATTGGTTCCAAATTTAGCATGAAACAGACATCTAAATTATTAAATGCGTTCAATGACTTTCATTTGTTAAAATGCTTAAATTGAGTCCTAAAATGTAAATTGATTGTAAAACTCGCATTGATGACGATAGCGAAGAATTCATACAATTATTCTCGAATATCGGAACAATAGATGTAAAACGAAAACAAGTGTTTTGCAAACTTATTTATTGTTAATTTAGAGTTGGAAATTAAAGAAAGAACCTTATTTTGGGAGTAATTATTTATGATCTTTGTTACGTTTATCATTTCCGGTCCATTTAGACGTAAATGCATGGTTTCTACAGGCAGTATTGGTTAGTTCTTGCTTTATCTTCTTTTTACCTAGTGCTTCTCTTATCAATTTACTAGTGGCTAATTGACACTTTGATCTTTTCAATTGGAATAAGTATTTATGATGATTTTCATTACTCGCATAGAAATAATGAGGTTAAAATATGGTAAGATTTGCTTGACAGTCGATCTATGATAAACAGATCGGGTTCTGGCAAATTGACATCATAAATATCTTCATAGTTATAGTTTATCAATTAACTATTTGTATTTATGGCTATCAATAAAATAAAAACTTTATATGTGGGTACCTACACACTTGTGTATCTAAGAACCAGCGTCGGGTAATATTTTAAACGTGTTTACTTTACTAAGTGTGTTTATTTTTTGTGAAAGTTTCGTGAACTATCTTCCCGCCATAATTTTCTTCAACGAAACTCTTAATTTATACTTTATAATTAATACCTATATAATGAATTACCTATATAATTAAGCCGTTAAGCTGTGCATAATATTTAAATTAAGACCTGTAATACCTTAACATGCAAATAAAGACTTTGAGTTTGAGTTTGAAAAAATTATATTTATTTTTATTGGGTACATATAGTTTTAAACTTAATATTTTTACTTCATCATTAAATTCTAATAATCATTTACGAAATCCCTGTTCTCGTAAAAAAGCGAATAAACTTTTTTTTTAAATATGGCTTGATCCAGACGTAGGTACTTACATTATCTAAGAAGCACACTTCTTTTAAGTTTAGTATTTATCTGCCTAGCCTTTTCCCAATTACATTGGGGTCGGCTTCCAGTCAAACCGGATGCAGCATAATATAATATTATAATATGGACCGCCTGCCTATCTCCTCCACACCTCCACAACCCAGTAACTGGGTAACACGATATCTCGTGGTATGACTGGTTATCAGACTTTCAGGCCTCTGACTACCCGTAACGGCTGTCATAGATCTTAATTTGACAACCAGGACCGACGGCTTAGCGTGCTCTCCGAGGCACGGAGGGGTCTCGGTATGAAATGATGGTCACCCATCCACAGATCGACCGCGGCAAGCGCAACTGAACCTCGATCGATCGATCTGTGCGGCTGTTATTTAGCCACGAGCCCCACTCCCTCTTTTAAGTCTAGTGGTTAACATTAAACTGCAGGCATATAGGTCCAAAGTCAATCGTCACTGATGTCGATAAGTGAGCAACATTTATGGATGCAACCGATGCAAATAATTGTCGCAGTAACAAAGAGTAAGGAGCGATGGAGTGCAATCAATTAAAGCGGCGATGAACTGCGTGAACCGGCCTCAATATACGCGGAAGACTCAACGCAGCTGACAGACGCATCCTTTAGCACGTTATGTAGATTACTTGCAAACTTACAAGTGTACGCAGAAACTATGACGTCAATGCTCAAAGGAAATGCTTTTCTGAAATTTCAGTAAACAGCATGACAACAATGATTCTGTAAGCTTTGTTCACGTTTTATTGGTATAGTTAGAAAATGATAGTTTAGGTATGGATAACCACTGTATATTATGAATTCTTTATTTTTAATGTATTTTTTTTAAAGTTTAGGTATGTCATACCTGTACCTGGTGGGTGGTGTGATATATGAGTAGGTACCTATTTACAATTTAAGGTAGAGTAGCAAGGATACCTACGCCTCAACCGCTGTCACCACAGAAGAACTTTCTTATGTGATCAAAACTGGTTTCTAATCCACGGGGGGATGAGTAAGTACCTAGCTAATTGAGACTGAATGGAGAACATTAATTTTAATCGGAAGGAAACGTGAAAAAAAAAATTGAATAGTAATTGGATTTTCTTTTAGCTTATTAAAAAATACAGCTTTTAAGCATTTTTACCTTTCGTACAATTAATACTTTAGTGTAAATGGTTTATATTCTGTGCTATTTAAATAAATAACTTATAGCCTTTTTTTATTGTACTAGTCAAGTTTTTTTTTTGCCAATTAATTAATTGCCTATCAAATTCTGAGTTCAAAATGTATATGCAGGTAGTTAGGTACTTATATTGCTTGCCGAGATTACATAATAAAAAAACAACCTTATATCTACACAATTGTTTGCTCACGTTATGCCTACGTGGTTTACATAAGATTTATTTTTATTTTTTATCATTTGCGGGCAAGTGTAACTATCATTCTTAAATTCATTGACCTTAAAACGGCAGTTACTTCTCAATGAAGTCGAATTAAAATATGAGTAAGAATTTTACCTAATAACATTTTGGAATTTACCTACTAACATTTTGGAATTTACCTACATAAACATAAGAAATACCTAAAGTATTTTCAAATTACACTTGGCGAACTGTAATCCTTTTTTCGAATGTACTTCCGTGTAAAATATGAATTATCAACATATAGTATCTATAGGTATATAATATAGTTGGTCGTTACTCATTCTTTGGTGTTAGTCTCTGGACCTGGAATAAAATAATAAAGCTTACTATCCCTTACCATCAGGCCAGTTGATGGCAAAACGTAGATACATTATTCATAAAAAAAAGTTCACGTTTGCTAGTTTCAGCAGATCACTCACAGGTTAAAATCCTTTGTCTTAGGTACTCAATTACAGCATCGATGTAGGTAGGTATAAGTATAACTAAATTAACTAATAATTACACTTCTAGGAAGATAGCAGTAATAATAAGCGTTGGCTTAGTATTAGGTATTCCTGTCATTGTCACACAACTGTTAAACTACAAGTGCGAGATAGAGACGAAAACATTGCTAAGTACCTGCTAAATAAGTTTATTCATCTTGGCCTTAGTGTAGAGATAATAAAAAAAGGATATAAAATTAACAAGATGAAATTAATTATATTAAAAATCTAAAAGCACGCCTGCCATGTGTGAATTATATTATTTATTTTCACACCTTTTTGTGTAGCATGGCAAGTATTTATTATTCTTACTTGTCTATGCTACCCGGGATAATGTAAGGTTTCTAACGATACCCCACACATCCAAATCGGTCCAGAATTTTAGACGTTATGTGAGTTTATTTATTCCACAAATAAACTCACAAACAATACACATGAACCCTATAAACAAAACACTCCATTAATGGGGCTTGTTATAATAAGTCCAGAATTAAGGTACTAGGTAAATGTTTTGATATCAAAAAAGTTTTCATCGTTTCATATAGTTTTTTTTTCGAGGTTTCTCGAGTCGCTCTACGTGTTAACAATATCTATCTAAGCGGTATTGGTTCCCAATTTTTCTTCTTTCTATGCAGAGTCAAGAGAGCCCTCCGTATGCTAATCAGTAACTAAATAATATCTTTCGTTTAAATATTAACGAAGTATTGTTTTCATAATTACATGTAGGTATATAATTTAATTAAATTTTTGAAGACATCTTTCGTCTTTCTTTTAACAATACGAGATAACCTTTTGACTGTTGCTGAACTTGTTGAAATATTTAAAAAAAGGTTTTAATTACCAGCGATAGCGCTATCATAATTATTGAGTATATAAAAAAATAACAGATTAGGTACTTATAACAAAATATTGAGCATATAATATAGCATCAAGCCTGTGTTCCCCAAAGGTTTAGACAGAGGAGCAGGTATATGTTGTAGGTACATGTCGGTACAATAACATTTCACTAATGCTGTAATTAAGTACCATGTAAGAGGTGAGCCTATTGTTATATATCCGAAAAAAAGATAAACCCATTAATCAACCCGAGAATCGCGAATGAGGAAATTTATTATTTTACTATAGATAGTTATCTATAATGATTTTCATTAAAAAAGACAGGTCAAGAGAAACCCAAATTGACGAGCATGCAGGTAGTGTTATTTATTTGAAGCGAAAGAGGTGTGTAAGAATCGTAGCAAGTGGAAATCGATAATCTCTGCCTATCCCAATGGGAAAGTATGTACCTATGTATCTAACTATAACTAGGAGCTAAGTGCGAAGTCCTGGGTTCGATTTCCGGGTCGAACAAAGTGTTTAGTTATTTTGTTAAGAAATGCCAGTAACAGCCGTCTGGAATTTTAACCGATAGGCTCACCACCTATATCACTCATGGTAACATAGTAACTCTGTTCTTCAGTACACATTTGCTTAACCCCTAACACCCGAATGTAGGGGCCTGAATCTGTTAATTTAAATAAACTGGCGTACGATTGTCATCCAAGCGTAAGTGCCACCCTCAGAATAATAACTAACAAGTGCCAACCCATTGAGACTCCATTACAGTTGTGACCTGTGTTGTGGTAATCTGCAAAAACTTCAATGACATCTCCATCGCGACCTATAATTTACAGTTGAATGGTGCTTTAGCGGAAAGTCATCGGAAGACCACCGGTGCCACTGGTCTTGTCTAGCAAAATACCAAACTTCTAAAATCATTACATCGACACAGATTGGTAAATTAGCAGACTTAGGGCCCGTGATGCTATGTTTGTATAATAATGAATTTTATCACAATGTGGTATTAGGTAGGTATCTGGTAGGAGTACCTACTTACGACCTACGTAAGCGCACGTTGAGGACATCAGTTGCAAATAGTTTCTTATCCAATGTCAAGTGTTTACTTGTACCTATTTATTTGTCTACGTTTAAATAAATATTGAAAAAATGCAAACTATGATGAAATAATGCTATCGTAGCATTGCATTACACATCGAAGTAAGTAATACCGATCAATGTAAAGATACCTACATATTAACTACTTACGTACTAATCTATAACAATGAAAATGTTTTTTGATTGTAGGCATTTGGTTACATTAGACAATGAAGTATTAGTTGAAGCAATCGTTTAATAGTTTTTGTTATAAGAAACATTAAATACCTACTGAGATTCTATTTATAAGTAAATACTGCGACGGTGTTTTTAAAATGTTGTACTAGGACCTAGGTAAGCTTTATTTAATTTAATTGTTGTAAGGGTGTAAATGTATATGGTAATTGTGAAATATGTCGTCAATAATTTTTATAATTATGAAAAATATGAACGATATTTTTTAAAATATCGCAGTGATGTCGGTTTAAAGAATTTATTAACTCATAAGAACTTACATTGTTCACTTATAATGAGCTTCTTAAAATTAACTTAAAAATATTTAATTATATTTCGACCTCTGGCCGCTGTCTTAGACAGACCCATAGAGATACCTACCGAGATATCTAATTATACAAAATCAATAACCACCAAACATTCTAAACAAACTTATTACATTCGAGGCTTCATTTTCTAATTTGTGAGAACATGTTGAAAGGTTACAATTGTAAAATTTATTTCTTGCCTTCCCCTTTTATTACGATTTTATAATGATTTTATAATGTCATGGAATAGTTTTTGCAATTTTATAAACATACCAATAGGTAAATTTTACGACAATTTTGACCTAAGTAATTTCTTTGTTGATTTAGAAACAACATTTATAAGTAACACAACAACATAAAGATACATTATCAAATCGCTCATTTAAGATAACCAAGGATAAGGAAACATTTGGAGGAGAATTGTAGATAGATATTTCTGTTGCATCTAGATATTTATTTGATACTTATTTTCTGATTGTTAAACAAATGAATGATGAATAAGAATGTTAAATTTGTGTGTTAATGTTCCTATTTTTTTATTACCAGGTACGTATATTAAACGATACTAGCTGACCCGGCAAACGTTGTTTTGCCATATAAATAAAAAATTTAGGGGTGGACTACCCCTAACATTTAGGGGGATGAAAAATAGATGTTGGCCGATTCTCATAGATACCGGATAAGCACAAAAAATTTCATCAAAATCGGTCAAGCCGTTTCGGAGGAGTATGGCAACGAAAACTGTGACACGAGAATTTTATATATTAGATTAGTTATGGGTATTTAGCGTGTCCAAATATCTGGCAAAAATTGAAAGGAAGTTTGCACTGTACTGTTACATTACACTGTAAGCGCAATTTAGTAATGTTAATATATCGATGTATATTTATCAGAGATATCGCTTAGTAAATAAAACTTGTATATAAGCTTAGATAGAGAAAAGTGGAAAAAGATGGATGCGATACGAAATGAATGATAAATTGAAAAAAGAAATCCTGGTAATGGCTGCAGGCGCGGTTGCTGAGCGTGAAGTTTTATTAGTCTGCTCGGAAATTCTAAGTCGTAGCCTGAAAATGCAATAATAATTGTGCCCGGTCGATAACAATAGGCTCACCGCATATTGCATGGGAAAAATGAAGTGAAAATTGGTAAAATGAGGGTATAAGCAAGTAGGTATAACACGACAGCCCTACCGGTTAATACGTGCGTGATTTTTTATGTTCTATGGGGGGGGTACTCAATGATTGTCAACGACCCTATCACTAAATCGTCATCTACGTCGCAGGGCCGTAGGTATATTGTAGGTACCGTATCCTCTATAGATATACCAACAAAAAATAATAAAGCTATACCAATTAGAATTATTAATGTACCTGCTAGAGCTGTTCGAGATTCATCTCGTTTTCAACGGGAGTGTGGAGCGTCCATGCAGACTATGGACCACTTGCTGTCCTGCCATGTGTGAGCACATGCACCTGGGAGGACCAGTAAACAGCTGATTCTAGGGCCCGTTTAAGTTGCGACTTAATGAGTGTAGAAAGTTTGACGCTATTGTTTGCGTTGTTGACACGAAAAAAGAAGAAGATGGTGCTTCTGAGTTGCGATTTGACTATTATTATTTTCTCAAACAGGATATAATTTTTTGATACAGGATGTCACTTATCCAGTGGCTAGACTCATTGTCATTAAACTCACGGTGCTGCAGTTCATATTAATAATCCTCCTCCTTACCGTATTTCGGTCTCGGCGGCCTATCTTCACGGAGATTACCCAAGTGTGCAGGACATATTATAGTGCATAAGTGTATGCGCAAACACAGGTGCACTCCCTCTTCCTTCACTCTCATATTCCTATAGGACGGCAAGCCGACACACAGGCGCTAGACCGACGGCTTTACGTGCTCTCCGAAGCACGGGGGTGTCACACAACCAACTTCCTGACTCCGGGCTGCTACTAAGAATTTCTTAACAGAAAAACCCAATAACACTTTGCCCGATCTGGGAATAAAACCCAGGACCTCACGCTCAGCAGCCGCACTTGCGACCACTAGACCAACGAGGCAGTCAATGATTTAAGTATCATATATGTAGTTCTTTATGAACGACATGTTCATAAAGAACTACTTAAATGGTGACTGTTGTATTTTTCCACGGAGTAAGTAATTATCCCGAAGCACAGTCCCAGTATTTTGCTATATTTACTTACTCACTTTAGTAAGTATTTATAAATAATTCGTATGTGCAATTTATTGGTCAATAATTATATTTTGTTTCGGCCAACCTTGGTAGAGCCGGCTTCAAAATCTACAATAATATTTATTTGAACGTAAGCCGAGTTCAATTGATAGAGATATTATTTAGAGTGATGAGGTCGGGTGCCCTTGACAAATCATTTACCGAATGTGGAGCGCTCCGAGATGATACAGATAGGAGAAACAGGGGTTACACTGTTTATTTGTTTGATTAGTTACCATTTTATCTTATCTTGTGCTCCCTCTACGCGTAACCGATAGGTAGTGGCGCTTCTTTGTTCAAACTGAACTGTCCTTCAACTTACATTAAGTTCATTCCACATTACTTCGCACCTGAGCGAACTGATACGAATTACTTACATCAGCAACTTATTTGTAATTCAAATGCAATTTAGTGTATGCTCCAGTAAACCGATTAAAAATCACTAGGTAATGCGATTAAGAACAGTGACTGTCTGGGGTTGCGTCTGTTTGTTGGATATAATGAATCGTAATCGCTTTTGAGTGCATTTCTGGCGAAAGTGACGTTATAGATACAAAACAAGTAAACACATTATTTGTAAATCTGAGATTTGTAAAGACATGTAAGAAGGTAAATCTGGTTGCGATTCGATGCAATTGATTATTCCATTGCCGTGTCCTATGTAACCAACGTCGTGCGGTGGCTCAGAAGACTCCTGGCAGTCGATCGTTAAACATGATGGTGCATTTGCAAATACATAGTTATTTAAGTGATATGCCAGTACCTACCTGGAATTGTTTTGTAAATTGTAGGTAGGTAATTTTGGATTTGAATATGTAGGTAGCTACTTACTTATATGATCAGGCACTTTTTGTTGAATGTTGCGTAAATATTGTTTAGTTACCTATTCAGATAAAATAATTGACCTTACTGTTTAGCCGAGAAATGTTAAAGAAAATGTTTAACCATGTGTTAATGTTGTTAGATATGAAATGGTTTTAACAATGTGTTTCGAGAACTCTGACAGACAAACATTTCGGTAATTCAGTATAATAGTTACTTAGAAACTTAAGTCCCGCTAGAACAAAGTCCGTAAGTTTCGTTACGAAGCAACCGGGCGGTCCGCCCCGGATACTGGTGCTTACCAAGGGGTGCACAGCTTAGTAGCCACTAGCCATAGTCCTTTAGCTTAAAACAATAGTAGTGTAGTATCATCCGGGTAGTTTGGAAAAGCCTCCGCTTAGAAAGATGTAGTTACCATTTAAGTCATGAACTTTCTAAATTAGTCTCATAGCAAGCGTTGTTGTTTTACTTTGGGGATGCTCAATAGAAAACCGCCCCGGGTGCCAACCCATGCTACGCCGCCTCTGAGGATGTATCTAATATTGATGCAGAAGGGAGAGGGTTTATTAACTTCAACAGTGGAGTGTAAGTGGAGATATATATTGACATTTTGTGTAGTCATATTAGGTTGAACGAACTTAAACATTATATTATTCTTTAAAAATCAAGCTTAAGTTCTAGAAATTGTCAACAACGAGAACGACCTAGCTATCTCGTCTGTCGAGTCTCGGCGCTCGGTAAAATTAGTAAATATCTTAATTTATCTTAGTTAACCATGAACTTGACAAACCTTTCATTAATTAACTACTGCAGTTAATACCTACATATCATGGATAAGAGTAATTTTCAACAAGAGCGTCAGTTGGAATATTGATTAATGCACCAGTTATGTATGTTATGTATACACAGCAGCCATGCATCTACTTCATGTACGAGAAGGGTAATTAATACTTATGACTTTAGGTATAGTGATTTAAGGAGTTGTTTATACAGTTTAGCAATCTATCTATCTTAGCTTTTTCTGTTAAAATGTTTATGCGATCGCCAGTGGAGCTAAACCCCAAGCTGAGCTCCGATTTGTACTGCGCGTCATAGTCTACGTGGCCCTGTTCAAAGTATGCAGATCTAGGTGGTCATAATGTGTTGGCTTATAACGGCTTATTATTCTCTTTAATTAAAAGATACAATAGATTTTTATTGTTAGAAATTACAATGTTGTACTTCTCCGATTCGAAGAGTTAACTGTACTACATTTATAACAATAAATAACAAATAACTCTACATATAAGCCCCGACTCGACATCTTGAATAAGAAGTATGGCATCGCCGTTTAATATTCGTGGAACTATTATGTGACATAACATTTAAGGTCATAAGAAGTAGTTTCTGCGACAATGACGAAACGGCCAAGTTATTCTTTTAACCAAGATGTAGAGAGAGGTGTTAAACATTTCACGGGATAAGGGTATTTGGCACTGACATTAAAAAAATACGGACGGAGCGTTGCGTACAACATGTAAGAAGCATACCTAGTCATCCAATTTCGCTTGTCATACACGAGCTAAACGCATACAACTACTTAAAACTCCAGTACGCTGCGTGTGTGTGTGTAATCTATGCTTCGCTTATGACAAGGCAAGGCTACATCCGTATTTTTTTCAGATCCGTGGGTATTTGTACAGAATTATTCTAAGTGAGCCATCTCACGTGCTCTGCGGTGCTATCATGGTTCTTTTTGACGATTTTAAACGTCAAATTTGACACAAGTTGTCGATAAAAAGATAAAATTCAATACATCTAAACATAACGCCTGGTTCGATAATGATACGCTTAGTAGAAGTTATATTGATTTTACTCTGGATCGCTGAAGTTTGAATTTATTATGAGAAAATGTGATTCTTGCACAGTTCGTAATAAAATTGGGGACCTATCTTAAATTGAATCTATCAGCAAATGTGTGCAACAGATTGTGCCCGGATAAAAGATGTATGGGACTCATTTATGAAGAGCTGAAATTAAATAGAGTAGAATATGTAGGTTTGATCCATTCGATTCTATCTGTGCCCTCTTCAGAGGCTGCTAACAGTTAAGTCCTTTAATAACAGTTCTTCGTGACTCCCTTCATTTAGTCAATAGTACTTTGTTAGTAGAAGATAGTGTGTGTAGAACTAATAATAAAAAATAAAATAAAATGTTGTACAACGAACAAAATATTCTTTTTTGAATTTCAGTGGTAGTCTTTGTATTTAAAGATTTATAATACGTTGCTACTGGTACAATTTGATGCTTTGTTGCGTGCCAGTCGGTGGTCTCTAGTCTGAGGAAAATTGGATCGGACATCACACTTACTTGCGATACCTTTTGTCGTGACAAGTAATGTATTTATTTCTGCATTTTTATGGAATAGTACAGAATAACTATGAATTCGCAAGTTTTCGAAAGTCAAAATCCCGTTATGTTCCTGTATCAGTTACGGATTCTTGTGAAATGCGGGATCCGTTAAAATGGCTATAAAAACTCGTAACTACCACCAGTCGATGGCAATACTCGGAGAGATAATTTCTCACATATTATTAAGCTGTCACTGAGTGCAGTTAGGTAGTGAGATGGTCGGTCGTTGACGCCTCGTATGTGCGTGCCGCGTAATGTTACGTAACGGTTACGCAAAACCAATGTCAAGAGCGCCACCCGCGTCGGAGCGACGTTGTGTTGTGCCATCGTCGGTTGGCTTCGAGACACCGCACCACGCGACAAGGCGCACGCGCCGCGGGTTAACGACCGCAATACCAAACAAAATATTAAGCCAAAACTTGAACTTGACAAAGCCTGCGAGGCCGGTATTGGTATAAGATTTAAAAAGAAAAGACAGACGAATATTCGAGTTTGGTCAATGAACTCATTTATAATTAATGTTTTATTGAGATTAATAAATATTATTATTGATAACGTTTACCACAGTGCAGCCCACACTATAAATCAACAAAACTATATTGAGGATTTATACAGGGTAGACTGGGTAGCAGAGTCCTACACCCATCCCAGCTACAAAGCTCGACACCAAATCCGTTAGAGAAGCAATTTTCTTACTGAGTTTACATTGCGTACTAATTAGTCAATTTTATTGTCCAGAGCACGCCGCCTCCGCTGGTGGATTGGTCATGCGTGCCAACGCTGGTGCTGGCAGTGATCCTCGTGGTGGTGGCAGCGACAGCGTTGGCGGCGCGTGCAGCTGATGGCAGGCACCAGGCGCGGCTGCCCGGCCCGCAGGCCTTGCCGTTCCTTGGCACTAGGTGGCTGTTCTGGAGCCGGTATAAGATGAATAAGCTGCACGAAGCTTATGAAGGTGAGATTTATTTGGAACGTATGATTTTAAATTATGTACCTTACAAACTCTTATCAAAGTATGTTGCTGGAGGATGTTATTGCTCTAGAACAGTTGAAGACTCAGGTAGCGTATAGGTACCCAACGATTACATAGATAAGGGTATAATAAATTTTATACCTTCAATAAGATTATGATGATTCGAACCTGCGCCTTCCGGATAAATACTCCAGGAGTATTTATCCGGGAGGCGCAGTTTCGAATCCTGCTCGCGACCGTATTCTTTTTCCAAAGTTTTTGTAACTTTAAAGTCCGCTAAGCATGCGTTAATGCTTTTCAAAGATTTATCTGTAAGATTTTGATGATTTTTATTAATTTAATATCTTCTCCTGTTATTCGATACGTAATATACCTATGTATTGACGATACGAAAGTACGGGCTCTTTACTAAAAATGATATAATTATAGATTATTAGGTGTTTTTTTTTATTAAGTAGGTATTATTTAATTCCATTATTATAAAAAGAAAATATATATAATAATACAGTATTAAAAAATAAAAAAATGTAGGCCACCTGCATCGGGCACAGAGTCCAAGCTACCGGTGGTTAGAACTCCAGAGAAAGGAAACTCCTGACAATGCGTGCTGTATCGAAGAGTACAGCTTTCTGTATCATGCCCTTGATCCAACCGCTTAGCGAGAGCCTTTTAAAGTGTTGATTAAGGCTTGATGGTTGTAATTTTATCCGGCTAAGATAAATAAACATTATTTAGCATGTGCTATAGCGTTTTTTATTAGTGATCGAAAGCTATAGCTTAGTTATGTTCCAGTCTCTATCTTGCACTTCTTATTTGACATTTGTGTGACAGTGAGTAGAGTAATTAACTATCTTGGCCTCAGAGTTGTTCAAGCCATTCGACTGGCTTAGCGCCTACGACAGCCGGGATTGACGGTTTAACATGACCTCGGAAGGAGCTCCTAGCGGTCGCCCATCTACGGATCACCCGGCTAAACGTTAATTACTTATCTTCAACGATCGTATACCGATCATTTACCGGTTATCGTACCAGCAGTAATGGGAGCATGGTCCTTTTTGTCAACGCATTTGTCGATTTTATACGTAAAATTTGTCATAAGATGTTGATAAAACTTTTTAAATTCAAACGATTTAACTTTTATCGACTAGACAATTTGATGACTGATCACGGTTTGCAATGGTCTATGAGCGCCTTTAGAAATATTGATAAGCTGTTGCCTCGCTCATTAGCAGACACAATAGATTTTTATTGTTACAACGTATAATTCTGTACGTGGCTGAGCCGAAAGGTTCCCACAAAAACAGATACCTATTACAATATCCAAATTAAAATGTTAGTATGACCAGCGAGAGAGCTACACAATCATAATGCTATGTTGTCATTGTGTTATCATTATTAAACATATTGATTTTAGTGGCTATTGGTATTTCCATTAGAAAGTTTATTAGTTCTTCATATTAGTATGGTTTTATAGATACTTAAGCGAAATAAATATTTAAATTGAACAGATAACATTTTCTTGGAACAGTTTTAAAGGAGATCAGTTAATTTAAATATAATGTGGGAGGGAATTATAAGAAATATGTACGATTTTGTATAGTATTTTGTGTGTGGGTGCAACTTAACATGGCAATTGTTTTAGCTCAGCTATAAAATCAGATTAGCTAACACGCACCAACGGAGATAAAGTAAAATTATGTCACAGATTTTGCTGAATGTTGTATGAGAGATTCGCCGCTGAAATTCGAGACATAATAATGTAATGAGGCACTTCGTTGCACTACCTGTAACGCTTAACGAGCTTTCATAGTAACGAAACTCGTTAAGCGTTACTGGTAGGGAAACCCAATGGTAGTTTTTTTTATTGCCCAGTGGAACTGGAATGAAAAGCTCCAGATACCTAGAACACAATTTGCGTAAAATACAGACGCATTCAGGTAGACTAGAAGCTGATCTAAACACAAACTTAGAAGAATATGATTAGCTGGGGAAGGGAATAGCTGTGTTATTATTGCTCGATTTTAATTTCTGTACTATTAAAAAAATAAAACTTTTTTTATGCAACTCGCATGTTGGGATGTCTGTATGTGTGCGGGGGCCCTAAGGCTCAACTTTTAATTTTGTTGTTACAATGGTAACAGAAATGTCTAGAACTCTAGACCTTGTGTAATGTAAACAAATATAATTAGGTCTTGAGATTAATAATTAATTACGATAAACAAAGGTTATAAATAACGTGTTCTAGTTTGAAAATATTTATTTCTAGTTTACTCTTTGTACTATTTTGATAACACTACAATTAAATAAACATTATCAGTATGTAAATTAGTAGGTTAACAACATAGAGCACACACACACACACAGATTATACTAGTACAGTGTTCTAACACAAAATTAAAGCCTGGTCACAGGTTATACTATAATAGGCCTGGTGTACTGAGTCCTACCTGGTCTACTAAGGAGCTTAAGTTCATGGGCACCAAAGTTAACTTTAGTGGTTTTTATTGGTGATGTCAGTATTTAGCAGTGTTTTTATTTGCAATGATCATTAAGGTGTTTATGATTATTCTAAAGCTAGTTTACGGTCACAATGAGAGATTTGCACACAGACATGTTCAGGCGTTACGGGCCGGTATTCGTGGAGACGACGCCGGGGGGAGCCTCGGTCGTGTCTATTGCTGAACGGGCAGCGCTGGAGGCGGTGTTGCGAACGCCGGCCAAGCGCCCCTACCGGCCCCCCACCGAGATCGTGCAGGTGTACCGCAGAAGCAGACCCGACAGATACGCCTCTACAGGACTTGTCAATGAGTAAGTTGACTCGCGTTTGATACTCAGGAGAATAGTTAAAGCTGGATAATGTCCTCACGTTCTTCCTACTCTCCATTATGTCAAGTGGATATACCTTTTTTTATGTATTATCGTTCAGAAATTTTCATGTATGCCCTCCATTTGACGGCGAGGGATATGTCGGACTCCTACAACTGACTCAAACCACATGGCCGCCTCAGCACATTAAGATGAATGTACCTACAGGACTCATTGTAGTTAAGTTTGTTGGGAGCAGTTGGCTTTAAGCGTATTTTACTGCTATTGTAATGAAAGTCTTTGTAGAAGAAAGGCTATTTTAAGATATTACCGAGGCAAATCCAGAATAAGAAGACTTTTTAGCCTTCCAGAAAATAAATTGGTCTAGGTATAAGCCCAAGGCTTAAAGTGTGGTTGAATAAGTTTTAAAGTATTTTTTTATGAGGCGTTTGCTGTCTGACCTCTACAACCCACCTGGGATTATGTACTTGAATCAAAAGTGATCTATTAATGCTAACATGATCACAGACCGCCAGCATGTCTATGAGTTAATTAAAGTTTATTTTTTCAGTACGACCACGTTCAGGAATCGATTCCTAACTTTATTTATGTACTTCGACATAATTAGAATCAGTGCGAGGAGTGTATATAAGTTGACGGATTGATTATAGATAACGCCAATCATCTCGTATTTCAAGCAGAGAGTAATTGACATAGATACCTAGTTAGACTAGGTTATCTTATAAGTAAGCATTCATTCACAGCGGGTGGCTTGACCTCGAGTGTCGGGGCTAAAGTAATACCTTTGTGTCCCGTGCTCGTGATATTTTGGCAAGGCTTTGAACTTCAAGTCACGTAGACTTCAAATATTATTGCGTAGTTACATTGGCACTATCGTTTCATGACGTTGCAATGTTGCGAATTTCCTGTCTATAACGCCAATGTTACCGACGACATTACTGACAGTTTCATCACGAAGTTTAACAATGTCTCATCTATATTGATTACGATCTATTTGAGGTTGAACTTTTGATACTTAATATCAATTCAAAATACAATCTACATAGTATAAAACAGATTTTAGAACATAAGACATCATGTAACAAATTATACCATCAGTATCAAAGCTCAGTTACTAAGCAAATTTATTCCTGTCAGTAGCTATTAAATTTAGAGGCAAACGTTTCAACAAGGTTGTTAAAAAGGAAATAATCGAGTGTGCCTAACTTTTATTGCCTAAATAGCGAGTAAGAATACAATTTATAACACGATCACGATTTTTGGGTAGGTGGAGCTTTCAAGGCCCAAGTAACAATTGCAATGCTTCATACATACTATAAGGATCTGTCTAGTGTCTTCAATATAAAAGTATTGCATGGTCAAGGCTGCAACTTCGGAAGTTTCTGTGGGTTTCGTATGATGTGATAAAGGTTTTTATGAAGATAGCGAAACAATTTACAAACGTTGCTTATTTTTTTAAATGTTTTCAGACAAGGCGAGAAATGGCATCATCTTCGTCGCCATTTAACAGCGGAACTCACGAGTCCTAACACAATGCAACGCTTCCTCCCCGAGCTGAACAATATTTGTGACGAGTTTCTGGATCTGCTCGACTCTTGTCGCCGGACCGACGGCACCGTAGTTGGCTTTGATCAGTTAACCAATAGAATGGGACTGGAGTGTAAGTATAGCCTTATTTTTTTCAAATTTTATAGTTTTGTCCTTGTTTCGTATGGCAATCCGGGATCATCTTTTTGGTTAAGTAAATGGTTTGTATTTTGGTAAGCACACTTTGTTGCTATTTTACTCTAAGCGATTGTTTAGTAACGGATACTTATTTCAATGATCTATTATTATTTTATCTTGTTTTTTGAACGGAGAAGCTTTATTATATTTATTATACGTATTGACAGAAACAAATTAGTATTGGGCGCTTTAACTCTCAGACAATTGAACCACTTTAACTTAACGGCGTCTCGTTATTATCTTCACAATTTAATTTAAAATAGATGTGGATTGAATTGCCCTTATTGATGAAACATGCCACAAATAAATTGCCCCGAATAATTTAGTTAGGAAACATAAACCTAAAATAAATTAGTATCATTCATCTGGAAACAAATGTGACTACGAGACGAGAGGAGACAAGACGAGTTAGGGGGAAGAATGAGACCAAAGAAAAGATAGATGGATTGTATGAGGGATAATATGAATGAAAAGGACTGCGTTTAAGACCATATATCATCAGAAGAATGGAAGGGAAAACAGGAGACCAGAAGAGGATCACTCGTCTGGAACTATCGTTCCAGATAATTAAATGTCAATTTGATATGTTCACTGGGCGGCTAGACGAAGACTTCAAATTTAAAGTACCTACCTATGTAGATTAACTAAATAATTTGGACAGTGTGCATTTTTAGTGACAATTGCAATATGCCATAATGGAATTAACGATTTTAACCGAGTATGATATTTGTAAATACCATGTTTCAACGACATCTCAACAACAGTAAGTTTTCCGTAATCGGCGTAAGCTGTTGGCTCGCTCATTAGCAGACACAATAAAAAAAAAGCTTTAAAAAGACTAATTCTCGTTAAATAAGAACAAAACTCCCTGACAACCTTAAAGAATGCATCCTTTTTGGCAGGCCATCAGCAACCAATATCATGAAAATAAACAGTAAGAATATTTAAAGTGAATTACGCAGCATAGCTTCCGGTCGTTAGCTGATAACATTGCACATAGCACACTTGAGTGTTCAATTTCATAATGCATTTCTGATGTTGATTGTTGCATTCCTCGACGCACGCACGCGAGAACGTTGGCCGTCTAACGCTATTTTCTACCACATATGACCCACATTCTTATCTCGACAACGTCATTTTCTCGTCACTATTATCGCAACTCTGTGAATCTATTCAAGACATACTGACTTTAGCATTTGAACCCTTCTCGCAATGTAAATTTATGAGGTGCATGTAATTGATAAACACATTGCAAAATACAAAGCTCAAGGCAACCATATAAGATTTACGAATGACTGTATGTATTAAGTCTTTATAGCACTTTTCTATTCTTTGCACTTTGTATTCCTGTCTGTTTCTCCCACACGGCACATATTCGGCATAACCTTGAGAAATTTGCCCCATCTTCGACATCAGTGATGTCATGTTGCATCCTGATACGATATTCCTATGATATGAATCCACTTTTGTTTTGGACTTTTAAAAGAGCAGAATAAAAGATACGGATGTGATATGTCTAACAAATAAGTCTCCTTTATAACCATAAAACATTTTAGGTAATTAATTGTAGTTTTTAGGGTACATTTTCTCTTCATCTGACCGGTGTCTGGAAATCTGGACTTCTTTTCGTAGCTTTGTAATTTTTTTAAACCAGTCTAGTGATCGCATGCATGACGTTGGCGGAGCGTGAGGTTCTTGGGACCTACTACTTCTATTTCCACAAGTGGTGCAAAATGCAGCTGCGTTTTTTTTGTTCAAAAATGCTTAATTACATTCTTCAGTATCGGCTGATATGCCACCTAATAATAAGACTTAATTGATTATCGTTACCTACTATTAGTATTCCTAATAACACTCATTCCAGCATAACCTGCATGACGATTATCTATCTTATTTTACAGCTGTATGCGGCTTAATGCTTGGCTCAAGGCTCGGTTTCCTGGAGCGTTGGATGTCGGGTCGCGCGGCCACACTTGCAGCCGCTGTGAAAGCCCACTTCAGGGCACAACGAGATTCCTACTATGGCGCACCATTATGGAAGTTTGCGCCCACCACTCTCTACAGAACGTTTGTGAAGAGCGAGGAAACTATTCATACGTGAGTTATATATAAAGCAATTCGTAAATAATAAAGTAAGTAGTTACGACTTACGTTATTGACTTTGTGATTAATGGGCCTATTACTCACAATATGTGGACTGTTTTTGTAAGATATAGTGAACAGTTATACAAAGTGACATTGAACACTGTGTAAGTGCGTACAGAGGAGTTGAGGAGTATATAAAACTCTTATTACCGTTCCAGTTCAAATTGAATATCTATAATAAGTAAGGTAGTTACATTTAAAATGTACTTGAAATAACTAAAGGCATCTGTGCAATACATCCTACTCGTATTTTTAGATTAATCACCCTACTAAATAATTTGACTACGATGTACGAGTTCTGACCAGTATAAAATGCATCCTTAAACATAATTACACAACCGAGGTCACCCAAGATGATACATGATTGACAAAAAGTTAAGTTCTTCCTTAATAGAACCTTGACCGATTTTTTGTCCTAGTATATCGATCAAGGTTAAGCTTCTTTTTGTGGTTGTTGCGCTAGACAGTACCGGCGCGTCGTGTTAGATAAGGTAACAACAAAAGCACAGTTCCAATAAAAAAAAACCTTGATTATATTTAGTTGTTGTTCCGGAAATACCAGAATTGTGTCTAATAAATTAATACACATTTCGCGCTTAAAAGAACTGTTTTCCACTGTGATGGTACACTAGATTGGCTATTCGCTGTCTTTTCCCGGGTACAATAAATAGCCATATCTACTTAGCTGTGTATAGATGCAAATCTTATTTAACACAAAACCCATGCAGGCCGTGCAACACTGCAAGCCAAGAATTGGTCATATTACTTAGACAGTCAAATCATAATAAAACTAAACTGTTGGCAGGATAGTATCGGAGCTCATGGAGGAAGCTAAGACCAAGAAACAAGGCACTGCCTACGATGACGGCATGCGAGAGATCTTTTTAAGGATTTTGGATAATCCCGCTCTCGACATGAGGGACAAAAAAGCCGCAATCATAGACTTCATCACCGCTGGCATCGAGACGGTATGACGATTTATATTTTGACGTGCCCTACTGAAACACTTCTAAATTATGACAATGTACAGTGGATACAATGTTATTTCTGTCCTGTTGGTCTAGTGGTTAGTAGCCCTGACTGCTATGCCGGAGGTCGTGGGTTCGATTCCCACCCAGGACAAATGTTTGTGTGATGAGCACGATCATTTGTTCTGTGTCTGGGTGTAATTTATCTATAATATGTATGCATTTAGAAATATATAAGTATGTTTATCAGTTGTCTAGTACTCATAACACAAGCTCTGCTTAGCTTGAGACTAGACGGCGTTGTGTGATAGTTGTGGAATATTATTATTATTATATTGTGTTTAATTTTTAATCTTTCCCATTTCTGGGGAACTACGTCAAAATTGCGGGCTTTTGGCCAAACAACTATGACGGTACTGAGTATTTAGTCTATCGACAGAAACTTTCTGACGATTCTGCATGTGTTCAGTATGACTGCTTTCTGTAGGAGTACAAATGTGAGTGGATGAAGATTTAATGTTTTAAGGCTTTTATGAAGTGTTTTGGGTATAACGCCGGTGCTGGATATTATGATTTTGATTATGGTTTTGACTGTTTTTACTCTCCATTGGGTTTTTAATTCAATTGTCAAGTCTGTGTAGGTACTTTGAGAGTTTGTTTGTGTGTGTTGGGAATTGCTATACCTATCAGGTATACAATTTTATTTTGCTTGTCATGTAGGGTGATGTCTGGTCGGTTATGGTTTATAGTTTTGTCAGTTAGTATAGTTCTATCCTAGGTCATTTTGTAATCAGGTGAGTCTAGTATGATTTGAGGTGTATATATTATAGTATGGTGTTTTTTCTGTAATGAGTTTGTGTTTGTGTGCGAGTGTCTGGTGTATAATTGCTGCTACCTGGTCGTGTCTGTGTTTATAATCTGTTTGTGTGATTAATGAGCATGCGCCTGTGATGTGTTGGATTGTTTCAGGTTGTTTATGACATTGACGGCAGTGGTCACTACTAAGACTGCTGTCACGGATGATGTACTTCCTGTAGTTTTTGGTGTCTATAACCTGGTCTTGAATCGCTAGCATAAATCCTTCTGTTTCGGGAAACAGCTCACCTCGCTTTAACCATGCGTTTGACGCTATCTTGTCAACATTTGAGTCGGTCAAGTTGAGGCGATGACGACCATGGAGTGATTTTTGTGTCCATGTGTCAATTTTTTGTTGTTTTGTGTTTATATTTATTTGTTTGGTTATTATTATTATTATTTCTAGCTCTTCCATTACATATCTGTTACGTTACGTTTCGTGTTGAATTTCGTAGGGCACGTTATTAGTTTCTATATGTGGTTGTTCTTAAATCGGTGTTATTGACGCATCAAATAAATTTTAGGTATTATGTGCGTGGTATTTGTATTACAACGGAATAAGCGCCTTGGTTCGTCTCGTGAAATTGAGATGAGTTAGGTAGGTAGGTACGTCATATAGTTATTACGAGTAAAAAACATAACCCTTCTTCTGGGGCAGGCGGGTAAAAACCGAGTAGAGTTGACCGAAATTAAGACTTTTCAATTAATACGAAAATTAGGTACCTAAATGCCCATTAATAGGGGAATATCTGTGAACTCTTGAACTGATCAAACTGCTCTCTCTCTCTGCCGTAAGAACCTCGATAGTAATCAGCAAGTTACTTATGTGTGAATCTTAAATAGACAATTGGGAAAAGTAGTTTACTAGTTTTGCTTTCTACATTGTATTTCTTTAAATTGTTGTATTTCCAGTTAAGGGAATTATTGTTGACAGCTAGCAAATAGCCTCGTCTTCTTGTTGTACTTGCTGAGCGGCCGGCCGGACTGGCAGCGCACCATTCGTTCGGAGCTCCCATCATGCAGTACTTTGAGTGCAGAGGATCTTGCAGCTGCTCCGTCAGTACATGCCGCCATCTACGAAGCTTTTAGACTGTTACCAACGGCACCGTTCTTGGCCCGGCTTCTAGATACTCCTATGACTATTGTTGGGCATAAATTGCCGGCTGGGGTAAGATTTTCTAGTTACTTTAGTTAGTCAGTTAAGATAGACAATTTCACTTATGTTTAACCTGCAGCCCGAAAACTTCGCCATCAAATGGTTACGAGAGGCCAGTCAATATAAACGTGCCGTTTAGTTTCTTGTACGTGTGATATCTTGTAAACACGAGTAATGAATATTTATTATAATGGTGGAGCCAGATGGTTTGAACTTTTTTGCAGGATGAAATGAACTTATCATGTATTCAATACTTTTTAGACATTTGTCCTGGCCCACACGGGAGCTGCGTGTCGTCGCGAGGAGAACTTCTGGCGCGCGCGGGAGTTCTTACCAGAGCGGTGGGTAAAGCCGACCGCGCCACACTCTCCCTCATTGGTGGCGCCCTTCGGAAGAGGACGACGTATGTGTCCTGGGAAACGATTCGTGGATCTCGAGCTACATCTACTTCTCGCTAAGGTATAAAATAATAACAGACTTTACGCATTTAATACGCGATGGAAAGAAAAAAACCTGTGCTATATTGGTTTATGCTAATCAAAAGCTTAGGTAACTTTCAAATTGTCACAACGTTTATGAAGACTAAGTTTAGAGTGGATGCACATTTTATTTTGTATATCATACTTTCCCTTTCCCATTACAAAGATGTTTATCGCTTCCTCAGTTTGCACTTCATTGTCAGAATATGTATTATATTGTACCTAACCATCCGCATATCTTAATAGTATTTTATTAACAGATAATTCAACGTTGGCGTGTGGAGTTCGACGGCGAGTTAGACATTGAGTTCGACTTCCTGTTGGCGCCCAAGTCACCAGTTTCGCTACGTCTAGTCGAGTGGTAGTCGCGTATTTATCTTAATGCTATTGTCCATCTGCTTCTTAGATCAAAGTTGTAATTGATTATATGAACATCTTAAAAATGCAAAATCAGTTCCTGTGCCTTTAATGAGAGATAGTATTTTAGGCTACTGGCCTAAAATATGTAGGTACAACTCAGTGGAAATTAATTGTCTACGGAGTATTATCCGCACGCATAGCATAAATTTAATATTGGCATGCGATGTATAATCGAAGCTTTATTAAGACTAAAGATTGACATAAATTTGTATTTACTGTTTATTTTTTAATGACTGTAATAATGTCCGTCTTATATTTTTCTAATTAATTTTAAACGAGTGTTCAAATTGTCTTTCACTAGCTTAGTGATTGTTGACAGTCGTTTATTGTATGCTTCTATTTAAGTTTATTTAAATAGGAGCATCTGGATAGATTGCATTTCTTATAACTTATCGTAGCTCAGTTGCCATGACAGCTCAATGTAGGGTGTGTTACAGGGTATTGGCAAAATCTGCTCAAATTGCACACTTCTTTCTATTTGAAAGAACTGTTCACAAATTATTGTTTAAGAACGTAACGTACGTGTTAATATTTACGTAGAATACTGAACTAGTTTATAGCTCACAATATTATTAAAATATGGCTGTGTTAATATCAAAAACATATTTATATAAAAATGTTATAACCGCAAATACCTCTTGTTATAAGACTGTGAACTGCCAGCACACGCATTTGTCAGGATTTTAATGCAATTTTTTATCTAAGTGTTAACATTTAAGTTTAGCATTCCAATTCAAAACATATTTTAGGTAAGAGCAGCTTCTATATTTATGATAAAATCATTAACAATTTAGAAGTGGCCATGTCCCATGATATATAATGTAATATTTTTTTTTGTTGACGTTAGATGTATGTATCTGTCGCAGATGGATAGTAGAATCCGCTGTTTTACAAAATAGTACTGTTTTATAAAACAGCTAATCAACGTTCAGCTGGATTGCCATTGCAATACGTTTAACAAGACTGCTACCCACGTTTAGACGTAATGCAGAATGACATATCTACAGTGGGACAGATTTGTTTATTGTATTGTATTGTATATTAAATGGATAGTCACCACTCAAGTAAATAAAAAGATACTGTATTCTGATTTGTCTTTCTGTGGCTGAGTCGACGGAGCCCCTATTTTTCGGGCTCCTATTTTTGTGTCCGTAAGGTCAGAAAAAACCGAAACACGAAGAAGACGACGGGGGTAGTCCGCTTTCTACGTTCGCTCACTAACCCCCGTCATCCTCTTCGCACCTAACCTGTCCGTGTCGGGGTACACGGAACTCCTGAGCTCGCTCTTGGATCAATTCAATATATTTTCTTTTATAATCCCGATATATTGTCGACTATTATAGTGGTTTAGTATTTACGTAATTCTAATTTTTCATGTTTTTTTTTGCTACTGACTTAAAAGTAAAATAAAGTTAAGTTATTGTTGTTAAGACACACAGAGTCATATGCGACAAAATTTCGAAATAAAATCAACAATCTGAAAGTTCATTTCAAAGTGTTTTACATAATATCTGATCGTTGACCCGCTGCATTGATAAACGCAAAACGTTCATACAATTCTGCGAGTTATAGTTCAGTAATTATGTAAAACCGCTAAACGTCGTTCAGCTGTTTTTCATAACAGTACTGTTTTGTAAATCAGCTAGCAGTTTTGTAAAACAGCTGATTCTACAATCCATCTGCGACATATCCAAAGACATCGATAGTTCCATTCTTGTTAGCTTTAATTGTTAACACATAGGAAACATTAACAATAACACGAGGATATTGTTATCAAATATTATATTTTTGATTAATAAACTGAACGTAATATTTTAATGTATAGAACATTAGAAAAAATATTGCTGTGTTTGTTTTATTCATATGTATTAAGGTCTTCGTACATTCTTTTACTGATTGGAAGTGTGTTTGGTCCATGCGAAGTATCTACTAAGACATGCAATATCGGAAGGTTTTCAATTCCGGAACTGAATACCGACACTGGTCGCCCAATCCCGGAATTCCGGAACTGGTTCCAGAACTGGCAATAATTTAACTGTTTTTCTATCCGTGGAATATGCACGCAACTGAAGCGAAATTTTACGGTCGATCATGGTCACACCGTAAGAGAGTTGATGGAGATAAAAAGTATCAGTAAGTACAAAAAGTATAAAAGCGTAGAGCATTGGACTGACATCGATTCTCTCCACTGTTGCTGTGTGCACTATTATTATGTCGATGTCCTCCGGGAGCTGTGTTAGTTAGCGACTATGTAGGTGCGGCTCCACTCAGTAACTGGCCCTATACCAATCTAAACAGGAGTTCTGGAACGGAGTGTGCCGTGTTAGGCCGATCGCTACGAGTTCGAGTTCGTAATAGAGAAATTTGACGTAGGGTTAAAGTCTAAGATGACTGTGACAAGGCATTGCTATTGCAGGTGTAAAGTGAAATAAAGAAGGCTGACCCTACGACCACATGGGATTAACAGTCGGGAAGAGAGTGAGAGTTAGCATACATCATACTTCCTCAATCTCTAATATGATTACAAAAAATATAAAATATGAGTCTAAATATCACTAAATGTATGAATATTTTAAATATTGGAGTTTCGTTATTATTTTGTCCTCTCAATTCCGGAACTGAAGTAAAATTTTTACGGAAATCCGGAATGCATGCCTTAGTATCTACCAACTCGAAAGGCGAATTAAACCCTGTCGTTTTCAGAGTACCTAAGCGTCATATGTAACGTTTTACATACAGGGGAGCTGGTGATAGCGATTCGTAGTAACTATAAGACAGTATAAGGTATCACAATACAGGATAATCAGTACATAAATATTATTGCTTATTAAATATAAGCATAGTTACATACCATCTTCCATCTGCATCTATTCTAGTTTCTTTTTTCAGATCTTAGATCCATTCGCTCAATCTTTAATCAATGAATGGTGTGTTGGTGCAATAGCTATCGGTACCCAAATATATACGGCCAATCCACTTATATTAACGTCGGATTGTAGATTTCTGCAATTATGAGAGAAACCGAAACACTTTTTTAATTCAATCAACACCTTTAATAGGTATGCGATCAATTAGTGAAACTTTAATGATATGACATAATCGCGCTGCATTATAATGTATTCTCTCTCTCTCTTCTCTGGTGAAAGAAAGAAAAGAAACGTTTATTTGCATAGAGTACAGGTGTAACCAGGCATTAGTTGGTGGTTTATGGACAATATACCGCATTCAGCCTGTCATAGGCACGCAAATTTGAACATGAAACAAAATTACCATTGCAACTACATTATCATTCCAATAGGGTTATTGACGAAATTTCACAAAGGGCCTAAATTTAAAGACTAAGGTATAGATTAACTAAAAAAAATATTTTGCCATTTTTTGTGTGCCTATTGATTAAATAATACCTGTTTAAAATTCAAATTTTAAAGGTCGTGCCAAAAGGCGCGATAATGACGATCGCCATTTTGTGACGTTATTACGCAACAGAACTATTGTAAACAAAGGAAACTATTTTGTAAATCATAACATTAGTGCGTAGTATACCAATACTTCGAAAATTGAACTGAAATACGGAGAAAGTGGTTGCAACTGGCTTCCGAAATATCAACAAATTCATCGATTTATTTTGTGTCATGTGTCACAGTGACTGCAAATTGACAATCAATCCTCTGAGTAGTGACGTCACGCAGTCATTGGCGTTTCGAGTCACGTGACACATAGATTAAAAATTATGAATTTGTTTATCGAATTAAATGTATTTACGAGTTATTATTATTATTTTCAAAAATAGCAAAATTTCTAATAAAATACATTGTATCGTTATAGCTAAGTTTCATATTTTATTTCCATCAGTGTCAAATACCCTATTACAATTACATACATTACAATCATCATTACTGACATTATTTTTATTTAAAGTCGTATTACAAAATGGAATTATAATTTTTGTTGGATCTCTTGGTCGGTATTGCATATAATGTAAGGATTCTAACGATACCCCATACATTGAAATCGGTTCAGGCATTTAGAAGTTATGGTGGAATACAGAAACTCACAAACAAGTACATACACCCTACAATCATAACAATCTTTTTTGTGAAGTCATGTAAAACTAAGAGAATTTCAGACTAGCTTAAGCAACAATATCGGCTCTCAGAAAGTCTTGCTATTTTTAAGAAAAACGACCAAAACGGAATGGTTTGTTATAGACCGATAGCACTAGTACCTATAACATTTAAAGTTATTGAAAAAGTAATCCATGAAGGCTTATATCATTAATTTGAATCAAATAATTTATGCGCATAAGAGGAAGTAGATTTTCGAAAGAATAAAACGATAAATATGGCAGTTTACTTATATTTGCATAGTGTTTTGGTAAACATGGATAATAAAAATCATGCCTGCACACTTAATATGGACCATTCAAAGGCGTTCGATTATGTTGACCATAGTATATTGTTGGATAAGCTATTTGCGTATGGAGTTAGGGGAAACGTACATAATCTTATTAAAGGTTATCTCGGTAACAGAATACAGTCTACGCACATAGCAAGTTTATGTCCTCTTACAAAAAAAGTACGTAATTATGAATTGGAGTACCGAAATATTAATTTTGGTATGCCACAGGGCAGCGTATTGGGTCTATTATTATTCATTAATTATATACATTAATGATCTACCCAAAGTGACAAGCAATAACACTATTTTATTTGCTGACGATAGTACAGTTATATTCATAGATAAAGAAAAATCACAAATAGAATTAAACATAAATAGTAGTTTAGATAATATTATTAAATGGTTGACTTTGAATAATTTAAAAATATTGAATAGATTCAGGCGTTAAAATGGTGGTAGTCGCAATTTTCACCGCTTGCGTATGTGCATATATTTGCGAGCGGGCGGGCGGTGCACAGGTAATGCTCAGTATTTTGGAAGAAGCTAGATATTGTATTTAATTGCATCCATTTAAAAATATATCTAGAAAAAACTAAATTAATGACGTATCGAAACAGAGTTAACAAATTAACAGACACGAACATTCACTATTCACAAACAGTAATTGAACAAGTAGAGGCAACTAGATTCTTGGGTTTGAGCATTGATTCTCATCTAAACTGGAAATTGCATACGGAAAAGTTGTGTTTGAAACTAAATTAATATTCGTACGCGATCAACATGCTGTCCAAAAGCGTCTATACACCCACAGTTTTAACACCTTACCATAGACATGTTACCACGGTAAAGTGTTATTCCTCTATTAATGTACGGTGTTATGTTATGGGGCGATTTGACAGAAAAATAATTTGTCTTTAGGGCGCAAAAGATATGCGTTGGGGCTATATTTAGAATGAAACAAACTGAGAGAACGTTACCGTGTATATATATATATATTAAATATAGTACTATTTGCAAGACATATTATTGATCTGTTTGTTAAGTTGAAAAGTAAGAGACACCCTTTCCAAATAAGCTTCATCTCCAATAGAACTGGGCTTTTAAACAACAGCGTATTTTGCATGATTTCTAGAGTGTATAATCGTTTACCCAGCTCTCTGCTTGCAATTTCTAGTGGTAATTAATGTATTTAAAAACAGATTTAAGAAGCTACTTTTAGAGAAAGCATATTATTCGGTAAGGAAATTTCTTGAAGACAAATTTTAAGATGTGGTATTATTAGTGGTTGACTTGTATCTATGACACTAGCACTTGCATGGTATAAGCCGGAATATGGGATTCCATAACATACATTTTGTAACACCTTGTATACCTACCCATATTGCCCAAATAAAGAATATTGAAGTGTTTTTTTTTGGCTTTGATCATACAAGCGACGTTTAAAAATGCTCAAGGTGATAAATGCATCGAACATGGGGTAAGGTACCAAAATATTTTAGTGACAGTCGCTCGTCATGAGAAATTTATTTATGTATGACCGACTCGCTATTCACAGTCAAGCCATGAGACACGTTAACCAGAATAAAATTACCCCTGTAGATATGCATATTTTATTACACAATTGACCAAAAAAGGAGTGTTATGTTTTTAGGGTTCATGTATATGTCGCAGATGGATTGTAGAATCAGCTGTTTTACAAAATCTCTAGCTGCTTTACAAAACAGTACTGTTTTATAAAACAGCTGAACAACGTTGAGCTGGATTGCCATTGCGATACGTTTAACAAAACTGCTACCCACCTTTAGAAGTTGCATTACTACGCGAATGACATATCTACAGTGGGACAGGTTTGTTTATTGTATAGGTATATTAAATGGATAGTCACCATTCAAGTAAAAACGATACTGTATTCTGATTTGACTTTCCGTGGCTGGGTCGACGGAGCCCTATTTTTGAGTCTGTAAGGTTAGAAAAAACCTAAACACGAACCTAACTAACCTGTCCGTGTCGTCTTTTTTTGCTATTGACAAGTAAAATAAAGTTAGGTTATTAATTTTAAGACATACAGAGCCATATGCGACAAAATTTCGAACTAAATTCAACAATCTGACAGTTCATTTCACACTGTTTTACATAATCTCTGATCGTTGACCCGCTGCATTGATAAACCCAAAACGTTCATTCAATTCTGCGTGTTATAGTTCAGTAATTATGTAAAACCGCTAAACGTCGTTCAGCTGTTTTTCATAACAGTACTGTTTGGTAAATCAGCTAGTAGTTTTGTAAAACAGCTTAGTCTACAATCCATCTGCGACATATATATATGTATGCTTGTTAGTTTTTTTATTCCCCCATAACTTCTAAATTCCTGAACAGATTAAGATGTATGGGGTATCGTTCGAATCCTTACACTTTTCCGGGTAACTTAGGATATTAAGATTTAAGAAAATATAGTAGCTATGGTAGGTACACAAAATGGTATGAAATTAAATAGTCTGAACTGAAGAATTTTCATCACAATCGGGGGCAGTTCTGTGGAAAATGACACTGTGGAATGCAATAAATAGGTATTGAGTATTGAACATTTTCTTAAGGGTACTTGCGTGCCCTCTTATGCGTGTTTTTATTATTTTTACTTATTAGTTTGTATAAGATATACCACAGAATGGGTCCTTTCGGAAATCAACGAGGTTTTATAGGTAATGAAAAATAACTAAAAGAATACCGTGTCTGTTGTCTATCGGAAGACTGCGTGTTTGATAGAATGGCAAAACGAAATGTAAACGGTAGGTAACTGATTTCAAGAGTTCTAAATATTTTATTGCGGTGGCTACCACTATTTCGTGGCGATAAACTCACATTATTTTAAACTAAAGATAACAAACTGAAGCTTTGCAGCAACTTGTGGTTAGATAGGTTATCAGTTCCCATACCTATATGTATTTGAATAAAATCGCACACATAGTAATGAAAGAATAATTAAACGCACATTACGTTAGCTGTTTACCGGGCAACATCTAACCTCAAACTCAGTTGTTTTGAAAATAAATATGAAGTTTTGTGCAAATCTGGCTTTTATGTTTACGGAGGCATCGTCGATGCTAGAAAGATATGTTTTAGCCAAAGACGCTGGATTCAAGGCTGTAGAAAGCGGATTCCCGTTTGGGTTTACAGTGGAGCAAGTGAAAGAAGCCAAGGAAAAAGCCGGCATCGAGCAAGTGTTGATCAATTTGAAAACAGGTACGTAAACAGTAAACATAGATATTAGAAATATAAAACTTTTCCAAAGACTGCCGACTTTCTGATGCATGTATGATACGACTGAAATTCGCGAATTTTCACTTGAATATTACAACGACTTATTTTAATTACTATATTAACAGGAAATAACGCGCAATAAATCATGCAACGCGATATTCTAAGACTTTTTTAAAATCTACTACGTTACAGGAGATGTAACAAAGGGAGAGCTGGGAGTCACAGCAGTGCCCGGTAAAGAGAATGAATTCAAAGAAAACTTCATCACCACAGTTAACTATGCAAAAGCTCTTAACGCCAAAAAAATACACATTATGGCAGGAAAACTGGAAAATGTCACACCACAGAACTGGGAAACTTATGAGAACAACTTAAAATATGCAGCTGGTGTTCTGAAAAATGAGAATATACTTGGTGTGATTGAGCCAATCAACAAATACTCTGTGCCTAATTACTTTTTGAGTGATTTTCAGAAAGGTATTTCTATATCTGGTTTTGTACTGAATTAAAGTTTAGTTGGAAAAATAATGATATTAATCTTGATATTTGTATTATTATCTTGAATGTTAAGAGTTATTCAATATTGATTCATAACAAACAAGTCCTTGTCTTTGTAAGACATAATTTTATGTTTCAGCTTTGGACATAATAAAGCGTATTAACAGTCCCAACCTGAAGCTGATGTTGGATGTGTTCCATTTACAACAAATATGTGGTGATATTTCTCACAGCATTACTAACTTCATGCCCTATGTTGGACATGTTCAGGTAATAAAGTTATTAGAGAGTATCTAAATAATTTAACTGCCAATATACTGTATTTAATTAAATATTTAACTACTACTCTACACTTTTACTTAAATGTAGATACAACATAACTATAATAATAATAGTTGCTAAAGTAGTTTTATTTTTTATGCTAACTAGTGAATATTGTTCAATAGATTGCTCAAGTGCCTGACCGCAATGAGCCTGATACTCCAGGAGAGATAAACTACAAGTATGTTCTCAACCAGTTGGAGAGCAATGGCTACAATGATTGGATTGGTCTTGAGTACAAACCATTTAAAAATTCGAAGGATGGATTGGTTTGGATCAAGAATTATGGTTATAATCTGTGATTTTAAAAGAAATCAAATATAATGGTGCTATTTATTATTTTAAATAAAGATTTTCAAATTTTCGTATTCTGTTGGGTATTGTCAGTAAAAAACTTGCAATTATAATTAAATGCCTGTAAATTTAATAATATTGCATAAATAAAATGTTATTATTGAAAAATATAATGTTTATTACTACCTGATAAAAATAAGAATGAATTAATACTAACTTAACAACAACTTTGTGAGTACTACGCTCCATTACTATAGAACTGTTGCACCCAGTAATGTTTCTTCACCGCATCTAGTGATAACCTTTCCTTGCTTGAATGCCGTAAAAGCTGGAAAAAATAAAACAATATTAGACAATTATTTATGAATCCTAACTAAAAGGAAATAATTAGGGCCATGTTCATGTCAGTTAATGCATGTTAATTAAGAATCAACTTAATAAACATTTCATTAACCTCTCGACTGCCGGAACGTGGATCCACGCGAGACACAATGCAATTTTTATTGTGTCTGGTAATACGGCATTCGAGAGGTTAAATAAGACACCTTGTCAGTATCTAAAGTAATAACTATAGCTGTAAATGATATTAATGAGATTTACTAGACATACAATTAACTGTTTTTCGTCAAAATTCTTTAATATTTTTTTACAACGTGAAACACTGAGTATTGATTTTTCCTTAGTATTAATTAAAAGGGGTATGTTTTACAAATAAATAGTTTAAATGTTTGCAATGTTTAAGTTTTAAACTAAATAAATACAAACCTTTGAAATAAGGTCCTTAGCTCCTTCAGGTACATAACTAGGGTACACCATATCCAAGGTAAGGATTCTGGCATAAGTTTTGTCTTGTCCTTCACTCTCAAATGGAGGCTTACCCACTAGGAACTCATATAACAGCACTCCAATGCACCAATTGTCCACCGATACATTGTACACTTCACGCTTTATCATCTCTGGGGGCAGGTAGTCTAGGGTACCGCACATTGTTTTACGTCTGTAAATGGGTTGAATTTGCATATTTAATTAAAAATTAAGTCTTACAAAATGTAAACCAAAAAAATATTTTTGATTAATAAGTTATTATTTTTATCCATGATATGTCATTGAGTAGAGGCTTAACTTAAACTATTATACTCATAAATCAGTAAGGAAGTCTATTTTGTTAACCATAACAATAGATAGTTGAATGCGAATACCAATTACCTGCTTGCTATACAAATAGGATGTTTCAATTTACTTACAGTTTATTCCTTACAATGTACTTTAAATTTTATTTATACAACTCACCTCTCTGAAGGGGCATGCACAGACCAGCCAAAGTCAGCAAGCTTGAGGTCCCCGCTGTATGCTACCAGGATGTTCTCTGGCTTAATGTCCCTGTGTATCACATGATGTTGGTGGCAGTACTCCACAGCATCTGCAACCTGTATAAAGAGTCATATTATACCTCATAACTGCATCATTCTTCTAGTGGTCCCAAGTAAAACAGCTGAGCATGAGGTCTTAGGTTACGCTCTAGGTCAGGTAGTGTTATTTGGTTTTTCTGTTAAGTACTTCTCAGCAGAAGCCTGGCCTTTGGAACTGTACCTAGTAGATGGCAATAGGCTCACCACCTATTACATGGGACTTAATAACAGCATTGGTGAAATGTGGGTGTAATAAAACTATCATCTCTCTCAGGCAGGCAGTTTTATAAATTTATTATGTACCTATAATCTCAAGTATCAAGCAAGATAAAAATGGTTTATAAATATCCAATGCATATATTAAGTATTCTCAATCTGTATCTTAAATAGCACCAGAATTTGTTGGGTCAGGTACTTCTACAAAACTGAGATTTTTAATGCAGTCTAATACTTTCAGTGCAGAGAATGTGCATCGGAAATGATTTCTATACTTATTTAAGTGAAGGTAATATGGGTTGCAAATGTTTGCTCTCTTTAAAGAGCTATTATTAGTTTCAATTATACAATAAAATATAAAAGCGATGCACTGTTTTACCTGGTATATGTATCTGGCAGCTTTGGCTTCTGGGAAGCGGCCTTTAGGTGAGTTATTGAGGTGTTTATAGAGCTCTCCGCCAGCAGCAAACTCAACTACCAGGTAAATGCGACGCTCATCATGGAACCAGGTCAGTAAACGTAATATATTTGGGTGCCTAAAAGAGCATTGAAAATAGATGAAATATAATAAATTATGTTCAAATAGGTTAGCAAAAAAGTCGTTTATCATAAGAAAAATTGTGCTTGAGCATGTGGCTAAGTAACAGCCTCACAGATCAATCGGTTGAGGTTAAGCTGTGCTTGCCGCAGTCGGTCTGTGAATGGATGACCATCATTTCATATTGAAAATCCTCCATGCCCCGAAAAGCATAATTATCATTTATTAATTATCACTTAACAAGAAGATTGGTTACTCACTTCAAATGCGACTGAATTTCAATCTCTCGCATTACTTGTCGTTCACATTTTGATCTCACTATCTGAGATTTGAATAGTGCTTTGATTGCTACTAGATAGCCTGTTTTCTTTTCTCTTGCCACGTGAACGTGTCCAAATTTACCTTGGCCAAGGGATGAACCGAGCTCGAAGTCTCTTGGAGCCCATTTATACCTAGAAGATTATGAAAAGTAAACAAGATGTTGTTTCAAAAGGCTTATATTGAAATTGAAAGGGTATTTCACTTACGAAGTTCCATACGCATCATGATTAATTATTTTGGTCTCTAATTCTAACACTTCACTCTTCATTGTCATAATAAATTCAGGATTTAATTATTTTCAATAAAATTAATGTGAATAGCAAACAACAAACAAAGTTGAAACTGTTGCAAGTCCTTCCGTTGCAATTTGAATTTTTGACAGTTATCAGTATACATATTGTACTCTGTGACAGTTATGATCATAGATAATATAATTATACTAGAGATTAGAAGGAATGTGGTTAATGAAAGTTTTTCCGTAAAATGTACCACAAAACCGTAAAAAGAATCATTATAATATCTCTTAAAATGAAAAAGATAAGGAACTTTGAAAGTTTGAAGCCGAACTAAAAAATATAAAACAACGTTCATTTACTTAAAAAAATTTTTTTTTTTTTGAAATATAGAAAATTATTTTCTGCTTTCTAGTTCGGCTAGTTACAATATCAAGTTTTTTAGTTTGCGAATTCGAGCCTCGTCGTTATCGCGGTTATGTGACGTCACACGCTGGAACACTGCGTGTAACGGTAATTTGTATCTGCATCTGCTGAGCATGAGGTCTTGGGTTCGATTCCCAAGTCGGGCAAAGTGTTATTAGGTTTGCAATTGTGTCCGGTAGATGGCAATAGGCTCACCACTTGGGACTTAATAACAGCATTGGTGAAATGTGGGTGTACAATTGTGTACCTCTGCCTACCCCTTCGGGGTATACAGGCGTGATGCTATGTATGTATGTATAATATTAGTACTACTAACGCCATCTGTCAAAAATTACAGAACTAATAAGACTTAAATCAAGTTGCCTGTTACTCTACCATTGAGTTACAACTTATTTCATCGTTAGTTAATATTTTAATAAATCAAGAGAAAACTAAAGAGATCACTATCAATGTTAAAAATAAGCAGATTTTTTGCTTTGTATAAAAATTTAATTATATCGTTATTGGAACTTAGTTGGGGTTGGGGTTGCTGTTGGTTGGAATATGTAGGTGTTGGTTTTCTCTATCAGTGGTACTATACCCTGCCCGAGGGAGAAGCGTATTTTTTTTATACGTGTTTTATAATACGGGGCACTAAATTTTTCGGTAAAATGTAGTAATTAATCTAATTTTATATTCCGAATGAGGTTTCTTATCTTTTGATTGCCTGTGTACCTAATGGTGTTTATTATAATTATTTAGAGTTTAATAAGTAGAATGGAACGCAAATCCGCTGTTTTCTTTTATTGAGATTTACATACACTTCAATGCATACAATTGCTTACATGCATACATACATACAATCACGACTGTTTCCCATTGGGGAAGGCAGACACTATCCTATTGACATTTGTCAGTAATAATATTTTTTTTGTTGTTTAAGTTTCTATGCAAATGCAAGTCGTTGCTAATTAACAGCCGCTCCGATCGAATGATCGAGGTTAAGCTGCGCTTGCCGCGGTTGGTCTGTGGATGGGTGACCATCATTTCATACCGAGACCCCTCCGTGCCTCGGAGGCCACGTTATACCGTCGGTATCGGTTGACAAATTAAGATCTATGACAGCTGTTACGGGTAATCAAAGGCCTGAAAATGTGACAACCAATCATACCATGAGATATCGATCAAGGCTGCCTATCTAGGCAGTCGGTCCATGTAGGTAAACTACTGGTTTAAACAATAATCTTTCGCAATTACAATTCATAAGTTACAAGACATAACATTAAATAAATAAAGCTGTTGTAGACATCTCTACACAGTATTATAACAAAGTCGCTTTCCGTGTCCGTCTGTTTATCCGCTAACTCCTCCTAAACCACGCACGGACTTTGACCATCGTTTAGATAATTTTTCACAGGTGGTTTTTTTTATAAGTAGAAAAATATAATACACTCTATGACTCAAACTGCATCAAAGTTCAAGATTACTTTCAAATTAATATGTTTAATAAGTATTAAAGTTTTTAGATTATTATAAATGAAAAAGTGGAGTGGAATCATAAAAAAACAACAACATTTTAAAATAGAACTGCAGTAAAACAAATGATTAAAGCTGGGAAAAGAAAATTTACGCGTAGTGTCACATTTGCGTGATATTAAAGTTTTAAATTAATTCTAATTGTTTTTGTTTTTCATTTGTCAATTAAATTATTGTTACTAATAGAAGCGTTGGGTAGTCTTTTTAACCATAATATGGATAGTTTCTTCTTCTGAACAAGCCGCTCCAATTGTGGCATTGGTGCGGGAAGGCTTGGATCAACGAATGATTGCTAGAAATTTAACCAGTCTACGGTTTCTAGAGTACACAGAAAGTTTGTAGAGCCAAGTTCTTACAAAAGGTGACGCGGTACCGGCAGAACTCGAGCAACCATCCGTCTTGATGACCGATATTTATATATTTTGTTTCAACTTCCTTGCGAAATCATTTCCTCACGTCAGTTAACATCAAAACTGTTAAATACAATCAAATAAACATTTATTAAATAAACAGCAGAACAGTGCCGATGGTCGCAGAAGAGTCTAACGTCGACGTGGGGAGAGATATGCTCAAAGTTGCATTGAGGAGCGTGTTCCTTTTGGAGGCGGTTCGAGTATGGTCTGGGGTGGCATATCGATGAACGGGTGACCGGAACTTGTGCTTTGTGTTCATCGACATGGTTCATCAAAACAGCAGTAGAGGGGGTTTGACGGCACATCGCTATATAACAGTGGTACCTTTCATGGGATTCATAGGCCAAAAATTTTACTCTAATGAAATATAATGCCTGACCGGACGCCGCTGCACAAGTTCGACAATATTGCGAAGAGGTAGAGAGAGAGGATACGTACCATGAATTGGCCAGCGCGCAGTCCGGATCTTAATCTCATTGAGCAACTATGGAACTATTAAAAAAAGCTGTATGTTCGAGAAATCCTGTGCCCACAACAGTGCAGTGGCAGAACTAAGAACAGTAATTTCACAAGAATAGAACAGTATTCCGCAAGACCGTTTATTAACCCTGATCAGATCTATGCGGAACCGATTAGAATTAGAAGGGCACGTGGAGGTAATACAACTTATTAAAAGGAAAGAAACCTGTGCTTAAACTTTTTTATACTGTTAAAACCAATTTTACAACTAAACCAATTTTTGTGACATTTATCGTTTTTGTTCAAAAATACTGAATTTATAGCATTAGGTATGTAAAAGATTTCCCTATGATAGACTAAGTAGCATTAAAAACTCATAGGTACATATAGGTACCTATGTTAAAGTGTAGGAAACAAGAAGAAATCCATATAAGGCCAACGCCGCTGCTGATTCTGTTGCTCATGTGGTGCTGCAGGGTATGAAGCTTTTCATTCCATCCTCTGTGGTCCCCATTAGTGGCTTTCGGTCTTGGTTTGGTCCATCTTCCAAAAAGGCTTCTTGCAGGAAGCAGGAAGTTTACCATGCCTGAGCTGAAGCGGTGGCGGCACGGGATGAAAATACCAGCGCATTAAAAAAGGAGTTAAAAAGGAGAGAAAAAAAAAGGACTTGGTAAATGGTATTGATGCCCTACTTAAATTTAAGTTACGTAAACTAATAATTATTATGTGCCTTGCCCTACTCTGACCTTCTGTCAGGCGAACAGATTAACTATATTTATAATTTAAATAATTTTATGCATATATTGACATGTCGTCATAGTGACAGTTTATAGTTTTTTGATAGTAACAAATTTGTTAGAAATTTTATATTAACTCAGGATGATATGTTTCTTCCCAAGAAAAATAGACAATTATTAGCTACATTGATAGCCTATAATATTAACGCAGTTATAAATAATTTAACTGTTACTAGTATAAGTGACGAATCAGTATTATGTAGTAATTCTAATAATACTGTGATAGATTGTTTAAACTATTAGATTCGACAAAAGAGAAGCACAATAATAATATTTTACTTTATCACTAAAATATTAACCGCTTCTCTGGCTAAATCTTAGATGTGGAAATGTTAATAGATAAATAATAATAAGAGAGTGATGGTGGATTTCGGCATCTCAAGTGTGTTAAGACTATTCGGAAGTGTTTTCGGAACTACGCCAGTTGTGGACATGACGATGGGTATGATTTTTACTGTATCTACTTGCCATTGCCTTTTTATTTCGGTAGCCAAGTCTATGTATTTTGTAATTTTTTCAGTGTGCGTAGTGAGGAATTGTGTGTGTTACATACCGCTATGTCAATTATAAAAACATTTATTTTTCTTTTATCTAATATCGTTATGTCTGGTCTATTGTGATGTGTTGTTTTGTCTGTAATGATCGTCCTATCCCAATAGATTTTAAATAAATTATTTTCTAAAACGGTATTTGGCTTATATTTGTAATAGGCAATTTTTTTCGGAATAAATGAATATTTGTACGCTAGGTTTTGATGGATTATTGCTGCAACTATCACACAACGCCGTCTAGTCTCAAGCTAAGCAGAGCTTGTGTTATGAGTACTAGACAACTGATAAACATACTTATATATTTCTAAATGCATACATATTATAGATAAATTACACCCAGACACAGAACAAATGATCGTGCTCATCACACAAACATTTGTCCTGGGTGGGAATCGAACCCACGACCTCCGGCATAGCAGTCAGGGCTACTAACCACTAGACCAACAGGACAGTCAATAAGTAATAATAATATCATTTAGACATTTTATGTTTCTGTGAAACATGGTTAAAACCTGATAGAATGCTTTTTAATGTTAGTAATTTTGCGGCTGCCAGTGCTTACAACAGATCTTCAGTTGGGGGTGGTACTTTGATTATGTGTAATAATTATCTTAAATATAAGGAAAGAAAGGATAAAACTGCTTGTTCTGTTGACCGCTTATGTGAGGTAGCATGTGCAGAAATAGAAGGATACATAATATTATGTGTGTATAGACCACCATCATCAAACCTTTCATTATTTTTAATCAAAATGGAAGACATATTAAGAAAAATTTCCAGAAATAATAACTCGGCTTTTGTCTGTGGCGATCTAAACGTTGATCTACTACTTGATTCACCAGATAAATGTAAATTAATTTCACTGTTTAAATCTTTCAATTTAAAATATATATTTAAAGAAGCTACCAGAATAACTGCTACGTCAGCTTCTTGCATAGATAATGTTTTCACTAACTGTCAGATAATAGACTCGTGTTTAATAAGTGGCGTCAGATCTGACCATACAGGTCAACTAGTGTCCTTTGATATAAAGAAAAATACACCATATTATAAAACTATTGAATTAAGAGCGCTCACCAAAAATAACTTACAAAAATTTAACAGCAGTATTTCAAATACGATTTCATCAGCCAGCTTCAGTCCAAGAGATCCCAACATAAATTACTGTACCTTACTTTCAGTAATATGCCGAGAATTTAATAAAATATGCCCAATTAAGAACATGAAAATTAGTAACAAATCTAAATTTAGTGAATGGGCCACTCCAGGTATTAGGAAAAGTAGAGATTTTCTATACCACTTGTATTACGAAAAATCTTTGACTTCTGATCAAGCTTTTCATAGTTACGTAAGAAATTATTCAAAAATATTTAAGAAAGTTTGTATTCAAGCCAAATCTAAACTAATCAGTAACAAAATAGGTATATCTAATAATAAGATTAAAGCTGTGTGGCAGGTAATAAACAAAGAAACCGGAAACACAAAGCAAAGGGATAATGAACTATCTTTAAAAATTGACGATAACACTGTGACAGACAAGCTCGAAGTGGCTCATACCTTGGAAAAATTCTTTACCAATATTCCAATAGAGGTTACCAAATCCCTTGCCTCTTCATCAACATTAGCAGAATCCATCATTTTTGTAAAGATATACCAGTGTTTGAGTTCAGACATATTTCTTCAAGTTCTATAAAAACAGCCTTTAAAAGTCTTAATATAAAAAACACTGAAGACTTATGGGGTATTTCTGTTAGAGTCTTAGGAGTCATCATTGAAACCATTGCTCCTGTGCTTACAGGCATATTTAATCAATGCATAGATTCCGGTACATTCCCTGATTTGATGAAGCACAGTAAAATCATACCAATTTTCAAATCGGGATGCAAGCTTAACCCATCAAATTACAGACCTATTTCTATTCTTCCAGTTTTAAGTAAAGTATTTGAAAAGGTCATGCTTGATCAGATGATGTCACATTTCAACATAAACGGGATATTGCATAGTCGACAGTTCGGTTTCACGAAAGGCAGGTCTACCACAGACGCGGGGGTAAGGTTAGTCACTCACATTTTGGAGTCATGGGATGGCTCCCAGGATGCTATTGGCATTTTCTGTGATCTTTCCAAAGCTTTTGACTGCGTTGACCACCTTACACTAATCCGTAAGCTACACCATTACGGTATTCGTGGGCGCGCTGCAGATCTTGTTTTTTCTTATTTATCAAATAGACTGCAAAAGGTAGGTGTTAATGGTACGATTTCTTCGGGGTCACCAATGAGGATGGGCGTGCCCCAAGGCTCAATCCTTGGGCCTTTCTTATTTCTGGCATATGTCAATGATCTTCCGTATATGATGACTAATTCAGCAGAGATCATTTTATTCGCTGATGACACCTCCCAAATTTTTTAAATAGATAGAAAGGATAAGGATGTTTTAAATATCAACGAAAGCCTAGCTGATCTTTCGAAATGGTTTGCAGCAAATAATCTCTTACTTAACGCCAGTAAAACAAAATGTCTTAAATTCTCCTTGCCGAATGTTCCTCAAGTTGGTCTAAATCTAAAGCTTGAAGACAAACAACTGGATATTAGTAATGACACCGTTTTTTTTGGGTATAACGATCGACTCAAAATTGCAGTGGGGTGCTCACATTACTGCTCTGTCAAATAGGTTAAGTTCCGCTGCTTATGCAGTAAGAAAAATAAGACAACTGACTGATGTTGCTACAGCTAGATTAGTTTATTTCGCATACTTCCACAGCATTATGTCATATGCAATTCTGCCGTGGGGATCAGCAGCTGATGTTGATTCTATATTTATTTTACAGAAGAGAGCAATCCGCGCTATATATAACATGGGACCACGCGAATCCCTTAGAAACATATTTAAAGAAATCAATATACTTACGCTGCCCTCACTTTACATTTTTGAGAATATACTATATGTTCGGAAGAATTTGCACATGTATAATATAAGAAGCGATTTCCACGATAGAAACACGCGTTTCAAACATAAAATTGTGGTACCTAAATTTAGATTAGCAAACCAAATAATTCATTTATGGGAAATGGTGTACGTTTTTATAACAAACTGCCAAAGTCAATAACTGATCTAACCGAGACAAAGTTTAAAACCCACATTGAACGCGTACTTATTCAAAAAGCCTATTAAAAGACCAAAGACTACGTTGCTGATAGGGATGTTTGGCTATAACACCTTCTGCACATGTGGCTTCCTTGGCTACTCAGTGACAATGTACGTGTAATTTCTATCACAGTTCTAATGATATTTTTACTTTGTTTTTTGCATAATATACCTCTTTCAATCTTTGTTTTCTTTTTTTGTTTTTAACTTTTGTTAAACTTACTTATAATATTTGACGGATATTATGCATTGTTTTATATAGCTTCTTTAGCTTCAACATTTTGTAAATGTGAGAACGCCGTCAAACTTGTCAAATGCGCTATTCATTTAAGCAATTATCTTTTATATTAGTGACTGCATCCAAGATTACGTTGTTTTTACATCCCGCCCAAAATCGTATCTACAGAAATTGTAAAAGATATACAGTTTAAAAGAGTAACCATGGAGTTTCTTGCCGGTTCTTCTCCATAGGAAGCGACTTTTTGGAACCGTGCACGTAAATTCAATTTTCATAAGTGCCTTTGTATGGTTTATATGAAATAAAAACCTTTGACTTTGACTTTGACTTTGAGTATAATTATGCCTCCACGTCCTTCAAAAGAGACATTGCAAGGGCGGAGTCGAAACACGTCGGTAGAATTGGCGAGAGGCTTGAGCGCCTTCCTTCAGGAACTCGTGCGTTCTGGTCTCTTGCCGAAGCTATCGAAGGAAAATTCTCTAAGCCATCCTTTCCACCTCTACACATAGGAAATGATTCGTTGGCCCAGTACGTAAAGGAGAAAGCTGATCTTCTGGGCAAACTCTTTGCGTCTAACTCAACCTTGGATGATGGGGGGACAATAGCCGCCTACCATACCGCAGTTCGAGGGCTGTATGCCGGATATCCGGTTCCACCATTGCGCAGTGCGTTTAGCACTTCTATCCCTCGATATCCATAAGTCGAATGGGCCTGATAGAATCCCTCCTATTGTGTTGAAGATGTGCACTCCAGAGTTGGCACCAGTTTTAGTCTTTTTCGGCTCTCTTGCTCTTCTGGCGCAGTCCCGACATCATGGAAGACAGCATTGGTCCACCCGATCTCTAAAAAAGCTGACCGGTCAAATCCGTCCAAAAAAAGTATAGATCGATAGCCATAACTTCCCTTTTCTCGAAAATAATGGAGTCTATTGTTAACTGCCAGCTCCTTCGATTCTTAAAGAATCATCAGCATTAAGCAGCTGATGATTCTCACCAGCAGAACAGTTTTCGTGAAGGTCGGTCCAGACCAGCCGACCGACCTTTACACATTGACACATCGTTGGGCACAGGCGATCGAGACTAAGGGGGAAGCCTTGGCGGTCAGTTTAGACATAGCGAAGGCCTTCGATCGGGTCTGGCACAAAGCGCTTCTTTCAAAGATCCCTTCCTATGGGCTTCCCGAGAAATTATGCCAATGGGTCACCAGCATAAAGGTCGTAGTCGACGGTGAATGCTCCGACTCAATGTTTGTAAATGTTGGTGTTCCTCAAGGCTGTGTACTATCGCCTACTCTGTTCCTCCTCCATATCAATGACATGTTGCAAATCAGCGGCACTCATTGTTATGTGGATGACAGCACAGGTGATGCTTTCTCAATACTCAATAACTTTATTTCGCTCCACAATGTGTAAAGGTCTTATATATAACAAAGTAGCAATTGTGGACCCTGACGGGCACGAAAATACTAGGAGAGAGGAGGAAAACCAGTCGTAAACTTAGTCTAACATTATAATAATATATATATGTTAATAACTTAACAACTACAAAAAAAAAAACTATTATAATTATTATTATTAATATTGCACCGCAATTTATTATTAGTGTTATGTTATTATCAATTATATAAGTATATTAAAGCTTCTTTAGTAGTAGGTACCTATTTTTTTTTAATAAATATAGTGTCTTTGTCTTCTTTTTTAATACTTTCCGGCAATCTATTGCATATTTTTATCGACATGACATAAGGGCTAGACGAATGCATCTTTAGCCTTGAGTTGGGTAAGTTTAATCGGTTTTTATGCCTCAATATGTATTTGGTATTTATATCTCCGCGCTTTGTGTAGAAATCGTTATGTTTTCTTACAAATTTACATGACTCTAATATATACAAGCAAGGTAGGGTAAGAACTTTTAGACTCTTAAAATGGGGTTTACAGCTTTCTGTATTTTGTATATTTGCTAATGTTCTTACTATTTTTTTTTGCAGTGTAAAAAGTGATGCTGCGTCTGTGCTGTTTCCCCATAGTGTAACTCCGTAATTGAGCCATGCAAAAGCATAATTGATGTAAATTAGAAATAGCAGGCATCCAATGACGCTACCCTGCGGTATTGATGCGTTGATGTTTAGCCTATCAGAGCGGATGTTTTCTATTTCTCTACTATTGTGATTAAAGTATTCAATTTCTATACCGGCCGCGCTAAAATCCGCCCGCCAGCGCTAACGGCCGCGGAAACAAACTTGTGTCTGAAATTGAGACCTCTTTGGAGAAAGTCTCAGATTGGGGTAGACTTAATTTGGTCCAATTTAACCCCACAAAGACACAAGTTGAAACTGCTGTTTATTGTTTTTCCTCGTTTTGAGAGCACCCCCTCAGCCAAGTCAGTTCCGCGGCCATTTAGAGGGTAAGGCTAAGTTAGCCTCGAAGAAGCTTGGCGTCCTCAATAGTTCGAGACGGTATTTCACTCCGGCTCACCGCCTACTACTTTATAAAGCGCAGGTCCGGCCTCATATGGGATACTGCTCTCATCTTTGGGCAGAGGCACCCCAATACAAGCTTCTCCCTCTGGACAGCATCTAACGGAGAGCGATTCGAATCGCCGACTGCCAAGATATTTCAAACCGGCTAGACCCCTTGGCGCTGCGTAGAGATGTGGCCTCGCGATGCATCTTCTATCGCCTATACCCTATATTATGGGGAGTGCTCCGAGGAACTGTTCGGACTGATCCCTGCCGCCTCTTTCCACCATCGTTTTACGCGACAGCAGTTCCATCCCCATCATGTAGATGGTTGGCAGTCCACAACTGGGCGTTTCTCTAGAAAATTTCTGCCTCGCACAACAAAACTGTGGAATGAACTGTCACCAGCGGTATTTCCAGACCAATACGACCTTCAAACCTTCAAGAAAATAGCGTAGTAGTTTTTTTTAAAACAACACACTTCTTACTCCACTGGTGTTGCGGGTGTCCATGGGCAGCGGTTATCGCTTACCATCAGACGATCCGTTTGTTCGTTTACCTCTATAACATACAAGAAAAAGGAATTTAATGATTACATAAAATAAAAAAATAAAAATACTAAAGATTATTTGTTGTGTGAATTATTTATACCAAATCAAATGTCTTTATTTGCGAAAATGTGGTAGGTACATAAATGTTATTATATAAGGTGGTTCACAGCACATTTACTATAAATAACGGCATGCAAATCAATTGAAGTTAACAAATATATTTATACAGAAACTCATATCAATAATCCATATATTAAGATATACCTAATTCTATATAAAAATACTGCAAAGTTATAATTTTAAATGGAAAAAGAATACGGTCGTGAGCAGGATTCGGACCTGCGCCTCCCGGATAAATACTCCAGGCGCTCTGACCACTAAGCCATCCCGAGTTCGCTAAGCAGGCGTTAATGCTTTTCACAGATTTATCTGTATGTAAAAATACTGTGTTTAATATTATTACTTGGTAAAAAATCCTCGCGAGCCCTCGCAAGCCCTAGAATTCAAGAGATGAGTCCAGAAGGACAGACAGGACAGGACTGAAAGAGTTTCCGCAACATCACAACTGCACTTGTGATAGAAGTGTAGTTGTGAAGTTGCGCAAAATCTTTACGACGACGCGTACGTTTGCAATCTGACAGTTTTTATGCCTACGATCATGGGTGCTCTGCGCCCACTATTTTACTCATGTGAGTGCTGGAGTCTCCGAGAACCCACGGGATTCGGCGCCACTGTATGTTCATAATTTTGGTTAGATTCCGACACAAATTTCAAATCAAAGTTCAAATACATCGAGAGAAATTATTTGTATAGAGTGTTACTACTTTTCGTGGTGTTATGGGATATCGTCACCAACTCAACTTTCGAACCTACGTTGTCCCAGTGCTGGGAAAAGGTCTACCCAAGTCCTTTCATTTATCTCTGTTCTTACTTATTGTTACCGACCATTGGTTGGCGTAGCCATCGAGATCATCCCTCCACCACTTTCACAGCCTCTGCGCCGTGGTCCGACAGTTGGCACCACCGCGTTACTATATTGGTCTATCTCTTTGCCCAGTGCCACTTTAGTCTAGCAGGTTAAATCGGCAATACCAGTGGTTGAGCGCAGTATTGTGTTCTTTTAAACAATATGATAATATTCTCTCACTCCCACGTGGACGGAATCGCAGACATCTGCTAGTCGTTTAATAAACTATAGTTATGTATCTACTTATTCGCCCTGCCCTGGTCCCAAGTCATTTGGGGTCGGCGCAATATGTTTTTCTATTCCATTCTCCTAGGAATGTCTGGCGTCACATAATCGTTTATTCCCTTTTCATTCATATCTATCACACAATTCATCAATTTTTTGTTCGGTACCTCTCTTCTACTCCATCCATACATTCTGTAATTTTGTTCAATGAATATATTGCCGAAATTTTAATTACTTTGTATCCTTACTATGGTATTGATTCATTAGCCAAATCAACCAGAAGAATTATAAATTTGAATTGATCTATAACAGTACTTAGCGTTACTTGGCGGTAGGGAATTATGTAGGCGGTAAGTGAATATAGGTTTATCATGGTGTCGCCCATAGAAAACTAGCTCATACAAAATTCTACACCGTCCTTATTACTGATATCCTCCAAAAAGGTCAGTACCTACTCACAACCGGTGTCCATTTATCCAGATGTTGAATGTGGATAAAGATTTTGATTCTGATTCTGGACGAAGTAAAAGGCATATGTAAAGATCGTAGCAGGTGGCGTTCTATAGTTTCTGCCTACTCCCACGGGAGAAAGGCGCGAGTTATGTATGTATGTATTCTAGTGGCCCTGACTTCGATTCCCGGTTCTGTCAGTGTTATTGGGTTTTTCTATTAGGAAATTATCGGGAATTTAGGAAGTGGTCATTGTACTCGGTAGTTGGCTATAGGCAGTTAGCCTTTTACATGGGACTTCGGCATCGGAGCAATACGAGCATATAACAGTAGTACCACTACCTAGCCCTTCGGGAAATTAAGCAGCTAAAACATATAATAAAGAAAAAAAACTTTCTAAAAATAACGACCATTTACCAGAAAAAAAAGCGTAGGTACAATATGAAACCTCGACTCTGTAATTATGATGCTCAAGTGAAGTTAAAGGATGTACTTAGTTGCCAAGAGGAGGTTAGTGCAGCGTGGGTGCGTTGTTGTGAAAACACTCGTTCTTGCTCGAGGGGGAGCGGGACGAGGGGGTACCCTCCCTAACCCACCCCAACCTTAACGAGCTCAAACCCCATTACTAGATCTGTTTATTTCTAAAGACAACGATGCCTAACACATAAACAGATTGCAAATGTACTTAATTTTAGTATTCATCGGATGATAAAATAATGAGTAAAAGTTTTGGTTATGTACGTAGGTACTTATTTAGTTTGATGGTTTTACTTAAATAGCCCTTAGAACAGAACCTTTTATAATTTACTTAATACTGTAATTACTTAGGAACGGCGTAACATTTTATTAAAAACCAAGTTTACGTCTGCGGTTGGATTCGGTACCTAGGTTTCAAATACATAATAAAATTAAAAGTCTCCAACTAGGTAGAATAGTTAGTTAATTAGGTACCAGAATTTCAGGATTTTTAGAGTCACAATGTTAAACATTAAAGTATTCGATCTATCTACGTTCTGATTTCCTTGAATAATAGCGATATTTTATAAATTTGTACAAATAATACTTAAAGAATTAAATTTTATTTACATAATAAGTATCGCAACACGTTTTTGGTATTAAAATAATGTCTTTACCTTCCTAAATACCGACTCAATTCAACACGAAAAACCTTTACAGCTATGTCTTGAGATAATATGATATTATAATACGTAAATGTAACGAGATCAGATGATGTTATAGGTTAATATAAAACAAACAAAATGCGCAGTGGACCGCGCGGCGAGTTTTCAAGCCACCCCCGGTACGCCGTGGCGGGAAAGTGAGGAAAACGCGCGCATGGGGTGGCGAGCCGGGCTCATTCCGTGGTGAGGCGCCGCTCAATCGATACACCGCTTTACTACGACAAAATCAACAATTTTACCTATTCAATATCATAAATTGAACCAAACAGTTCCTTATGATATTCGTGAGTAGTATTGTTGCTAGTGCTAGTGATTCAGTAAAATATCCACGATGTGTTCCGAACCATAAACAAGTGCGTCGCAAAACCGCTTCAGTCTAGGTAAGTGTAATAATTATTGGCACGTTGAGATGACCTAGTTATCGCCATCGTGTAGGACCTTGGCTTGAGTTGTATTTTCGTCTTTATTTCCTTGTAGTAGTCTAGTACGAATTCCTGGGGAAAATTCGGAAATCCTTGCTATATTATAATTTATTATTTTTTAGGGTATTATTATTCGTTATATTTTTTTACCCAAAATACCTCTACATTTTATTAACAAACACTTTATTACGGAAATATTTTTAATGGTATTTTATGAAAACCACTTTGCAAGCTTTCACACTAGCAATTTGTTTTGATGTTGCGCAGTTTTCACGAGTCATCAAAATATTACTACTGGTAGGTGTGGAACGCTTCTGAATACATATATATAATTATTATATTGCAGGGTTGAACCCAATTATTCAGTAAGGTCTTTCTATGTTGCTGTGCCCGACAGGGTCCATATTGTAACTATATTATCAATAAATAACATCTGTATTAAACATATGGTTTGCAATAAACGAATTGAGTAAGGTAACCTTTTCATCAAAATTCAGTCTCTATCGTTAAGCTAGGGTTTATAAATAAAGCTTTACACGGATCGTAAATTCGGTGTTCGTCTGCAATGTCCGTCCCTTCGAAATAGGTTCTGAAATCGTGAGTGTCATTGACCGTGAGTCCATGGCACGGTGCCACTGCCACCCTTGTCGTCTCGATGCATGCCAAATCCGTCACCTCCGGCTTTTAGGGGCTGGGGGCGCTGCCAAACGAGTACAAACTACGCGTTTGGGATTTACAATGAATTTTTTTCAGTATTTAGATACTTGGGGTTTGTAATGCTAGCGTAGTATTAAGAAGAGTAAATCATAGACAGATTCATGAATAATATTCGAAATCTGTGACTATGAGGCTGTGGAGGTACTTGGGCGGCGCTGATCGCTTACCATCAGGGGACACGCTGAGAACCAAGCATTATTCGAGAAATTTAAAAGTAGAATAGGTACTCCTTTAAGCTGATAGTGATATGCTTTACAAAGCTAAATGGAATATTCTCAGCGTGTCCCCTGATTGTAAGCGATCAGCGCCGCCCAAGCATCTCCGCAGCCTCATAGTCACTGATTTCGAATATTATTCATGAATCTTCTTTAACTTATATATATTGAATTTTCGCAGTACTCTCAGAGAATGTCGTGTAAAATTATGTGTAAGTTACATTTACTGGGAAGTGCTTTGAACACGTTTCGGAAAAAACAAGCGATCCTTTTAAGTATCTATGCAATAAAATGGTTCGACTGAATGTCATTACACTGTTCAGTGACTCTTACTTCCAATATGAAACAGTTCAATGACGAAATAAAAGTCCTAACCGTAGGAAAGAAGAAGTGAATATATCCTGTTCAAGACAAAACGCCTGATCAATTAGCGTTAGCAGCATAGCGTTAGCCCACGTTAATTAGTTGTAATTAATTTTAAGTTTTTTATGTTAAGTCATTAGTCCTAGTTCGCCATTGAAGCATTACATATTTTATATCACCGCACCACGGCAGTTTTTCTAAAGAATCCTTATTAATCCCGAACATATTGGTCCTATACGAGCCGGATTCATAATTATTTAGAAGAAATATTGATGAGTACTGGAATAAAACCGGCATAATTGAGAAGCAACTTGGAGGTTATAAGCCGGTAACGTGGAGTGTGATTAAGAAAAAAGGACTTACAAATATTCTACGGTGTTAAGTATTAATGATAAATAATATCGTCACCCAACACTCGTCCAGGTAATATTTAACCGTAATTATTAAGATTTACGAGGTTAGTGTTTTACTGGATATATTTAATAATTGTTACGGAAATCTATACCTATTGCATTATGAATAGTTTCTATCATCATTAATTCTTTTAATGGTTTTATAAGCAAATACGATTATACGTACTTAATTAATACAGTACAGTAGGCATTAATTGTGCTACATTTATAATCGTATAGGTGCATCATAGATAACTATTTGTATTTAGTGATTGTGCAGTAATTAGGTAGGTATGTTTACGTTTCTTAGTGTTAGATGTTATTAAAAGACATAATTTAGCTAAATTTAGTCAATTCAACCGTATTATTGTCCTTATATGTACTTTATATAAAATTATTATGTTAACTGTTGTGTATTGCTTTATACATTAGGTGTGTAAATTAATAAATCGGTATTTTGGAATTTGGGTTAAAATAAAAGTCTTTAACATTATACTCTCATCCTTTTATTACATGTTTACATTAGTGACTATTTACAGTAGATTTACATTGTTAGTTCAATTGTTAAATATAAAATAATACGTAGGTACTTCATTCGTTGTCGTGTTAGATAAATCTAAGTTATTATTGTATACGTTTCAGGTCGACAACACTTGATTCCCACTATGTCCGAGGAGAGAGAATTAATAAAAAAGCGAGGAAGCTTCAAGGGAAGCTTAACTACATTTTCCAACTACCTTGATAAATTAGCTAACAAGGAGTTAAGTAGTACTGATCTCAAGGAATTACAATTACGCATGGGCAGGATCGAGTCCTTGTATGAGCGGTACGATGAGGTACAGTTGCGTTTAGAATGCTTAGTTGATGATGTAAAAACTCAGTTCGCTGAGCGTTCTGAGTTCGAGTCGGAGTATTACCAATCATTGTCTAGGTCACAGGAGTTATTATGTAAGTATAAAGATGATGAGTCGATAGGTAGTGAGAAAGGTACTCGTGCTACTAATAACCGCCAGCCCGTTAAGTTGCCTACTATACAGCTGCCTAAGTTTAATGGGTGTTATAGCAGTTGGTTGGAGTTTCGGGACACTTTTACTAGCCTCATTCATTCGAGTGATGAAATTGATGCGATTAATAAATTTCATTACTTGCGAGCCTCTTTGGAGGAATCCGCTGCTGTTGTTATCCAGTCGATTGAGTTTTCCGCCAGCAATTACGCCGTTGCTTGGAAGTTAATATGTGATCGGTTTGACAATAAAAGATTATTGGTGCAAAATCATGTCGCATCCTTATTTAACATAAACACTATTGTGAAGGAGTCCTCTCTTGCGTTAAAATGTTTAATTGATCAATTAAATAAAAATCTACGAGCGTTAGAATCATTAGGTGAGCCAGTCAAGCAATGGGACACTTTGTTAATATACATAGTTACACGTAAGTTGGATTCGAGGACATATCGTGAATGGGAGGAATTTAAAAGTCGTGTAGACAAAGATACCACGATAACTTTCGACTCATTCCTTCAATTCATGCGCTCGCGCGCTAATTTGGTAGAAACATTGGAGTTATCACGTAATAACAATAATATTCCTATTACTAGTAAGTCTAGTCAGTCTAGTACAAAGATTAAGTCAATGGTAACATCACAAAATTCTAGTAATTCCAACACTGATTTAAGTAGGTCTTGTCCTCATTGTAAAGGTGATCACAGTTTAAATAATTGCTCACAATTCCTTGCACTTAACATTGATGATCGTCTTAAATTAATGCCTAGTTACAAAGTGTGTTTTAATTGTTTTCGCACGGGTCATTTTGCTAACCGTTGTAAAAAACCGGGTTGCAAGTTATGTAAGCGTAGGCATAATACGTTGATTCATGCATCAGACTACAAAGGTATGACTTGTAGTAATACTAAAATAAACAACAACACAGCACACGATAATCAGTCTCAGTCTCCGTCATCGTCGGCGTCGCAGTCCACGAACACTGACGCAAGTAACATAACATTGTCTGCGAATATTGGACAGTCTTATGGCAATAGTAAGCGGCGAGGCGTGTTGTTGTCAACCGCTCTTATCAAGTTATGTGATCATAACGATCGTGAGCATATTGTGCGTGCCATGCTTGATAGCGGTAGTTCCTCATGTTTTATGACGGAACGACTGTGTAAACAGTTGAATTTAAATACTAGTCAAGTAAATGGATCGGTCTATGGCATAAATAACGTGAGTTCTCGCGTAGGCAAAATATGTCATGTAAAAATGACCTCATTAGACAATAGCTATAATGCTAAATTGTATTGTTTTATTTTGCCATCAATTACAACCTCTGTGCCTTGTCATAATATAGACATATCAGACCTCAATATTCCTGATAATATTTGTTTGGCTGACCCCACCTTTTATAAATCTTCAGAAGTTGATATTTTAATTGGTGCTGATCTTTTCTGGGATTTGATTGGTTCACAAAGGATAAAGCTGGGAACTGGGAAGCCAGTATTATGTGAAACTTTGTTAGGCTGGATTGTCTCAGGTCCTGTTACTTATAAAAGCGGTAACTCAGTGTCGAAACAAATCAGATGCAATTTTACTCAGACGGGTCCTTCTAATTACGATGACCTAGATAAAATTAAAACAGAATTAATTAAATTTTGGAATCTTGAAGAGATCAACTCACAATCCCCTCACTATTTACCCGAGGAAAAATTGTGTGAAGATCATTTTATTAAGAATACGACGCGTTTAGAGGATGGTCGTTTTTGTGTTCGGATTCCTATAAAACAAAGTCCTTCCGTTCTTGGAGATTCATTTCAAAGGGCTACAAAATGTTTATATTCTCTAGAACGTAGACTTAAGGCTAAACCTGATTTCGGTAAGCTATATTACGACTTTATGTCGGAGTACGAGGCACTAGGTCATATGACCGAAACTATTGACCCTGGTAGTTCTAATGGATATTATATACCACATCACGGGGTGCTTCGTGAGTCTAGTAGCACTACTAAACTCCGTGTAGTTTTTAATGCGAGTTGTGCTACTTCATCAGGAATTTCTTTTAATGATATCCAGATGGTCGGTCCTACGGTTCAGGACGATCTCTTGTCTATACTTCTTCGGTTTCGACAACATAAGTACGTCTTGTCGGCTGATGTCGAGAAGATGTATAGATGTATTTATGTACATCCATCTGATAGGTACTTGCAGCAGGTATTATGGCGTAAGACACCAAGTGAACCTGTTAAAGTTTTTAAATTGAACACCGTTACATACGGTACGGCCAGTGCGCCTTTTCTTGCTACGCGTTGCCTTAAGCAAGTAGGCATTGAGTATTTACGGAATAATTCCACAAAACTCACTTCACGCTCTAAAGGTTTGAACTCATCTTGCAACAGAGATAAGGTTGCTGAAATCATCGCGCATGATTTTTACGTCGACGATTTTTTGACTGGAGGCAATGATTTGAGTGAAGTAATGTTTATTCGTACCGAGGTTACTAACGCACTTGCATCCGTTTGTATGCCTCTCAGAAAGTGGAGGTCCAACGAACCTCAATTAGTTACAGGGCCTTTCCAGTCGTCAATAGATTTAAATATGGGATCTAATGAACCTAATAAGTTGTTAGGGCTTGACTGGTTTGCAAATTCTGACGAACTGGGGTTTTCAATAAATTCGACGTTACCTTTTAATAGTTGCACTAAGCGTGATATACTTTCAGTGATTGCACGTATATTTGACCCCTTAGGTCTTATATCTCCATTCGTGGTCGTCATGAAAATATTTTTACAAAGGATGTGGTTAGACAAACTCTCGTGGGATGAGCCGATAACCCCGGCACTTAATATTAGTTGGAATGCTATCGTTAAAACATTTCCATTTTTAAATGATGTCCGTGTTCCACGAATCGTTCTGTGTGATTCATCTAAGATGTTGGAACTTCATTTATTTACGGACGCATCTGAAAGCGCGTATGGCGCCTGTGCATATGTGCGTAGTATCGATGATCAGGGTGAGTATATGGTACGTTTGTTAACGGCTAAAAGTCGAGTGGCGCCAATTAAGCCTACCACAATTCCGAGGTTAGAATTGTGTGGCGCACTAATAGGAGCGCGAGTATACGAGAAAATCATAAACTCGCTTCGAGTACAGTTCAGTCGTACCTACTGTTGGACCGACTCCACCATCGTGTTGGGATGGTTACAGATGGTGCCTTCTAAGCTTCAGCCCTTTGTGCGCAACCGCGTTGCTGAAATTCTAGAAAAGGCGGGTAACTGTACTTGGAAACACGTCCCAACCGACAAGAACCCAGCAGATCTAATATCTCGTGGTTTAGATATTAGTACCCTGCAGTCTGTGGACTTGTGGTGGAGTGGTCCTTGCTTTTTAAAACAAGACGAGTCTCATTGGCCATCTCAACTTAAATGTTCAGAATTTGATAAGCTGCCCGAGACTCGACCTCAGATTTCATTGAGCGCGGTTATTGGTAAGAATGGTGAACGTGCTACATTTATAGATTTTAATCGTTTCTCTAATTATTTACGGCTTGTCCGTTGTATAGCGTTTGTGTTAAGATTTATTAGAATCTGCAGAAAACTTCCCTTAAATAGCAAACTTCTATCACAGGATGACATGCATGATGCCCTAAATGTAATAATTTTAAGGTGTCAAACCGAATCATTTCCAGAGTATCGATTGCTCGTTAATAAACATGATTTACCTAAAAAATGCGCCCTCACAAAGTTTAATGTCTTTTTAGATAAAAATAATATAATGCGTGTCGGAGGACGCTTAGAAAATTCAAACTTTAATTTTAATAAAAAGCACCCTATTATTTTACAGTCCACACATCAGTTCACTAAATTACTTTTTCATTATGAGCATAAGAGGCTGATGCACGCAGCGCCCCAATTATTGTTAGCCTCAATACGAGAATCTTATTGGCCCATAGGAGGTAGAAATTTGGCTAAGGCCACGTATCATAGGTGCGTGCTCTGTCGGCGATTGCAGGGTAAGATAGTTACACCCATGATGGGTAATTTACCGCAGCAGCGCCTTCTTCCAGGTGGTTTTCCTTTCCAAACCACTGGCGTGGATTATGCCGGGCCGATCATGTCTGCTAATCGGCAAGGTCGCGGATGTAGGCTAGTAAAAGTGTATGTCGCAATATTTATATGTTTCACCACGAAAGCTATTCACTTAGAGCTGGTGAGTGACTTAACAAGCAACAAGTTTTTACTAGCTCTGTATAGGTTCATTTCGCGACGGGGAAAACCAGCTGATATCTACTCCGACAATGGTACCTCTTTCGTTGGTGCGTACAACGACTTGTCTAAATTTTTAAAATTTTATTGTAATTCCTTGAGTGAGACCTTAGCTAATGATGGAATTAACTTTCATTTTATACCTGCCTATACTCCTCACTTTGGCGGACTCTGGGAAGCGGGTGTCAAGTCGACAAAATTTCATCTCAGGCGAGTGTTGGGAAATTGTAACCTAACCTTTGAAGAACTTAACACCACGCTAGTCCAAATTGAGGCGATTGTAAATTCACGTCCACTGACGCCGCTGTCTTCTGATCCAGCGGACCCCACACCACTGACTCCTGGTCACTTCCTTGTTGGCCGACCGCTGACTTCACTTCCACAGCGAGATTTACAGGACGTTGCTGTTAATACTCTAACACGGTTTCAACGAATTGAGCAGCTGCGTCAACACTTCTGGACTCGGTGGAGTAAGGAGTTTGTTTCCGAACTGCAACAAAGAACCAAATGGCGTTCCTGCAAGGATGAATTGAAGCTGGGTTCTTTGGTTGTGATCAAAGAGGAAAATCTTCCTCCACTTAAATGGAAATTGGGAAGAATTGTTGCCGTCCATCCAGGGTCAGATGGAATTGTACGAGTGGCTGATGTTCAAACATCCACGGGAATAATAAGAAGAGCGTTTAACCGGATCTGCCCACTGCCCATCGTTTCTCAGTCTGGTTGAAAGCGGAGCTGCTGCTTTCAACGTCCGGGGGCATGTTCAAGACAAAACGCCTGATCAATTAGCGTTAGCAGCATAGCGTTAGCCCACGTTAATTAGTTGTAATTAATTTTAAGTTTTTTATGTTAAGTCATTAGTCCTAGTTCGCCATTGAAGCATTACATATTTTATATCACCGCACCACGGCAGTTTTTCTAAAGAATCCTTATTAATCCCGAACATATCCCATAAATTAATTACTTTAACTATAAAGTGTCAAATATTTGTGAAAAGAAAAAGACGGTATTGAGCAAGACTCAAACCTCCGCGTCCCGGATAAACACTTAAGGTGCTCTGACCACTAAGCCATCTCGACCTCTATAAAATTGACAACCGTAGGGTTCGCTACATATGCGATAATGCGTTTGAACGATTTATCTGTATTTACTTTCACTATTTTTAATTGTTCGGTTATTTCAACATATTACGGGACTAGGTACTCATGACTGCTCGAAAGTCCGGCCCTTTGCGACGAAAGCTGTTTACCGACAGTCGGCAACCATTCAAACATCGATAGACTCAAGTGTGACGACCACGAGAGAAAAGCGTGTGTAGAGGGACCATAAATCGTTAATATTTCTCCGGCCTGGTGAAAGGATGGAAAACGCAAATTTATAGATGTCAACCGTCTTAATGGACAGTAACGACAGTTAAATATAGTTTTATAACGATGGAGATTTGAATGCTGTCATCGTAAAGTTAGGACTTCCTTATGACGATTATGATTAGATAAATAGATGAAGATATTTAAACAAATAGAGGTTATTTATAGTGCGCTAATACGTACTGATACAGTTACTGCTGAGCTGGAGTATTCATCGAGTTAGGATTCATTAATAATACTTACCTATCACAATACAGTATGTTCCAAAAATAATAATTTTGTTTATTTCCCCGACATTTGGCATCTCGCATCATTTTTATCTAGGAGGTTTTTTTTTTATGTAGAATGAAATTCTCAGTGTCTGGAATAGATCGTAAACTGATATGTGTGGACAATTCGAAGGAAAACGACAAACTATAAAATAAAAATCACTCGCAAAACATAGGAATGTCCGAAAAAGCACCAAGATGGTGTCTTTAGCCTGAAGGTACTTAACTGAAGTACCGCTAACCGTTCGGTAGGGACACTTTCACTGTCTGGCCGCACGCCGATCATCTGATAGCTGTCAGTTTTGACACAGATACAATGCGTAGGCAGTACTTACTGAGCGCAGTAATCGGAGCTACTTATCGGTCGTGCGCGGTAATCCCTTAATGAACGCACACAAATCTTGGGACGTTCAAGAGGAGCTGGTTTTGATTTAAATGTGTTATAGTTGATTTAAAAACTTTGCAATTTTCAGACGTATTGAACATAACATAGCATGATGCCTGTATTTCGTTTACTCCGAAGGAGAAGGCGTACACCCACATTCCACCAATGCTGTTATTAGGTCCCGTGGTGGTGAGTCTATTGCCATTTACCGGGCATAATTCCAAATTGCGTGCTGCTACTGAGAATTTCTTAACAAAAAAACCAATAATACTTTGCCCGACCTGGGAATCGAACCCAAGACCTCGTGCTTAGCAGTTGCGTTTGAGACCTCTAGACCAACGAGGCAGTCTGAGGATGAGATGAGATGGGTCAGATGTATATAAATAAATAAAATCATCGAGGTGTAGTATGGGGTTTTTATATAACTAATGTTCAAAAAGATGCTATATTGTAATAATTTGCGTCATATATTCAAATAAATACAAACTAGCTTCTTCTTAAGACGCTAAACATGTTTACATAATATAGGAAGATAAGGATATAGGTTCCACTACCACCAACTCATTTCATATAGCATAACTCGCCTCTGGCGTTGGACCTTAGTGCCGTTTGCATTCGAATTCGCAAATTTTCCAAGGGGTGGTCCCCTTTGGATTAGATAAGGGTGCACTTTATTGGTGACGACTTAGTGCTTATGGGGGAGATTTTCATTTATAGAGAGAGTGCATGATGTCATAAAATTTTCCATGAAATTGAAATTCCTTTAGGCGTTTTATTGAGAGGGCATTGGTAGCGTAAGTTATTGCGTAATTTAAAAGCAGAACCAAGTACTAACATTACAAGAAGTCACATAAAGTCATACACAATGATAAATTGATAGATTTAAAGATTTTCTGTAAACATAAGCCTGTCTGCATAAAGTATGTTAACCAGAGCCAGTTCGTGGGTTAAGCAGTTTACAAGCCATATGTTTCCTCTTTCTTTAGTTTAGAGACTTAAAACTTACAGGAACGATTCTTCTAGGTGTTAAACTGATGAACTTTAGCGGTCAATAAAAAAAAAAACACTTCATTGAGACGTTGATAACTCGTCTCAAGCTGGTAACGATTGTTTAGGTTAGGCAACGCTCAGTGCGAACTGTCTGATATTGGGTGACCGCCGCATACAAGTATTTCCATCTGAACGTCTCCATGCTTCGGAGGGCACATTTAATATCGGTTTGCTGTCAATACATAACTCAACACATTACACTTTAATGCAAGTAGAATGCCTATGGGCGGTTTGAGCAACCCTGACACTAGGTTGGCTTCTCTAAGAAATTTTGCATTCATGATGATTACCTACAATGAGGGACTCGTGGCTAAATAACAGACGCACAGGTCGATCGAGGTTAAGTTGAGCTTGTCGGAGTCAGTCTGTCTATGAGTGACATAAGTGTGTAATTTAAGACCAATTGTACCATAGTCTAGCAAATAAATTACTTGATTTGATTAATAATTTCATGTCGAGGCCCTCCATGCCTTATAGAGAGTAATGACAACCTTGATGACGGTCACCATCTGAAATAGAGCAAATCGCGTCGGTCGGCGACCGCTACACGGCACGGCCCATTGTGAATTATTAAGTGTCCCACTATCTCCGGGCTTGTACACTGTACATGTTGTACTGTGGCATAGATTACTCACTGCGTAGACGGTAACATATAGTATTATCGAAATGATTACATACATTACAGAATACGGAGGCACTTTCTTATGAGTTATCATTAGAAACGGTAGCGTCAAACCTTCCACGACGAAAAAGAGTTTTGTATTTAATTTGCTTCGCCACTTTATGAAGAAATTCTTTAATATCATGCTTTAGTTTTCTTTTTTAATCTTGCCCCACCCTAGGAATTTCTTCCTGTATGGTGGGTGCGTTTACATACATAATCTCACATGCAAATACACCCAGACCCGGAACAATTATCTGTAGATTGTACAAATGTAATTCCCAGTAGCAAATGGCTACATACGGGAATGGACATCGCAACACGCGGCGCAACACTAGTGCGCTAACCGTGCCATCACTATCGTTCCGAGATTTCAGTGCATTTTTTTCTTTGAATGAAAAGGTTTTTTGAATATACTTATTACAGGCCCGTATCTATGTTTTTTAGAGAAGGTAGAGTAGACTTTTATAGTAAAACAGGTTTTTTTTTAATGAGTGCTTGTGTTATCACGAAATTATATTCTACGTCACGAGTTGAGTTGAAAGTTCTCCTAAAGTTGAATATCTACTTTAAATATCAGTATCTAGTCCGTGTTTATGTTTCGCTTGCTAATGAACATTTACGACAACTGCAGTATTTAATTTCGTCGAAACAAGCCTAAGTAGTTTTAACGCTATTAAAGTTTAACAAAATGCCTCCATGGCAGGTAATGCATTTTCTGTAAATCGGGGTTTAAATAATTGTATTAAATTTAACTGAAATGATAAAATACCGTTATTTTGCCACAAATACCTGTGCGCCTCTGAGCATACTTGCGGTTGATTAAAACGTTGCAGCTTCCCACTGGAATTCTGACAATCTGAAAAATAACACTACTTGGTATATTGCTACAGGGTATTGTCGATACCTACGTTTAACATTATATAAAATAACATTCATAGAGTTAACTTTACTACTAATGTAAGATCAACTAACTTCTTGGAACCGTGGACCTAGCTTCGACTTTTCATAAGTAACTGCAATCTGGTCTAAGAAAAAAAAAGTTTGAGTACGTACGAGCAGATTTGATAATTTTACTAATTAAAAAAATCTTTATAAGTAATTACTAATTACTAATTAAAAACTATTAAATTATTATAAAACATAATACGTTAGTTAGTAATTGTAAATATTTTCTATCGAATACACGTATTTCGTAGTCAGTCAAGACTAGTGTTAATTTCAGCTGTTTTATTGTAATTGTGTGAATCATATAATTCGTAACACTATGCATCGATTACTATATTAATTACAGTATTATAACTACTACATACTATTTTGCAACAAAAACAGTGTAACCAATACTATTGTAAAAACCTATATGATGAAAAAGAGTAACCGTGGAGTTTCTTGCCCGTTCTTCTCCATAGGAATCTACACTTTGGAACGTGGCAACTAACTTCTGACAATTCAAAAGTGCCTGTAAATGGTTTATTTGAAAATAAATGATTTTGATTGGATTTGATTTACTATAAAATACCAGAGGACAAAGAAACGATGATGAACGAAAGATGTAGGTACATGTAAATAAAACAATATATGTGGTTTAGATCAAATTTTTTCTAACAAGCCATTCTACTTTACATTACATGTATTAAATGACCTAAAAATTGACACAATTAGGTACATCTCACAATAACACCGCCACCTATAATTTCACTTTCATCTCATTTCATCACAATGTTCACGACCTTATCAAGACTAATTGGCACTTTTCTCTTTTCAGAGATTACCTTCACAAAATTGCTAGGCGTCGTCACCATCGGATTGTGTCGGTTTGATGTGGACTTGTATGTAAGTGAAATTATATCGGATGCGAGGGTAGTGGGAGATTATTGGAAGATTCAAGATGGCGACCGCAGCCCCAGCAGCGTCGTGCATGAGCACTGACCATGGCTGCGTCATGTTCGACTGCCTCGTCCATCTTTGGGAGTGGTGAGTGGTAATTTTAATATATTTTTGTGATTTTGAAATCTTATCTGTAAAAACGACGGTAAAATAAGAAGTAATTTCTAATTTCTAGAAGATTTTCTAGTTGGGCGGAATAAAAGCTAACTACAATGCAATATAAAGTTTGGGTTTCGATTGAATCATTTCAATTAATTAATCGGTAAATATAATATGAATAGATAACTATTTTACCATTCAATCTGCGTAGTATTGTAAAATATCAATAATCGCACGGTCCTCGCGTGTAAATCATATTGAATGTTACGCTGAACAATTTTTTAAACAAAGGAGAAATTATCATAACACCGTTGTTACAAAACAGTTAATTAACTAAAGCCAAATAATGTAATTTATATACAATCGTAATAAAACATTAAAACCAAAATAAGACTGTGTAATTAGTAAAAGTGTCGTGTAAGAGACTTTGCACGCAGTGTTTTCTAATTTCTCCAAAAATAAGTACTTATTTGTCTGTGGTTATACAAAATATTGTCATGTAAAGGAAATGTTGTATCATTCAGTAATATTGATCGAATCACCTAATCGACATTTAATAGTTGTTTTATGTGATTGGAAGATTTTAAGGCACGAAGTTTCCGACTGTGCCGCAGTAATTTGAGGCGTCACAAACCATAATTTCACGTGTTTATCACTGTCTAGTGTATAGTCCCAGTATATAAAACTATAACTATTTATTTTCTACTAAAATGGATATGAAATGACTTTTCCCAGTTTATACCTACGTAGCGGTTGTATAATTACCGCCGCATCCGGTCGGGTAATGGTAGCGATAGCTGCTAAACTCGATGATTACTGCTTATAAATGCTGTGGTTTTATGGAAATACAAATAAAAGTTTCCTATTTAATATCTCCATTACGTGGTACATCACCGTCCATGATGTGTCGAAAGCACATAAAGAAAGTTAAAGGTCTCCAATATTTTAATATTTCATAAGGTTTTCCGTTATTTTCTCTCCACATATTTCACGTGTCGGATATTTTTATTTATTTACATCGGCAGGTACTGTATCTCAACGAAGATGTACATAGGTTGCTAAAATAAGTGCTTAATGGACTGCACACTATATCATTTGAATATTTCTCACTTCGATTCAGTTTCCCAAGCTTAAAATACTCAGACGTAAATATCGATCGTGGTCTCAGTGAGTTATTTTCCTACCGAAGGTAAAACAAAGTGACCGCCGTTGTCTCTTTGCCGCGTGAAATATTAAAGTAGTACCATATAATGCAGTGGTTTCGTTTTGTGTGGCTGTGAGCTAGCAGTCCATGACAGCTGTCTACGCTCTTGTTTACCCACTACTTGCGCCACGGAAACTGTCGGCTGTCGCGCCTACTCTATGGCCACAAAGCCTCAGCCCTCAGAACTACGCAGTAGATATAACTTCACATGACACAATAAGTTAGCTTCGTTTGTTGTTAGGTAAATAGGTACTTCTTCGTTTCCCTAATTAATTAATGCCTGTTTGTTGGGAAAGCTTGTATTGTAATTCAAGTTTATGATGTGAAATCATATTCTGTCGTTTTAAAAAACATTTAATATATGGAAAAGTCATATTATTTAACACCTATGTATTCGAAACAAAACATTTGATGTGTCTAAGCTTTTCCAGTTGAATGATTAAATCCTACATAAAAGATAAACTGAAAATTTCGATGTTAGTTTATGATTTCGGATGTTTTTTTTAATCTCAAGAATATGTTGAGTTCCTGCTAGAAAAAGGAAATTACGCAGATGAAATTGCGGGGTGTAACTAGTCTAACATAAAAAAATATTTAGGTAGAACTAACGTAAAACAGTAGTTAAGTCAGAAAGCTTTTCTTTATTTTAGTGAAACGTTCGTGCGATTCCATTTTTGAAGGTTTCCTAAAATAAAACGTCCGTTTCCGGTGTAATATTTCAACGTTTCCATTGTGTGCTATTCTATTCCATGGTGTCGCTTCGTCATCCGTCTAACTTTAGTGTGTGTCTGTGTGCAGTTACCGGTAATGAAAAGTCTAGACGTATTGTTCGGAAATAGCAGACTTTGCAGGCAATGTGTACATGTGTGCTACGTCCCGCCAGGCCTTCGCTTGTGTTCGCTATATTCAAAGAAATACAAGATCAGTTTTATTGATATACTTAATTTTAAATTCAAAAAATCAATGCGTCGATATTTTGATTTTATGTACTTCTTAACTGTAGGCTTGTAGGGATATAACCAAGATATAACATTTCATGTATTTTGCACATTATTACGTAATGCAACACGCAGTATTAACATTTCGGAGGTGGATCGGATTGAGTTTATTTTGATAATGATTGCATCTGTCAGTCTTCATTCACTGACATCAGGTCAGTTCGTACAAAATGCATTTTATTCCGAGTACTTATTTATTATTATTAAATACGTACATACTTGATTAATTCCAAGTTAACTCATAAAATAACAAGTTATTAAATATGTGCTTATCGTTACACATAACGCGAACCCATTTAGTCCGATTCGTTCATTTCCACCGTTAATTGTGCAAAACAGGTCTATTTCTGCGTTCAAAGCGTTTCTTTTAATACTTTGGTTTTTCTGCAGCAATCTACGTCGTTTATCTAATCTTAGATCAAAGACGTTGTTTTTAGCAGGGAAAGTAAATTTTAGTTTCTTATAGACACGGCGGGCGGCCTCAAAACTCAGGCCGTTTGGTACCAGTAACAATTTCCTTCCAAAATGTACTACGGCGAAATTGAAATTTCATGTTCAATTTGAATTCTCATCTATTTGAAATGCTATCCGGCCATTTGTAATATTATGCTACGCTGCAGTATGATCTAAATTTTCACGCACGTTTTACCGTACTTGTAGTTCTTCTTACTAGAAGAAAATTCCTTGGGGGATAAGTTAGATAAACAGCAGGAGTTGGTAACGGTATCAGATATGTGCAATGTTTCTCCTTTGCTTTTACGTCCATAATCTTATCCCCCAAGTACACGTCTTGAGTTATCCCATCCCAAAAGGGCAAATGTGATTTTTAAGTCTTTGTTACTTTGATATCAGAGGCCTTTTATTTCGACGTTTCAAAGGAAAATGTATTTCCATTTTTAAACCAAGTGTTCTGGCACGCGCACCATTAATATGTCATAATCATTGTAGGGTGTTGATTTGTATTATGTACTAGTTGACACAAAAACGTACTGCGGATATTCTTACGATCAATACCAGAGTTTTATATACAAACAAGAAATTATTAGGAAGGTTATTTTTTGGGCTGGTCTGTATTTTAAAAACATATAGCTAGATATTTAGAACGCGAGGCTGGCCATAAACTGCAGCATAAAAACGTTTAATAAGGCGATTTGATCACGGCAAGCAAGCTAGACCCTTCATTACTCACATATCTTGTCCTTTAGAAATAAATGTTCACCGAATAAGGCTCATTATGCGATAAAAAACCCAAGTAAATGCGTACAGAAAGGACGGCTAAGAATTCCGGTTTTAAGGTCAAAGGCTGTTGAAGGAGGCAAATGAATTGAGTGTTCCTCTGCAACCTCCATCGAAGAAGCCTTTTGTGTAACGAACGCTTTTAATCAAATTCGTTTTACTTTGCTTATTTTAGTCAAATTAATGTTATGAGAATGTATAAGAGCTCCTACAGCTTAAATGATAAGGATGATACGTATAGTGAACCGGGTAGGTAACTATCTGACATTTTAATTAATATCGAAACCGAAGTCTAACTGAAGCGCAAGAAAATGGATCTGATTAGTTATAAATGATGTGATATCCTTGAGTGCGGTGGATATTGTTTTAGGAATAAATGTCAATGTAAATCTGTTTGGGTGTGATATTTTTATGTTCTTCAAATAAATGTGGGTTGTAGACATGGTCACCGTGTCAAATCAAAAGCCACGTCTATAATTTGATATCATTAATATTAAACTTGGACACATCAATGACGAATCTGGTGGCACGCCATAACCCACAAAAGCTGGTTCTGATGCATATATAATCGATATGTTGGCATGAGTCTCACCGTGAACAATCCAAGTAGGGTCATTACTATTCATCGCGAAAAGGGGTCAGCCGTTGGTTCGTTTTCCATTGACTCATGACTCTTATACCACAATGATCACGAAGTGAAGACATTTGGTGAAAATTGGCACTTTGCCGCTGCAGGTACACTCACCCTTCATTTGGCACATATCCGTTCTCAATATGGGGCCACAGTAAATTTACTATAGTCATGAGTGGGAGGTAGCCGAGTGGTCTTCTTGGTCGGTCGTGAGCCACAGGTTGTGCATCCAAATCTGGCAGGTACCAACGTGACTTTTTCAATGTCATATTTCTTAGTTATTCTAAGGCATCAAAGACTATGGGGAATATATAGGGATATGGGGAAGGAAACCAAAAAGGACTTCATGGTCTGAAATTGTCAACCCGCAGTAAGCTAGCGTGGTGATCAATGCTCGTGCTTTCTCTTTGTGAGAAGAGGCCCTTGACCTGCAGTAGCACAGTTATGGGCTGGTTATGTTATCTTATGACAAAAGGGAAAAGATCGAAGTATGTTGAACCATGCAAGCCATTGCCTGTTTCTAGACAATATGTGCGCTCCATGAAAATTCAGGACATCATCATCATCCGCAGATCGACTTCACTCACTGCTGAGTATAGGCTTCTTCTAGCTTGGTCCATTCTCCTCGATCGTGAACCAGCCTCATTCAGTTACCTGCTCTCGATTAAATATGACCAAACCATAATTTTGGCCCGAATCACGTTCTTTCATTCATTCCATCATCTATAAAATATTATTAGAGTGATTTAGATTTTCTCCCTTTCTATTTTATTGTTTCTTAATTTAAGGTTTAAAAGGAATGGTATGCACGTCCCAAAAATTACTACGATAAAATTATTTACGTCAAGGTAATTTATTTTTTGTCTTATAAATAGGTGTAGCAATTGGAAAGTGATTCACTTTCTTTATTCTTAATTTGTTTATTTTGTGTTTATATATCAAAGTACCTATTACTCGTTTTTCTTGGTTTATAAAACATTTTCATGTAAATAGTACAGTTATACTTTTTGTCAGTATTACTTTTTGATGTAATTTTGACAAAAAAACCGGATTATTTATACAGGAAACTGTCTTGGTCACGGGAATATAACAAAAAAAATACTAGGGCATCTGCTTACCGCTTGACAATCCCAAGACACAAAACTGCTGCGTTTCGTGGGAGTTTCAAATTCGCTGCCACTCGTTGCTGGAATGACCTGCCGCCTCCTTTTCGAGCCATAAAGACTCTAAATACCTTTCGTATTAAGTATAAACATCACTTGATGCATTATCAAAAGGAAAGCGCATAAACGTATTTTGGGTCTTCTTGTTATCGACAAACATCGAGTATGACAGCGTTGTTTCCTTACATCATAAGTATTAGCCAGCATGATGCAGCATTTCGTTGCAAATAGTTATATTCAGTAGATAGACACACAAAACCAATTTAACACAAAACACTGAAACAAATCTATTTTACACAACACTGACAAACAAAAAAAAAAAAAAAAACACAATATTATATTGACGAAAACCAACTCATTACATTTAATATTTTACTATTTAAACAATTCAATTTTTGTTTACACTTTAACATACAAATAAAATCAGTAAGTCAGACTCGGTGCGCACGGCCATAGTGTAGCGTCCCTTCGCTTCTCATTTCTGTAGGTTGTCAACCTGATAACTGTCATAGACAAGTGAAGTGGAGGCGCATAGAGGTTGGCGTATTACGGGTTTAAAAAAAAGAAATAAACGAGAGCTAAAAACGCGATTCTCTTCAATATTTATTTATATATATAATAAATAATTATAATATTTATTTAATATTTTGTATAACTATGTATGTATATAACATTGAATGCTAGTAGTTTTATTCATTTATCATATTTCTGTTAACACCCGTTCATATCAAATAAATAGTAGGTAAACTAATTAAGCTAAAGATGTGAAAGGTAGGTATGTTCGTTGGCTGTCCGTGGCATCACGTGAGGTCCTATCGGAACATCAGCGCTGCGGTATTTTTTAATTTAATGTCGTAGCATTATGCTGAGATAGGAGCCTTTTTTGGCCTGGCACAGGTTATTTCTTTTTAAGTACACGTATGTTGTTTCATGTTCGATTTCTATGGGTTTATTTTAAAATTTGTTTATAGTCTACTTTCTCTTTTGTAATTTCCTGTGCTAGTACAAAATAAAAACTTTTTCTTTCTTTCTTTCTTTCTTTCTTATATAGCTTTTCCCAAGATAATGACAGTGATGGATGAGAAAATTAGATAGTATTCCCAGAGTAGACAAGTTTTTCAATCAATCAACGTTACCTACATGTAGGTACTCATTACCGGGCAGCTAATTAATGTTAAAGCGATAATAATAATTTGGTAGAAGTGAAAACTGGAGGGCTAGTACAAGAAACAATGAAAGCTTACTTACGGCTGCTAGCTATCGATCTACTTACTCACTAAATAACACACTTTTTGCTACTTATAGCTTGATGTTTCCATTTGATTTTTATAAAAGTATAGGAGCAGGAAATACAAGCTAATTCATAGAAATTCATGTCAGAAATTGGATCAAAATAATTAGGTATCGAATTATTTTTACTTACCTTGATAATACACAAGCATTTTCTATCTGATGAGCTTTTAATATTTTAAATTGCAATGAAAAATGCTAATATATTTTACTATCGAATAGGAAGAAAGTGCTGATTGTATATCTGCCTTGCCTTTTCCCAATTACATTGGGGTCGGCTTCCAATCAAACCGGATGCAGCTTAATACCAGTATTTTACATGGAGCGATTGCCTTTCTGACCTCCACAACCCAGTAACACGATATCTCGTGGTATGACTGGTTGTCAGACTTTCAGGCCTCTGACTACCCGTAACGGCTGTCATAGATCTTAATTTGACAATCGGGACCGACGGCTTTACGTGCTCTCCGAGGCACGGAGGGGTCTCGGTATGAAATGATGGTCACCCATCCACAGACCGACCGCGACAAGCGCAGCTTAACCTCGATCGATTGATCTGTGCGGCTGTTCTTAGCCACGAGCCCTTTCTCAAGAAAATGCTGATTGTATTCTTAATAAATCTCGTTTGAGCTATTAGGGAAACTAAAGTAGTTATGACTTGAAGACCATGTAACTATAAAAAGCTTACAGCCTATTTTTATTTTTTTTCACCATTTTTTTTTGTCCTTGCAAGATGTTTCTAGTCGTTAGCAATTAGTGCGTTTAGAAATATAGGATGGTAATTTAAAAATAACGTTATACAATGGACATTCGTAGCAGGTGTATCGAAAGTGTGTCGATATCGAATAGATTTTCACTTGTTTTGGGAAACAAAGCCACGTCTGTGGGCCGCTCATGCGCCGCACAGCTAATTGGTAAAAGTGAAGCTTTTCTTTGTCCACTAGTAAGAAAGATAAATAGAAGAGTAACCGCGTTCTTGTATTTTGAATCATGCTAGCAAGTACTAACTGACGCAGTCCTACGGTTTGCACAACGAATTGGTGTATTGAAGTACCTACCCGTAACGTGATTATTGAATTAACGGATTTAGCGCCTATTTTCTGTAAGGTTGGAATGTACTTTGGTTAGAAAGTGCCCAAACACTATTTTAGTAAAGAGGCCGTACTCAAATTTGCAGTGAAACTAAGAATTGATAAAAAACCTACAATCGGTTCGGTACTGTCAATAGCTGAAGGTATCAAACTCTGTTGTTTCACTCGTGTGTGCCTCGTCGTGACCGTTAACGAACCCAGTATTCAAATTTAATTTATTAACATTTTCTTTTCGAACTGTAACCCTTTACAACTTTTATGTACGAGTATAGAGCCTCCGACACAAATCTCCGTCTTTTTCACTCTACAGGAATTCAAATTACCTTATTGGCACGCAGTCGGACACAGGTAAAACCGGTATTATACGGTAAAAATGGAGACCCTCGACTTTGCGAGTTATTTAATTTGTTTGGAAGACAGTTTTCATTAGTTGCTTTATAGATGTGCTAGTGATGACGTCTGTGGGTGTCTCTGTCTAGCACGCACGAGGTCTATAGCGTTGTTTCATGGTCCTCCTCCCACTCAGCGTGGTGGTTGCGCGATGCTAGTACGTTACTACTCCAACAGTCGACGGCGGACGGCCGCGAGCGTTCTCCAATACAATCACTAATCGAAAATAAATTATATTAAATGCGGTAACACAAAACAATCAAAGTGATAATTATAAATGAAAAGCCGTCGTCCAATGTAAATAAGTTATAACTGAAGTAACAAAATACAAGTGAACTGCAGTAGATCGGAGTAATAATTAGAATAAAAGTTTTTGTGTTTAGTGTAAAGTGTCCGCAGTGTTTCTATAACTTATGTGTTATTTAAAAGATTGCAGTAAATGAAGCAATATATCCTTCCAGGCAGAAGAGTGTTTGATGCCGCCAGCGAATAAGGTACGGCAAACCGGATATTGTACTAGTTACTAGACAGTCGCCCGACTAGTTTAGTATAATAATTATACTCGGTATATATAACGAGGCTTTAGAAAAGGATTTTAAACTTTTTTATCTTTGTTAGATTGGATAATTTTCTCTGAGGCGTTTCGAATGCATCTCAAGTTCAGTCACGCAACGGTTAAATATTTGTAGATGAGATAAACATTGGTGGTTGAGTGCTCGCCACCCTAGTGTTTGCCGCACCAGGTGTGGTGTCAACAGGTGGGCTCGGTTTACTTACGTTTGCTTTTTTAATTACACCTCTTATTTCAACAGTCTGAAAGATACATCACAGACAGCAAGATTTGGCTGTATTTCTATGAATGTGTTATCTGTTGGTTTCTTTATTTAACTTCCAGCTTCCAAGCACTTGAATCTAAATTAGTGCAACTGATAAGTTTTAAGAATGACCTACTTTTGATTAATCTGAACATTAAAGGTTATCTCTAATTTTGTTTAGAAAAGTACATTGTTATGTATTACAAACTTAAACCGAATTTGATCATGAACGAAGCAGAAAAAGATATCGAATGGGAAAGATAATCCAAAGCAGATTAAATTGACATAAAGTCACACCCGAATCACTAAATATGATATAATATCTATATAGATGAGCATTCACAAGCACATGGCTACAGGATCAATCAGTTTTTGTTATAACACTAACGAATTTCATGGTTCACACTTTTTGCAGTGGCGTATACACGCGAGGCTTCATTACCCGTATTCAAAAGAGATTCTTTATTCCGTTTATGACTCATTGTGCATGACAATTCAGTCGCTGTCATGTAGGTAAAACAAATTGCTAATATTTTGGGCACATCAAATCATCATTAAATATAGTGAGGTCTGGGCGCGATGTGTCATCGACTGTAGTTTATATATCCACTTTTAATATTCAACCCCGAGACCTTTCTTACGATGATTTGTCTTTGAAGCAGGTAGTTGAACGGACCTTTTGCAAGGATTTTTTGTCTTCAGACCTTTGTTCGTTAGTGGGTATTGAATGGTGGACATTCAATGTCGTAAGATTTGTTTGAGAAGCACTCGTTACTACGAAACGTGTTTTTTGTGAAGACGTTATGGCTATTGCTGGGAAATAGTAAGACAATGCCGTTGATGGATTTGAATTATTCATGGGATTGTATACTATTCGCTATTCCTTATCGGATTCATAGTTTTGAAAGTGAACATTATTAAATTTCATCGTTTAGAATTTTTTGTGTGCTTGACATTATATGGAAGCTCATGGAAAAGGTTTTTATGAAACGTATTTGAGTAACATATCTTAACGTATTAAAAAATGTTTGACTGCAAATAAAGACTAAACGTTGAAAACTTAACTTTAACCATAATGTGTTATTATTATAGTTAATGTTAACAAAAGGCGCCAAAACAATAACTTATAGGGGAAAGGCCTGACGCTGACCTAAGATCACAAAAGAGAAATCTGACTTTTTTCCATAGTTATAAATGTTAAAGATACTAGCATTAATGACTGAGATTAAAAAGTATTATAGAAAATATTTTTTTTACTTCAAAATCACAATCGATAACTCCAAAAAAGCGTTCATTCAATTCCTGTGTCCGAAAAAACAATCCACAATCTGCGGAGGTTTTGATTAAAGTTCTTCCTTTGACGAAAGGTTTGATAAAGAATTTATCAAAGACAGGAATTACTAGGTAGTTCCGTAGGTCACAGCTGTGGTAAGGTATGGGTTGTAGTGGCGTCCCCTCCACTCCGCGCGCTACCCCGCAGGGTGAGTGCCCGCGCGCGCCCGCACACCGTCATCCACAGCGATCAACGCTCAACAAAAAACTTTCTTTCCTTTTCCAGTTTTGTTGCATTTGTTCCAATGTTCATTTGGATATCTTCAAGGTACCACTTTAGTTAATGATTTGAATTTGTTTTTGATACAAATTGATTTGCCCTTGCCTGTTTGGAATCTCTTCGTTTTTGTCAGTGCATCTTTTGGGTGCGTTTTGTGTTAAGGCAGGCTTTCCTTGAAGTAAATCACGAAATGAATAATCTATACATATTTCGGAATAATTTAAGGCCTGTTTAGGATAACACTTTAAAATACTTGGACATTTTTGCATACATTTATAAACTGGTATTTATAAACGGTAACCTAAACTGAGTCGCTGTCGTTCTCACAGCGGATATTGAAAAAAGGTTGCAACGGTTGCTTGGGTGGGGACATAGCAACTTCCTTTTATTGCGAATAGTTTTTAATAAACCTCATGGATTTTATTTGCAATATTCCGTTCTACATTATTGACTGTGAGGTCGTCGAGAGCAATCAGTTCTTCGACATTTAACCGAGCGATGGCACATTGCGCAGATTATTGCGAAGCACTTCGAAGCGTGAAAGGACTGTTGGAATGCTGCGGACGTCTCTGTTCTATTGAACCTTTATATCTTTTAAATGAAATCTCTGCTATTCGAATTATGTCTGCGAATTTATATTGAACTTTGATAATATATTGAAGTAGTCGGTGCCTTTATCTTATTTGAAATACTGCCACCCTTCTCTAGCGTTTCAATTACAAATTCGTTTTCAGGTGGTTATTAAGGTAAATATTTAGAAAGTTAGGCTTAGGTCAGATAAAATATGATAAATGATCAACTTTAACGTAAAATAATATGGGAAAAGTAATACTCGCATATCAAATGTTTCCGTATTAGCTTTGGTACGGATTTTTTATATCGATTTCTTCGCAAAAGCTAAAATATGTTTGAGGTCAACCAGTGTCAGAGATTGCCTTTTTCTCAGACTTGAGCCGTAGAAGTTAAGCTTCCTGCTACGTTGGACTAAACATATTTCTTAGAAAGAAATTTGATCCCGACCCTTTTTAAGCGACTCGCGTCGCAAGGCAATAAACAGATAAAAGATTCTACACATACATATGTATGTATTCTGCTTAGTACCCATAATATACAAAATAGTTTTACGGCACTGTTATACTCGCAGTACGGGTTTATATCAACATTAAACATCGTCTACGGTCACTATTACAATCGTTTTATATATTCTCAGAAACGCTGGTAATGGTTTGCAAATCGAATGCTCCTTAAATAATACTCTTATCTAGGGGCATAAAAGCAATTTATAGGAATTTTAACTTCGATAAAACTTAAAAGGTTTCGTTTATTAAATTATTAAATTTATAAAGGGGGCGGGCGCAGGTATCTGCGGCAGCGGCGGCTTTGTTTTTAAAACTGCTTAGATATTTTTCAATTTCTAATGAAACCACTCTCAGCTGTACCTATTATTACCTGTTGTTGTTTACAGCTAATTAAATTAGAGAAACTTAAAGGCTGTTAAAGCAACATTAATATATTTCAGTTATAACATACCGTTGATACTGCCTCGTTGGTCTAGTGGTCCCAAGCGCGACTGCTGAGCATGAGGTCTCTGGTTCGATTCCCGGGTTGGTAAGTTTTTCTGTAAGAAAATTCTTAGTAGCAGCCCGGAGTTTGGAATTGTGCTCGGTAGATGGCAATAGGCTCACCGCCTATAACGTGACACTTAATAACATTTAGCATTGGTGAAATGTGGGTGTACGACTGTGTACACCTCTGCCTATCCCTTGGGAGAATACAGATGTGATGCTATGTTATGTTATATTATGTTGATTAAAGATTTATGTAGTTAAGCATTGAATATGTTTATAAGTTCTTAGTGGGAGGAAATCCCGCCCAGGTATTCAGCATCTATTCTAGCTTTATACATAAAGTGAGAGGAATCCTGTGCATGATTGCCGCGTGGTATGCAGTTAGATGACCGGTCGATAGGTGCTGCAGGCTACGGCGCGGTTACGTAACACCTGCGGCGGGAGGGCTCTGAGCCGTTTATCTTGAGAATACAGTTACCAAGTTTGCCATACACCCACTACGCAAGGCTGTTTACATTATAAACTAGGTCCCTTACATTAAACCTGCTAAAGCACACACACGTGTGACGGATGTTGCGTGATAAGGATTTCCTTAGAACAGTGTATTTTGAATCAATTATATAAAAATTAGAATACATACAGTACTAGGTATATAGGATGAAAGTCATGACTTTATAAAAACCAGCCACCCAGAGGGTTTTTCGTTGAGGTAATCGAATATCATCATTATACAAATCCACTGGAAAATGGCTATAGATTATTAACCTAAACCTTCCCCTTGAAACGTTTTGTTTTGTTCAATAGTGAAAAAAAAAATGTCTTCAGTAGTAACGGAGAAAACATTGCACAGATTCAGATCTCGGGCACATTTTCTGTTTTATTCAATTTCAATTATTTATATTAATATATGTATGGTAACGTTGGTAGTAAATCCCAGAATGGTTCTGACGTGACACACAGTAACAATGACTTAGTTTTTGTGACAATAGCTATTAAGGTTTTATTCCTGCGGCTACTGTGAATTACTAGTTGTTTTAAGAATACGAATGCTTCTTTAAAATCTGCACCAAAACGTGACATTCTTGAACAGTTCCCAGCCCATATTATTCTTTTGTTTATAATTAAGCCAGTATGACAAAAACTAAAATGAAAAGTAGATAGGAGAAACCATTCATCTATACATTAAGAGAAAAGTGCTTTTAACATTCTCATAAGAATTTAAACCTTTTAATCCAGTAGCATTAGAATGGTTCAGTTGCGATCAGTAGGAGCTTAGCGCAATATCAATTGGGTGGCTTTCCATCAAGGAGGAACCCGAGCAGTGAGCTATAAAAAAAAACAATTGGATATGTTTTATTTCCCGAGCTCCGTTAGTACAGCTTTGGTAAATAAGATCTTAGCAAAGTGAAGTCTTTGTGTATACTATAGTGTGATTAGATATGTGTGCAAGCCATGTACTAAATACACCACCTAGCATACCGCTTCTTCCAAAGCTTTAGTGAAAGACGTTTCATAGCTCTGGCTCCGCTACACTGCTCAGACTCCGCGCATATATTTTGTGGAAAGCGTTAGAACGTTTTACAGCATGCTGCGTCTCCTCTCATTGCTCAACTATCGCGCACATTTTTGGTGGAACGCTACCGTAATGTTGAACACTTCTGCCATTTCTAGCTAATCTTTGCTCAACAAACGCCAGTGTAACCGCAAAACGTCTTTGAGTATTAAACACTTAAAGGTTATTGTGTTAAAGATTGGTTGTTAAGCATTATAGACATGAGTACATTAAATCCTGCCCCGTAATCGTTCGTTTAGCTAAACCCACTTAAGAATCTAGCGGTGTAGTGTTTCGTGGAAGTCGGGCCTAAGGGTCGCGTTACTTATAATAATTACCACGTTACGTTACCTTACACTTATGTTAGAGATGTTTTGTTATGATTACGAGACGAAATTACGACGACACTTAACTAGGTGTAGCACATAAAAGTTATGAGTTATTAAGATTAATTTGCATAGTAATTGGTGCGAGTACTGTTGTTCGCGCGAAACTTCCAATGAATTATTATAATTTTATGTTTGTTTTTATGTAGTTATGTATTACTTCAGGCTCAATTTACAATGCATATTTCAATTTATCTTAAAATTAAATTTCATAGTTCCTAAACGTCATACTCTTATCAACTTTAATTATCATTTCGCAAATAAATTAAACATTAACTAGTAAGAAGGCTTTGTTTTGATAATGAATCACTTATATAGGTATTTAAAAAATTAAAATACCATACCAAAGTAAAGATAGAACACGTAAACGAAAAATAAACAATTCAGTCAAGGATTTTTTCTAATCAGAGCCACAGATGCAAAAAGGACTAAAAGGCTCTAGCGTTTTCCATAGAGCTTGGAAATGTAGATAAAGCACATACGACTATCTGCCATTACTAGAAGTAAGTAGTGTGTGTGACAATGACTTTCATCTCTCACGATTCTGTGTCACTCCGGTTGGTTGACGTGACGATGTTATCTGTGGGAGCACGTAGACTACCCGACAATAAAATTTAATTCAAATATTTAAACTCGGTTTCACTATTGTGATATCTATGGAGATAATAATTGTTGTTAGACTTAATGAGAAATTTTGTTTTTGTTTAGGCTGTTTTGTATCGTAGTTTTTAAACTTATTTCAAATAAATTATTTTTTATGTAGATTTTACTCGCATACATGATTTTTAACTGGGTGTAATATGTGAAATATTTGCAGTAAAGCAATGTTTTATGAACACTTAATTGCAACCTGTAACCACATAACAACCCAGTAACACAATTGAATCAGTAATTTTAGGTCAGTAAAAGTTAATACATTTCAGCTTAATTTATACCGGTCCTACACAGGTTTATCAAATATTACAAAACTCCTGATTACGTAAGGCTTGCTACATAATTACCTGCTTACAAGAAATGTAATGAAGTCAGTCGGTCTCGCAGCGAGACTAATAACTTTCTTCTCTCACGACTTTTGTCTCAATTTGCAGCATGCGTGTTGCTTAAATTAAGTATGCATGCCTTCACGTAAAATAAGAATTGAATATGCGTTGTATGTATTCTTTAGTACAAAACTAATTGGCCATATACTAAATGTCAAGTATAGTGCTGTAACTGAACCTTCGCCTTGAAGTGGCATGAGATAAGTAAGTTAAGGATACTTAAAATTTTACGACGTGTCAGTAATTGGCTGTTAGACTACACTTTCAAACAAACTTCTAGACAAATATATATATATATAGACGTTAATCGGACCCTAAGTACTATAAACATACCACCGTGCCAAATACTTTAGGACTTATTCGAATATTCACGTTAAGTAAAGCTTTATTTTAATTGTCAAATATTATAATGGTTGTAATTGCATAAATATTCACCGAAAAAATTAATGTCCTATAACATAACGTTTTTCTATACCTACATATTCACACTTTGGTAATTTTAGGTGAACTTTCCCAGTAAGTAATAAAGACGTGAAACTCGATCTAACAGGTGGCGCGTACTCGTCATAAAATACGCAATTCCGTCTGTAACGTCCCTAGTGCGATATTAAGTAGAGTGATAGTAAGTAGCATTTCCTCGTTATAATAAAAATGCAGTTAACATAATCTCGTCGGCACGCGAAGGTTGCTACGTTCTTAGCATGTATAGTCAGCATCAGAAATTAGTGATGGTCGTACAAAGTTGTGAGGAATTATTGTGTTCTATTACGTACAAGATTGAATTATTGTGTTGTTAATCCTAGTAATAATATTTAAATGCGAAAGTTTGTGAGGATGGATGGATGTTTGTTACTCTTTCATGCGATAACTATTGAACCGATTTGTATGAAATTTGAAATAAAGTAAGAAAATATTTATTTCAGTCTCGTGGCCGAACTTATTACTAATACAATAGCAGGAAAAGAAAAACAGTAAATAAACATTAAAAATACAAGACTTACTAAATTGCACCTGCACGAGACCAAAAAAGGCCTTTAGTTCAGCATAAAGTGGCAACATCGAGATTTTGCCGCGCTGATTTGACACGCCGTTAGTATGGATTAACACACACACACTTTACTTTTTATCCCGACTGGACCCAATTCTGTAATTCACACAGACGAACTCGCGGGCAGAAGCTTGGGTGTTTATAACTGCCGCATTGATCTGGTGGGCGCAAGCGCGGTAGCTGAGCCTCACGAGACCTCAAGTCTTCGGTTCATTTCCAGGGTTTGGCAAAATTTTATTTGGCTTTTTCTGTTAGGCAATGATCGGTTTACATTCTGCTCTCGAACGTATTATTTTTGCGCAAAAATAATAATTTTATAAACATTGTAGCTTGAGAGCTCGAGGACATCAGAAGGAAAGGTGACACAGAGTACTTTATAATATAGGAAATAGAGACCTCTCTCTCGTTCAATTTAGGAAACAGGGCACACAGACGCCATCTATAGTTTTACGAATGCACTACTGCCACGGCGCGGGACACCGCGAGGGCACACGGTACGAGGTACCGATGACGGCCGCGCTGACAACCGCGGAGCCTGAAGGGTGCATGGGGGCGGGAAGTGACGCGGCGGCTGCCGCTTTTTCCCCGTTTTGGCGCGCAATACTTCTCTACAACGATTTTCCGCGGCGGTCACGTAGTACGATCGGGTTTGATCTATCTTGGTTTTTTATTATACTCTTTATTTATACATACCACTCTTTTGCTATTGCTGTAAACGATTGGACCCCGACAAGCATATACATTTGTTTAAATAGATACGGGTGCATTGGTATGGTAGATATAAAAATACGTGATTCAACCGATTCCAATATATTCTTCGGTTCATTTTGTTATTGCTCATACATCTTATGAATAATTTGGAAGAATATAATGAAATAAAATTAATGGTTTTCAAAGATTTATTTTTAATCACTTAATACATATTTTTATTGCCTTTAATTTATTGCTGTCCTTATCATCGTCACATCCTTCTTGCCGCATAATATATTATTTAAATTTTTGCAATAATGGTGAATAAAAAATAGGGATGACAAATTAATCTTAAATCTATCAAGTTTTCTATATGGATTTGGCAATGCAGGAAGTTGAAACTAATGTGTACAAATATTAATACTTTTATTTATAAATTGTTTAAAATTATTTAATGTTATATTTGTTTTTAATAATTATGTCATCTTATATGTCTTGTAATTCGGATATGCATTTTATTAATGAGTAACTGGGACTGCGACTGGGACTCCCGATATTTAATAAATTCAAGTTCACTTTTACAAATAAGTCTTCCTTACTTATCTGAGATATCTGTTGCAAAATAGCATTAAGCGCCATCTATAGTTTTACGAAGGTAAAAATATTATTATAACCCTACCAAATTGCAAAAGAATGATTGCTACGACAATGAATTTTTAAATGAGCTACTTTATTTTGTCGATTTATAATTGTCCAGTTTCCTACTCATTTGTTCGAAGATTGTACACCCTGAAAGGTGAGCCGGACATGAGTAGATGTCTACTGGTTTATTTTTCAACTGTCGAAATCTTTATTGTAAGAGGCGTTAACGCTGGCAAACTCCAATACTTCTAAAGTACCTTGTATTAAGTTATTACCAGTCGCTGCCTCAACGTGCTCCGAATACGTATTAGTGTTCTTATCTATGTTTATTGTTTACGTCAGATGAAGCCTTTGTTTTTACCAACTCAGTTGTGGCATTCATTCATATACTACCACGTATACATTTTATTTTACCTGTGGAGATTAGCTATTCGCCTATTATTAGTATGTATACAAATAGCCGGTGCTAAATTAGTAGGTACGGTACATGCAGTCACGTTTTCGTAATTTATGAAGATCGTGTTTGATATTGAAGCCTATAGTCGTATATTTTAGATATCTGCTGAAAATATTTTATGACTTTACGAATAATTCTGTACTTAGTTATAACATTAGGTAGGTATAACATTACTGAACACCAGCGTACCTATTGTCTATGTCGGTTACCATCTAATCGATGGTCACTTTGTAGTAATGTACTACGCCCTAGGTTTCTTAATTACTATTTTTGCTCATAATATATTAAGCTGTCACATACGACGTAATGTACTACAAGGTTTGCATCAATTCGATGGTAGCCGAGATAATAGGTATAGAGGCAATAGGTACCCAGAACGAGCCTCACTTAGCGATGTCATTTATTCTATGTTTGAAATGCTGATGACGTCATCAGCTTATAGGCCATAAAGTAAGAGGCTCCACAATTGCTTGATCGCCGATGAAAAGAGAGAAATAGCGAAGTAGTCTGCTGAGGATTTTAATGCCTGCGTTGGCTGCGGCAGAGCAGAGACCAAACTTGTTCGGTTTGTGAATAATTGTGCTATTTAAATATTAGTACGGATTGTAGCTCGTACTTACAATGTGGTCTGGTTACTAAGTTACTGTAACTACAGTCTTAACCAGCTGTTGACAAAGCCTGTCTGCAAAGTTCTTGTAGTCCATTATGATTATGAGTCTTAAACAATAACTAAGTATCCTAAAACTTAGCCTATATAATACACGTAGTTAGAAGTTATGAGTAGCATGTCTGGGCTAAAATTCTCCTTTAGTTATAAGTACTGCTGCAAATCAAACCACTATTAGAACTCGCGGTGTTGCCAACTAGGTCGTAACTGCATTTTGTCACAATGTAGGGTAAAACAGCTATTTATTTACCGCATGCTATTTGGCTGCGATGTAAACACTAGCTGCTAACTCTATTATATTATTGCCGTCTTTGTGTTATTATTTCGAAGATAAGATTTATATATTATTAACCTTTCTATAAAAATATTGTTGAATGATTATTAAAAGCACACGCGCCGTTTGATTTAGCCGGTATGGCCCCTTATGGCTTACCATAGCATCAAGCTTGTATTCCCACTGTATTCTACCCACATATAAGCCGTAGTTATGTCCCATGTCATAGGAGGTGGTGAATCGTGAGGAAAAAGATCCAACTGGGTTCAATTCCAATCTCAATGCTGTTACTGTGAAGTTCTTGAGACAAAAATTCAATAACATTTTCCCCGACCGAACCCAGGTCTTCAGCGGCAGCCCGCATTTGTAGACGAATGAGGCAACATAAATATATTTTTAAGGTTTTTTGAATCTATCGCATTTTTTTTGCAATCTGTAATGGACTAATAAACTATAAAGTGTAACTTAGATGCAAGCTATGAGGTATCTTTTATGACACAAAGACTAAAACACGGAATCATTGAAATGTTAAAGTAGTACGGTGCGTTTTTCGGTCCCGTTCTTCACTGAAGACGATGTCTGGCGTATAAGATGGGGTGGGCTATACTTAGCCGAGGTCTGCAATACTAATTCGTTAGTAATTTAAGGCTCCTGTCCAGCTGTGGATGGCGACAGGCTCATTTGATTGATTGATTGAAACATAACAAGCTAATAATATATATTTTTACGTTCCGTCGCACAATGTAACTCCATTATCTGACATCTGAACCATTATCTGACAAGTGTGTAAGGATGGTGGAATATTTTATGTTTTTTACAAGTTGAGATGGATTTTATTTATGTACATATTTTTTAAATAAAAAACGTTGCCCTGTTTTCAGTACTGTTAATGTCAGCCTGATATGTTTCATTGTTTGGCAATAGTAGGAAATCGGTGCTATTTTTAATACAACAGAGTTTTAGAAATCATGGGCGTATTATAAATTAATTATCACTCGCTACGGAAAATTCGTGAGTAAACCAGCTTCCCTGAGATATGTCATTATGACTCTCGGGTAGTTTAAGCTCTGACACTGGGATATTTAATATTTTTATTGTATTATTGATAAACATAATTATTATCAACCATACAATAAAAAAAAGTGGAAGAAGATTTAGGAGTAGTGCGCAGAGGTCGAGTTGGCTTAGTTGGTCAGAGCGCTTAGAGTTTATCGGTTCGAATCCTGCCCGCAACTTTTTTTCTTTCCACAAAAATGTATAATTTTAGAATAAAAATATTCTTTTTCAATGGCTAATGATGAATTTTATTCCAAGTGTTCCATAATTTACTAGCCTTTGAAGTAGTTAGTTCGCATTGTCTTGTACCTACGGGCAATAATGGCCCAACGAGCAACTGTTATCAATAATGACTTTGGCAACGTTTCGTTCGGGCGCGTGCGCAAATCAATCATTATTGTTAAAAAGCACGCACTAGTAGGCGCGTGTCGAACTATTTAGTAATGAATTATGTAAAACATAGCTCGGGCGACTTTGTCCTTGCATACCAGTATTGTAGTATGATTTGCTTAAGTAGGCGAAAAATTACGAGATTGGGTGACTAAATTAGCCATTATTTGCGTGGTAATCAATGCTCGTACCTTCTCTGTATGAGAAGAGGCTCTTAGTCTGCCGTTGGACAGTTGCGGGCTGGTTACGTATATTATGTTGTTGCTTCATATTTTTGATTATGAACTTAAGACTTGCATTTCGTACTAACTGTATCTTGGCATGTGCAGCATTCATATTTGATGTTAAATAGGATTATGGAATTTCTTCAGTGTCTGATGCGTTTACAGATCACACATGCACACACACCTAGACCCGGAACCATTACCTATCTATAGATCAAATATTATAGTTGATTGATAATAAATCATTGTTATCTGCGAAAATGGCACAGCATCTCTGGGCCACTGTACAAATTACGTTGTCGGCATGGATCATTATATCTGATATTATAGGTACGTATAGTTTAGTTTCAAAGAAAAGAAAGACAATTCAATATATTCAGTATTCTTAGGTATAGAAGATACGTATGTCTGTATAGCTATTTTATGAATCCATAAGAACACGTTATCGTATATAATAATGATAATAATAATAATGATAATAATGATTTATTTGCATAAAAACACGATTTACTCTTACATAAACACAGTAATATACTCAAACAATATTTAAACTAATGTCCCATGTGTGTTGCAGCTAGCGCCCTTGCTAAGTTATACAAATAACTTGTATTAAAGGCACCAGTCCCAAACCCATAGAATCAGTAATTCAAAGTATTATAAAGTTCCGGGATATATAAGCGTTAAGTTACAGTAAATTAACAAATAGTATAGAAAACAAAACAAAGGAAAAAATAAAAAATACAGAAAGAATCAGCCCGTATTTTAGGTAAGTATCGTGCGTGTGTTTTGTGTGTGTGTTTGTGTGAGTGTGTTTATGTGTGTGTGTTTGTGTGTGTGTGTTTTGCGTGTGCTTGTTTGAGTATGTCAGTGGTATGTTTAGTTTGGTATATACGAGTATATATAGTTACGAAAGAAGTTGTTCTGTATCATAATAATTCATTTGTAGTAAACAGGTAGTCAGAACTTTTTTTAAACGATTCGTGTGTAAGGAGAATATGTTATGTGTTTTGTTAAGCTTGTTATAAAGATGAGGTCCTTGGAAACAATAGAATCTTTTAGTGAAGGTGTAGTTGCATTTGAAGGGACGACATATTCTGTCCTTCCGTCTCCTGGTGATTAATTCAAAGTGAGAGTTATGGTGTTGTAAAAGAACAGTGTTAAGTACAAAGAGTTGCCTCACAGTTAATACTTTGGAACACTTATATAACTCCTCCGTGGGAAAAAATATGGGACGGAAAGTGGAAACTTTTAATATGGCCCTTTGTGCCCTTTCCAGTTTAAGAATCATTGTTTTAGGAGCCCCACCCCAGGTAGAAATGCAATACGATAACAACGATTGACATAGAGCGAAGTAGACTTTCTTCATTATCTCACCATCAGCGACATGGCGAAGAGTCCTGAATACAAAGATCAGTTTTCTGATCCTAGATGTAAGTTGGTCTAAGTGGGCTGTAAAATTTAAATTGTTGTCGAGAGTAACCCCGAGATATTTAATATTTCGAGATCGTTCAAGTTTAGGACATGGGCAAGTTACGGAATCTGGCGAGGGGCATGAGTGAGCAGTTAAAAAGAGTGTGTCTGATGGCTGAGTAGCCTGGCGTAAGGAAAACGTGAGTACTTTGGTTTTGTCCGTATTAAGGGTAAGTAGGTGTTCATTTAACCAATTTAGTACGGTATTTAGTCCCGTCTGTGCAACTTCGAAAGTTTCATGCCAGGTGTCACCCGTGAAGGTGAGTACAGTATCATCAGCAAATGCCGTAATTTTACCATTTATGAGTTCAAGATTACACAATTGATTGACATATATCAGGAAGAGTGTAGGACCGGCTACACTACCCTGGGGTACACCGAAGGTGACTGGGAGTTCATTGCTAAGGTAATTTTGAATTTTCACGCATTGAGTTCTGTTTTTTAGGTAGTCTGTAAACATTTTGAGCGGGACGTCACGTATACCTATCTCTTCAAGCTTCACAATGAGGTTGGGAATAGAGACTGTGTCGAATGCTTTTTTTAAGTCCAAAAATACAGCTAATACTTTCCTTTTTTTATCTAAGCTATTAACTATATGGGTAGTTAATTCTAGAACTGCGTTATTGGTAGATTTGTTTCGTCTAAAGCCGAATTGGTTTGGGGAAAGAAGCATCTTATCTTCGAGGTATTTCACTAGTCTCTTATTAATAATGCGTTCTAGAATTTTTGAAAGAGAAGGCAGTACCGCTACGGGGCGATAATTATTGACACAGTCTCTATCCCCTCCCTTGTGAATAGGGTGTATGATATAATATCGACGAAGTTGAGTCTTCCTTCAGCGTGACCAATTCTATAACTTTATGATCTTGAAACACCGTTGTACGAGTATATTACCTACTATCTGTTGAGTACAGTCAAGTGTAAAACGACGAATGCACTTCACAAAATTCAAAAGCAATTTTCTTTTGAATTATTGATTGATTTTATTAAAATACAGATGTGTGTGTCGAGTTTGATTCCTGCACGGCACAAAATATGTGTATCTACATGTTAGTTGTACTGGGACTGGGTGTGTGCGCGTATCAGATTTGTCCCTGTAATCACACTCTATATATATATATCTATACTATAGGTATAATAATTGTACTATAATTAAGACCGACTGTTTGTCACACGCTTGGCTGATCCCTTGACTAAACAAGACTATCATATGTATAGGTACTATAATAATATCATGACAAAGTAGAACTCGGTGTAAATAACCAGTCAATCTTGTAATTAGCTATTTTTAAACAGAGTGCACCGTGGCACCTGTTTACCTCTGAATGCTAATGGATTGTATATACATAAATACGTAGGTAGTAGATACACAGGTCCTGACAGATATGTGGCGCATGCAGCTGTGTGGGTCCAGGAAGTAGGAGTACAGTACGACCTCCACGAAGGATTTTTATAAAAAGGAGAAAAAAAAGGAGGACATAGTAAATATAAATACAGAGAAAGATTATACTTAAAGAAAAAAATAAATCGAAATGAAAACAAACTAAATGCTAACTAGGGAACAACCGAGAGGCATAGGTTTAAATCCTACTCACGTATTTTACCTTTCTGATTGACATACCCTAAACCCTGTGAGAGTCAAGATGAATCGTCGTGTGTGTTGTCAGAACAGAGACCGAACTTGGTCGGTTTATGAATAATTTTGTTAGTTAGGTATTGGGATGGATTGTAGCCCGTATCTATTATTATAGCCCGGTTAGTGGTGTGTGATAGTAGGGCAACATCAGGCCCTGGCGCATGGATAACATTTGGTGTGACATAGCTAAATAAAAAGAGACCGAATCGATGGCGGTTACGACCAACAACAGCATTCCCAAAGACGGTTGACGTCAGGCAGGCGGCCGGTTATAAAACATAGCCAAAGGCAGCATGCCAGATATATGCTGCGCCGACCCCAAATAAATTGGTATAAGGGCAGGAGCAAGACGGAAAATGTATTTTGCCTTCCATTAAAAAAAAATGGTTACCTTGATCTTTATCTCTAAAAATTACCTTTAGAAAATGATTAACTTGTGTCCGTGCAGAACAATAATGCAAACCAATGTAATTTTGTATGCAGTGTGCACCTACTCGAGTGTATTATGTTAGGGATCGACCTGTTGTATTTGCTGGGCGATTGGCTGGCAACCTATCACGACATGCAATAGGTTATTTTATTTTCAGCATGTGTTTCCACATGAAATTGTAACTTTAAAGTTCGCTAAGCATGCGTTAATGCTTTTCAAAGATTTATCTGTATTTGTTTTCATGAATTAAGTATTTCGTTTTAAATCTCGCATACTTACATTAAGGTACTATTATTTGTACTGACGCACAATGATAAGGTTTTTATTATTAACGTGTGTTATTGTACTATATATTTTCTGTTTAGTAGATTCAAGAATAACTTTATAAAATCCAACAATAGTTGCTTAGTCACAAAAGTAACAGGTGTGTGCGTTCTAGTCTAGGCATGACGTAATAAGGTTCATGTCTTATAGTATTCAATGCCCTCTCGATGTTTATCCACAAATAAACTTCTTTAAAAAAAGATAAGTAAGTAATTGAACAATATTTCATAGCTATACTGTTGACACTTATTGACCTTAACTTTACCACATAAATAATTAATTAGATACGCTTATAAATAACAACTTTCAAATTAATAAATATGTATGGAATATTGGATAATACCTATTAAATTTTCATGGACAATTTAATCAATCAACTTATCAAGCATTGACACTATATAGTGTGATGTCATGCAGGCGGGGTTGGTATGCCTGCATCGTGAGCATAAAAGCGCTAATCCCACGCAGATCTATTCAAATAAGATCCGTCACAATAGCTTTTCAATAATAATAATATAGATGGCTCGTATCCGTCTACATTCAATTAACCTCCGTTCGTTTTAACTCAACGCATTGCTGAAAGATCTAGCGGTTTTTTTTATGCTAGATAGAATGCGACGAAGGATTAAGCTCATTCTTTGCGTTTCCCATCTTTGCATAAATCTGAGTTTAGTACAGATTTGGTTTATGCTTAAATTAAAATATAGAACTGTTCAAAGCCTTTGAGCTTTATGGGTGTTATAAACCTTTTTCAGAATGTGTATCCTTTTAGGAAACAATCCTTAAAAAACTTGACGCAAAAATATTTAATGGCACCCTTAAATAAATCAAGTTACAGTAGATAATGGTATACTTTTCGAGAAATCGTGTTAAAATGGCATAGCTTGTTTTCATAATAATCTTAACTTTATTTTCTTACAATAGAAATTTAAAATACGAAAAAAAAAGAGTACGATTCGTGTTGTATGAAAAATAAAATAAAGGAATGGAGTTATAGAACACTTCGGGACAAGGCGACTACTAAATCACCTTAGGAGAAAGCTGAACAAAATCACCATATTATTTTACAGCAGCGTAAGTTGAATATAAAATACGGCTTCAATCTCATGAACCAGTTTACCAAATGTAGCTAGTTCGGTATGTTAATGGGCATTGATAAAACCCACATCACTGTCAGGCACTCAGCGAGTCAGCGCATCCGTTTCAATAATGCTACATGAAAGATAGTAATACTGAACATAAACAGAATGAACGTCTTAATGAATTTGGGTATTAGGATATAAGCATATGTTACAAATAAAATACTGTTAACATAAATAAGCAACTTGCCTACATAAAACAAGCACTTTATCAATTCTTTAGTAATAATTATGAATCTCCAACAAAGGATGTACACTTGACGAAATGTAAGAAGTATTTTAGGAACCATTATAAATAATTCTTGGCCTTTAGTTCTGTTACATGAACACATATTTTCGTGGTCGTGGTAGTCGACTTATATACCACAAACTTTGTCCGAGCGAAGAATGTAGTGTTTTGTAGACTATATATTTCTGAACGAACTTGTAATGTAGGCTTAGTTCCCACGACTAAGCCTGTTTGCCTAGCCGGGCTTGGTTGCGGTTGTGTGGTCGGGAAGCTTGACAGAAAATCTACTAATCCCTCGAGAGGACAAGAACGTGAAACTACTCGTATAACATACAATTTTATAGCAACATATTTTTTTAATAACGTTTTGTAAGATATTACATTTCTATAGACGGAATTATTTATATGTGTCAGATTGTTATCGTTATTTTCCAATCGTTTTCGTTCAGCTCGAACGGTTTATTATAATAAACATTATTTACTTTTAGATTACATTTAAATGGAATATGTAAAATGATTGCCACTTTGAAGTTTTCGAGTAACAAATAAATATTTTATGTAAATGGATGTCATTTTGTGAAGGAGTATTTAACCGTTTCCTTTTTGTTTCTTGTAAGACTCGATATTTCGTTATCGTTATATGTGGGGTTACTTTTGAAAATAATACCAATTCCAATATTAAATAGACGCCTTAAAGCAATGCGTCATTTTAAAATAAATTTATCTACATTACAGTTGCCTTAATATTAAAGCATGTTGTTGTCTTCATAATATCCCGAATCTATAATTTTTTTTTGTCATTTTGGCATTTAAAAGTACGAACGGACATATTTCCAATGTCAATCGAGTGGAATTATTTTCAAGAGTAAGCACACTGACGTCAATTTAATCAACTTAATGTGGACTCGACTAACACTTATAAACTGATTAATAGCCAAGATGTATTAAAAACTAAGGCACTATAAGGAAACGGACTTGGTATGCTTATAACGTTTATTTGTAGTATAATGTTTACGGATTTGACCCTTTAATTATAGTGGAGAAGCAAAAAAGGTGCTATCCGCTTAATTGAAAAGTATTTCAAGTAGGTAATGCTTTTACTTTTACAACCAACGGCTCTTAAAACGGACATACCATAATCATACACTATTATGAAAGCATATAATCTTAAATTACATAAGTACCTAATTCGTTAATGAATAAGTAATAAACTTCATCTTGAATCGTATCTTGAGTTTGTAATACAACATTAACCTGAAATACCGTTAACCTCATTAAGTCAGTAATAAAGTTTCAATACCATAATGGGCGAACAATGATAGAGACGAAAGTAAATATTGTTCGATTACAAGGGCACGTTACATGCTCCTTCCTTTGAATTTGTTTAAACAAACATTTACCGTTAATTTCTGGTTTGTCCCATTGTTTTTGGTTTAGTGAACTCGGTCGAGACATCGCTTTTTTGTTTGAAGTTCCGACCTGTGACGCGTAACTCTACACTGGCGCGGGCGGCGCGGGCGCTCGGCTGGAGTACAATCGCGACAACAAAACAACTTATTGTAGGCGCTCTCTTTGTCAAGTTTTCATGGTCTGCCGATCGTTACAATGTTCATAAATGTTACGCTGTTTGAGTACTCTAAAACAACTTTAAGTTTGCGAAAGATGGATAATTGGTTAATTACCACTTAATTAAAGTGTCCTGATGGAACTTCAGTGCTACGCTCTGGCGAGAATTACACGACTACCTCCCCAAGTCCCTCGACGTGCGACAGGGCGGGCGGGGACACTTTCCTTAAATATTTGTAACATTACGTTGCTGAGGTAGCTATTAAATGTTTTTTGTCATCCAAGACATGAAAATTTATAGCGTCATAAACTTGCCAGCTCACAGAAAAGAATTTGCAAATTGTTGCCATTCATTTTGGAATATTGCGAATAGCACAGGTTTTGCTTAGATGCGTTCTACTTTATAATATTCAAAGAATGACGGACTTTTCCAAACTATTCGTAGTAGAAAGTCGTTAGTGTGCCGTGAATATTAGCATAAAATTATAATTGTATAATCCGTTAAATTGCTTATTTCAATAGTGTGATTGTGGGATTTATCTCTTGCAATTTTTGATAATTATTTAAATACGATATGATTTGTGTTTATTGTAATGATTATGGAGTACATTTTTTTTGTAGTAGGAATGCTTGCACGATTCCAAATTATTTTCTTTAATAATAATTTTATTCTTCGATCGAAGATCAAATTCTTGAAAATTCTTATTGTTTATAATGCGGCGCAATATGTCTACAATTTGTAGATTGTAATTAAGGTTCTGTAAAAAATGTGTAAAAATATGTGGGGGAAAAGTCGCGCTTACTCGAAATTCCATCCAATTGTTTGGTAGATATATGTGAGAAAATCTCGCACAACACGGTTGTACGCACAAAGGCATCTTGTCCATAGTCACGGTACTCAGGTTACAGTTTACCACCGCCACGACATGCGACATGTGAATTATCTAACCACGTTAGGTCCAGCGGCAGCGGCTGATGCAGGGTTGTCGCATATTATGAATGTCATTTAATGTATAGATTATAATGCTGTTTGAGAAATTATTCTAACTCATTTCGTGAGAAACGGTTTTACTACAAGGAATTCAATAGAATCATAATGGTGAGAATACCTACATCATATGTTTTTCCGCTCTCTTTTGAAATAACATGTTTAAATATACATAAACAATTGATAAAGTAAACTATCAATGTCTCTTCTATGATTAAAACAGTTTCCGTTACTAACTAACCCGAGCGAGTTCACATATTCATAGTAATTAGCTCTGTTAATTGGATGGTCCAGAACCGGACTCTCCAGCATCTAGTTTGGACGGATATGTGGCAACCCTCAATACGGGTTGACGGAGGCTGTGTAGAAAGGAGCACGCGGCACCAAGGACGACGACGTGCGCGCCGGTTGTTCACCTCGGCGCGAGCGCAAGAATGCGCGGGAACACCGCGGGAAACGCACGTACCGCGGGACTGGGCCCAATCGACGCTGCGCTGCCTTAGCATTCCACTGCGGTGAATCGTACCTTAATATCTTACATACTCCAAGTGTCAATGGAATTTTGCTGGTACCACTCAACCAACCGTCGTCGTCGGCAACATATTTGTCAATTGGAAACGGATGCGCAAACGCAGACCCTCTATGACGACAGCTTTGATGTTCCCCACACCTTTTTTCTTTAGTTATTCTTTTTCTGTTTCGGTGTGTTGTTTGTTTCAAATACTCTATTCATGGGATGAAGTCATTCATAGAGTTTTATTTGATGTTTTACTGGCTTTGAAAGGCAGCGCAGCAGCCAAGTGCAACTTGCGATTATGAATGAATAATAAGTAGGTGCAGACAAGTTCCATGGAACTTGAACTAGCCGTTAGAAGTAGTTTAATGATTGATTATTATGTATATACTATAGTTATAACTTCAGAGAAATCTGATACCTACATGTAATTATAGATTTTAGAGATACGGAAATGTAGTGCAGTAGTAGGTCAGTCTTAAGACATATCATTTTTCAATGCACCGTTTATTTTTAATGTAAACTTAATCCACGTACGTCAAGCAAAGGATATATCGTCGTATATCAAATGTATCGTGTTTCGTCAGACGAGATATTAATATGTTGCAAACGGATTCTGTGATATTGATTTCATGCTGTAGATGCATATTGTAAAACTTTTGTTATCAACTTTGTTTGTTTGATACTTTGAAATCCAAGAGAATGAAAATATTTTTTTCACCTTGTGTAAACAGGTCCTAGCAATATTTTTAAATAAATTACTTGAAAATAAAAAAAGAAATTGGTGAATCCGACTACCTGGCTTGTGTAAGGTCACTAGGACAATGCCCTTTGTGCTGAACCTGCCCCTGTCGTTAATATAGTGTAAATAACAAAAATAATTTATAGTAATTACTTTTTGAACGTAATCGTTCACGATATGACAGAAAAACAAAAACACAATATTAGTTAATCCCCGTGGTGAACGTTGAACGGATTGCATTTTCTCGGGATGCATAGTACCCTATGTCCGATTCCAGAAAAGAATACTCTGAATAATCAGTAATTTTTGCACGATTGAGTAATACCTGCAGGTATTACTCAGGATTGTAGAATCAGCTGTTTTACAAAACTGCTAGCTGATTTACAAAACAGTACTGTTATAAAAACAACTGAACGACGTTCAGCAGTTTTACATCATTACTGAACTATAACACGCAGAATTGTATGAACGGTTTGCGTTTATAAAAGCAGCGGGTCAACGATCAGAGATCTGACTGAGACTCTGTATGTATGTCTTAACAAATATAACCTAACTTTATTTTACTTGCCAATGGCAAAAAAAGGTGAAAATGTTGAATGACGTAAATACTAAACCACTATAACAGTCGACAATATATCGGGATTATGAAAGAAAATAAATTAAATTGATCCATGAGCGAGCGTAGCGAGCGAACTACCCCCCCGTCATCCTCTTCGTGTTTAGGTTTTTTCTAACCTTACAGACACAAAAATAGACGACCCAGCCACGGAAAGTCAAATCAGAATACGGTATCTTTTTTTTTACTTGAGTGGAGACTATCCATTTAATATACCTGTAAAATAAACAAACCTGTCCCACTGTAGATATGTAATTCTGTATTACGTCTAAAGGTGGGTAGCAGTTTTGTTAAACGTATCGCTATGGCAATCAAGCTGAACGTTGTTCAGCTGTTTTATAAAACAGTACTGTTTTGTAAATCAGCTAGCAGTTTTGTAAAACAGCGGATTCTACCATCCATCTGCGACATATATATTTTAAATTAAAATTATGCATAGTAAATGTATACTGATCTTGATAACAAAAAAATTTTGTAGCCTATAAAAGACTTAATTGTATACGCATTTAATTGCACTTGGTAATATGTAATTTCTCGACCACAATCTTCAGGATGCGGTTAATTTTAATCTATGATTCTGCCTAGTTCATGCGCTGGAAACACCATATTATCTGCTCCAACCAGCTACGCTAATTATTGTCTCGTTAATTATTTCCTTTCAGTCGACAACTTCTGTATATGGGTGTTCCATTTTTAAAAGCTTAGGTGACGAACACGGTGACGACTGACGACTGCCTTATACATATGGCTTCATCAATGATGTCATTCAATACTGTTTTAGATTCGGAATCAACCTGGTAGAATCAATATAAAGTAGGTCATCAAAGGTTTTGTATTTCTGTCCACATATTCTTAATATTTCTGCTATTTAATCTTTGTACTTGAAGTTGTCTCAACAGGAAAATTCCAAGTTTTATGTTGAAACCCGGATATTGGTCGGAAAGTATGTAAAGGCTGATTCAGAGATTTCTAAACTTTCAATTTGTAGTGCGTTGTGAATGAAAATGGCGGCAGTGTTGAACAAATAAACAAATGAGCATGTTATTTGAAAATCGTGTTCCGAATGTGTTATTAGTGTTGCGGTACTGTGTGTACTTCTGTGTAGTGATTTTATTTACATTGCGTGTTCAATATGTTACTTAGCGCAGTTTACAATTATAATAACAGGAATGTTCTAGGAACTTATTACATTAGTCATATCCTTAGTTCCAAGTAAGCTTCGAAATACCAATCAGATGTGAGTGTGCATGTGATAGGTACTCAAATTAAGTCTTGATTACATGAGACTTTATAACATCTATTAAAGTAGCATTAACATTTCAAAGAATAGTCATGTCATTAACGACTATTCGACTATTTATGTTGCGAAAGACAGTGAGGCAAACAATTGACAGTCATATAGACTTAATAACACATTGCTGTTGAAGACCCAATCAACAGCTACGTGTGAATTACCTACTATTCGATACTCGCATATAGTAATTTTCTTGGGGCTGTTGGCATAATAGTTGTGTTTATTTAGTAAAGAAAGTACATTAATTAACGTCTCACACCGTAAGCATTTAAAGAATTCCGTTCTTAAATGTAATTAGTAACTAATATTTATGCGTGCACAATTATAATTAACACTTACATCATAAATGTAAACATCATAATAATTGTTTTAATTGCTTCAAAATTTTACAGAATTTTATCTTTCGTGTGCATTGCTTAATCATAGTTTAACATTACATAAATAAAGTTACGTCAGTGGATGTTAAATTAAATGCAGTAATCGTTCATGGTGAGCAAGTGACTGACAATTTGAACATATGGCTGTCAGTCTTGTCAGCAGAGTGATGAGGCTTGATGCTGTGAAACGATTCGAATTGGTGTGTCTGATGTATATACACACTTCAGTTAGATAGACAGCATGAGGTTCATTTTGATTGTTCAAGTGAGTTAGCCATTAGTGGAGTGTGATAGCAGGATAAAATCAGAATAAAATAAAATTGATAAAATTTGGTGTGACATAAAAGAAGGTATTATTAAAGAAAGTATTGGTGGCGGTTACCACCAACAACAGTATTCCCAATGAAGGTTAACGTCAGGCAGCCGGTCGGTCATAAAATATTGCCAAAACTTTAGCAGCATGCCAGATATATGCTGCGCCGAATAAATAGACCCTAAATAAATTGGGATAACGGCAGGGGGATGATGAAGTGAGTAAGCCATTAATATGTATATAGTTTCTTCTTCCATATTTTAACACGTCTTATGGCGACGTCATTGAATCAATTCAGTACCTATACAAGTGACCGAACCGACACGACTAACTTTGCAGTTAATACAATGTCGTAAAGAATGCAATTACCTTAATAATTCAAAAATTCATGTTAAAATATGGAAGAAGAATTCGCGGTGGTGAACAGACTTGAATGTATATAGTTGTTCGTTTAATATCAGCCTAATTTTAAAGATGCATAATATAAGTCCTAATTTATTAGGTTACTTCCTTTGATGGGGTTAATATATAAATCAAATACATACTCCCTCGTTGGTCTAGTGGTCCCAAGCGCAACTGTTGACCATGAAGTCTCGGATTAAATTCCCAGTTGCAGTGTTATTGAGTTTTTCGGTTAGGAAATTCCTAGTAGCAGCCCGGAGTTTGGAATTGTGCCCAGTAGATGGCAATAGGCTCACCACGTATTTCATGGGACATAATAACAGCATTGGTGAAATGAGGGTGGACAACTGTGTACACCTCTGCCTTTCTCTTTCCGGGTATACAGGCGTGATGCTAGGTTATGATATGTTAATATATTCTCTAAAGCCAACAATTTTATGCACATTACAGATTGTTTGTAACTGCCATGGTATGAAATGCATGGAATCATAGCATCAGAGGAAATCGATAGTCTCTGCCTACCCCAATGGAAAACAGGCGTGATTGTATGTATGTATGTATTTTACAGAAGTCGATTAACACGCACTAAAACTTCATCGACTTTAGTGCGAATTAATGTAATCTAATGTAAAGACATTTTGCATATTTTTGTATTTATGTGATGGCAACATTGAAATGTTTTCTACTCTAGTGAGTTAGATGGATAGTTTTAGAGTTAAAACGTTTTACAAATTTCGATGTGTTTGGCTACTTTTGGCGCTGACCGTACCAGCAGGGCGGAACTTGGTTCTCTAATGGCAAATATTAGGAAAAAAATAAATAACATAGCTATAAAAAATAAAATAAATCCTTATCATACATTGACCTCTTAAAAAAACTATCTACTATAGGATCTTGTTTATTAAATAAGTAGTTTTACTTTATGTTACATAGTTAGCTTTCTAGAAAGCAATAAGATTTGTTTCTCATTGTTACTAATAGCGTTACACAAAGCGTTTTGTTTAACAACTGACACCACACTGTCACAATCACATCCCAAAATATCGCCTTTGAACTATCTAAGAATGAGAGCATAGTAGCAGACAATGTAGGTCAACCTTAGGTAAGATTGACATTGAACGGCAGATTAATCGCGCGTCGTCTCGAGGTGTAAACGGGGCCCGCCACATCGTTGGCGCGCTGCCAACTGGACCAACTCACGCGCCCGAACCGCAACGCAAACAATATTAGCCATAATAATACTATTTATGATCTAAACTAAGAACCGTGGCACCTAAACTAACTTCGAACAATAAAGAACTAATTTTTAAGTAATAACAGCGCGGTAACGACAAAAATCTGAGTAGACGCTAGTATTTGGAACGTCTGGTTTATTTTGAGTGCGTGCGAATTTTGATGGTTTGCCAAAGTTATAATCTTTGTCTCGGTCAGTCTCGGTATTTGGTTCATGTGCAATATTACTCAATAAGTGATAAGTATCAGGGAAACAGTAGGATACTATTACTACTTTCTCTATGGTAATAAATTCATATTGGTCATAACACTATTTCCAAATAAAAAAACTTGAAGATATGTTTTGTTCTGGTTTTTATTATAAAACATTTTATTATGCATACTAATATAATTATGTATGAAGGTATTTCTCATAATATAGGATAGTTATGGCATTTGGGAAGTAATGGGTCTTAAGCTTTTAATAAGAGGCTTATAAATCATATAATCCTTCATAATATCCTGCCTCACGTTGGCACGATAACTCCGTGCTATAAATCCGTCCAGTAAAACTATTTCTGAATTACTTGCGTCATAACTTATTTCTGAGGAACTGACTAATTAGCCGGAAATTGGAGAGCTCTTAAGAATGCTGTATGAGATCTGCATAGAACATAATGAGGTGTTTCTTATACATAATGCATTGAGTATTGGGTCATTAGAATGTAGTCAGAATTAATTAGGAAGTGAATACTTTGTCACGACTATCATTGATTAGAAATACGTCAGGGCATCAGTTGCGTAGTCACGAACGATATTCTCAAATATACAAAAGAGATTTTTTAAGTTTTTCTACAGATATACGTTTCTTTTTCGCAGTTACTGCACAATATCTATATATTAGGTAAATCTTAGATAAACCGTATACAATGTAAATGTAGACTGCAGTATGATGATGAGAGACCACCATAAACCGTTGCAATGAACGGTTACGATAACAGCGGTCATAAAGACCACGCTTTACATATCATCGTTTCGCGGTCAAAATTTGTAGGTTATTGTAATTGTATTCTGGCGACGGTTAAGCACGGAGACTAGCATATGTAAAATGCTTCTAGCAGATATGCATATACAAGCTGCACTAAGAGTTCCGGTGCGTGGTGCTCCAAATCGGCTACGTCTACTTCGTAAGAGTTGATGCAACTGCCTAGACCCGTCTCCCACAACGGCTGCACCGGACTACATCCCGAAACACGACTAGGTCGCTTCTCGGCATGGCTTGGTGGTAACCAGCCGCCACGGGCCACGTGCAGGGATTCCATGTCGACGCGGGCAACTCAGCCCCCAAACGCTACACATTAAAACATAAAAAAGAATACTACCTAAATAATGAAACTTTCTGAAGATAATTAAATCAGAGAAGGAAGACTACTTTGCTTCCACCAAAAATACCTATAATATTAAATACTAGCTGTACCCGTGGCTTTGCTCACGTCAAAGTAATCTTAACGCCAAACTAAGATTTCAATTAATCATACAAACCAACTCACACCTGATTCCCATTCCAGTAGGCAGAAACTATAGATTTTATCTTACATACATGAAGAATGTATGCTCGACGGTTCAGTTTATTAACCTGGCTTTTTTGAGAAGTTCAGGTGCCCTTTCCTTTTTTGGTAATAATTGTTGCATTATTCTATTTTTGTCTATCCTCATTGACGCCACCCTCATACAGACAGCCGTGACTTTTCAGATACTTGACAGTTGCCCTAGCAACCTAAACTCATACAGATAAATCATAGCAAACTCTTAAGTTTAAATTTTAGTGGAAAAAAGAATATGGTCGTGAGCAGGATTCGAACTTGCGCCTCCCGGATAAATGCTCCAGGCGCTCTGACCGCTATGCCATCTCGACCTCTGCTCACTACCGCGAATTCTTCTTCCACATTTTAATACGTCTTCTATCTATTTAGTCCCTATACAGGTGACCGAACCGACACGACTAACTTTGCAGTTAATACAATATCGTATAGATTTTATGCGAATTCGCGGTAGTAAGCAGAGGTCGAAATGGCTTAGCGGTCAGAGCGCCTGGAGTATTTATCCGGATTAGGATTACTTTACAATATAATTAATAAACGATTCTTCATCTTCATGTCGATGGTACAATTATAATTATTTGGTTGCCTAGATCCACACTTGCTGTGTCCAAAATAGATTTCAGGTAGGTTCACTTTATGCTTAATTTGTTAGCGGGTGGTGGAAAAGTTCCTAGCCTCAGTTTTGCGGTGTCTCGACTGGGCATCCTGACACTGCCTCGGTCAGTTTTAAGTAACTGTGCCTGGCTTGTTAGGTGGTTAGGTGTTGTGCTGGTAACTGGCCGTCATACAGTGGGTGTCTAGGGTCTGACTCCTGCTTGGATTTTTCCACAGCACACGTGACATGTCTGTAGATATGTGGGGGCGCTATATCAGCTGTCGGATACAGCTTTTGAAGTGGTGTATGTTGTTGTATGTTAATTAGATTTTTACATAATCTCAATGGGCCTGCGTTTGACCGCCAACTCGCCTGATTTTAAGTAATGATGAAATCGACGATGGAACACGCTTGACCACTAAATACCTATTCACTTGAGCCTTGAAAACCAACAGATATATATTTATTGAGAAAAACGGATGATGAACGAATTCGGCAGCAGTACAACCAGCTGAAAGCTAGATGCGACATAGATGATCTTACGTTATTTTCCGTTTCCCAATAGTATTACCGAAAAATTTGATAAGCCGCCGTTACCGATACATTGGAGATACCGGGATGTTTTACCACCTCTTCGTTACCGGGAGTACTCCCGACTGAACGTTCCCGAATGACTGTACCGGCGCCCTATCTCTATGCAGTGCACTCCCTCTTTCTTCACTCACGTATTCTTGTGGGATGGCAATCCGACACGTCCGGAGTGAGATCAGGCGCAGAACTGACGGCATGACAATATGTGTTGGCCAAAATGATAATGTCACATACATAGGTACATACAAAGATATTAGAAGTCCATTCTTATTTCTATGGGTACATACATAAATTCACGTCTTTGGCCTAGGCTTCAGGTAGGCAGACACTATAGAACGCCACCTGTTAAGATCCTTACATACTCTTTTTGGTTCTATCACGTTCATACGTCTGATAATACACGCGTGCAGGTTGTGAGCACTACTTTTTTGACCTTTTAGTGAGTTTCGGTGGGTCAATTTATATCCATTTAGGGATCTCAGAATGTCCACTTACACCTGCCTCGTCTTTTCAACATGACTCTAAGCATAATTTTTTCAGTTTCTGTCACTGCATCTTCATTTAAAAATGAAAATATTAATGATCATCAATCTTGTGCAGTGTAAAGAGAATCTTAGAAAAACTGACTCATTAGTCTAGTGGTTGCAAGTGAGTATAAGCGTAGGTAAGTCTTGGGTTTGATCACCAGATCGAAAAAAGTGTTGTTGAGTTCCATAATGGAGTTTTCAGTAGAGCTTGGGTATGGCTTGTTGTTTATTTTTCCAACATTTAATACCCGATCTATAAAACGAATGCCCAAGATGCAGGTACTGATAGTCTGTTCCAATCTCCGCTTAGTAAACATTTGCTGAGGATAAGCAATGTTTTACACGGTATTTGATTGGATATCATCTAGAATGTACTCTCCAACCACCTCAATAGCTGGACAGCCTCTAACAAAATCGTCAGTAATACAGCTTATTTGATGTTTCGCTATTACCTACTTATGGATTAGGCAATTAAATTAATCCTAAGGCCAGGCTGAGGGAATGTGTAGTTTTATTACTAAATAGGTATTGGGGGCTGAGTTGCCCGCGTCCGTAGGAGTGCACCCTTAAAATGGAATCCCTACACGTAGCCCCTGGGTGGTGCAAAACAGGCAACACAACACTGGTCGGAGGCTTCGACCACAGCTGTTTACCATCCACCGGACGAAGCCGTTGTGGGAGTGGGCAGTTGCATCAACTCCCCAACTATCGTTCTGCCAAAATCTATCCACTCTACTTAAGAGTGAATAGATTTATTCTGGATATACGTGCTCCATCCTCGGCCACACCGTCGCTTGCCATCAGGCGAGTTGGTGGCCAAACGTAGATCCATTTTTTTTTTTTTTATATTTTTTATTACAGAGTTTAAAAATGACTTTTCTATGGAAAGAACTACCATGATAATGATGAGATATGATTGATAAAAAAATTACATAACGCTAACGTTTAACATCTTCACTGTGCTTCACCATATTTATATGAGACAGCAAGAGAAACACATAAAAAGTGGGTTTATACTACAAAAAGACACGGAAAAACTAAAATAACGTTGTTTTTCTGCGAAATATCAGATAAACCTTGTATTATCAAAATTAAAAATATACAAAAATAATATATCCTGTACCGGGATTCGATCGTCACACTTATACTGTGCCAGTCACCTATGTATGGTATGCAATTAATTACTCAGTTGACAGTGTTGCTAAAATAGGCATTCAGAATCTACTAATCAAAATACAAAACCGGTAAGTGCTTGGTCCCCATGTGATAAAGCGCAATGATACCTTTTGCAGTGCTTATAATTTTTGATAAACTATACAACAGTGCAATTTTTATTGAAATCCGTCCAATTTAGATTCTGAGTGTGGGATGTTTAACATCACTGCTCAACTCCCTTGAGGAAATGCGCAATTTTGAATAGCCTATAAGTTGACCCGGCTTCTGACGATATTTTTTACAAATTTTCAGATGTTTCTTTTTCTTGGTTTGGACGCCAACCTCGGACATACAAACAGACAAAAACACTCAAATTTTAAAAACAACAGATTTGGCAATAGTATCCATTAAATAACACATTACGAAAGAAAAAAAATCCAAAAGCGAATTTGAAATTTTCGGGCTTTCGAGTTCCGATTTTATTATAAGTATAGATGATTTTCTGATTTTACGAGGTGAATATAAAGGTATCCCATTACAAACTCTGGAGGGTAAAACTAATCGATCAGTGCGAGATGGATGATCGTTAAACCGTTGGTCCTAGCTGGAGCAGTCGCAAGGCCAATTGAGAGGCCTACACTTGACATGGGTTTGAACAACTCTGTCACTTGATTGACTCCGTAACCGGTAACGCAACAACAAAACAAAAGAAATTTTAAGATAATGTAAAATACTAAAGTCACGATTCACGTGACTCATTATCGTTATGTGAAGGAAGTGGTCGGACACATCACACAAGCAGATGAACACAACGACTGCCGACTTAGATGTTCGCGCATCTTCCGGTCATTACACCACACTACCGGTCGCTTTTGTGCCGGATGCGACCGATGAGATGAATGATTGATCGCACTCATTATTGGTTATGTCTGGATAAGAGTAGTAACATCAATATCTGTAGCGAATTATAAAAGTTACATGCGTTCTTTGTATGTACTTGCATAATTGATTCTTAATATTGACTTATATATAGCAAGTCGGGAGAAGTAAAAAAAAATTATTGACCTATTTCCAGACTCGGCTGCGTTACTATTGAGAATTGCTATATATTTCTAACAGAAAAACACTATGCTTCTATTCGAATTATTAAAGGCTTAAAACTGATAATGCTGTAGTTACATCTTACGTAGACATTTTGATATCCTGTGTAATCCTATCAAAAGATAACTTAGAAAAAGTATTACTTAGGAGTCAAATACTCAACATTTTTTATAAAAGTTACATTTGCAGAAAATTTCTTTGCAATAGTACTAGACCTAAGTAGCAACCTAAAAATAAGTTAATCTCAATACAGGCTGAATAGTAATATTAGTAGACTAGTAGTATTAATAGCGTTAATTCAATGTTTTGTTATCAGTTTTATAATCACCGTCAAAGAGAAATGAATTAGGCCGATGACACTTCGTCACGATGTTTACCATTTTACACAATACGTAAACGCCTATACAATGTGTTTGCTCGCTACTTCAATGTATATTTTCAGGAAAAATTTTAGAAAAAATAATTAAGTAATAAATATTAAATTATTTAAGTATTCAGAGTGACAAGAAAAGTATTTAAATAAATTGTAGTAGTACTAACTCAAGGCTGCTGTTAAGCAAAAATATAAAACAGGTGAAAGAAGTCAATCTACTACAAAATTAGTGTTTTAAAAATAATCACCCTACAATTCCGGACAGGGCTATGTATAAATTAGGAAAGGTTAAGTCCATTTCTTGGGAACTCGTATTTTATTCAATGGGTAACAGCAAGAAATTGTTTATGAAGTTGTCATAAGAAACTAGAATATTAATAAATTCACACACTGGAGCGAGTTTTTCAGGGTGTCCTATTTGCGTGGGAAGTCACCATAAAATAAACAGCTTCATTTTCCGTGCTAACACTCCCATGAAAATAAGGTTTTTGCGTGTATAAGGGTTGCATGATAACACCATAACACGCAGGTAGATACATATTCTGATGTACTAGAATTAGATTTTTGTTAGCTGTTCACTAAACAGTGGCTGTAATTAGTCTGATTTATTGAAAAAAGAAAAAATACGTAGCAACAAATATATTGGTTAAAAACATTAAAAAAATATTATAGTTACAAGTGTGACATACTCTATAATTACGAATTTTTTTCTCGTATAAAATTCCCTTAATTAAGAAATACACAATGAAAGTACTGTGGTCCAAATATTTGCCATTTCTTGTATGTTATTGTGATTGCCGGCGGGTGGTATGTAGAGGCGGCGCGGCGCCCACAAAGCAATACGTGATTGTACGCAATATGATCTTTTTACATAAATACAATACTTCTTCAAAAGAACCTTATCAAACCTATGATGTTAACATTTCGATTAAGTGACTCAAATTGAATCGTTTCGGGTAATATGCCATCGAGCTCGCGAAAGTAATTTTTTTTTTATTAACTATGCTACACGTGTCAACGGTGAATAGCACATTCCGTATAATGTACTCGTATAGTAGCTTCATTTACATTTATTTTTGTTTCAGGCTTGATCCACCCGCAGCCCAGACACAATACCAAATGGAGAACAAAAAGATAGCGCCGGCAACGCAGCAGCCTCTCACTCAGCAACATCTTATGGCGCATCATGTCCACCCTGACCAGATCTATTCTCAGCAGCACCCACAACTAACCCACCTAAGTTCTTCACAAACAGGCCAAATACAACCAAATGGCGTCATGCACCAATTATTACAGGGTCAGTATCACTCCAACATGAATGCGCGATCTCCGCTCCTTGAAAATAGACATGACCTCTATGGGACTGGACACAATCACGATTACGCTAGACATTACGGAGCAAATGATAATTATAACTATCCCCAATCCCCCCCGAGACACGAAAGGACAGAATTGCATACTGATCTTAATGTTAATCATGAACTGCTTCACAATATCCCTAAGGGATATAATGCGGAGGTTTATCAAGATTATTTAAAACGAAACCCACCGAAAGATACCAACCAAATATACCAAAACCATCAACCTACATATAGGCCTAATGTTAACCCTAATCAGTACGGATCGAAGCCATATCTCCCATATTCCAATAGGATAGGACCACAGAGTAACACTGAATTATTACGGAGACAGTATAGTGAAATTCAGCAAATGAAACTGCAACAACAACTTCATTATCAAAATCAGGCACAAATGCATCAACAGCAGAAGTTTGCTGAACGTCAATTGTTACTTCAACAAATCCACGGAGTTCAACCACCTCCCAATTTGCAAAATAGTATATACTCTGATGGTTCGTACAGAGACTTAGATCGGTACAGTAGTAAAAATGACTTTAAGGAATACAGTAGCCCTGATATACAAAAAGACATCGACAGTTATGCGAAAAACAACGAGTACAAAGAATATGAAACGCAAACTAGGCAGTACCACGAAGCTCAATGGAATCAAAATCAACTAGCAGAGTACAGAGAGCAGGAGCAGCAATATAGAAGGGAATTAGAAACCGATAAAGGGAAAAGTCAGTCTCCACCATCGGATTACAATAATCAAAGCCAGAAGAACAACATGAGTGTTGCATCGCCCATGAAGTCTAGCGAATCTAGTTCTCCTAGCGTGAAGTCTCCGTCTTCTGACAGTAGAAGAAGTAGCGGTGGTAACCAAGCGTTGCGGTCACCAATAGCGCAACGCATACCTTCAGCTCCGGTCACTATGTCAGGCATACTTTATAAACAAGGGTCAGACGGGTTGAAAGTTTGGCGGAAACGATGGTTTGTGTTGTCGGAGTATTGTTTGTTCTACTATAAGAGTAAGTATCTAATGATGAAACTTGAAAGCCCTCAACAAAGATATTTTTTATTTTTTGAGATTTATATGTTATGTTATAAAATGTGATTTTAATTTTGAATTACAGGTCAAGATGAAGAGAAACTTCTTGGGTCAGTTCTCTTACCATCTTACAGGGTATCTGGTTGCACACCTGAAGATAAAGTACTTCGAAAGTTTGCCTTAAAGCTGGAGCATGCAAACATGAGAACTTATATCCTTGCGGCGCCCGATCAAGATTCCATGATGAAATGGGTGAAGTCTTTGACCATGGCCGCACTTATGCAAAGCCCTAAGTAAGATTAACTTCAAGATTTAATTGTTAGATAGTCACGCCTTATAGAAAAGTTAATGATTGATGCTGATCGATGATTGAATTATAATCTATAACGATACAGTTTTGAAAGTAGAATGTTTTAACAGTTGTTTTATTTTTCAATATGTTGATTTTAAAATCCATTAATTTCTATTTTCAGTGAGCAGCCGCAAAAACAGAGCGATCGGACAGCTGCGAAAACCGAGGTGGGTATTATTGTAAGCACGTATAATGTACCGGTGCAGGTGATCGGCAATTAGTTTGCCAGAGCGGAACCAAGGACAGCCATTACATCGTCGCTATAACTGCAGATAATATTGTGGATGATGTCGCCGCAAATTGATTGTAACATTAACGACCTATTCCAAACGCATTCAATGAATATGTAGCAATGGATGGTTTAGGTTGCAATAAATACAGATTAGAATATATTTATTTAAATATTACTTCTATTTCTGCAGGATTGCGATGAAATACCGACTTATGCTAATGCACCACCTAAGCCAAGACGCTCCAATGAAGGTTACAATTCACCAAGTCCTGACATGTAAGAATATATTCCCCTCATTTAGTACTGTTTCAAAATAACAAGTAAACAAACTTATACCAATCTATTTCAATGCATTACAGGTACGATCCAAATTATGACTTACTCAAAAAGCCAGCATCACACTACAGTCAAGGCACTAGTCACGCACGATATCAGGACCACGCAAATTATCCAGCTAGTCCCAACCAAGAGCCCACATACACTCGCAGCCCGCAATCTCCACCGCCAGTACAGCAGCAAACACAGTATCATACAAAAAGACCACCATATGATACGCAACATCTCTCTCTTCCATTAACAAACACAGTCACCGACAAACTTGAAAATAATCAACCTAGTACATCAATGTATAAATCTAATCCACAATCGCCTTACTTTGATAGGAATCGAATTCAGCAGCAAGTAGCACAAGAAAATAAAGACCAAATATATGAGAGGCAAGCGCAACGCAATCCTTTCCTTCAAGATACGACGCCCCAAACAGAAGTTTTATCTAAAGAAGAACGAAACGAAGGACAAAATAAGAAATCACGATCTAGTACTCTAAGGGAAGAACGATCTCAATCTGTTCATAATGAAATGAATACAGAAAATCGAAATAATTCTAAATCAAATATTGATTTGAACGCTTATAATAGGGATCTGTATGGAGAACTTAATACAAGGCCTGGAAGAGCAGTAAGTGTTATCAACGAGCGACTACTAACCGAAAGACGAACACCAGACGCTTATGGTCGATCTTCAACTATGGCAGCTTACAATAAAGGAAAGATCGGCGATTATGAGGATGTCTATGCGCAATATGCTACAGAAAATGATTACGGTAAAACGTATGTGAAATCACCCAATCCGTCTCAAGATCGGGATGCTGTTAGCATTTCTAGCCATCAACAACAGCAAAAGCACACTGGAAATTATGTAAGTTGAACACTGATTTTATTTTTGTTTATTTTGAACAATAATTTGAATACTAAAACATATTACCTTTTAGACCCAGGAGAAAACATTTAGTGGACCGTCGGTATTAAGACGAAAGAAGATGCAGTCGAGCGGAATCCAACCCCCAATGCCAAGACCGCATAGTGCTGATTTTCTTGAATATGAATCAAAAGCAGAAATGTTAAACAAAACAGTACCTGCTCGTGCAGCTTATGATACACACAAGGAACCACAACGACCCAAATCTAGTCTGGATATAAATTCATATTACGATCCCAGTTCGGATAGATATTATTCAGAAGAGAGCTATGCAGAAAAAATGCGTCAGTCTGCTCAATATTTACAACAGGGGCTAGTTCCTACCGTGGCACCTAGAAATATGGAGATTCCTCTCGCGAAATATGCTAGTGGCTTAGCAAAAAAACAACTTAGCACTGCATATTCTCAGATGTCTAATAATAATTACGAATCTGAATTTAGTGCTAATCGGGATAATGTTAGTTATAATTCAAAATATGGTGATTTAGAAGCTCTGAATTCTAATTGGACATTAAAAGAGAAAGAGAATCAGAAAGATTATTTGAATAGAAGTGGCAGTGTGATGAGTGATGGTTCCAATGTTAGTGGGTATGTAAAGGAAGTCCCCAGGTATGATACAAATGCTGATGGGTTCATGAGATCTGCAAGTGCAAGATTGCCTTCAACAGCCCCAGAAAAGGAAGGAGAAAAGAAAGTGCAGCAGGTAAATATAATTATGTATAACTAGCACACTATTAATGTTTGACTGGTATAGGTAGGTATTGTTTTTCCTTTGAAAATCGCTGATGTCAAAGCTGATATGTTTATATTTTACTAGCTGACCCGGCAAACGTTGGTTTGCCATATAAATAATTTCCTAAAATAAGGGTTGATCGTAGAAGGGTGAAAATTGAGGATTGTATGTATTTTTGTATGTTGTATCATAAAAAAATTGAATATAAAAATTTTGTCTAAAAAATAAAATTTAGGGGTGGACTACCCCTAACATTTAGGGGGATGGAAAATAGATGTTGGCCAATTCTCATAGATACCGGATAACCACAAAAAATTTCATCAAAATCGGTCAAGCCGTTTCGGAGGAGTATGGCAACGAAAACTGTGACACGAGAATTTTATATATTAGATTAAGTCGCATTTTGTTTTGGTGTGAATTTTTTGTCTCTCTCTAACATATCGTAGGCAAATATAAATGGGATTTTTTATATTACAGCGTGAAGAGTCTATGAAACGATTATTAGAATGGAAGCAAAGGATGTTGCAATCGCCTTTAACGCGAAAAAGCACACCTGCAACCATATCTCTCGCAAGATCTCTTAACCATAGTCGGCAATCTCTCAGATCAGATCAATACAAGCCCAAGACATATACGAACGCTTCGTACAATAGCTATTCTTCTGATGACGAAGGTATGTGATAACAAATATATTTTTAATTTTATATTTCCTATGTATATGATGTGTTTGTATGTAGTAATTATTTTGTAGCATGGTTAAAATATTTGAAGATTAGAATGGTTTCAAATCTCTGGTATCCAAAACAAGTATGAAAGGAGCATGAATCTGTTATTTTATTAATTTCAATTATTATAGTAATATGCATGAATAAAGATGACCAAAAATTGTCTTTAATTTAAAGTCAGGAACCGGAAAATAGCGTGTGAAAATACTGCATAGCATTAACATTCTAATAAAACATTATTTTGCGCAAACAATAATAACTATAATGCCTTGATTTTATAGAGTCTAATTTAAATAAATCATGCAATTCGCCATTTCTCAATAATTAATATGGGTGCGTACAGTACTGTTTTTGTTCATAAATTATATTATTTAAAATAATGAAAATGCCATTTAGTAAGAAAATAAAATATTCTTTACTATTACGTATTCTTATATCATATACATGGAAACCTGCAGTAGCATTATGATGACTTCGCTTTGCGGAGAGGTACCTTCCTGCCTGCGGGGACATTGTGCCACTAACATCATTTTACTGGTCTACTATTCGGTGGTGGGTTAAAAATATTAGTTTATATTGGTTTTATATTGAGTAGTTTGCATCACTCTAACACCCGAAGCCAAATGTACTAACAATATGGTGACCATAAGGAAATCTTTGAATCATTATTATGTATTGCATAATTACTATTGATATAGTAATTATCAGTTTCACTTTTGCACCTCAGAGGAAACATCGGGCACTGATCTGCAAAAAACCAGAGATATGCAGGCAGGAAGGTCTCATAAAGTGAACCTAACAAGTCCTATCATTATGCGACCTATAACCCCGCACGCGCCCTCTATTACTCAAATTGAACACGTTGGGGGTTTTTCTAACGATGAGAATAAAAATACGGACAGCGTTGAAAACACTTATCAAAATATCCTTTGCACAATATCTATCCCCAAAGTAGACTTAGAAGAAAATTGTAATGATTATGAAGAGACGCCATTTGGGTCAGAAAAAGTTGAAGCAAAAGAAAACTCTCCACCAGCTGTTTCAGAAGATGGATATGAAACACAGGATAGTGAAGCAGAGTCTGAAACGCAAATCGAATACACTGATAATGATTTAGATGAAGTACTCCTTGACTCAGATGAGGAAATTGTACATGATCCCCAACATTCCGAAGATATAGAAAAACTTATTGAAAACGAAAACGAGACTACAAAAGACAAAAAATCTGAAGTAAAATCGAATACTCCTCCAGTGAGTACTTCAGGGGAGAATCATTATTTGCCAATGAGCCCTCGAAAAATGTCTGTGAATGACCCACCTCATAAAGCAATATTCGAAAGTTTGAGTGTATTCGATCAATCTATGCCGCAAAGTTATGAAGACAATCCTTATGTAGAAATGAATTTAGGGAATGAAGAAGAAGATACACAAACATATGAAGTAGTGTGTGTAAATAATGGTAAAGCAGAACCTGTTTATATGGAACTTACTAATGTGTTGTCCAACGGAATTAAATCTCAAGATGGTAATACTTGTGCGAGAATATTGGACACAGCATCAAATTTTGCTGATTCAAAAAATCACACTCTAAAAAGAGCTACAAAAACAGATAAAACCACAAAAGATAAGCCTGAAAGTTCTGATGTTGACGATGAAACGAGTAAAGATATTTCTTTGGTTTCACCGTTTAGCAGATTCAGTATATCGGACACATTTCGGCCTGCTTCATATTATTTAAGCAGCAGTAAGAGTACTTTAGATATACAGGATTGTTCTGACAGTGAAATAGTTTCCCCTCCACCATTGCCAAGTTCGTCTCCTCCTTGTGATGATTTATCAGATGAAGCTCTTTCGAAATATATTTTGGAAAAAATTGACAAGTCAGATATGTCATACGACAATTCTATACTAAAAATGTTGACGAGTGAAAATCAAAACATGAATACAGTCAAAAGGAAAACTACATCACTAATGATATATGGGAGTCGAACATCTATACATGACACACTTTCTAGAGGAGAGAAGATCCGAAATAGCAGAGCAAGTCTTAATGAAAGAAATAAAATGAGCGAAAGCTCTTGTAATTTATTAAGCAGTACTTTACTTGATCATTATAATCATTCAAGCAGCGTTGAAACTGATTCTTTGAGAAGTTACAATGCCGATAGAGGGTCCTCTCGATTATCACTTGAATCAGATGTTAGTAGTAAGTTTGATTTAATACCGTCAAATATATCATCCGAAGTAACTAGTTTGAACGAAAGCGAAATAGCTGTAGATTTAAGAAATTCTATTGAATATCGAGATTTGGAGATGATGATAAAAAGAAGACCACTTTCTGATGAATCATTATTTGAATTAGTTAAAGCTGAAATGCCGTTTCACAATGATGTTTCTTCTTTTGTAGATTTGGATAGATATTTAGACAATTTACAAGCTAGTTCAAGTGTAACAAACAATGTCAGTTGTCAATTGAATACTTCAGCCCCAGAATCATCAAATTATAAAGATAATGTGATCCAAGCAGCTTTACAAACTACAACACATACTCGCTGTTCGAGTACTCCTGTGAATCAAAATAATAGATTAAATAGCTTTGATAGCCGGATTTCTGTTGGGCCACAATATAGACATATTAGTGAGCAAACTTCTAGCTATACAAGTTCACAAAGTTCTTGCAGTTCTTCTGGAATACCTAAGTCACCAATGTCCTATTACTGTAAAAACAACGATGAAGAGAAACTATTAAGTAAAAATTTGAACAACGATACATTCTCTGATAAAGTAAAAGAATTCGAAAACGATAAGATGGCACTTCGCACAGGGACTGAAACGAATGCATCTTCTACATCTACAGGATTTCATAGCAGGGAAAGCTCTACAGAACACAGTGCCCCATATTACTATTCTGACCTTTCTTCTCAAGAGCATATTAATGTATTACCTACTTCTCATTTCTTGAAAAATACTAACCTTCATCGCAAATTAAACAACCAACGACGCAGAGGTCCCTTACATAAGAAAAATGATATCTCACATATTCATAACCCTATTCGAAATAATCACCTCATTCTATCAGAACCATCTTTTGAATTGGCTGCAACAGCTCGAAGTGTGTCTGTTGAATTTTTAAGTGCAGCTGATAAAGACCCAGAGATTGACATGAAAAATATATACGAATCTTCTGGCAGCAGAAATTCCAAAATTCCAGAATCAATGAATTTGTCAGGGCTTGGATGCAAAAGGAATTCAAGTAGCAATAGTAATCATGATAACTCTTCGCCAGATTCAAATGTTATGAATGCAAGTTCTTTAATAAAACTATCTAGTACAAGTATGTCATCCCACTGCAGCGGAAATTCATCGAATACCGTATATTACGACGCCGAAGCTGATGCAGTTGCCTATGAAAATGTTACATGTCAAGGAGACAAACACTGGGATGAAGATTCCCTATGGAGAGATAATTTAAGACGAGTATCTCATAGACATGCTCGATCTATGGATGATTTGGATACAATGCCTGCCGGCACTTCATTTTCTGCAAAAATAAATGAAGCTTGTGGTATGAATAGCATAAAAAGAGTAAAGAAAGACGGTATATATAAAATAAGTAGGAATGTTACATATGTAAATTGTGACATACAAGGACGGGTTCTAAGAAACAGAGACAGTAAAACTAGTTTCCTTTGTCACTTTTTAGAAGAAGAACAAAAATTAGACGACGACGATGTATATGTTAGTCTCGCTGAGAGCGCGGAAATTTCACTAAAACAGTCTGATGAAGGTGTTTATGAACAACTTGCTGTCGAACCAAATGATCCAATCATTTCAAGTAAAAGAACATGTGATATTGAAGAAAGGAATAAGAAAAAGTTTGAAATTGATAGGGAGAAGTTAAGACAGTGGGATTTAATGTCAAGTGGTTTAATGAAAGGCAGAGTAGGACGCGTGCGGGGCTCAGGCGCTGGTGGGGGCGGGGGAGACGCTGCCTGTAGTACGGACACTGGAACTGACAGTGCAAGCAATGAAGGTATCCTCTAACATTCTATGGTCCTGTAAGGTACACTATGTAAGTTATATTTCTGTTACACTATTAAAGCAAAGCAAAGTCATTGATTTAAATCTTTTGGAAGTGTAAATAATTTGGCATTTTTATGTTCCTCATTTAAATTTACTTATAAAATTACATTTGGTTTGAAGGAAGGGTTTAAACACGATAAGGTGTAAAAACAAAATCAAGCATGCAATTTTAACATGGATTGTGTTTTTTTGTACATAGCTATCACTATCAATATATCTACTAATACGCATAATATGACACACTTTATCATGTTTACCTCTCAGATTTTCAAATATTTGAAATAGAGTTAAATAAAACATTATTTTAAGCATAATTCCAATCTTATGTAAGATATTCTTTCAGCTTCTATGACAATGTCAGGCGCGCATACGGAAACTGGTACAAATAATAACTCAACAATTCAGCAAACATTGTCTAAAAAAGCTTTTCTTGGAAGTAATACGTCTATTGGGAGGAACAGTCGGGATGCCAACATACCGGTACGTGCAGTGAGTCCGAGGGTCAGATGGGTAGAAGATAAACAATCTAATGATCATTACGGCTCACAACAAATGTCAACGTCTCATCAAAACGTAAGATTCTTTGAAAATTGTCTACTGTAACGACCTTTAAAGAACCTTATCAAAGAAAACTTTGTAATATTTTTGATACGATGAATATATAAATCTAATTTATTTATTTTACAGTTACATGCAATGACAACAACGGAGGATTCTTGGGCTTCAGCCAGATCTCCATCAAGAGCTTCTCAGCAACCTATTAGAGCTGTTAGCCCAAGAGTTCGAAGGAACACTGAAACCGATGATATGGTCAGTATTTTGATTGTCAGCAGTGTATATTGCTTATTCCTATTGTTTTTTGTTTGTTAGAAAGCTTCCACATACTATATATTTATGGTATGAATTATTTTTGCATTTAGTTTTATCATTTTTGTTTCGTTCTGTATCATCGTATTAGCAGAGGAGCGTGCAGCAGCAGAATCAGAATGAACAGTTAGGTGAGATTCCTACGGCTGGTGAACTTCTGGGTCGAACACATGAGGAATTGGTGTTGCTCTTAATCCAATTACGGAGACGCCATGCGGCGACACATCGCGCCATCGAGCAGTGCTGTGCCCAAATCAGTAGCATTGAGGTGTTTGTTTATGCTTTTTATACGTTTTGTTTAGTTGCATTAATTATTGTATCATTTTTAATTGTAGCTTAGATATAAGTCTTCACATTGTAAAAATAATTTTGTATTATTAATAAGGTTTAATAAAAACCAATGATGTTTTTATGTTTTTCAGGACTGCCTCAGTTCATTAAAAGCCATGGAACGAGAAGAGAGTCTTCAGCGACTAGAATTTCTTAAAAATCAATTAATGGAATTGGAACACCAATACGAAAAGAGCAAACCTCTTGTCCAATTAGTTGATAATATGGTAAAGTTAGGATCACTTTATAATAGACCTGGATCTACTATCGAACGGCTGGAAAGAAACCAGAGGTTACGACAGAAAGTTTTGGCTGAACACGCTCTCGAGCAGCAAAGGTAGAACTCCTCTTTCTATCTTAATACTGACCCTTTCCCCCTTTTATAGAGTTAAAATATGTAGTTCGGAATAAAAGAGCAGTGGTTAAAGAATTCTTGAGAAGGCCAACAAAACAACATATATGGATAAATCTTTCAAACACATTAGCACATGCTTACACATCGTTATGAATTCTCATAATAATGTGTTTATCAGTAGAATGCAAATGCTTTGATTTTCAGGTGGTTAGAAAGCGTTGCCGCTGGAAAGTCTTTGGAAACAGAAGCAGCCCGAGCGAGAGTGGCTGAACTATGGGCACTAGAGCAGGAACTGTCTGACGAAGCTGCCATATTACAGGGATTAAAAACGGATAAAGACGCCATAGAGAATTTGTTATCAGGTAAGTTATACCTATATGTAGATATAGTCAAAGCACATCCTAACCGGATTAATACGGTACGATTGAAGATTTAAAATTTCCGTATCCTTTTAGGTGTTCGCGGCAAGCTGGATAGTGTTCATAAAGGCGAACTCAATGTCGACGTCAGCTCAGCTCCATCACGAAGGCCCCAGGCTCCCTCTAGCAATGCCGCGGGAGGCCTCGAGGAAGAACTGGCGCGCGTGCAACAAATGTTGGCGCACAATTCTAAGGTTTATAAGGTTTTCGTCTATATCATGCACTTATTATTTTTTGTTTATTTATGTAGATTATACTTAGTTATATATAATATTTAATTATGTTTTTTTTTGCACTTGTTGATGTGTTGAGCGACTTCTTAATTTAATTTTGTATATTTATATTTTAAATAAAAAAAAATTAAACATTATTCATCCAATGCCCTATAGCACCTGTAGTTATTTGATATGAACGACTTATTATAATGTTATTTAACAGAAGTTGGAGCAAACCGTGGCGGACAACGCTCGCTTGGAGCGCGAGCTGCAGCAGCTGCGGCGTGCACTTCAGGCGAGGCGAGCCGCCGGACATCAGCACCACGCCACCAACCCCACCGCTATGCTCGAGGATGGTCAGTATTATATAATACACCAAAGGTGGTGGACTACGTTCTCCTGTAGATCTAATTTCTACCGTTTTCTGTAATTATGACTTTACAATAAAACTATTTTATGATACTGTTACGAGTAGTGGTGAAAATAAAAAACGCTGAAGCAATCCACTCAACCTATCACAGCCCATTGCTGAAGATACGCCTTATGGAACGCCATAATACCCGACCCGTTTTCAGGTTGAGAAGAAATTCATCTTTGTACTAATAAATCCATCTTTCATTGCAGAAGTGTCTCGAGTCCAACAGTTGGTGACGGCGTTGCAGCGGCAGCGTCAGGAGCTCAGTCGCGCTGTCAGACATCTGACCGAACAGTCACATGCGTTGCAGAACACACATGACGCTATGCCTGGTAAGTAAACGAGGCATTATTTTTGCCAAAAATCTCGGACTTCGTCCAATAAACTGGTAGACAGATTATTAAAGCAAATGTAATCTTTTGACTCAATATATTTTTACGTTTATAGTTATTTTCATTAACAAGTTAAATCGTTTCATGTTTCAGGTAAACGTCGCCCGTTATCTTCGTGGCAGGAAACCAACCTTGATACAGGTCATACCATTGACCACGGTCATTCTGATTATGACTATGACGTAGGAGCTCTGGTGCCACCCGGACATTACGATCCATCTAACGTTGAGACGCCCTTGTATGTGGATACAAGGGGACCTGGCAATGATGTCACTTCTCCGCTCAACAGTGAGGATCTGCAACATGCTGGATTCAGTGAGTAAACTTTATTATTCAGTTTTTTTAACGAACTGTTAGTAACCAAAACAGTTAGATTTACAAAATATCGCAATTTAATTTCTAAACCGGTCTTTTATCTTTTCAGGTAACCTCACTAATGTAGAAAAACAAGAGATAAAAACAGTTCGCATAGTTAAGCGAGAGAGTGAAAGACGCCAAAGAGATAGGGAACGTTCCCTTCAACCCATGTCCGACTGGCCCACCAACAACATTACTGCCAACTTAGACCAATTCTTAGAGGAAGAACTTGTACAATCCCTTAATTACTCACGATCATCATCATTACCTCGAAATGAACAATACGAGCAAGTGTATGGTATGAGGCGTGACCAGAATTATCTTCAGCCTAACATGGATCTCAGCCCCAAATATGTATCTAGTCCATCTCTTTCCAATTACGATTACTCCCAAAATATGTCTTCCCTCAGCAGCAGCTACAATAAGAGCTACGACAGATCCGGATACGATCGCACGATTTCTTTATCAACGCAGTACTTGAACAGTCCAACGGATAGTTCTAGGACTTTAACAAACGATCCTTTGTCGAAAACAAGCAGTGTCGTAAGCTTGACGAGGTCACATATGGAGTTGTCTCCAATATTCAAAAGTGAGGCTGCTAAGCAGATCATTACAGAGATGTCCGGAGATGCCCCGAAGAATGGTTCCTTGCATAGAAGGCAAGTGCCGAAGGAGAAGAGGAGGCACTATACAGCACCTCACCATCTTAGTGCTAAGACGTTAAATGAAATGCCCAAAGATGCGTACAACCAAGACGTAAGTAGTAAGCATAAATAAAAATGCATTTTAAAATTTAACGCTTCATATCACTGAATAAATAACTCTAAATTAACTCCCACCACTTAACAAAAAGCACATAGTTAAATCATCTTTTGTCTAGAAGATGGGTCGTTCAGTGGACGACGCGGACATGGAGCGAGCTTTACGCGGGGCTGCCCCAGATGTAGTGCGCTCAGCGTTACCACCGCATGCGCTCAGGCTGGCTGACAACACTATCGATCAGCTGCTCGCCGCGCCCCAGAAGATCCTTATCCCAGAGAGATATATCCCAGAGAAAGTAAGTTAAAGGTTGTAGTTAAAGATGGCTATAGTTGTTACGTCGTTCAGTGAACGTGGATATGTCCTCAAGCGAGGCAGCAGCAGACGTAGTGCATATGACAATGATGCCATCCCATGCGCTCAAACTGACCAGCTGCGTGCTACAAAAAATCGTCATCCCAGAAATATATATTTTGGAGTAGGTAAGGTTTGTAGCTGTAGATAAAGGTAGTTGGTAGGAGAATGTTAGTATTTTCGTCATGCACTGAAGATAATATAAGTTCTATTTTTATATAACATTGTTTCTCACTAGGACTCTTTGTATTGTTGTTGCGTTTGCGCAAATCTCACATGCACACACACCCAGACTCAAATGTAAGCTATTTTGTGCCTGAGATTCTTTTACATAAGTACATCATAAATACGTATTAGCAATAAGCTCACTAATTATTACATGGCATCAGAATGGCATCGGTTAGATATTGTTGTACAGCTGTAGCTATACCTCTGTCCGACTCTTCGAAGAATATAGGTGTGACGTTATAACATGCACAAGTTCACTATATAACATCACACCTATATTCTTCACGTTATTTCAATTGAAGATGTTCATACTAAAATCTACATAATAATTATCATACAGTCGCTATAATTAAACGAATTATCGGGGCACCATTATGTAACACTTTCCAATAATTATGTGACCTACTATGGATTAATATGAATTAATATTTTGTTCCGCAAGATCTGGACGCAGGTAGGTTGTGCATGAGAGATTTGTGTTTGTCGCACCCACGATAAAAACCTAATTGATATTGAGAGAATCAGACTGAAATGTTAGGAATGTTAACAAACGGATAAACGGCACAAAGTAAATATACTGAAACCGAACGTTCAAATACGTTTCATCGAGAAGCAACTTATCCGATATAAAATCTTAAAAACGCATTAACGTATTTAGCTACTCTAATTTATTTTTTTGTGGAAAGATAAATAACTTATATTCCGATATTCTTTTCACATAGCCCCCAGAACTGTCTCCTGAAGAACAGCAAAAGAGACAAGAGAAAGTGGAGTCGATAAAGAAAATGTTGACGGGCTCATCGGCTGACCCCAGCAAGGTATGCATACTGCTGTTATATCATTCCAATTCACTTCCGAATTCGATTTACGATGCGTAACTTCCTGAAGTTTTATGAATAACAAGGAGTACATTTTATGAATGTATGAATTATGACTATTTCCGATTTCTACTCTCTCTGTTTTAATGAGTTGAACTGATGCATAGTTTACTAGTTATTGTATTTGCTATACAATACGTTAACTCGACTTCTATTCAAAATTTTTGAGCTATGCTTCTTCATAGTATTCCTTCATCGTTCACATTTGGAAATAGTTCATCATCCTCAAAAATTGTTCCACGTAGTTGATTCTGTACAATGTGTACGTTAGATGCATTCAGTCCTCATTAACTTTCACTATAAAAGCAATGCACTCTAAATTCGCTCGCTCTGCTTTCATTGTTGTTCGGAATGAACTTTTATACTTTTTGCATGTTCACTCTACTCTATATTGATTACCCTAGACCTCAATATAAAATAATGTATCTACAAATAGTAAGGTGTTTGCAGATAGTTTTTTTTTAAACTTGAATCAAGTTAATGATATTGTTTTCCAAGAGTCAGTAAAAATTACTTGCTACTTTGCATCCTTTAAATAATACTTAGTGAATTCTGTCTGAAAACACCAGAGCTTGTATAGCCGCTTCGAATGTTGGCTGTAAATATGTAAACCAGCACAGTCCTACATGTGTGTGCTTGTATGATGACCGTTAGAGTCCGGACGCTGGTGAGAAGCGGCAACGGGAGCACTTGCTACAAATGAACCAGATACTCGCCAAGCAGGTCACTGAGATGAGCAAAATCATCGCCGGTAAGGACATTGCTTCATTTTAGTTCTGCCTCTCACTGTTACACTTATATACTGTAATCTAGGAGTTTATTTAATATCTATCTAGGAGTATGTTTAATATCTGTTCCATAATTCTGTATTTTCTATCTGTATGTATTACAGTTCTTTAATTTGTTTATTATCAATAAAAATAACAACGGTAAGTAAATTTAAAAGAATTAAAGAACAGATGTCTGGTACATTCAATTGTCCTAATTTTTTGTATACTTTATTTATAGCCCATTTTTTATTGTTTACTTTTAAGATTATATTTCTACCTTGTAGCCTGAACACCCGAAGTATCTCTGACAATTTAGTGTACGCAATGAAATTTTAATGTAACTCAATGTTTTATATAATCCTGTGGTTTATATAATTCTGTGTACAATTGTATGTTCATATGTTATCTGTAAACATTGTTTGATGTTTCACATTTTTTATTAACGTTCTCACAGAATTGCCATTTTGATGTATTTTCTCTTCTATTCAAACTAGCAATTATTGAGTGTTTGATGTAACTAACCAAAACACGTGTGTGTCACGCCTGTAACGGTTTGCTTGATGTCGTTTGTCCCGTTTGTGCAGGAACCAACATCGAACAAGGACCGTCCGCTCCCAACCACTGATTAGCCACACACTTACATCTTACACGTGCACACTTCACCTATCCTCATTCCCATTAATTTACCATGAGAAAAATAGCATCTGTTTGCTTAAACAAACACAATACTTTGATTGATGAAAGTAATTATAAGATTTACTCGCAAGCTGGTGCTGTCTGTGCTCACTCTTACTAAATGATCTTGCTTCAAATCCCTCAAAATTATAACGTGTGAGTAAATTGGCTGACTCGGACGGTTCTTAGAAGATTCCTCTACCCAGTGTGTTGCGGCATGGTTTCGTTTTTTGCATTTTGTTGTGAGTAGTTCACTTATATTTATTTTTTAGTTTTCCATTATATTGTTGTTGCATTGTTTTGTTTTGCATTTTGATGTGTGAATGGTGATTTGAATTAACGACATATTATTAATCTTATGATTAAATCCTAATGTTTTAATTGTTTTTATTATCAGTGAAAGCGTTAGAAGAACTGCCTCAAAATGGTAATGCTGACGACTTGGATGATCGTTCACCAGATGTAGAATTGCCTATCTACCAACAAAGAGATAATTTCTTTACCTAGAGCTATGTATATTGACGTATTATATGTATATCTCTATGACTATCCTAATGACTACCAGTGTTTTAAGAACTTAGCTAAATCAATATCCTTTAGTAGGGTTCCTTTATACTGTAAAACTATCGTCACTTAAAATGATGACATCAACATAATTATTTGTATATCCTGATATTTGGCTGTCCTTATCTTTGGCTGGTATACTAGTAAGTGTTTATATTTATAAGATACTGGTAATATTAAAATCCCTACTTAGAGTGAAACATATAATCAAGCTGGGCTTTAAATAAAATATAAGCGGTCAATGTAGAATGTTCAATTAATAGAAACTAAAACGTTTCCTATATTGACTTTCGTATGTTTATAGTTGATTATAAATCAAATATTTAAATCCTTTATAGAGATAGTGGAATAATAAGTACTTTTCTATAATTTTATAGAATTTGGTCATTCAGCAAGTAATTCGTGTGAAAATGAGTGAGGCTCCAACCATGTTTTGGCTGCTTATAAAATTATATCGTTTACGAGTAGTGGCATTTGGATATTTTGTGGATCTCCTTCTTTTTTGGAAATAAATATTTTTTGTAATTTCTTATAGATTTGGACTTGACATATGCTTTTCACATATCTATCAGAATATCATATACATAGATATATAATGTACTGCTTAAGAGGTAAATAAAAAACTGTATAATTTTTTGTAGCGTTTGCTCAATTTTGTGGACATTCCTTAGCGATGTTATAATTATCTAGAACCACAAATGTCTCAGTATATTAAAAATAATAAATTGGCCACTTTGATTATTTATAAATAACCAAAGATTGGCCAGTTACAATTGGTGTATCACTGAACTCAATATGACGTGCTATTTTTGCTTCAACGGTTGCATATTATCATGCTAAGGTGAACTTACAATACTTTCTCATGACCTGTTGGTGTATTGATTTTAGCGGTATGACATTATAGAACATAATTTTTGGTATTTATAACAAGTCTTCAATGTAAAAGGCCTTGAATTGTCACTTTAGAGTTAAGATAAATAGCTAAATGTACCTAGACGACATTATAGTATATACAGTGGCCATGTTTAATGATTAGAGAGTGCACATTATTATAAGGTTTGATAACGAATGACAATGCGTTTTAGTATTATTTCGTTTATTTTTTCTGTACTTTAATGTAAATATTAAGTTTTAACTAATTTAATTTTCGAGTACATAGGACTTTTAAGTTTATTACATAGGTCGTCAATTACTTTTGTACCTAGTATTGTATAGATTTATGTGAAAACCTAATGTATCAAAAGTATGTTAATTGCTTTAAATTATTTGTTATTTAAAACAACGCATAGATTTGTGATAGAAATAATCGCGTCATATTAACATTACATTTTGTTGAACGCTTTCTCTAAATAACTCATTTGTAGAGACTACTTACTATTAAAGTTATATCATAATAATTATTATCCGACTACGTTTTGCAGACATTAACGAACAAATTGAAAAAGGTGTGGTATCGCTAGTAAGGGGACCCATTATAGCAAATTTTCTGTAGGAGTTTCTGGACGGTATTGTCATTTATTACAATTTTATTGGCGGGAAGTCGGTGAGATCAGGCATTGGTATTTACTGCAAAATGAAGTCTATCTATGGGTAGGTAGCACTAGTTATTAAATCATATATCAATGTTCATAATGTCTATAAAAGCTTTAAATATTCCTGCCTATAATAATTTCAGTAGACATTTAGTTCAAAGTTCCGATGATTTGTTTCTACGAAAATTAGATTTTGCCAGTTAGGGTAAAAACTACATAATTATTTTGTTGATAAATTCAACAAAACAATTATGAGAAGGCAAACAATGCTTTTGTACAAATTGTATCACGTTGTATAAAATCAGTGCCATGGTTAGCATTTCTATATATTTTGGTATTTTCGTAAATTTGTAGTCTGCAGCTACCTAATAGTTTGCATATGATAATTTGTGTTGAAATATATAGATACTAAACTAAGCGCTCATAGAGCTATCCATTTTCTATATTACATTTTCCGAACATTAAATTTCAGTTTCCTAAATCTTCACAAGACTGAGTTTGTCTTTTTTATCTAAGACACAAATTTATTTCTATTGTCAATTATACAATCCCTAGATAACGTTATTGTATGATTCTATAATAAACTTCCAAAAATATATATTTTATAGTGGAAAAAAAGAGACCTTGATTTTTAACTATTGTATTCCCGAATTATTGTATTGTAGGAGATATTTATAATAAATAGAATCGATATCAAAAATTTATTCACGCCTTTATAAAAATTTGATATAAAAATATTAATTATGTATTTCCATTTCGTAAAATCCGTTGAATTCGTCGATATCTTTGAATAACTAAAATTATTCAAATTACAAAAATATACCTAATATGTAGTTAAATATAAATCTTGAGCCACATAGGACAAAAGTAAACCATAATGGAATATTATAAAGGGAACATTTATTAGTAATTACTATTCCCTAGTATAACGATATTTATCGCCTTATAAGTAGACTGCCCGTATTCAAGACAACTTCATAACATATACATAAATAATAGACATATAGGTGTTAGAACTGTAGCTCCTTATTTTCAACGAATGATTTTGAGTACTTTAAATTGTTATAGCTAAACGCTAAAGCTTATGACTGTTGACATTTTTAATTTACCCTTTAGCGAAGCAAGCGGCGGTACCAAATTAGTACTAATACAGTTTTTTTACAGTTTTGACATTGGAACCCAATTTATTTTTTCGGATATAAGATATATCCACAGGTTGGCTTTTCCCTATAAAAAATAAGAAAAAATTATGTGATATTCTATGCGCATTTTTGTTTCTAATATTTTGCCAAGTTTAAGTAAGCCTGCTTGCTTCGAAGCCTAACAGAATTGCCCCCATATAGGAGTACTATTTTGACTGCCTTAAATGAGTTGTTGTGTAAATACCTACAGGGAATTGTGCATATTGTTTTATATTATCGATTCTATCCAATTTTACATCAATCCTTGTAATTATAGCGCGTATGTTGTTCACATCTGGAAATAAATAATATGCTATATAATATGTTTGTTTTATTTATTGTTTTGTATATCTAAAGATGAGTCTTGGACAATAATTAACACTATTATCATGATGATTCAGGGATTGCTGTTGATAAATTAATAATGGTCATAGCACCCGCAACCAGCTCGAAAAAGTTAGACGAATAATTAGTCGATTGTCTTTTCCGATTCAATCTGCCTATTCTTTTCCCAACCACATTGGGTTCTGCTTCCAGCCTAACCGGACGTAGCTTGATATCATTATTTAACTTGGAGCGACTGCCTTCCTCAACCCAGTTAATAGGTACCACGTTATACGTAGTGGTAAGACTGGTTGTCAGACTTTCAAGCTTCTGAGTACCCGTATCGGCTGTCAACCGGGAGCGACGGTGTAACATGCTCTTCGATGTATGGAGGGGCCTCAATATGAAATGATGGTCACCCATCCACAAACCGAGCGCAGCAAACGCAGCTTTAACTCTATTGATTAGTCTGTGAAGCTGTTACATAGTCACGAGTCGCTTAACGTTCTCAACTAATTATGAATAATAATCAAAACAGCAAATAGCTTACAATCATGCAACAATAGAGTGAATAGAGCTAGACAGCCTTAGTCCTTGCCTGGATCGGAGACAGCAAATTTTTGCATCTTATCTTCGCCTGGTAGTTAACGGACCATGAACCTGCGTAGGTCATATTGACATAAGTCATACCAGTTGTGTAAAAATAATAATATAAAAAACATCCTTTGCAGTATCGGGTGTCTTTCCGAAAACAAGTTACCGCAAAGTGAATAATAGGTTCTTACGAGGTGACCTGAGTGTTGTGACCTAACTTCTGATTTGGACTTTAAAGACCACATCAAAACTGTGATGAATTTAAATTGATCATTTAATAGGACCTTGATTATTTGCCACAACAATGTAAGTAAGTAAGTTTAATGGAGACCCAGATAAATATTACCTTTTCTATATATACATGCTACATTACGTAAAGAACGTAATAAGTTATCGGCAATTTTGTTCGTAAAAAATATGGAGGCTTTACGTATTAGTGCGCTAATGATCGTTAAGATGCCGTTAACACTGCTTATTGAATGGTTGGCGTGATTGATTGCACATCTAAGAAAAACTGGAAACCGTAGATCTTTATCACTTATGTACTGGCAAGTTACATAAGAATGAATAATGGGTTTAGTGCAGTTAAAAATCTAATGAAATACTCATTTAATATAGCAATAGAAACCAGAGCATAACTGTCCCACTGCAGGGCAAGGGTCTCTTCTTACACAGAGAAGGCACGAGCATTGATCTGCTAGCTCACTGCGGGTTGGCGATTTCAGACCATCAAGTCAAGTTTTCCTCACAATGTTTTCCTTCACTGTATATCTGTGATGTCTTAGTTTAACTGAGAAAGTACATATGACATTGAGAAAGTCACATTGGTACATGCCAGTTTGCAACCCACAATATGTGGCAGAGAAGAGGCGGGTTCGTAGCTACTCGGCCTCCACGACATCTAGTTCAAATTTATGTTTACCAAGAAATAAAAGATGCGAACACATTTTATTTTAAAGTTGTAGGTACTGGGCATGCCTTGCAACGTAGTAGGGAAGTATTTACACATATACAAAGCAGACACGTCAGAAAGTCAGAAACCTCTACGGGTCCATATGGTAGCGTCCCAGCTAAACCCTTTAGCATCCAGGGAAAAACTAGAATTCCGCGCCTCTAAAACTACAGAACTAAATGACGCAAACTCTTTCTCTAGCTAAAATCGGCGCCCCTGGCAGCCGGTCTGTGGCCAGGCCTGTGGTATAATGGTAATGGTATAAGGCCACAGGCGCGGCTGCAACGTACCTGTTGTCTATCTTGGTTAACATCGAATTGATGCATACTTTGTAGTACATAGCGCCGTATGTTTTAATGTTTTTGCTCATCATAGACAAGTACGTTGAGCTGCGGTCCTGGGTTCGATCCTCACGTCGGACAAAGTGTCATTGGGTTTTTCTGTTAGGTACCTACGCAATTCTCAGTAGCCTGGAGTTTGGTACTGTGTTCGGTAAATGGTAATAGGGGCACGATCTATTACATTGGACTTAATAAAGTCATCGGTGAAATGTTGGTGTACAAAAGTACGTCTCTGCCTAACCTTCGTGGAATACTGGCTTGCTGCTATGCATAATTTCTTTTCATTTTAAGATATTTTTTTACAGTAACTTTCGCGAGCTTGCGCTCAACAAATCAAATCAGTCAGTACAGAAATATATAGAAAACAAAAAGACAAACGACAAACATTTATTTTTATATACTACATATTTATAAAGTAAGCAATAGAAGTTTTTTCAACATCTGTCTATGCATAAGTTATAAATATTTATGATCCAATAAATATGAAAAGAAAGTAATACGATTTTGACAGATCGTGAAAAATTGCCGGTGTTTGTTTTTACGAGCCCTATCTACAATTCTGCGTTCATATTTACATTGACTTGAAAATATTAGATATACTCACATTATGACTTGCGGATAGGATCAGTGACACTGAAAGGCGACTGACTATTTACAAGTGGAAATGTGGATGCGAATGCCACTAGATTTTTTTTATACCTGTGGAAGCGTTCTCCTTCTTTTTCAATATAATAACCACCAATGTCCTGTATCCTCCTACCTTGATTTTAAACTCTCATTAACCCCACTCTACTTGTTTTACAAAGCTTTGTCCAGGTAAGTATTCTTAATTTTCCTTCTCAAGTAGACTTAAAGTAAAAAGAAATAGTATTATGTTATTTATTCTTTATGACATTTACCGACTAAAACCACTGGGTTCACTTGTGACACTGGTAGATCTGCAGGCATCACATTTGGCCTGCACAAATCTTGCAGAAAGACGTGTGCGGAAGCACTGCGCACCACCGTCTCAGACCTGCTACTGGTTGGGCAATGAACTGCCCTATTCCGTTATAGAGTTGTGTAAGGATGTACAACGGTATGCCGTTGCCTGTATTCCCCGAAGGGGTAAGCAGAGGTATTACAGTATATTGTATTTAAACTCACATTTCACTAACGCTGTTCCTAACTCCTATGTAATAGAAGGTGAGCCTATTGCCATCTATCGGGCAAGTTTCTTAAATCCGGGCTGCTACTAAATATTTCCTAACAGAAAAACTCAATAACACTGCTCGATCCGGGAATCGAAGCCAGGACCTCATGCGTAGCAGTCGCGCTATTATGAACGATGAATGTACACGATTATCCCACGAGACATAAAATCTAACAAAGCCTGTATTCCGCGAAGTGGTTCGTAAAGGTGTACTCACTCACAGTTGTAAACTATACTTTAGATTTGCATTTTACCTACCGAAATGCGTATTTGGTATGGCATTTTACCTAACAAAATGCCATACCAGATACGCATTGCTTTTACCTGACAAAACAGTTTTATCCTTATTTATTCTGAATACATTTTTCCTTATGATTCAGTATAAAGTATTGGTATTTATACCAACAGAACAATGCTATTTCTACTATGTAGAACAGTTTATATAATCTCAATTTATTCAATCAGTAAGTCGTTAATAATGGCTATTACTATTACTGCTTCCGTTTGCCACCCTTCCCTCCATTCGTAACATTTTACGGCGCACGCGCAGTTGCTTAGATTATTTCGGTTCGGGCGAAAGTGTGTATTAAGAGTTATGTAGTGGCTGGACTGAAATTTATCATCACTTTATTTGTCTAGAAGCGATAAAGTCAGTGTTCTTAAATTTTAGTTTTTTTTTTTTTTTTTTATCTGATTCCTACTAAAATCTCAACACTCGAACTAAAAAGTATTCCTTAAGAATTTTAATAATTAAACTAACTCTTCTTTTAAACGTGACCAAATCTATAAAATCCCATATTTACTGGCGATTTCCTGATCATTCCAAAAGGTATGTTCCGGCACTCCAGCTCTTTGTTTCCTACGAAATGTTTGCGATTCCCTGCGCGTACACACAGCGGCGCGGGCGCGGGCGCTACGTGTATGCAGTTCAATGCCGCGCGGTCTTCCTTCCGTTATTGTGTTGACTTCGGAGACAATCAGCGCGTGCGACGATTCATCTCAAATGTCAATAGACCAATAGAATGCAAATGTAAAGTGGCCTATGAGGCGTTTGAGCCTTCATACTTCGTATCGTACGGTATTACGGCATTGTTTGTCTGCGATTTGGGACAATATTTATGATGTTACTATTAAATCTGAGTTTATTATGATAACTGTCATTGCTACGTATGTACTTGTGTTTGTGAGTGATGGTAGAGTTGTTAGAGTGAGCAACGTCTACTGTTTATTTGTTCTTCCGGTCTAATTAGGAGAATTCTAGCTTGATTGACGAACTATGAGAATAGCTGATTATAGTATCATTGAAAGAAATAAATAAATTTATTCTTGAATATCTATGACGTCAAAATAAATAAATAAATCTGTAATTAAGCTAAATATGCCCTGGACCCTGTAATTCAAGAAACGGTCCTCAGGTCAGCATTGTTCTACGCTATATCTATATTTGGTGCAGCACCGGTATTCTGCCAAGGCCTTATACAATTTCAGAATTAAATACGGTCTCTGTAAAACATAATAATTATTCCAATGGTAAATTATCCCCATTCCAAGAATCAAAGCGAAACATCCCAATCGTAAAATGTCTGTGTTATTGCTCTAGTGGTCGCAAACGTTGCGAGCTGCTGAGCGCGAAGTAGGTACTGTAGGTTCGATGCCCCTTGTCAAAATTCTCAGTAGCAACCTGGAGTTTGCAATTGTCCCTGGTTGATGGCATTAGACTCATGGGAATTAAAGACGGCATCAGTAAAGTGTGGGTGTACGTTACAACACGTCTACCTTCCCGTTTGGGGAGAACTGTCCTGATGTTATGTTAAGTATCATAAAATTAAAAATAGCAGTATCTTGTATTAGTTTTAGTTGGAGTAGTCTTAAAAATATTTTAATAAATAGAATATACGTTATACGGTAGGTGGAGAATACTCCTTAAGAATACCCAAGGGGTTAGTGATCCCTTGAGAATCACGGTGTTACCAAAATATATATACATCTTATAGGTATTAATGTTTAGTAGGTCAATAGCCAGGCGACTATTGTTTAAATATAGGTTTATTTGCACAGACCGTTTATCAGTATTGTTTATTACCTACTTATAATATCTAGTATTTTATACCTGCCAAAACTTTAAAGAACAAACAATAAATACAATAATTTCCACGTTTGAAGTCGTTTATCCGAAATTCTAGATACCAATAGCCATTTAGGATAGGCCATGCTTTACCAATGCGAGTGACGTAACGTGACGGGCTACTAAGGGATGAGTTCAAGAGGGCTTAGGCAGTAAAGCCCTCCTGAGTCTGCTAAAAGCTGCCAATAACAAGAAACTGCTATGCTACTTACCTTTTTGACCACTGAGGCCTTCGGGTCTAGTTCAAGTGTAAACGTTTACGGCCTGATATGATGATAAAGTAAAACTATAAAACGTTCTCCACAGTTGACCCTACCGGCTCGTTTAAAACAAATTAGGTACACGTACAAATTAAAGTAAGAACAACTGTCGTTATGAATTAAATTTACCCTTTTAAAATACACCTAGAAGGCTACTTAGCTCCGTCACCCACTAAATAGGGTTTAATTAAGTCGAAATTAGGATAAGCTTACAAAAGTAATTATAATAATTCATATCCTAATTTTACGGTCCGCGAGAGGCGTTGTTATGATCTGAGAGAAGGTAAAGCATTATAAATGGGAGTATTAGAATATCTCCAGCCACTAGGTCATTATGATACTCGTTTTTCGCATAAATATTTTCACTTTGAGACTACTTTGTGGATGCAAGTAGGTAATGTAAGCCGATATTAAGCTAAAAGGGAAAGCTTCGGAGAAGTTTTTAGTGCTTATGTGTGGAGTTAGGCATGTCGCCTGGCTGGCTAGATGTTTTTCTAACTTAAGGTCGTCTGTAAGTGTGTTCTGGTGTTGTTTTAGTGTTCTATAATTTATAGGTTCTACATAAGAACACAGTTCGGGTTAATTGAATGGTAATAAACTTTGTAAGCCAGGGCGTTAAACTTACATAATATGAATCACATAAAGATATTTTGTTCCCAGAAAGCAAGGCAAGGTAATTCGAACAAATTTTGGAATTGAAATTAAATTTTTAGTAAGGTTTCAATTACTTTGCTGTACTGTTATAAGTACCTACTATGCAGAAGGGGTAAACATATGTACTAATTGTGCTTCATTAACGGGTCCTCTCCGAACCAAGGGACGATTAAATTCAGGAGTTGAGAGCGAACGGGACATTTTTATCATTGGCATAAATTAAATGTAATAAGGTATATAGAGCCTTTCCCGCGGATACTGGTTTTTAGGCACCGTTGGTCGACCTGAGCACCCACCATTGATCTCATTGTTTGATACATTGCACTTTTGGGGAGCGTCGCTTGCGCACCATCATCGATCAACCATTATACAGGTTGTAGTTTTCTCAGAAATAGATTGGACATCATTATTATCTATTCTATAGACTAATTCTATAATTGACTACATAAGTAGTCCTAAAATGACTGATTTTATTTACAACCGAATTTTTAAATGACTAGTTCCTTAGATTATGTACCGATTTTATTAATGACTGGTTCTAAAAATGTCATATGCTACAAAGGACTAATTCTACAAATGACTTACGTTAGGATATTATTAGAATTTCATATTGAATGAATTATGAATAATATTAGTATTAGGAGCTAGTATAGATTCTAGTACATCTAATTCTATTTTGTATTTTAGCATACAATATGCAGCTTCAACATGACATATAAAATCCATACATATAAAAAAATTATGCTTTGAAAAATTCCGAGCTCGTTTTCAGACATTTTCGCATAAAATTTGTTGAATTTCGTTCGTATGGTTTTATCGATGTTCATACCAAATTCAGAGCGTGCACCGATCGTTTTATTATTTAGTCGTAAGCAAAAAAATAAAAAAGAAACAGGAAAAAAATTAGCATTTGTTTACACCCTGTGGAACCGGCGAGCGGGTGCGTGTGCGCATATAACGGCGGTGCAACCGGCAACCGGCACACAATCACACACCGGCCGCCTGCCGCAACACCGCAACTGTGAGTACACAAAACATGTTGTAAACACGCGAAAACACGCAAAAATTTAATGATAGAGTTTTTTTTTTATATTAGATGAGTACGTTGTCTTTACGTAAAATTCCGTGGTTAGCTCTAAAGCTTTTAATTGTCAAAGAAGACGCAAATAACTTTCTTAAAATAAATGGTATATTATATTGAAATAAAATATACAATTCTATTAATAATTGATATTTAAAATTGTGTATACTTATTTATAAAAATATTTTAGAAATATTATGTTAGTTCAATACGCAAGTTTTACACGCGGATTCTACCGGCGCCTACGCAGGCAGTCTGCCAAGTTTTGTTATGTTTGCTTATACAATTAAGTATAGTTTATTTGCAAATCACATAAATATTCATAACATTCGTTTCTTTTGAACTTGACTCCTGTTTAGTGAAAGTGTTAGATATTTTGTTTGTTTATGATAATTTAATTGACTTTCAATAGTTTTAAATATGGTATCTTTAAAACCTAGTTACATACGGAATAGGATTTTTAAATATTATAATACTAATTGATAGTTTTTATAGTATTTCAGAATTATTAGAGGTTACTGAATACTGAGTTAAATAAAACTATTTCACTTGACTACTTTCCAATAAAAAAGAATCATCAAATCGGACTAATAAGTAAAAAGTTATGTGACACATATTAAAAATATATACGCGTCGAATTAATAATTAAATAATGTACATCATCTGTGTAAACCCATTGATTTCAATGAACTGCGTCTCACTCTATTTAATTTTTGGGTACTGTTCGTGTCAGCCTGTATGGCCCACATCTAGATTTGTATATTTCATTATATACACCACATCTGGGCAAAAGCGTTCCCTAATTTTTGGTTTCATAAAATATCTAACTCACAATTTTTTCTTTTGCTGTTATATACATTTTTTTTCAATAACATGACAGGATGTCATTATACTTATTTTCACTGTCTTCTATAACAGAAGAAATTATCATCATTGATGATATTAAAACCAATATTATTTTGCATTTTTTTATATTAGTTATGAAGTCAATATCTATGTATTACCTAGTCTGTAGTTATGATCTACTTTACTATTTATTATTAATAATTGGAATGAATAAAAAAGCTAATTACGGTTTTTAAGTAAAAGAAGAAAATTGAAACTACTCGGGGCTAAATTAAAAGTACCTAACAAATTATAATGACTTACGAATTCTTGTTAATTAGATAAAGAAGAATTACTTTTTGAGAAAAGATCACAATACCGAATCGCGTAATATATATTTTATTAATTACTAGACTACTTATTCAAAGTTAAAAAATACAGTTTCAGCGTCTGGCATGAGATATAGCAGTCCTTGTCTGCCTTACTGACTAATGTAACACACTGTTTAAATTATGATTTATTAAATAATTCTCCAGTTCAGTAGAACTGTGTTGAACTAAAGACTTTTATTATCTAGTTATATAGTACTTACGATGAGTAACGTGTGTTTTAAATCTGGTATGTTGTGTTATAGGCGTTTCGTTGAAAAAAAAAAGTTGTTAACTTATAAATTTTCACCTCACGATATCTAAGCATTCGCTCAATATTCACGTGTAATATGTATTATGAAATGCGCCGTCATCCACCTTAGGACTCGTGTCACGGTTATGACTTATGTCTTTAAATGAGAGCGAATGATCCATAGATGGACAAAGGGTTTTCACTTTCGGCCGGTGACCTTAGTGGTAGGATAACGACACCGGAGTGAACTCATCAGGTGTTTAGTATTCAGGAAGGTTGCCGGTACTCGGCAGTATCAATACGCGTACTGTTCGGTCGACCGCACGCGGAATTGCATTCGGAATCACTTGTTGCTATTGACATTACTCACGAATTATTTGCGGTAGAACTATCGGGAAAAGGGCTTTAAAACGTGCGTCATATTTTATTTAACAAATATTGTGTTGTTGGATTTATTTCTTGTGGTGTTTTATACAGGAGTGTAAATTAAGATAATTAATATTAATTTATTAATTTAAAATGCCTTAACACATGAGTATGAAAGATCTATCTGTAAAAATCTTCTAATTAATTTGACTTGTAATCTAATCGTAACTAAAGAGTCATTTTTGGAATTGTTGGAATCTAATTAACAATACTGATACCCCAATTATCTATGTCCATGCTCCATATGCTCAATTGTCATTACTATTATATTAAATGTTTAAAAAGTCTTATACATTCCACAACAATGCAATAGAACAATTGTACTTAGTGAGAAGGGCGCTGGGACGTTCTTGACATTTAGTACTCAAGCCTTTGGCAGTTTATTACTTCTTGGTAATTGAGTGTGGAGCTTCGATGTGACTGCCAATTGAGAAACAAAGGTACTAACGAAGCAAGTCGTGGGATGACTCCAAATGATCCGTAATCATTTTATTGTGATTAGAACTAGTTCCTTAACTCTAGCGTTTGAACTGAAACAGGTTCTTTGAACACTAGTAAATGAAAATGTATAAAATCGCTGTTAGTGTTACTCAAGAGTGATTCCCTTGAGAGTGGAAAAGGTATAATATTATTATTACGTTTTGATCCAATTTTTTTAAATTATAAATTATATATGTTATGTTAATGTCACAATATAAATGTTATGTTAATACTGACTATGATTGAACATTACTCTTGGTTCAGGTACGTAAACATAAGTGTAGGGAACGTATCAAAGTTTTATCGAGTCTCTCATTTTGGAACACAAACCACGGATATCCCTGAATTCTATAGAAACAAATTAATGAATTATTCAATAACTAATGAGAATTAAACTTTGTTTCTTAGGTTCAAATTAATGCTCAAAGACTTTCAAGCGATTTAAAGATTACAACTAAATGAACTTATTTCGCAACTTATTCACTTAAAAACAATTTATCTATCCAACAGTTTAGCTTTTGAAATTCCCAATTGATATTTGTCGGGATTCAACATGTTCTTTCCTTTTTTATTTACACTTAATTTAACCGAGGCACATATCATTAAATGGGTTAAATGCTCCAACTCATTTGTCCCACAATATAAATGGGTGCTATAGTTTATAGCTATGTAAACATTCATCTTCACACTCAGACCCTGAATTGTCATTTGCATTGCTGATGGAGCGACAGTTTACAAACCAGATGTTCAACCGGTTCTTTATTGTTCCGAGAACCAACACCGGTGTTAAGTGTCACCAAATGTTAATAATTATATATCTAACCCTCGCTTTTTGGTCAGTGGTCGAATATATTATATTTTTAATCTTTTTAGAACGAGCTGTGAAAGTCATTTTTTTTAATAGCATCGTCTATCTAGTGGTTGATTATAAATTAATAATCATGTTTGGAACTCAACCAATTGGAAAGTATTCTCAATACAGAGCAAGGTACTGATATTTAAAGGACTAGAATGTTATAGCTTCATACTAACATAAACACAATGAGACAGAGATGCTTACAAATGTTCGTTTACAAGACTTTATTGTGTTTATCTTAGTTTATAGCGGAATAGATGTTGGGCATGTCAGCACGATGGATTTTAATCACATCAGATGAGATGGTATTATTCTGTTTGAGAACTTTGTCGACGTATTGAATACTAATACTACTAGAGCAATTTTAAAAAGTATTATTTAACTTGGGAAGATGTTGGTCGATAACATTGCTTATAGGTATTTACTGAAAGTATGTGACACGACATTTGGCTAAGGGCGAGAAGCGTGATCGAAGATTCTCAAATAATATCAAGGCTGTACGCCTTTTAGATAATTGCGACATAGCAATTGGTATTACCAATATTCTGTAGGAATTTATTGGTGTAGCTACTACGAAAGCAGATACGAAACATACCTACCTACTTGAGAGCTGCAGTTTGAATATTTATACTATTTACTTACATAACATAAACATAGCACCACGCTTGTATTACCCGAAGGGGAAGGCAGAGGTATACACAGTTGTACACCCACATTTCACCTATGCTGTTATTAGGTCCCATGTAATAGGTGGTGAGCCTATTGCTAATTATCGGGCACAATTCCAAATTTTGAGATGTTACTGAGAAAATCCTAACAGAAAAACTCAATAACACTTTGCCCGACCTGGAACCGATCCCGAGACATCATGCTCAGTAGTCGCACTTGGGACCACTAGACCAAAGAGGCAGAGAGTTCATTCAGATGTACCAAGTTCTGCAAAGACGGTAATTGCATACCATGATAATCATGCGAATGATACCCAGATAAAATTAGGTTCCGTGAATTGATTTTGTAAGCCTAGCTGTTGTGTCACGGATCGTTGAGGCTTTTAAGCTAGGGTAAACGATATCTATCGAGATAGACTTTAAACTTTATTTCAATGGCGCCCGGGGTTGGCAGAATACGAGATAATTTTCAAAACTATGAATCCCTATCATTACAAATAAGTGTTTACAGAGTAAGATTGTTCGTTTAGGGTGTACATTTAACTTCATTTAAGCCACTATGAAGGCATTGAGCGAATTTAATGGCGTTCATCGGCTATTGTTATACAAACAGATTTGAACTTAAACGACTGAAGAAAGCTATTTTCCGCTTAACCTTCAGAAGCTTTAGCTAGTCATTCTCTTACTTTTGATTGTTTGAAATGTTCTTAGTTAATGTTCCTACTTTCGGTGTTACATTTCATTGACTTCTTATTTTGGCAGGGTTATGCCTTGCCGAAATTAAGGTACGCGTGCGTTAGGTATAGATTTTTTTGTTGTAATTTTCAAATACAATATTTTCTTAATATAGCCTATAGTCGTGGTCGCCGAGTGGTTACGGGCCCTGTGGCTACGACAACCTGTGGCTTAGGAGGTTCCTAAGCCACAGGTTGTGGGTTCAAACCTGGCATGTACCAATGTGACTTTTTCAATGTCATATGTACTTTCTTAGTTAATCTAAGACATCACTGACATACGGTGAAGGAAAACATCGTGAGGAAACCTGGACTTGGTGGTAGTCTGAAATCGGCAACCCGCTAAAAGTGAGCATGGTGATTAAGCTCGTGCCTTCTCTGTATGAGAAGAAGCCCTCGCCATGCAGTGGGACAGTTATGGGCTATATATATAACTCTGCCTACACCTACAGAGTACAGGCGTGATGCTAGACGCCTGTACTCTGTAGGGGTAGGCAGAGTTGTACAATTGTTTTAGTATTTTAACGATGCAATTATTCTTGAGCCCGATGTACCTATGCCAGCTATGTATTGTCATCAAGCGGGCACAGTCCCATACTCCGGGCTGTAACTGAGAATCTCTTAACAGATAAATCCAATAACATTTTACCCGACCCAGGAATAGAACCCAGGGAAACCTCATGCTGAGCTACGCAGCTACTTAAATATTTTTCCATACAAATACTTAATTTTAAACCAACCTACAGAAAAGTAGCAGCTAGCCTACATCGTGCCCTTGCTTATTAAAATTACTATACATGAACATCTTATTATCTCTATGATTAATTCACCCTTGAAGCAGCTGCATTTTATAGACTAGAATTCATGACTTTGCTTTAAAAATATAGATTTAAAACACAACTCTATGATGCCTTAAATATAAAAAAAAGAAAGAAAACGTTTATTTGGCATAGTAAGGACATTAACTTTGTTCAAAAAGGTTATATGGTAGTTCGCGGTTCGCATTATGTGCCTGTGGCTGTGCCAAAAAGGTCCAATTTAGTAAAATGCCAGAACGCTAGTGCCTGATGCTGATTTTCACAGGCCCTAATTATTTCAACATTCACTTTCTTTTAACACTGATTCACATTGACAATGAATTGATAACTATTAGAAAAAGTAAAATACTTCAAGCACGATTGTTCGATGGCAATCTATTGTGAATGGTTAAGTAGGTATATGAGTACAAGCCTAGTTTATCACAATGAGAGGTTTGGGTCAGTGGGTGAGGTGGTGACACATCTGGAGCGACGGTCCCGTTAGAGAAGGAAGGAGGTACAGCGTGTACGCAGATCTCGATGAACGATGTTGTCTACTAGTATAATCATAATTGACGCTTGAGTGTTGTGTTTAAATCTTTTTACACGACTGCCCAAAAAAATAGTGTTATGTTTTTAGGGTTCATGTATGTAGGTATGTATGTATATATGTAAGTATGTATGCATGTATGCATGTTTGTGAGTTTCTTTATTCCACCATAAGTACTAAACGCTTGAACCGATTGAGATGTATGGGATAACCCGTTAGAATCTTAAATTGTCCCGGGTAACATTAGCTAGTAAGATTAAAAAAGCAGTAATGTTGTGGTTTTGGTACACAAAAAGGTACAAAATATTTTACTAGTTCTACTTTGGTTTCACTATAACGGTGAAAAAAATTTTAAAATAAAATGGAGCCTATCTCACGATGTCTCATTTTGAGTAGAAAACTTATGTAGAATAACATTGCTCCGTTTTGAGATGATAGAAGGTCAAACAAATACACTTTCGCATTTATAACAATAGGCATTATCTATTATTCTGTGATCTTCAGTGATCCATAGCGACTTCATAGAGTGGGGATTTTTAGTTAGAACCTCTTAAAACAAGGATTTTATTTTGAATAGCTTGAATTATAAACCACGAATACTCATCGTAAAAGTCATCGGATTCTGTCAATAAAATGTGTTGAGGATATCGTATTTGATTTTAAATTATTCTTTTAATTTTAATTCTGAATTATTTGATTTAACATTGTGTTTCGATGTGAAGATAGGAAATATCAAATAATGTTACAACCTGTTTTTCTTTGCAAATGGTGACCCTTTTGAAAACAAATGCGTTCAGTTCAAAGTAATATTATTTCAAATTAAGTTTATTCTCTTCGCATAGCAGTACACCGAAGCATTTGCAGGTAGCTAGTTACTTATCTTACAGTAGACTATTTAATTAGCCATGGAATGTGGAACTGTCAGGCATTGGTATCCGTTAGCTTGGTACCGTTCACACCCTGACACTTGCGCTCATGGGAAATGGGTACCTAACTGTATCGACTGGGTATTAAGTAGCATACCTAGATAAGTACTTGATTTCTGTTAGTAGATATGGAGTAAGGTCTTGCTAGATAATTTTTAAGATCCTGTTGATATACGTTAGTATGGGTTGTGAAGGTATATTCATGACTGATATGAAGTAATAGGATGTGTTCGATTCAGACTATTAAAACACGAGTATTTATCAGAAGTCGCGCTTGGGACCAGTAGACCAATGAAGCAGCTTTTTAAGCAATTACTTTTTTATAAATGTCGTTCTTCTATTTATTGGAAAAATAATATTTTTCATACATATTGTATTAGGATGCCACGAAATAATTTCAAAGATTAAATGCAATGTGATTTCTTTTGCGATAGTTTGTAGTTTTGTACGAAAATTCGCATACAATTAAATAAACATAGGTATTTTTTTGTCGGCAGGTTCAAAATGAGAGCGATACTCGCGACGTTGGCCGTCCTGGCGGTCGCCACGACTGCAATTGAAGGTAAGCATTTCACATCATGGAGTGTGAGAATACTGATGGCAAGATCGGTTGTTTTGGTAGGGTATCTGAAGATCTGGATAAGATTGGCGCAACCGAAGGCGGAGGCCTATGCGTTAATACGCTAAAATGATTAAACAGAACACATAAAAGAAAGAAAAGAGAGAAATAATAAACAAGTAACATTTATAAATAATATATATATCTCTTGAAATTAATACAAATTCTAATCCAATTACAATGTAACAATCCAATTAAAACCTTAAAACAATCTGCAGTGTTAAAATAAATTTACCTACAGCGTGTTGGCTTATTAGTATCCCGATACTTTAATTATTTTTAAGACATTTTTGCATTAAATGTATGTATTGATATATTTCCAGTGTCAATCAAGCTCAAGGATTTATTTTCAAAAGTAACCCTATAGATCGCTAGATTATTTAATTTATATTCCCACAATTTGAGGTGACTTATCTCTAAAGATACCGTTAGTGGCTACAGCCGACCAATGGATTAACGGGCTCATCTTAACAAAGGGTTAGATGACATAAATCAATCCCCCGTTTAACTGCCAACTAAGTTCGAGATTAACCCCGCTTATCTCATGTTGCAACTATTATACAAACTTTACCAATGATTGTGTTGTCAATAAACTTGTCCGTGTTTAGAATAATTTAATTGTTCAGCTGAAGTTCAAAGATAAAACTGTGGATTCGATATTCTTTGGTATGTTATTAAAGTCATTGATGTGCTTGCACTATATAAATATATTGTCAATGTCCAAGAGGATAGGAACTGCTTTCCTACCATGTGATAATTTATTGAATATTCTTTACTCCTGATATGTAACGATATTTATTGAAAAAACTTCTCAGTGTTAATACTTTCACAAGTCCATGTTACCGATCAGGGAACAGGTCTCTTTTTTACAAATCTAAGAAAGTATTAATTACAGGTACCTACTGCTTATTTTATTTAGCTCTTTCCTACAACTTAACAACAACAACAAACAAATTATAAGTTGTTTTCTACACAACACAATGAAAATGATGTAAACTAACAACTGCTTTTTGTATTGACAGCGGACAGCAAAGCGCGCATAGTATGCTACTTCAGCAACTGGGCGGTGTACCGGCCAGGCGTGGGCCGCTACGGTATCGCAGACATCCCCGTGGACCTCTGCACGCACATCATCTACTCATTCATTGGAGTCACCGAGAAGACCAACGAAGTCCTCATCATTGATCCTGAGGTATAAAAATTAAGCTACAGTTTGAAATTATTTTGGTGAAAATAGTGGCTTCGGGTTTATTTTATTATCTGTGTCATAGTAGTATCAGAATTAAAAATAAAAGATTCAAAATGTTCGAAATATTTATAACATTTGTTTGATTAAAATTAATCTTAATAATATTGATGCGCGTTTATCTTAATGTTTGATTGATTTTCACCAATTATTTACTCGAAACACGAAACGATTATTTTTAACATTTTTATGCAGACTGTTTCTGTACACTTAAAACAAAGTTTTTTATACTTCAAAATTTATATTTTAGTAATAAGTAAATAAGTTGAGTCATAGTCATGATTCATTACAAATTTTTTTATAATTCACAAGGACTCGCATATTTTTAGTGAGTCACTGTCGCAGTGATAGCTTAATAGTATGACTGTTGGATTAGCAAGTCAGGGGTCACAGATTTAAACCATAGACTTTTCGAAGTCATTTGTGTATTATAAATTGATTGTCACGTGCTCAAAACGGTGAAGGAAAACATTGTGAATGAACCAGGTAGGTTGTTTGTCAAGAAGAAGCAATATGACCATTGACATATAATTTTTTTTCAGCTTGATGTAGAGAAGAGTGGTTTCAGGAACTTCACGGCACTTCGCAAGACCCACCCTAACGTCAAGTTCATGGTTGCAGTCGGTGGGTGGGCCGAGGGAGGCTCCAAGTACTCCCACATGGTTGCGCAGAAGCAGACTCGAATGTCCTTTGTAAGGAGCGTTGTTGGTGAGTACCAAATATAGATAGACTTATCGTCCACAATAGCCCATGTTTGTATGAAAGACTTCCAAAAGTTCAGAGATATTATGTTGTTTATTAACTGTACTTCAGATTGCGTCCTTTTTGATTTCCGTGGAATCCAAATAGTAATCTTGACTCCAATATTATTTAAAACCATGACATATTTTATTTCTTGTTTGTATTGACTTTAATATATTCCGCGTGCCTAATTAAAAAAAAAATTGCTATATACGTGGTAGAATATACAAGCTAAAAGAGCGATATACAAGGACGTTTGGCAAATAAAAATGTATTAAGTGTCGCGCCTCACAATCCAGCCGTAAATTATGCACTGCTGTTTGTTTTGGAATATATTTCCTCGTACGATACAGAGATTCCTTATTTTATTGTTAACATAGTTTCGTACAAGGAACAACTCCCCCAAGGAAAATAAAAGATATCTCACATAAGGGTGGAATTTGTTTGCGGAGCGGGTATTACCGACTAGATACTTCGAGAATTGCGGCGAACGAGTTATCTAAAAGTATTAAGAAATATTTATTCACAAATGTTTGTTCAGTTTCTGGTAATAACAATAATGCAAGATATTGTAGTAAATTTCGGTTTGCTTGATACTTTGCAATAGTAAGAAATAATCAACATTGAACACTGGCTATAACTGTCGATAAGTACGCAAAACCATTCAAACAATTTTGTTTATCTAAATTCTTGTTCACGTAACATTTACGGAGATTGTCTTATTAAATAGCAGAGAACAAATTTTGTCAAGGGACTTGGTATTCAATCTATTTTTCAATTTTCGCGTTACTTCTTACAGCGTAGGTAAACAAAATATCAATATTCTCAAATGTCGAATGTGTAAATAATATTTGTCAAAATATCAATATATCTTGATCTCAGAAGGTTTTTATAACTTTGAGAACAAATCACATTTCTTAGCATTTTTACATACATAGGTATTAGGTTACGCTTTTCGCCTAGACATCGCAGTTCCAATGGTCTATGACTGCTTACTTAGTTAGGTGAAAGTTTCCAAAGGTTATCAGAAAACCGCAGCACGATTTCAATAAAAGAGGAATGTCGTATTAGAAGTTGGCAATCACCGATCTTATAAATGTAATCAAAGCTCCTCAAATTAAGGCGAAAATATATTATCTGATTCAAAATAAATGCATAAAATATTTGGTGCAAATATTTTTCATCAGTTCAATACCCATTCTTGCTTCACAGACTTCTTGAAGAAGTATGAATTTGACGGTTTGGACCTGGACTGGGAGTATCCTGGTGCGGCAGATCGTGGTGGCTCCTTCTCCGACAAGGACCGGTTCCTCTTCCTCGTCCAGGAGCTGAAGAGAGCTTTCATCAGGGCCGGCAAGGGCTGGGAACTGACTGCTGCGGTACCACTCGCGAACTTCAGGCTAATGGAAGGATATCATGTACCGGATCTTTGCCAGTAAGTGTGGATTTATGGGGATGAAATTGATCTTCCAGCTGTGTTCGCAGTTTTTGAGACATGTGAACTAATGTGCAGGTATAGTTTCTATCACTCATCAAACGTAAGATAGTAATACTGCTAAAAATTTCTTATTTTACTTTGTATCCGAAACCGTTTAGGTATTTACTTGTTATAAATATTCAACGATATTTATTAAGCTATTTGCTTTATACTTTGCAAAGACGAAAAAGTTGGGAACAGTTTAATAGTTCAAACGCTTTTATCGCTCCAAAGTTACTGGGCGCTACATAAATAACGGTGAAAGGAAGGTTAAAAAGAAAAACATTGTTCTAAAGTACTTTAAAGTTATAGTTGAGGGGGTGTTAAGATTTACGTTTTGTTGCAGGGAGCTTGATGCTATTCACGTGATGTCGTATGATCTGCGCGGTAACTGGGCGGGCTTCGCTGATGTGCATTCACCTTTATACAAACGTCCTCATGATCAGTGGGCTTATGAGAAACTTAATGTGGTGAGTACTACTATTAAGATTGTACGTTACTGTGTGTAGTTTTTGCCAAACTAAGCTGATAGTGAATTTATGATGTAGTATTTTTAACTGCCTTATCGTTCTAGTCCGCAAGCGCAACTGTTGAGTGTGAGGTCCTGGGTCCGGTTCCCGGATCGGCAAAGTGTTATTGGGTTTTTCTGTTCGGATTTTTTTTAAAGTAGCGTCCTTGGGATTGGCTCTTGGCGGTGTGACAGCCCCGCGCTTTGGAGAGCACGTATAGCCGTCGGTCCTGCGCCTGATCTCTCTCCGGTCGTGTCGGATTGCCATCCCATCGGACTATGAGAGTGAAAGTCTATGACCAAATACAAGTGCACTCCCTGTGCATCAGTGGTCATAGACAGGTATACAATAACATCTTCTGCGTACTTGGCTTATTTCCGTGGAGATAGGCCGCCGTGACCGAAAATTCGGTATATTATTATTATTGTATGATGCAACCTACGAAATATGATTCGGTCAATATTTACTAATAATCATGAAGAGAAATTGCAATAGATTATGATTCACCTGGTAAAACATTGTTCTTACTTGTCATGTTTTCAAAACAAAAAACAGGAGTACCTGTTTATTATCGAGGATGATTTAGACGGCCACGTCAATAATACGCTTAACAATACTCACATTAAAAAAAAATTACCGTTTCCAGAACGATGGCTTAGCCCTGTGGGAAGAGAAGGGTTGTCCGAGTAACAAGCTGGTCGTCGGCATTCCGTTCTACGGGCGTTCGTTCTCACTGTCAGCCGGTAACAACAACTACGGTCTCGGCACCTACATCAACAAGGAGGCTGGAGGTGGTGATCCGGCACCCTACACCAACGCTACCGGCTTCTGGGCTTATTATGAGGTAACTTTATATGAAGTTTTCTTAAGTATCTCTTTTCTAAGTTATACACCATTTTTTGTGGAAAGAAAAATACAATCGTATTTTTGAGCAGCCTTTGCAGCTGCGTCTTGCGGATAAATACTCCAGGAGCTCTGTCAACTAAGCTATTCCGATATTTACTCACTATTCCGAATTCTTCAGCCACATTACTACATCAAATAGTTTATCTATTCAGTTTCTATACATCGACTGAAACTTCTCTGTTTTGCTTTCCGTTTCATCATGATTCCAGGGTTGGTTTCATCATCAACTTAGCTCCATCTTATTAAACTTTGATAGAAAAATAAGATATAATCAACTCCAGCATTTCAACATAAAAACTGTCATAATACGATGTAAACGTGGTTGAAAACTTACGTCATATTTTGGTATATTACAGTTTCTGTTTGTTTATAACTAAGAGTTCTGTTATTAGTTTTGTAACTGTAGTAACTTACGTCTAAGTTAGTTCCCCGCCTTAAACCTCAAAGAATATGTAAAGTCTTCGGATAAGATTTAATTAATCTCACTTTATATTTTTATTTCTAGATCTGTACAGAGGTTGATAACGACGGTTCCGGCTGGACCAAGAAATGGGACGATCATGGCAAATGCCCCTATGCATACAAGGGAACACAATGGGTGGGTTATGAAGACCCTCGCAGTGTGGAGATCAAGATGAATTGGATTAAGGAAAAGGGATACCTCGGCGCCATGACCTGGGCTATTGACATGGATGACTTCAAAGGACTGTGTGGAGACGAAAATCCATTGATGAAGCTTCTGCACAAGCATATGAGCACATATACAGTTCCACCTCCACGGACAGGAAATACCACGCCCACTGTAAGTCGTATATACAAGTTTAACACTTAAATCTGAGAATTCAGTGTGATGTCTGTTGGATCAACATAATTTTGACGTTTCATAAAGTCATATTTATTTTTATTTTTTCATACTTGTTGAGGCCATGTAATGCTTAAAAGGTTTCAAAGTAACATTTAAAAAATAATAGATAAGAACGGGGTTTGAACCGAGGTCATTACTCTACCTTCTGAGCTACCTTGTCGTGTTCAAATCCATTGAATTTTTCAATCTTCTTTGTATTCGTCTTAAGGAGACGCCTGGCGATATTTATCTAGCAATCACGTCGCGGGTTCAAACCCCGTTCTTGTCTATTATTTTTTCAATGTTACTTTGAAAACTTTTAATTAATATAGGCATTACATGGCCTCAACATGTATAAAAAATATAATTATATATGATTTATAAAGGATTGGGATGTTGTTCGGCGATTTACAACTGCAAAGTGATAACACTGAGTTTAGTAGATCTGTAAATGATTGCTAGATAAATATCGCCAGGCGTCTCCTTAAGACGAATACAAAGGAGAGTTTCATAAAGTGCCTATAAATGGTAAATATGAAATAAAAACTTTTGATTTTGACTTTTATGGGTCAATTCCAGTAAAAAGAAAACTTAATGTAATTTACAACAGTAATACACATCTGAAATTAATTCTTTGTAATCAAACATTACCTATGTATTCGAATACCATCCATCATAATGAATTACGATTTTTATCCTTTCGCCTCGTTTCCAAAATGGAAACAATAAATACAGTAGACTAATAAACTTTCCCAACGTTTGAAACGAAATAGACGTGCGCGATAAATCGCAACAGAAACAAATGGACAGACATTACTCATATTGATATAAATCTTAGCCTGAATGGGCGCGTCCGCCGTCGACGCCGTCCGACCAGGCCGAGGGAGAGCCGATTGTGACCACCAGAAAGCCGACCACTCCAACCAAGACAACGACAGTCAAGCCATCGACGACCACGAAGAAGCCGACCACGACGAAGGCACCGCAAGTCGTTGATGTTCAGGACGATGATAATGACATCAATGTGAGACCCGATCCACCGAAGGTACCTGAAAGTCCTGTGATGCCTGAAGTACCAGAAGCTCCTGAACCACCTACTGTGAGTTATTATCTGGATTTTAGTTTTACGGTTGCTTCGCTCACGCAAGATATTAATAACTTCCTGAAATAAAAAAGAAACCACAGATGTATCCAATATATACATACTTATACTTAAATATTAACCATCCGAACTTTCTTTACAATATTAACGATGCCATGAAGGAGTCTAACATAAGGTCTTAATAAAACTGTTGTTTGCAGGAGAACGAAATCGATAACCACGATGTTTGTAGCTCTGAAGAGGACTATGTGCCTGACAAGAAGAAGTGTAATAAGGTACGGTTGAGAATATTATGAGGAATGCAAGCTTTTACGTAGTTAATATCAATATGTTGTTGCATTTCAACAAATTCCACTGTGAGCCACCATTTTATTGGATTCGTTTACTCTCATAACGAACAAAATAAATAAAACGAAACATTTTCCACAGTACTGGCGATGCGTCAACGGCGAAGGAATGCAATTCACCTGTCAACCAGGAACAGTATTCAACGTCAAGCTGAACGTTTGCGATTGGCCCGACAACGCCGACCGCGACGACTGCGACCCTTAGACTAGTCGAGCATGAACAGGACGCTTTAGTGGCCATTCTAGAGATAACATTTGATCAAAATCGCTCGTGTCTAGTAAGATACTTGATAAATTATGTTGCAACATTGCGGGTTGCTTTTCAGTTCTGGAGTAGACCAAGAGTGTATGTAGAACCGAGACGTTTATAGAGATGCACTTAGCAAATTAGTTTGACTAAATAGGTACGACACACGATACGTCTTTGAATTCAACATCTAGTCTGCAGAGAGAGAGATAATGCTAATAAAGTTAAGTACCCTCAACTTTATAAGCATTATCTCTAATTACAACGTTTGGATACATTCATAAAATTACATTTATGTAATAAGACTTCTATTGTATTTTAGAATAGATTTTTGTATCTGGTTGTTGTCAGTTTTGTTCAGTGCCTTGATTTTGATAAAATGGTATCTCCAATCCTCTACGCAATGAATCATTATAATGGTCGAGATTACGAAGTTTTAGGTTACTGAATAATATTGTCGTATTTTGTTATGTCGCAACATAATACGCCAATGTTTTCTTGCGTGTCTATTTTATAAGTGGGTAGGCTTATTTGTGATTTTTAGACTAGTTATTTAAATAACGAAATAATTCGTTTCCTTCTTCAATGCAGGTGCGTTTAATTGGGAATTCTTAATCGCTTAACTGAATTCAAAATTACCCAATTCAAACAGTACCTATTTGTTATGGACTACAAAAGTAAACATTGAGATTATTAGTGTATCACTGCCTTTTAAAATCGTGTACAAGACTGCATCGGTTAGAAATAATTAAAAATAAGGATATATTATACATAATATACTTTATTCATACTTATCTTTGAGATTGTGTCTTTCATAAACACAAAACTATGAGAAGATGAGGAAGTAGGGGAAATTGGTCAATTTTAATTTGCTCACTCTAGTTTGTAATAAACTTGTTGAAGTTTTCGTCGATAACGCTATTCAGTAATTAATAGAAAGTTATGGAAGAAAATTGTATTTATTTTATAAATTTTGTTTCGACGCGGAAGCCAATTAGACTACTCCCGGCTGTGGGGGATTTAAATGAATTTCCCAGCACTTGTCGCGAGTGGTCGCTTGTTTAACCACTCTTAGCTTTATTTATTTATTTTAATAAATTTAAGACAATAAATTATGGTAAAAATCTAGCAAAGTTTTGTTGTTTACCTCCCAGTGTCTGGTGCTTGAAAGTTTGGATTTAATTAATCAATTTGCATTTGCATAAACACGAGTATTTGAGAATGAAAATGTTTTGAGTTTATCTCTAATAAATGAAATGAAGAATCCATTGAATCTATTGCTTATTGATTCTAATGGATGGTTAATTTGGCAATCAAATAATCAACCTATTATATAGAATAGGATTATTAAAGTGCCGAGGAGGACGTTACCTTAAGTTTCACTTGAAATTTAGAGACCGTAGTTTTCTAGTATTGTTTTACGATTATCTAGGTGATTGTATAAACAAAAACAAATGTGTAAAGTACATGTACAGCTGCAAGTTTCAACTAAATTGAAGTTCAAAAGAAATCTACAATCCTTTGAAACACTTTCTTGATATTCAATTGTACTAATATAAATTGTATTGTATCATATTGCTTGTTCCAAAGAATCAGGCGCTTTTCACAGTGAATACGTGTTTCGAATAATCTTAATAGTAGTTCAACCACGTAAAATTGAATATTTTTTTGGAAAAAGTGGGCAAGGACATGGCATAATTCAATGTCATTCAGATAGTTTATACCCCCTTAAAAAGAAAAAATAAAGAAAGAAAATGTAAAATCATTTTCTTTCTTTATTTTTATTAAGCCCAAAAGTTACTTTCGATATTTTATTTATTCGTTGGATGATATAGGGTTAGGCTAGAGTTTTGTTACAGGTAGGTTACCTATCATGTGTTACGTTAGGTATCTATAAATCTTATTAAACTTAGTTGTGTATGAATTATGATTGTATTATGAGTTTCCAGTTAATAGGAATCTGATGGTGCCAAGCCGACATAAGCCCTAATAAATGGCTACCAAATATTTTTGTTAATTTGCTGAAACTATTAATTACTTCATTCAAAGTTCTGACTTCGTCGGCAGAATCTGAACCGAGCAGCCAATAATAATCATACTTTAATTCCTTTAATCTACGTTATTTCGGTTCATATTAAATATAGTGTCTAGGTCCTAGAATAGAATAGAATATTCATTTGTTTCTCAAAATGTAGGTATTTATTATGGTAGGTACAATAAGGTGGTTAAAATAATAACACATTTGGGCCATTTTGGCATGCAAAAATTGATGCAATTCATCATCAAACGTTGATACACAGCTAAAATTTATCAGCTAGAAAATCCGATAGGGAGTAGTAACATTTATATATATTAGAAGTACAAATAGTTTATTTTTGAAAGTTGTTACTGGTTCATCTTTTATGGAATTAGGAATGTGGTTTAAAATAGCCGATGCCATACCAAAAACACTTTTCCTAGTAGTATTAGTGTCTTGCCGTAGTGGCCAAGTTCACTTGTTAATACGCAAGCTACATGCACACAAATGGATTAAGGTCCGACAATCGGCGACAATATTATAGCGGCACGCAAAAGCACACATTCACATACAGCGGCGGCCATTTGCAGGCTCCTCCCATAATAAGATGAGGTAAGGTCCGAATTTACAATATTGTTATGTAGTGCAACCTTATCCTTACTATTTGAGTTCAATGATCACTGTAAAATGTTTTAGTATAAAACTCAAACGGGTAAAAATATATCTCGTAAGAACATTATTTTCGCTCAGTGAATACACTTTGTTTCTCTAATAAAAGCAAAGGGTCCGGCCATTAAGCTTGGAACTCGAAAATGTGATCTTTACCCTTGGCTTAGTATAACTGACAGATGGTAATCCTTGAAACGCTGTAACGTAAATCGAGAACCCTTTGGACCCTATAGGTGATCGACTTTATTTATTTACGAGTATGTTTTGCACAGCCAAATAAGTATATTGCATTTTTTTTTAACTCTTCGAATGGGAGAAGTACAAAATTAAACTTTGTAACAATAAAAATCTATTGTGTCTGGTAACTAGCGAGCCAACAGATTACGGAATCATTGAAAAAAGATGGATACGGGCGGGACTTCAACCGCAACTTCGTATTGTCGTGCCGTGTCAACGCTTTATCTTTAACTGAGCTAAGTATCGGTACGATACATGGCATTCCTTACAATGCATAATTATACACCAATTATTTTTTTTGTGTGAAAAATTCATCGTGAGCTCTGTGCTGGACTTCTAACGACCAAAAACCAGGGTATTTCCTTTACTGACGGACATGGACTAACCTTTACCTCGGGATTTTAATCTCGGGATCGTCAAAATCGTTGACGGATCCCGCCATTTGTGCAGGCCGGCCAAAGTTGGTACCCGCTAGAGCCCTCTCACAGAGTACTTTTTTATAAGCCCACTACTGCTCCCCAACAAGGCGCGCATTCATTTTGGGCTTGTCGGGCAACCAACTACCCAAGTCAGTCGCCAGCAGACCAAGGCTCACGGTGGCCGGAGATCATTTAGAGCCCTCCGGCTACTGGCGCGCCTTCTGCGGCAGAGTTGAGAGGGATCCGCCTCTCTCTCCCGGTGCCGCCTGCTTCGTGAACATCACCTCCTCGCAAAAGGTGGCAACGTTCCCCAAACGCACTCGATCCCAACCATATATCTGGTTACAGCCGGAAGCGAGAGATCTCCCGCCCCTACTGTCCCGATAAGGTTGCCAAGGGCGCTACGCCCGCAGTCGTCTCAAGATTCGGCCTCGGTCCATATGACTGGAGCCGGTCGGCGGGGCCATAGGAAGGTTGTGGGATATGTCCCGATAAGGTCATGGCGCTGCTCATCCTCCAGCATGTGCTGCGCCGTTCCTCGGGGCAGTCTCCACAGTGATGGCAGTTCGGCATGGGCTCCTGGCCGCCTATGCGATGCAAATACTTCCCGAAGCACCCGTGCAGCCGTGGTCCGAGAGCATCTGCGGCATCTTACCGCCGTTATTACGGCGTGCCCTGCCCACGGCATGCATATACTACCTGACCTTTGTGTGCGATAGAAGATTGTCTAAATAATGTTATATGTTTATGCTCTATGGAATGATTTTAGTGTTATGATTATAACAAATGAACGTAGGCGGTCTGGTAAGCCATGCATAAGCCTTGTTAGAAATGTGAGGTGGAGATTTATTTTCATTATGTATAGTTACCTAATAAGTACAGATAGGTATAAAATGAACTATAGTCTACTATAAAAGTATTACTAATACAATGTAGTATGCAGATTCTTTATATCAGTAATTGTGCTTTGAATTGAACATTATTGTAGTTATGTATACTACATACAATAATGTTCAAATCGAGGCAAGTGCATTATACAAAAATAAATGTAATAAAGAGTTGGATGCTAACGCAGATCATAGGTGTTGTACTTACAAGACTTAAACATAATTAAACCAAGTGTACCTATAAAGTATTAATACTCATAGGATAATTTATTTTAATGCAAAAAGTAGTAAATTATTATTTACCAAAACGTTTATAGTAGAAAATCAAAATGCATTAGGGCATTTTATTGTAAATAGCCAAGTGAAATAAAATTATAGATAACTATTGAATATTTGTATGGTAGGTTATTTATTTAGTTTAGGGCTATAAAAATAATCCTACGATATAAAATAATCCCCGTAAGTAGACGCGTCATAAAATACGGGCAAATACACACTATACATTACACGTGTTGATGACAACGAAAAGATAGATGTTTACATGATTACGTCCATGAGCACTCCCTTTAGCTTCAAAGTTACCAGCAGCCCGTAAAACCGTACAAACTCCAACACTTCGTTAAGCATTAATTAATTCGTTCTAAAACCCAGCGTTTTGTTGGTTAATGTTATCATAACCTATAGCAAGCTAATAATAACAACGTTAATAATGATAATAGCATACGATAACGTTATAACAATAATTAAGTTTAGGTGAAGTTTGTATCTTTGGCACGTAGGTGGTGATTCCAATAATAAGAATATGTTTGCTCTTTATGTTAATTCGGGTTAAGATTAATTAGTCATTTGCTATTTCTGTTGAATGTCAGCGCGAATGAAATGAAAAAATGCTCGCGACTCTGCCCACGTGCTAGTTAAAAAGATAATTTTATATCTAATAAACCATTTAGGTACCCTTAATAGTTAGTACAGCACAGGGAGGGGCTCGTGGCTAAGTAACAGCTGCACAGATCGATCGATCGAGGTTAAGCTGCGCTTGCCGCGGTCGGTCTGAGGATGGGTGACCATCATTTCATACCGAGACCCCTCCGTGCCTCGGAGAGCACGCTAAGCCGTCGGTCCTGGTTGTCAAATTAAGATCTATGACAGCCGTTACGGGTAGTCAGAGGCCTGAATGTCTGACGACCAGTCATACCACGAGATATCGTGTTACCCAGTAATTGGGTTGTGGAGGTCAGATAGGCAGTCGCCCCATGTAAAATACTGGTATTAAGCTGGATCCGGTTTGACTGGAAGCCGACCCCAATGTAATTGGGAAAAGGCTAGGCAGATTGAATAGTTAGTACAGCAACCACTAAGCAGTCGTTTACTCCTACAAAAAGATGCTGTTAAACGGATAATTTTGTCTTATTCATTATTGGTGATCTTGGGCCTCAATATGTTTAGCCCTAATCATTAGTACTTATGAACTTTATGTAGTATTGTCAATTATTTTGATACCGACACAATTATAGATTATAAGTTATACTAATTAAAAAAAAAACATAATATAAGCCTCGTAACTACTTAGTAGTAGTTGCATATGAACCGTTAGATAAATTAAATTACAACAAAAATCAACAAAAAGATTTGGGCTCGTCCGGGATTTGAACCCGGGACCTCTCGCACCCTAAGCGAAAATCATACCCCTAGACCAACGAGCCGGTGGAAGTATCGTCGAAATAGTGTTTTATGCTTTAATCATTACGTTTAAAAAGAGAAAGGTTCGCCCACACGTGGTATTACGACACCTACCGTCAAATACCGGAACAGCAGCGATATAGAAATCACGTGTAGCGCGAGTGAAAGAATGTGGTTCATTGTATGTTTATTATATTAATGACAACATTTTATAAATGTAGCAGTATGATTTTCAGTTATTTGTATAGGTATTATAGATAACTATAAATATAAAAAAAATAAACTTTTTTAAATAATTCAAGTACGCTGATTTAAAATTTGTGAGGTGCAACCGTAGAGCTAGAAAATTGTTGCTACCCATAAAGTTGTTTAATCGTTACGTATGTAGGAAAAAGCGGAGACCTATCATAGTCCTATATTCACAGTTTTCGGGTAAAAGGTTTATTGGGACCCAGAGCTCGCACTGGGCAAAGTTACAATTACTGAGATTATTCTTATAGGTAAGAAAATATGCAGATGTTATGAAAATCATTACAATTTTAAAATTGGTTTGAAGGTACATTCTTGGTTTGAAGGTATATTCGTGGTTTGATAATAAATTTAGTTGAAAGTTAGCTAGGTATTGATTAGTGTGTGGATCTACCTAGTCGATTACTTCGGATAGTTATCAAACTTATACTTTATTGAATTTTAGATACGGGACATGTCTGCTTGTTACCACCCTGTACCTAAGTACAGCAGCGATAGCCTAGTGGTATGACCGTTGGACTGACAATTCAGAGGTCGCAAGTTCGAATCCAAGGCTGTCTTTTCGAAGTTATGTGCATATTATAAACTAATTATCACTTGCTTATAACGGTGAAGGAAAACATCGTGACGAAACCAACACACCTGAGAGATGTTCTCGACGATGTGTAAAGCCATGTTAGAGACCTACGGGTGGTACTAGGTTGTTCATCACCCACATGATAAGAGAAGAAGACTTAAGTACCAAATTTTCAACGATTATATTAAATCAAAGAATTATTGTCATATATATCACCTATTTAATGAAATCTATCACCAAAATTGTTATAAATCATAGGAAAAGGTATGACGTAATTGTACCTATATTTAAGGTAAATAAATCGTAATTTTAATTGGAAAGGTCTACGGCTTCGTCTAGGCCTGTCAAAGGGTCTCATCGACCGAGCCAACCGAGCTCTATCAAGTACTCAATTAATATTCATTGGATATTAAAAAAAGGAAAAACAACGAACACGTGTGTGTACTTTTTTTTTCTTTACTCTTATTTCTAAAAGAGGTTTATACCTACCGATTAATTTTAATATAGAGCAATAATATTATGAGTTTGTAATTCGAATCGGTAACTGGTTACTTGCGTACCTATTCCATTTTCGTCTTTATGTCTATATCGTTAAGCTCGATTTAAATGTTATGTCCTTATCAGCTATATCGATGAGTTATAGTTATAATCTTATTTGTTAGGCACAAATAGATAGTAGGAAAAATATTTTAGTATGTACCTAGGTAAGTAAACAGGTATGTTTTAAGTATTGAATTGTGAATGATTTATAGCCTTTCCTCAAACCTTAAGGTCTAACTCGATGCAGCTTAGTGCCAGTATTATAAATGGAGCGACTGCCTATCCGACCTTCACACCACCAGTTCCAGAGTATCAAGTTATCTCGTGGTTAAAGTTAAACCGTCGGCGGAGAGTTTTTGCGTAAGTTATGTGAGTCTTAAGGACGAATTCTTGGAGAGCAAGTTAAACCATCGGTCTGGTTATCTAATAAAGATCTTATGACAGGCGTTACAGTCAGCCTGTCAGACATACCGGACCGACGGTTTAACTGTAAAAACTGTTAATCTGTAAAAATCGTATGATTTAATTTGATCACTTAATATCAAGGTTTTTGCCAGGTTTTGAACCGGTATCCTCTTGTGCTAATAATCTGTAGGCGTGGGCTGTTACGACCCTCAATATATATTGAATTAAGTCGATAAGTTCATGCTACCAAAAAATGTGCTGTAGATGCAGTGAACCTCCGTTTCCTGAGTGCGGCGGCCGCTTGTGGCGCACCCCACGCCGACGTTCACCGTGTGCGAGCCCAGCTTCACGCAGTGCTCCCTCCTGCTGACCGCTCGCTGCGGCTACTCAGGTTCTGCGCTCATGAGGTGTACCAAATTATAATGACGCGAATTCCAGCAAAACCATCCAAAGACACCTACGGGATTTCAATGAAAATAATAAGATTAATAGCCTTACCTCTTTCTCCTGTACTCTCAGATCTCTATAATACCTTCATAGGGGAAGGCTGCTTTCCTACTCCTATGAAATGTAGTAAGATTTCCCCTTTATTCAAAGGTAAAGGAAAACGAGATTGTATCGACAACTACAGGCCAATTTCGATTATTCCAGTAGTGGCGAAAATATTTGAAAATGGCCTGTGTAATCGACTGTTGCAGTTTTTATCTGACACAGGCGCCCTTTCTGACCGACAATACGCGTATCGCGAGGGCCGGTCAACGATATCGTTAACACGTGACCTTGTACGCAGAGTGCTGGCTGCTCGAGAGAGCAAGCAGCAAGTGGCACTAATATGTTGTGATCTGTCAAAGGCATTCGATGTTGCCGACCGAACCGTACTTGCTGAAAAATTACGGCATTACGGCGTGGACGGCACATCACATACTTTATTGACGGACCTTATGCGAAATAGATCACAAATTGTAGTGGGATGCGGAGGCAACGAGAGGTCAGATCCCTTGGAGTCGGAGATAGGAGTGGCCCAGGGTTCCGCGGTATCGAATATTCTGTTCTCTTTGCTTCTGAATGATCTGCCGAGTGCTGTGACCAGCGCGGAAATATTCATGTACGCCGATGACGTAGCTGCGCTGGTTACAGCAACATCGATAGATCAACTTGAGCAGAAACTAAATATCGCTGCGAACCAGTTGTCTGATTGGTTTCAGGTGAATGGACTTGTGCTTAATCTGCAAAAGACACAGTTCATTCACTTCACATTATCAGGTCGATCGCAAAGACGATTGTCAGTGTCGGCGAATGGTGTGAATATTACCGAAGTTCAAACAACTACCTTTCTTGGCTTCGAAATCGACAGATGCATAAAGTGGGAGAACCACATTGATAAAATTTGCTGTAAACTGGGTAGTGCATGCTTCGCTCTCCGCCGAATTTCCCGAGTGGTGCATGAAAGTGTGGTGAGAGCATGTTATTTTGCAACTGTGCATTCGCAACTTCAGTACGGGGCCGAGTTGTGGGGGCGCGCTGCCGATTGGGAGCGCGCCTTTCGCATGCAGAAACGTGCCATACGAGCCATAGTACAAATACCGCAAGACGTATCTGCCAGATCACATTTTTCGAAATTAGGCATTCTTACTTTACCTTCTATAGTAATATACCAGGTCGCGGTTTACGTAAGAGTAAACCTAGTGCTATATACGAAGCGTAGTGATGTGCACTCGTACTGTACTCGGCATAAAGATAAACTATCGGTGGTGCCCAGGACGCTCACAAAATCCTCCAAATCGACTTATGTTATGGGCCCGGCAGTGTACAACAAGTTACCCGACAGTATAGTAAATGCCACAACTATTTCGAGCTTCAAGACTCGGTTAAGGCGCTGGCTAGTCGAGCAAGCGTTTTACACGTATGACGAGTTCGTGAAATTTTAAAGATATTTTTGTAATTGTATTGTTTATATTCCAAATGTGATTTTTTCGATTCTGTTTTTTATTATTGACATATAAAGTATACTGAAATTACTGTTACTGTGTATTGCTTTTTGACAGTGAGTCAGAAGCATGGAGGAGTCTGACTATAGACAGACAACCTTTTTATCTTTTTACTTTTTTGAAGACATCTATTGAAGTGACTTTTCTTTTCTTGATTCTGCAATTCTTTGACATGGTTGAATTAATGTATTTCTAGATTTAATTAATATTTATTTTAATGATTGCATTTTTTTTTTATATAATTATATTCTAATTCATTTAATTCAAAGGAAAATAATGTACTTTATAAACAAATGACGTGTAAGTAAAATTACCAATAAATGACTATTGACTATTGACTATTAAAGCAATTTCTAAAAAACCATCGAATCGTAAAAGTCTTTCAAATGTGCAACAGGAAGCAAATGTATAATTGTCTAAAACGTACTTATAAATTACATTACACAAGTCGGTAAGTATTTTTTGAAATATTTCAAGCTTCATCTTAGTTTTGATATAGTATTCTATCGAGTTGCCATTTAGTTATATACGAGCATGTTATGATAACGGGTTAAAATAACTAAATCTACTTATTTGTAAGTCATGACTGGATAGTACCTAAACTATGCCTGCCCCATATTCAGTTTTGTATGTGTGGATGTGAAGCAGTTATGTCACTAAGGTTCCTATTTATAGATTTAGAATTAGAAATTATAATATTGAAAATATCTTTAGGTTTTAACCCATTGCCACGGCAAAGGCCTCTTACGAAAAACGCTGGCTGGTCCATACTCTTTGGATTAAAGAGTATGGACTGCCACTCTGAGCTTTTAGTTGGTAAACAATAAGCATGAGGCACATGTCGATACAATTTATTTTCGTGTCGATCATGATGTTGTAACATTTTCCTGAGTTCGATATATATACTTTGCGCTGTCTGTGTCCTGTAAAATCCGGTTATAAGAACGATTACCTTGCCACTTAAAATTTTTAGGTCTATGTTGTAAAATGTAGTAGAAGTGCAAATCTTATGTGAAACCGCGCATCGCGTTGCGCACAAGGGAAGCGGCTGAATCCCGCTCAAACTGCTAGTAGCCTCTAGGAAAGCGCGGGTGCTGTCCCCACGCTACCGTTTGCCGCCATTGCCGAGCTTTCCCGCGAAAAACTTATCACAGACTATATCGCGTATTTAAAAAAAGGACGTAGGTATTTGGTATTGAACCTCTTTTTAAAAAATAAGTACTGATTGTTTTTAATTTTTAAGTTCGTTTATAATAAATTTTAACAATGGGTTGAAAGCTAACTGTGTAAAATAGAACGGAATTAGTGGAAACTTGACAAAAAAGTGTAAATGAAAGATGATTTATGATTTAGCAGTTTTTGTGAGATGGACTAGTGATAGTTACTATGGAAGAAAGGAAAATCATTACAGGATGCTGTAACAGGTAAGTTGGCCGTTATTTATTACTACTAATGTATTGCATAAAAATAAGGTAATTTCAATAAAAAAAAGTCCGTGAAAATTTTAATGACCCGTCAAACCTACAATGAAAGTCCTTACCCAGATTACGCAAAATTACTTATACAATCAAAAAGGTTTTGCAATGCCGTTTGCGTAGCCTTGCAGTAAAATGATCACAGAGTGAAAATGTAACGACCGACACGTTTGGGTTAATCTACCTTTCTGTCATTAAAATGTGCATGTAAATGAATTTCAACCTAATTAATAAAAATCTATAGTTGTGAAAAAAGGGTTTATAAAACGCATTATATTGTCATTAAATTAATTACCTAATTATTATTATTTAAGACGATTTGATGATGTAATTAAATCTATTTTTAAAGATAGGTTAAGATCACCTTCTATTTTGTATGATGTAAATGATAACTACCAACCAATGAATTTTAAAAATTATAAATAAATGAAATCATTATTAAGTAGTAGCGCATCTATGGTTCATATATGATGTTTTTTTTGAATATATATATTTTCTTCATGAATATTATGTACCTACCAAACTGATTTTAGAGATTTCGCGTTATTTCGATTCAAATGAAATTTATAAATAAAATATTCGTAGGTAATAAAAATACCACAGCACAGGTTGAGCGTTCGAATTCCTATGAAATTACCTAGTACTGCTACTATTTAAATTAATAACCACCATTTTCAAAATCGACTGACTGAGCCAGACTAAACTACAGATAGACTAAATTTGGTTCTAATTAGACAACCATTGGTTGTTGAAACGAAAACTAGGACAACGAAAACACGGCTGAGTTATGGCGTTCTAATGGTTAAAGTTAGGAGTTTAGAAGCGAGTTAAACGGCTATTGTATTGCAGTTAACTGACTATAATTTAGACTCCGTCCATCCCGTCAGTGTCTCAAATTATTTCGAAGTACGATTGTTTGACAAATTGCTTTAGTTGGACACCTGGGAATAGTTGCGGGCTTTTGATCTGTAGGTATAATATTGTGGTGTTGAAAATGTGTCCTAATTTTGAAACCTGAATGCCAATGCCATTAATCCAGTCAAATAATGTTGGTGTACAATTTTGAATAAGCAGTTATGGACTGGTCAAGTATAAATACCTAATAGCCATAGACAAAGAAGAACTGGTGATTACTTTGAAAGTCATAAACGTTAATGCATAGGGGAAGTTGTTATATTATTTTATGTTCATTATTTTATTTATAATAATAATGTTTGATTTAAGTATTGTTTAACGGATATTACTTACGTGCAGCCCTTAGTGACTAAGAGCTCCGTTTGAGTTCGAAACTAGTCGGGCACTCCCGAAGAATGCACGTGAGTAATAACCGTTGAACAAACAATAATTAATATGAATGTGCCTCACAATGTGCGAAAGTTATCATCAAAAATGTTTTATTAAAAATAATTTAATTTACATAGGTAGGTATTATCCTGTTACTTTAATTTCATCGAAATTCTTAACAACTGAAACCTTAAAATGAAATCGATTGTATTGTTATAGTCGTAGCCAAACTAAATCCTTACATACACGGACTTTAAAAAATACGGACGTAGCGTTGCGTACGACATGTGAGATGCCTAGTCATCAAATTTCGCTTATCATACACGAGCTAAACCCATACAAATACTTAAAACTCATCCACTCGGCGCCAGTACGCTGCGTGTGTGTGCGTAATCTATGCTTCGCTTAGGACAAGGCAAGGTTACATCCGCTGTTTTTCAGATCCGTGCTTACATACATATATTTCGTCTGGTGGTGTGTGTAGTTAGTTACTTAAAAACAAAAGAAAATTAAATAGTCTCTATGACTCTCTAACTTAAAACAAATGCGATTTATTACCATAAGTTCTAGTTGTCTATGACCAACATTATCATCGTGAATAAAGTAACTTGATAAGCTCAAAATGTCTTCAATTCCCACCGTTCCTGTTTATGATTAAGTATTAAGATTTTAAAATAAAAATATGAAAAGAGTCTTATATAGTCGGTAACGCATCAGTAATCCCCATATTGCAGGTGCCGTAAACGGTTACCGTTCTATTGTTCATCCGAAGCGCGTAATGCTTTTTCTTTTTTATAAGGAGCAGTTAATTCTACCCCTCATTTTACTCCACGGAGTATATTCTCCTTGATTGTGTTTTTTATATAATGATACTTCCTTTACGGTAATCAAAAAAAAATTTTTTTTTAATCCGTAATTTGATAGCAGTCCTGAAATATTTTCGAGTTTAAAATTTAATCCTTTTGAAATATTGTCTGCAGTTGGTTACGTAGCTGTAGATATGTCTGACCACGAATCGAATTCGTCGATGCATTGAATAGAAAAGTGTTCCATTTTTAAAAAGGTACACGTACTATGACGTTGATTTCGATTTTATTCATAGCATTGTGAGCGGGACTACAGTGCGTTGCATTGAAAATATATCCTTGACATATAAAATGTTCACCCAACAAATCTGTACATAAAATCTCATGTTTGCTAATCTTATCTGTAGCCACAATAGATACTATAGAAGGTCGTGTATTCAACGTCACCGGAGGATTTACTGCGCTTGATATAGGCATGCGTGCGGCTCTACTGGCTCTGGGCCAAATTATTTTTTGCCAAATCTGCAAGAATCGCACTTACATATAAATTCGATGAAGGCCAACGGTTCCCTTCTATAAAATTATAATACTGTAATTTGCTTTGGGTAGCTTAGGAATTGCCGTGCGAAAAAGCGTCTTTGTAAAGTGTTGGTAGAGGTATATGTACTAATGTTTTTTTTAAGGATATGTGTATTATCAGTCCACTGAAGCTGACCCCCTAGTTTGTATAACCCCTATTTATGCAACATTGATAATTGTGAAAAGGGACGAAATCTGCTTTCTCTTGCGTCATGATTTTAAGCAAACGTCTACAGTAAATCCCTGTAGGAATATTTCTAACGTAAATCGCTGTAGGAGCAGAGAAAAAAAAACGCCTTTATTTTCTTTTATCATGTGGAGCCTCTGACGTGACGTGCAACCGAGCCTTAGAATAGTCTTTAATTATGAAGGATTAATTGTGTACCATGAAATAATGCATGATATTTTCATTAAAAGATGTGGTTTCATGGAATGCTAATGGTTTTATGAAGCGACTGTCGTCTGACCTGCATAACTTAATTAGTTCATTTCTAAGTTAAAGTTTGCTTGGTTGTGATATTGTGTTTTATTTGGTACTGGGAAACGGGACTTAATTATTATCATGTTTCACTTACAACCTGCTAAGTGCGATCTATATGTGTCTTTCATACAAGTAAAAATATACATTATAAAAAAAAAAAAAGTTATTTTTATACATATTTTTTATGTTAAGTTTCCAAATTAATTATCATTCGGATTATGTTTCTTTATTTAACCCTTAAAAGTGGTATGCGTGAAGGAGATACTAAAAAGTCCACGAGTCGTGTAATTTTCTATAATATAAAGTTTGTACGTTTTTAATAGAAACCTTCAAGGAATAAATAGATAGAAGATTTAGAATTAGTTAAATGTGAGCAGTAGGGTTAATGAGACTTTTAATCAAAATTTACATGGGTCATATAGCAAGCGCTCTCCATAAATGCAGTATATATATTATGATTAAGGTGCATGGTCTATTTGTACGGAGCAAAGGAACCACATTTAAAAAAAATGCATTGATTAATAGCATTAAGACCATCTTTGTATAAATTTGCATAAAGCATAAATATATAAATAATGGCACAATTATTTAGTATGCATTCGGCAGCCAAATTTAAATAAGCATATCTAATAAAATCATAATTTAATCATAATTATATAAGTCATATATTCGCTGCGTACTTACGTGGCGAGTGACATCTTTTACGTGGTCCTTCAAGCCGGATGATTATTGGCTATATATAGGCTTTATATATCAGGACAAAGTTATAATAATTGCTTGTTATAATATAATAATGGCTTGTGATCAAATTTAAGTAATGAAATGTATTTTTTCATCACTGACTATTATTATGTAACTTCCTACAACGTTAATAATGTCGACATAAACGTTGCGAGTATTATGAACTCCATTACTGTGTATTTAAGTGGGTCTTAAATTTCCATAACAGTATTATATGGAACAATGACAAACGATATATTTTTTTCGAAATATATGAAAATTTATATAGTGCTTGAAATTCAAATAGATATTTAGTGTACGAATACACTAAATATCTATTTGAATTTCATTTCAATTTCGTGAAGAGTGAAATATATAACATGTAGACTTAGGCTCGGTTGCACCAACATAACTTTAATCATAACCGAGGTGTTACTTTATTTCTTCTGATTTTGACAGGTTTTGTTTGTAAATTCTGTCAAAATCACACAGTAACATGTCGGTTAAGGTGTAAGTTGGTGCAATTGATCCTAAGTCATACTACTAAGATGTAGTTGCGGTGAATGAAGTTTCTTCTTCATCGTGTCGATAGTAACATTTAAATGGTATGTATGCAGCTGCGATACTAGAACTCGGGTATAGGCTTGTGGAGGATTGTGTGGTTTTAATCGGTAAGAGTCCGGCAACATATAAAGGATTTCCTAAAAAAAGTATACTACAAGCAACATTCCATAGGTCTGTTTTATTATAAAAAATTTATGACAATTGTTAAGTCTATAAGTTGAATTGGTTGCGAAAATTGTTTGGTAAAATTCATGCAAATTTGTATGCAGGCAGAATGTAAACGGATTCATCAACAACTTGAGACCTTATTTTTGTAATACCTGCATTCTCTACAAATATATACCTGTATTCTATTTTAAATACGGTCTTGAGCACGATTCGATCCTGCGCCTCCCGGATAAATACTCTAGGCTCTCTGACCGCTAAGCCATCTTCATCTCTTTTTCTTTCCACAAAAATATATAACTTTAAAGTTCGACACGCGTGCGTTAATGCGTTTGATAGATTTATTCGTATATTCTGTTCTAACCTAAAATTATCATAATATTAAATCTACGATTTACACCCTGAGTTCATGCCAGTCTCATCCTTCGATAGAGATAAATGAAACGCCAGGAAAGGCCTCCAAATTCGACCTCTATTCGCAAAGTTAATGTGTTTTGGCAGGTTCAAATCCTACGCGTGGAAATATTTTAGTGAACCTCAATAACTTATATTTCGCTTAGTTAATCAGTTTAACAGGAATAACAAATATGGCCATGTGGACCAATGAACCTTAACTATCTCAAGTCGAGTTTATTTATACAATTTATTAACATTTTCGTAATATGAGATTATCTAAATAATAATACTTAAAAAAAACTGCCGTTTTGTTATATATATGAAATTTATGAAAAAGATGAAATTAATTAAAAAGCAATAAAAAAGCACGACTGCCATTTGTGAATTATATTTTTTTATTACACATCTTTTTGTGTATCGTATAGTCAAATTAAAAAAAATACTTATTTGCTTATTTTACCTGGAATTATATAAGGATTCCCGCTCTTAAGGATCTTAGCGTGATATCAATAGTCTTCCGTACCTTCCTTAAGAATAGGGCAAGTCAAAATCAAATGTAAAAAACAGTTTTTCTCAAATCCGGCTGGTAAATTCAGAGATTAATGCGTTCAAACAAATAATCTGTTCAGCATTATTTATGTAGTCATCAATATCACCATTTTTGGTTGTAGGCCACCTCAAATTTCCTCCATTCCTGGTCTTGAGCTCTCGCCATACAATCCGATCCTGCGTGTCCCGAATATCGTCCACCCAACGCTTGGGTGGTCGACGCCGCGGTATAGTAATCTGTCGTGGTCACTATTCCAGCAATCTGCGACTATTTTTCTTTGTCCATTGAAATTATGCAGTATAGACATATCTACAACAAAATAATGTCCCGATAAATAATTTGCCACACCTTTTACCAGCTCTGTTAGCATTGGCTATCAGTCTAACCGGGTGCAGCTTAAGACCAGTATTCTACGTGGAATAACAACCTTATCTGGCCTCCACAACCCATTGGGTAACACCGAGATCTTAAGACTGGTTGTCAGACTTTCAGGCATCTGACTACCCGTAATAACTATTATTACCCCTATAATATTTTTTAGGGGTCTCAGATACGGAAAGTGCCTTGGAGACCGCATTAAGCCGTCGGTCCCGGTTGTCAAATTAAGATTTATGACAGCCGTTACGTGTAGTCAGGGGCCTGAAAGTCTGACAACCAGTCATACCTCGAGATATCGTGTTACCCAGTAACTGGGTTGTGGAGATCAGATAGACAGTCGGTCCATGTGAAATACTGGTATTAAGCTAGATTCGGTTTGACTGGAAGCCGATCCCAATGTAACTGGGAAAAGGCTAGGCAGATTGATTGATCTCAGACACGGGAAGGCTAATTCGATATGTTATGGTGATCACCCATCCACAGACTAAACGCGATAAGTACACCTTAGATAGATTACTCCACGCGGCTGTAAATTAGCTACATGCTTTAACAAATATTGATGATAATAATTGTATAGATTCTATGCGTCACTGTACAAGTCGATTACCTTGACAGTATTGCTTATAGGCACTTTATATTTTACCTTGTGCTAAATGATTAATTATGTTAAAGTTCTCACCATATTAGTTAGGTAAAGGTATTGTCAAGCAACGCATAATTAAATAACAGTTTCCTCAGTTTGTTAATCAATATCACTTATCGTCAAAATAACACACGGGTTCCAATAGTAGAACTCTAGTTATCCTTCGGGGAATAGAAGCGCGACATGTAAACACTTAATTTAATTACACTTAACATGATATTTAAACCTTCCCAGTTGAAACTGAGTTTGAATTTGCGACCGCAGGCGCGCCTTGTTAATTACAAAATCAAATGAGTTAATACAGTTCTATGGGGTGTCTTAATGTTTGATGTTCAAAAGAGCAATAATTTTTGGCGTATATATTTAAAAAAAAAATGGCTGAGTAACAGCCGCAAAGATCGATCGATTCAGGTTATTCTGCGCTTGCCGCGGTCGGTCTATGAATGGGTGACCATCATTCGTAGCGACACCCCTCCGTGCGTCGGAGAGCACGTTAAACCGTCGGTCGCTGTTACGGGTAGTTGGAGGCCTGAAAGTCCGATAACCAGTCATACCACGAGATATCGTGTTACCCACTAACTGGCCTTGGAAATCAGATAGTGGTCGCTCTATGTAAAATACTGGTATAAAGCAGTATCTGGTATGACTAGAAGCCGACCTCAATGTAACTGAGAAAAGACTAGGCAGATTGATTGATTAATAAATAAATTTTGGTTTTGAAATAAAATAATGTAATCTGTAAAATAATATGTAGCATCACTCCTGTATCCCCTAAGGGTTAGACAGAAGAGTTTTGTTGTATTCACCTTTTACCGATGCAGTTATTAATGGTGATTTCATTGCCATCAACCGGGCACAATTTTATTGCAAGATTCAGACTGCTACCAAGCATTTTCTATCCATCGGTTTTAGTATCATCAAAAAGATTCTAGTCAGTCTTTTGCTTAAAATAATACCTACTTTCTTATCCAAACACGAACGTATACTTAACTAACGGACTTGACTAAGTGGTGTAGGATAAATAGTTGGCCCTCGAACAAATATAGTGAAGATCTAAGGATACAAAGGTCCTCGGGGGACTTCAAGTGTGTACCCACATTTGGAGGATACACACGGGATCCACAAACACACTTAAAACCTATTTGTAGACATTTTGGGAATGCTCGTACATGCATTTTACGGTGGATATCGCATTTGATCTTTTCTTCTTCTTCTTCTTATGGTGTGGTTGATGAATAACCTACTGTCAGAGTTTAAACCACCCGTAGGTCTCTGACGTGGCTTTACACACAATAGTGAGCAATATCTTATCTTAATTATTTGATCATTTTTGTCGAGAATGACGTATAGACTGGGTAGATGTGTATTATATTTAATGCAGTTTTAGTTAGAAAACACAATTATACCTAAGTACCTAATATGTCGTAGCAGTACGTTCTATTTATTTCTAAAAAGTATGATTGAACTTGCACCCCCCGGATCCCGGATCACTCCAGGCGCTCTGCCTACTACGCTCTCCCGACCTCTATTCACTATTCCGAATTCTTCTTCCACATTTTAATTCGTCTTATGGTGACGTCATTGCTATCATAAATTCACTCCCCATAGGTCATCTTGCTAACGACCGTATATTTCCTTTCACAAAAATTTATAACTTTAATGCGTTTGTTAGATTTATCATTATAGTATTGCAGCATTATTGTACACCCATATTTCACTTCAAGTAGTAAGTCATCTACCGGTCACAATTCTCCTACTCTGGACTTCCACTGAGAATAGAAAAAAAACCAATAACATTTTCCCGACCCGGAAATGGAAGCCGGGACTCCAATCTTCTTTAAAAATCAAAATGAAATGCTGTTCGTTGGTAAGCGCATAACTTGAAAACGGCTGGATCGATTTGGCTACTTCTTTGTTAAAATATTTATGGAAAAGAAAAATTTGAAAAGTTGCTTGTTAAGTGAAAGAGAAATAAAAGCAGCACAACGGCTGCTGGGTCAACCAGTAAATATTAAATACTATAGATACATACAAACAATCACGCCTGTTTCCTATTGGGATAGGCAGAGTCTATTGATTTCTATTTACTATGATTCTGATAGACCTCAAGTCAAGTCAAATTAAATAATGTTTTATGGAACAGGGATTGTTATAAAAATGAAAACAGACAATTAGGCATGGTAAAAAAATGCAGAATGCATAGAAACATGAGTAGTAAAAGAAACTTCAGAACACCAAATAGATATTGATCATATCAATTATTGTTCACCGATTAGTACTCACGTGCATTTTTCGGGATTGCCCGAACAGTTTCGAACTCGAACGGAGCCCTTAGTCATGAGCTGAGCCCGCGGCGATGTCGCGAGTCAAACTCACAAACCGGTGAACAATAATTGATATCAATATGTCTCATGAAAGTTATTATAGAAAAGCAAGAGATATTGATCAAATAAAAAACCCAATTGCGTATTGGGGAACTTATCCATTTCCTAGTAATAGCTTTGGCCAAATAAAATTCCATTCTGATAATAAAACGCAGATTATGAAAGGATAATATTTAATATAGTTGATAAAGCTATCGCGGCTGTTTGGCGGAGACCCAGCGGCTCGCGGCCACTCGACCGGGAGGCCAACTTGAACAATATTGATTCACTTATATTAGTACTTGGAAACTTGTTAACTAGTTAACGGGACAGCTTACTACCGTACGTAAGATCTTGCTTATTATCTAAGTGGGTAAAGCGGAGGCTTCATTAGCGCTGCAATTGTTCTTGAAATTGTTGCTTGGGATACTCCTAGTGCAATTATAACGGTTTATTAGTACTAATACTGCATTATAAAGTTCCTGTATAATAAAGTTTCCTCAGACAACACCGATATCGACATATTTTTTTACACTTTGCCGCAATTTAAATTTAAAATCATGACGTTGAATATTGATTTGTAATTGGTTGCCTTACCTACCCTAAATTTTGCTTTTAATTTTAATTAATATTGATTGTTTTTTTTGTATAAATGTTTAATAACTTTATTAGAATTTTTATGTTTTTTCGTATATTTATTATTTTAATTTTGGTTATCGTTACTTAATTTTAATTATTCACAACAATTTTGTTAAAAATATAATCTCTATATTTAAAATTTCAATGAATAATGCCATAATATTAATAATAATTTTATCGAGCTATCTCTGTTTCGTCCCTTAAATATTTCTACATAAATTGTTATTAATTCTGCATTAGTTATATTCTTTATATCTATTCTGTAGCATGTAGTTTACTATAAATGGTGTGCATACCTGTAAGTGACGTATTTACACTGTACATACATTTTGAAAATTATGTCACTAATTCATTATTGTAAATAATTATGTCGTTGGTTTGCCTTATCCATAAATAAATAAATAAAATAAATTATAACTAATAACTATTAATTTTGATAAACTAAACGGTGAAGGCCTATTTCCAAAAATGAGTCTACTGTTTTATTTTGAAGGAACTAATGTGTAATTAAGTTCTAGTTCGGATGACAAAAAATACGACATAATTCCATTTTTTGATAAATCAAAGTGAGACTATGCCGCTGATTTCTGTACGCCACAGTCAAGTATTCTCAACTCAAGTAGTTCAACTTCTTCGGGTCGTAAACGAACCACCTGGCCGTTTCCACGATGAGATAAAATAATAAATAAAAAATGCATTTATTTTCTTCCAGAAGTTATAAATTGATACACTATGACAAAATAATTTGAGGGAGACTGGTGCCTATACTAAGCCGAAGCCTTTATTATGTAGCCTCTTAACGAGACTATACAATATATCGCTTAAAACTACAATCAGTAAGAGTGGATGGCAAAATAATCTATCAAATTAAAGTTTATTATAAGCCTTAGTTAAATTAACGACGTTCAAGTTCGAGATATACGTGTTTGGAGTAGTATGTGTTTAATTAATAACTCTTTAGAGACTTCTATGTTGGGCTCGAAATATCCGGTTGTCGCTTTTAGTGCTTCCCTTTACTTCATTTTTTATTACCTACCTTCTGGAAAGTTCTACAGACGCCATTCAGTCTTCAGACTGAAGAACTTAGGAAGTACTCAACAAAGTATAAAAATAATTCGCAAAAAGATGACGAACATCTTCAAAAGTATTTTAAAATGTTCATCACGTCGCGTAGTCGTGTCGTCTAGATTATATCTCGTTGCTTGGGTCTGTGCGAAGGCAATTGACATCCTATTCATCACGCCAAGTCTACACAAAAATATGAAATTCATCCTTGCTTAATATACCTACCGGGTTATATTTCAACCAAAATATGGTTTGGTGTTACTTTATTTTGTCGTTAAAATGCCTACAAAACTAAATTAATACTTAGTACACGCTATAATTGAATAGCGTGTTTTACAAATTTTGTTTTAGTTATAGTCTAGTAGTAGATAATTGCTGGCCAGGCACTAAAAATTGCCATGAATTCATAAAAAGAAAGGTGATTGGCTGAAGGCCTGACCGCCATAATTAGCGCCAAACACAGACGGCTTTAACTTTGAATTCGGAACCATTAATTTATATATCAGTGCAGTAATAAATCAATGGATGGCACTCAGACCAATTAGGGCTGTACTATTAATCGACTGATGACAAATTTTTAGTCATTAATCTATGAAGCGCGGAAAGTCTAAGCCCCGTATAAGTAAATGTCTCATACGTGTGCTTGTTCCATAATGTCCATAAGTAATGACTTATGATGCTGTATGAAAATTCTAAGTAGGTTATATTTTGAAAGGGGTGGAGCTTCATAAATGGTTTAATAAGAAAGGTCTACAGCTTCCACAGACTTCCTACATTTACCATCGGCTTATGACTAAAAATTGTGAAAAAAAAAACCTCTTTTCTGTTACCATTTCTATAGTTTTCACTATCCCGTTGTGCTCGCAAAACCATCTATCAAAACACACGATACCCACATATATAATTTAAAGCCTAACCACTCAGGGATATTGTAGCTTCCTATTTATTAGTAAAATAATTTTCAGAATCAGATCATTAGTTCCGGAGATAACTTCCAACATTTAAACTCACAAACATTACTTACCTTTTTAAAAGTATAGGTGTTCTATTAGAATCAATTTGTTTATCAACACGGTGTCCATGCTCAAAATATCGAAATCAAACGAAGGAACAATTCAATATACGAAAAAAAAACTTACCTGATTTTTTTATTCTCATAAAGTACCTGAACGGTTTTCTAGAAAGCATTACATATTTTGGTTAAGATAACATAAAACAACATTTTACCTAACATTTACGGTCTTTCAATACACTTTCCTACTCCACTTGTGACCTTAATTTCATGTTGATCACAATTTCCAAGACGTCGTTACATTGATAGTTTACGTACAATGTAACAAAATAATGCAAAACTGCAACAGTGCAGTCTGCGAGTTTTACAGGAAATAACAGGGTGGCAACCATCGGTAGTAATGTAAAAGCTAATAGGTACTGGTAGGACGAGCATTTATGAAAATTTTAAAAGAAACTGCTGACTGCTTCGCTGGTAGTCCGAAACACGACTGCTAAGCATGAGGTCCGGGGTTCGATTCCCAGGTCGGACAAAGTGTTGTTGGGTTTTTCTGTTAGAAATTCACAATAGCAGTCCGAGGTTTGGAGTTGTGCCCGATAGATGGCAATAACGTCACCACCTTTTATTACATGGGACTTAATAACAGCATTGGTAAAATGTGGGTGTAGAATTGGGTACGCGTCTGCCTACCCTTTTGGAAAATGTCATTGATTTTAATTAGATACTAAAAATGAACACAATAATAAACAGTGGCATAAATAATTATTACACAGAATAATCTTTTTGGACTTTATGGACCAGAATAAATCCTTATAACGTGTTTACGACTCATATTATCTTTTACAGGGCTCTTATATGAGTTATTGTATTGGCGATTTGAGCACCTTTTGGGAGAAGTTTTTAGAAAGATGAGACTATTTATACTCAGTATTATATAAATCAATATTATTATTCTTATTATTTAGCTGAAGTGGTTTGTTTTCTGAAAAGTTTTATACTTACCTAGATGATGCTTTAAGAGTCTAACGATTATTTTATTAATTAAAATAAGGGTAATAATAAAAAAAAACTGATTAAATGAGCGACTATTTAAATAAGTATTAACTGTTGGCCCGGTTAGTAGAGTGTGATAGTATGATAACATCAGAACCTGGCGCATGGATAACATTTGGTGTGACATAGCTAGATAGAAGGAGACCGTATCGGTGGCGGTTACAACGAACAACAGCATTCCCAATTAGGGTTGACGTCAGGCAGGCAGTCGGTCATAAAACATTGCCAAAACTTTAGTAGCATGCAATTTCAAAAACAATTAGAACGCCGACCCCAAATAAATTGGGATAGGGGCAGGGGTATGATGATGATACCTGTTGACTCGCTAATTACCAGACACAACAGAAATATTATTGTTATTAAGTACAATTTTGTGCTTTATCGAGTATAATGATTATTTTATACACAGTATAGCGTCTATTGAAACATATATTTCATTAAACATTATCGAACCAAACCTATGAACTATAAAAGCTCCAAAAGTTTGACTTTCATTGTACATTTCTTGTCATTTCGACCGGCCGTTGACAGTACATTTCTTTGGTTGTATTTCAATTTATGTTAAATTTCTTTAAAAAATGCTTGAATTTTAATCATACTTGGCCTTAAACCGTCACTTTAGAAAAATATTCTAGTGAAAAAGTATTATTCAACAAGATTAAACGGGCCGTTGGAAATGATAAAATCGATAGCAAGTCGCCGGGCGCCTGCAAGACTAATGGTGATTCCGAGAATGCTCGCCTTTCGCTACTTTTGCTATTGACGCCGGTGGCCGCTTGTGGCCTTTCAATTGATATTTTATTTTAAAGAAGATCTAACTTTATAATGCAATCGGCTTCATTTGTTCGGTTTTTTTTTATCAATGCTGGTTAATTTTGAGCAGTTACATTTTCATATAACTCTTATTATCAATGAACTCATCGAGCAATCATAAGTGTAAGTCAATTTTTTATATTTTTAGGCGTGTGACGTTACATCGTTCATTACTATTATATTCTTAGTACAATGGTATTGTTATGCTAACTGTTCTTCTGAAATCGATTACGCTCAAGTGAAGGTTAAGTCGTTAACAACATTGTAAAGTTTACACATTGATGGGAAAAGAGATTAAAGACTTAAAGTCAAAAGACTAATATGGACAATAAATGATTTTGTAGAAATCAATTTTCATTTACCTAAAAATGAATATTGACTTCTACAAAATTATCTATTTGGCGAAGAGGAAAGGATTTCAAATAGGAAGGTACAAGACGTAGTTTATTATTATGCGGGAACACATTTATAAGACATCGTTGAATATATAAACTAATATGAATTAAGTATATGAAATGCGGAATATGGGAAGTGGACTGACTTCTGATTCTGGTCAATAAGCGCCAATGATGATGTCATCTTGCCAATAATTTAGGCCATGATAATAGCTATATACCTATTGTTTTTTGTAAGTATTAAATATTTAAAGAAATAAAAAGCCATTTTTAAAATTAATTCTTATTAAAGTACATCATTACGAAAACCAAACGTGGGTGCCAAAATTTCAGCTCAATCGCTTCGGGTTCAAATTCAGTTGTAAGATTTGTCTCAAACATAGGTACTCTACTTAATCTTTGACTAAAAAGCGTTTAAGTTGTAGAGGTAACTTTGTCTTACATTTCTTAAACCTATAATACCGGTTACCAAACGTGAAGCTTTATAGTCCGAGACCTAGTTTGGCAGTGTTGTTGCGTTTTTATCAGAATATTCTTAGACGTTGGCTTGTGTGAAATGGCGTGGCTGTTATATGACGAAAGATATGCTAGCTTCATATAAGGTGGTGCTATTCATACTTCTAACTTCTATCACATAACACCACCACATTTGCTTTAACTTTCTACAGGCGTATAGGTTATCACGGTCTCACTTTGTAGTACATTACGTCCTATATATTACACAGCTTGTCATTATGAACATTTTTTGTTTTAATATATGGCGTAATGAAAAGTGACCATTATGGTGATAACCGAGATAACCAATAGGTAGGCAGATGTTTTGATGGCAGGAGTTACCTACTATGTATTATTTGTTTACGTCAAAGATGTGTCAAATAAAATCATTGTAGGTGTCATGTGAGCAGCTTACCTTTTTTGTTTTGATAGTGTGAACTGCCACATAACTGTTTGATTTTTAGATCAAATACGTCATCAGCACCACCGCAGTTTCAAGGTATGGCATTATGAGGTACATGAAATATATCTTATCTTAATAGTTTTTTTCTTAGTCTGAGGTACTAGTCTAGTAGACTTTTGAACCACAAATTATCATATATTAGAAACAAACCTCGTCTGTGGTCTTCGACTTCAACCATTTGAAGAATAAACTTTCAGTTCTATTGTTGTACAGTATAATAAAATAACGTTCTTCTAAGCTCGGAGCTAAACTATTTATACTGGCCATTAAATGTGAAACTGAACTTACCAGGACTTATATATGTGTTGGCAGTATATACATACCGCTGAACTGAGACCAGTCCGTGGGGACAAGCAATCTTCAACGTTAGAAGCGAAGTGTTAGAATTGCTCTTATATTACTTTATATGCAGTTAATGTATAGACGCCGCGTCTCATGAAAAGTCGGTATTGTGACCTAAAGTTATTTCTCGGTGGTGTATATTAAATCAAATTTGTATTGTATTCGTGGTAGAACCCAATGGAAGCACCGAGGGGAAGCCTTTGCCAAGAGGCGTACTGGATTGAGATATATACTTAACACTAACAATATATATATTAATTCAAGATAAATCTTTGAAAAGCATTAACGCATGCGTAGCGAACTCTAAAGTGGATGGATAAAGAATTCGCGGTGGTGAACAGAGGTCGAGATGGCTTAGTGGTCTGAGCGCCTGGAGTATTCATCGGAGTTCGAATCCTGTTCGCGACCGTATTCTCATTCCATTTAATATAATATCTTTATATATATTAATGTTTTTTAGACTAAACAGTATATGTTGTTAATCATTGAACAAATAAAGAGGCACATATTATGGATTAAACGAAGCAGGCACAATAGTGAAACAATTGCCGAGTATCATATGCGATATATGGGACAGGGGAAGGGTTAAGAGAACATACTGTGAAGAAAAATATTGTGAAGAATCTGGATTTCATTATCACCAACAATCTGGTATGTAGTGCCTTCTTCATGTCAGAAGAGGCTCTTAACCTGTGATGAGACAGTGACGGGCTAGTTACTACTAAGGTTACTGTTAAATTAATTGCCAAGTTAGTTATGTCGGTTCAGTCACTGTGTAGAGACTGAATAGATGTCGATGACGTCACCATAATACGTATTAATGAGGAAGAAGATAATATATGTAAGTATTCATAAAATAAGCTTAAAAAATTTCTCAGTGCTTCTACTAATTTGGCTTCAGAATATTGTGTAACATAAGTTAATATCAATTTTCTCTCTACTACCAGTCTCAGAATATAAAATTGAAGTAAGAGAAAGGAAACTATGCAAGTCAAGCAGTCAAGATAGGAAACTTCTGCAGTACCTATGCAAAGTAAGGAAGCATTGAGCTGCATATTTTAACATTGACAAAGTCAAAGTTTGGGAGCGAGTTGTTATCAATTGAATTAGAATTTAGATTAATATTGTAAGGAAAATGTATATGACTGTCTTTATCCAAAAAATATTAGAGATAAGGCGAGGCGGTATACTAACTAAGGTAGAAGGGAAGATGCCTACATTAACAGTTAAATCTTTGAAACGTATTGTCATTCAAACGTATGCTTAACTCTAAAGTTATACATTTTTGTGGAAAATGTGGAAGAAGATATTGGTATAGTGACTATAGCAATATCTTCTAAAAGTTCCATATCCTACCTCTTTATGAACGTAGAAAAATGGCAGACTTGTAATTTTTATTTAAAATTATGAATGGACTAGTGGACACTCCGGAGTTGGTGAGCAAAATAGAACTGCGTGTACCTTCTACAGAGAAGAGCTAGTAAGAGCTAGTCGTGCGTATAATTCGACCAGTCAGTAAATTGACCTCGATATTTGTAATATCAGTGTTTCTAAGTCAAGATAAATCTTTGAAAAGCATTAACGCATGCTTAGCGAACTCCAAAGTTACAATATTAAATGGAAAAAGAATGCTTTTCAAAGATTTATCTTGAATTATTAAGGTAATTGCATTCTTTACGACATTGTATTAGCTGCAAAGTTGGTCGTGTCGGTTCGGTCACCTGTATAGGTACTGAATTGATTGCAATGACGTCGCCATAAGACGTGTTAAAATATGGAAGAAGAATTCGCGGTGGTCGGCGGAGCAGAGGTCGAGATGGCTTAGTGGTCAGAGCGCCTGGAGTATTTATCCGGGAGGCGCAGGATCGAATCCTGTTCGCCACCGTATTATTTTTCCATTTAATATTGTAACTTTAGTGTTTCTAAGGTTTAAAAGACTCTGTGTAATTACTTCTTTGACCACACTTAACAACTGTCGAGCATTTAACTGTACGCGTTTTAGCTTTGTTACCGTCTGGGCGACAACTACGTATGAAACCGAGTATCTAGTACAGTTAATAAATAAACGTACCTATATAGGAAAATAAAGTATGTAAGTAGTAAGTTACGGAAGCCACAGCTGAAGCTTACAGAGCGAACGCTAGCTATAATTTTTCAAAATTAAAAGCTAGCTCTCACTGGCAGCGCTTTGGTGCGATTTATAGCTCGCAATAACTCCGCTTACAATGCGCCCAAATGTTGATAATACAGTCAATTCACGACTAAGCGGGAAATATTACAGGTTTTACTGTGTTCTGTAGACTTTGTAGAGATACACAAAGGCTGTTTTTTTAATAATTCTGATGAACTATGGCCGAGTTAAAAAACAATGAAAGTGTCAAGTTACAGGTATTTATAAAAATCATACATTTAGAATAGATGAAAATCATTTCATAGGAAAAGTTTTGATAGAGCTTTCATTTTAGGTTTATTTATTTTATAAAAATTTAATGGTTATGAGACGCTTCTTGTCAAACAAAGACACTAGTCAAACCGTGTCAATCAAGGTGTCAACAATCCCCGCCCGTATTGTATCCATCTAATTTCTATTGTTTTGTTTTTTAATATTAATATTGGTATTACACGATGGTAACACGAATTAATACAAATAAAAGTTATGTTATTATTATTTTTATACCGATATTTTTTTGTGTGTGTTTGTGTGTGTGTGTGTGTGTGTGTGTGTGTGTGTGTGTGTGTGTGTGTGTGTGTCAGTGTGTGTAATCAAGGTGAAACGCGACCCGAGGTTTTAATAGATGAACACATCTAATATGCAAAATTATTTTAAAATATTAAGTATATTTTCAGTCTCTGCATAATCCAATTCAAGTAGCCAATTCGTAACAGTACTTTTACATTTAGATCTGCACATAGGGTATATATTTAAAATTTCATTAGCCTTGTTATAGACGTAGCCACTGAGGAAAGGGAAACTACGTTGTGCCGCACGACAATTTGTGCGGACGGAAATATGTCAGTTCGTGCTTTAGTTAGTTAATGTCAAAATGTCTAAAAATAATTATAGATTCGGGATAATATGAAGACAACATGCTTTAAAATTAAGGCAACTGTAATGTAGGTAAATTTATTTTAAAATTACACTTTGATTTTAGTGGTCTATTTAATATTGGGATTGGATTGGAATTGGTATGAGTTTCAAGAGTAACCACACATAATTATCTTCTTTAACATAATCCATCCATCGCTTCCTCGGTCTTCCTCTACTCTGTAACTGCAAAAATGTATTCATTAGAGTTACCAAGATTAGAACCCTAAACTTTGGGCTATTAATCTTTAACCTTACTCCAACTCATACTAAAGCTGGATTTTTCCGCAGCTATGATTTATTATAAAAAAAGCGCAACCATTTTGACATTTTCCGAGATAAGTTATCATCGTTATGGCAACAGAGGCGGTCACCCTCGGTCCCTTTACAGAATTTAACATATCCAATCATGTTGAAAGATTATGGAAAGAATGGTGGACATTGCATACGCAAAGATATATGCAGTGCCCGAGTTATTCATTTCTTAGCCATGGATTTTGTGTTTCAGTTCAGGGATAACAATAAACATGTATAGGAATACTTGCATATAAAAGGGAACATGACAATCATTTTTACGTGGTTTCAACTGAAATTTTGCATGTAGCTTTTCTCTGTAACGTCCACTAAAATGATTTTTTGCAAATTGCATTCCCGAAGACCTATCTTTGCCGAAGACTAACGGCTGTATTTATGAACACTGAAACCCCTAAATTATTCTAAAAATTAACCCTTCACTTCAATGTCGATGGAAAGAAATTACTTTGCTCGATGCAAAATATTCTGTTTTTTTTTTCAGCCCAGAATTGTGCTTGGTTGATGACAATAGGCTCATCACTTATTAGATGGGACTTAATAACTGCATCGGTAAAATGTGTATGTGTAATACAGTACACCTCTACTTAACTCTAAAGAGAAACAGGCGTGATGATATATTATCTTAATTTCCAAATTATGATATCACTTAACGTAATGTAACGTAAGGGCGAAGTTTCTCTTCTCATATGGATAAGGAACGAGCCTTGATCGCTACGCTACCTCACGAATTCCTACACTGCATGTCAGGAAATATTAGATTCACCAAGAAAAATATATACTCCTGCGACCACGAATGCTGGTTCGAAACGTAATATATAATAAAAAGTTACATTAGTAGAAGCAAAATTGAACCCACGGCCTTGAGATCTAGAAGCGTTTTTTTTTATTCTTGGACTAACACGACTTATATAAGTAGGGTAACAATTAAATCTTGTTACGGATTCGAATCAGGAAAAATACACGTTGTGCATGAATTTCAGAAATTATGATATTTATACCACGTTGGTGAAACTGTGGGTGACAGTTTTATTGTTCACTTTCGAATTCAATTCGCGGAGTTGTAAACTGTACCTAACCATTTTTAAAGCAATGTTTATGTTTATGATTTCTTTTTTATTATGCATTTTTGAATAATAGGCGGATGAAATTATTAACATATGCTGTTAAACAAGCTGATGACGGTAACCCAACAAATAAATTAAGCTCGATACTACCTACTTATTTCATTGAAATCTGTTCTGTAGTTTTTGCGTACTTTTTGTCGGATTTAGCTTGATTGCATAGAATTGACTGTGTAGAACTAAATTCGATAAGGTATATGAATGTTGTTTTTTAAAAATAGTTCTAATATTATGTAAAAATTCGTGAAGAAATAAATATCGTAAGGAAGTGATAATATTTATTATCACTAGCACATAATTGTCCTGCTGCAGGTCAAGAGCCTCTTCCCACACAGAGAAGGCACGTTCATTGCTCTCCACACTAGCAATTTTAGACTATTAGACCCAGGTTTCTTCACGAAGTTTTCCTTCGACGTAAGTTTGGGATGTATCAATGTGACTTTTTCAATGTCATATGTATCTTCTTAGTTAATCTAAGACATCGCAGATTAGATAAGCTCACCACCTATTACATGGGACTTAATAACAGCATTGGTGAAATGTGGGTGTACAACTGTGTAAACCTTTGCCTACCCCTTCTGGGAATATAAGCGTGATGCTATGTTATCACAGACATATGGTGAAGAAAGTGATATTTAAGCAAAATGCGTTCAGATTTCAAGGAGCTATTTATTACCTACGTGTTCGTCGACTAATACCCATTAAATTCGATCCATCATCTAATAACACATGTAACGAGCTGTGAATACATCCTTCAATATCCTATTACAGCTACAATTACTTTAGTTAATATCCTACACTACCAAATTGTTTGTTATTAATAGATTTTCTTGTATGACTTTTTTATTTGACCTAGTAGCAAGGGGTAGACTGAAAATCAGTGTTGAAAAGTGCACTGCCATCTTCTGCTGAGTCAACTTCTATTGGCAAGCCGAATTTTAGTTTTGATTTAATTGTATATACCTATTTATGTTGTTAATGTGGTTTTATAATTTTGTACAACATTTAATGTATACTATACATTAAATATTGTATATTCTTGGCTGACCGTACCTATTATTAAAAAATGTTGTACAAAATTACCAAACTATAAAGTTATTATATTAAATGGAAAAAGAATACGGTCGTGAGCAGGATTCGAACCTGCGCATCCCGGATAAATACTCCAGGCGCTCTGACCACTATGCCATCCCGACCTCTGTTCACCACCAAGAATTCTTCATCTATATTTTAACAGGTCTTATGGCGACATCACTGCTATCTATTCAGTCCCTATACAGGTGACTAAACGTAATATAATAACTTTAGAGTTCGCTAAGCATGTGTTAATGCTTTTCAAATATTCATATTGAATTACCAAACCATATTTCGTTTGGTAATAAATGTATTGTTTCTTTCTTTTTCTCTTCTATATTTCACGGCTACTGGAGGGCACATAGTTGATCTCATCAAATAACAAAAAAAAACTGGTATCGAAATGCCATTCATACCGAAATCCATCTTCCAGTCATTAAGAGGCCAATAACTAATAGTTTTACAGATAAATCAAAGTTTTACAGTAATATCTTAGGCTTTCGAAATCACTCACAACCAGAATTCGATCAATTTTTCCAATATTTATCCGGGAAATGCATGTTCCAATCCTGTTCACGACCGTATTTTTTTCCATAAATATTTATAACTTTAACTAATAATTCTGTTTAAAAAAAGCTTCCTATAATATATTGAGGCCGTTATCATACAACTGTTGGGCAGTTGTATTGGCTATCTCGGTCGACATCGAATTGAACGTCAATTTGTAGTACATTGCGTCGTAGCATCATCATCCTTTATCCCAACCAATCCTAACTTAATTGGGGTTAGCGCACCACGTCTTTTTACACGATTGCCCAATAAAGGAGTGTTATGTATAAGGTTCATTTATGTATGTATGGTTGTGAGTTTTTTTATTTCACTATAACTTCTAAACGTCTGCCGCCTATGGAGTATCGTCAGAATCCTTCCATTGTTCCGGGTAACATAGGCTATTATGATTTCAGAAATAGTAATTATGTAGTTATGGTAGGACACAAAAAGGTATGAAATAAAAATAAGTAATATATATGGCAGGCATGTTTTTTAATTCAATTTTTAAATTAATTTCACATTGTACTTCCATACATATCTGTCAGCCGCCACCTCGGTAGACACTCCTTTTCTAGCCATATCACATTGCGTCGTATGTTTTTAATATTTTTGTTCATCATAGATAAGCTGTAACATAAGACGTAATGTACTACAAAATTACTATCAAGTCTGTGGTAACCGAGCCAATCGTTACGCTGACCGGTAGTATAACGATACTTGACGTGGTTAGTTTGAAGATGGGTGACCGATAGGAGCATTTTGATCTGAGCGTGTCTTGCTTCAGAAGGCAGGTTATGCCTGATGTTAAACAATAGCAGTCGCTGAGCCAAGTCAAGCCAAGCCTACGGGCAGCTTTAACAACTCCGTCCGTCGTCTATTCCACAACTAGGTTGGTTCCTAACCACACGAAAGAAGAGAAGTTTTTTTTTTTGAAAACCTATTATGCGAGGAAATATCTACTGAAATGACGACTGATAGAGTGTTGATGGAACAAGAATACTGAGAAGAAAGAGATGGACATAATGACAGGAGAATAATAGTAACCCTCATATTCTGCGTTTAAATAATACATACGTAGGTGTTTCTTAGTGCTCCTACTGTACTGAAATTCAGTGAGGCCTTAACTCAGAAACACAGGATATTGCAGGCTGACAGCAATGGTAACATTAGAACATGTACGCCATCTTCACCATCATATTAGTTCCATGACGCCATCAAAGACTAAACATCACGGATTGAAGTTTGAGGTGTTAGAAAGTAATTTTAAGCGTGCAGGTTTTAATTCGAGTTCTCTTATAGATGCACTTCAAACATGACTTTTATTATGCCATAAAAGTACACGTGTTTTCATGACACTGAAGACAAACACAAGTTTTGCTGACCGCATTATTTTTATTAGATTTGAGATAAATAATGTTAATAAAACAATTTTAAATGGAGTTATAAATCATCATCATAATTATGGGGTTATAAATCATGCCCTTATCCCAATTTATTTGGGGTCGGCACAGCATGTATTTTGTCTTCCACTTTTTCATATTTTTTTAAATTAAATGCTGCTAAAGTTTTGGTAATGTTAAATTAAATGTTTAAATGGAATTATAAATATTTGTGAAAAAAATAAAATACGGTCGTGAGCAAGATCCAAACCTGCGCCTCCCGGATAGGTGCACTTACCACTAAGCCTTCTCGACCTTTGCTCATGACTCCGAATTCCAAATTCCGGGCTGCTACTAAGAATTTCCTACCAGAAAATCCCAATAAACATTTGCCCGACGAGAATCGAACCCAAGACCTCATGCTCAGCAGTCGCGCTTGGGACTACTAGACCAAAGTGGCAGAAAATCCCGCCATGATCCTTTACAATTTAACGTTATTCGCATTAATAATTTACAAAAGGTTGTAAGAAATATGATCATAGGAGTGATGATTTGCTAGATTAAATGCGCGCCCTCAAAGCGCTCATTAATTACCCTCGGTGAGTGTAGTCAATCCTTTGTTCCTCCCGAGCCTGCCACGACACGTTAAATACTTTTGACCGCAGAACATTTTTATTAAAATCTCAACGCTACATATTTTTCATTTTTGGCAAAGCTAACGCACTTTTAAAGCGGCATTTTTTTAACCTTCGTGTTTAATATTCATTATCATCTCGCTAGACTATTATTGAGAGATTTTAATTTCATTATGATAATTTTAAATTTCTGAGGCTTCAACATTTTTATAGAAATAAAATCAAGCCTTTTTTATTTCATTGTCTCTACATATATTTTGGTCGCGAAGAGCTCTCAGATGGAGAAATATGAAAATGCCTTTAAAAATACCTACTAACAGAAAATAATATTGAAGTTGATGAAGATTTTCAGCTTGTAAATCAATCAAAAAAAAAAAAAAAAATACATTCCGAATTAATAAATTCGGAATGTATTTTTTTTTTTTTTTTTTTTTTATCCATAATTGATCTACGTTTTGCCACCAACTCGCCTGATGTTAAGCGATGGTGTGGCTGAGGATGGAGCACGTAGATCCAGAACAAATCTATTCTCTCTAAGTAGAGTGGATAGATTTGGGGAGAACGACAGTTGGGTAGTTGATGCAACTGCCCAGACCCATCTCCCACACCACCGTACTACATCTCGACACACGACTTGGTCGTTTCACAGCATGGCTTCATCCGGTGGGTGGTAACCAGCTGCGGCAGAAGCCTCCCGCCATTTTTTTTTTTTGCCAATTTTGTGTTTTGTGTTTTGCACCACCCAGGGGCCACGTGTAGTGATTCCATTCTAAGGGTGCACTCCTACGGACGCGGGCGACTCAGCCATTTCATTTCATCCATAAAACACTACCGGCAACTAGTTGATTCGTTGCCAATTACCTTTTTTGTTTTCGGGGGGAAACCTTCAAAAAGGCGCCCGGTCTTCGGGGATAAGACCGGGGAGTGTGGGATTCTTACTTCACTAAAACCACCCCGGTGGTCACCATCAGTATATGGAAGGGGGGCACTGGGTCCACCGAACAGACCAGCTCCATTACCCCCGCTATGCAATGCTTAATAAGGCACATCCCTGGGGAGACTGTAAAGGGGTTTCCCCTAAGCCTCGCTACATACTATGAAGTTGTCGACAGCTCGTCGGCGCGATATTCAGGGCTGTTTGAATTGCATGCAATTAGCGAGCGGTGCCTCATAATGTAGAATCAACACACTATAATTTAAACCTGTTGCTGTTCTATATTCATGAAATTTGTTAATATACCTCTTAATTATGAAGCCACGAAGTAATTGCAGCTAACTAAAGCAATGCCGCCACTTTCAATGTTTTATTTTGTTTATAGTTCTAAAAACTTTTTGCAAAGTTTGTAAATAAAAAATAATCAGTTTGTAACAAGATTTTAAAATTGATTAAAAAGTTTCACGGCTCAGCAAAACTTTGATATGGAGCTCATTTTAAATTCATTTTTTAACTAGATCACAGGTCTGCAAGGCAGGCTCTTAAGGGCGTACTATAAATATTTAAATCTAAATCGAAATACAACAGTCTTGCATACATGTGATACTTAATACACGAAGCTTTTATAACAAATGTATTCGGGTATGTTATTAAATGATCATAAACTATAGCAGCTGGTGCTGTGAGCAGACACATTAGTTACATCTACATACACAAATGTATTAATAACAGCAAAGTTTCGCTAAACGTATGCGATATTAATCCAAAGATAAATACCTAATTTTATTTTCCATTTTCTCACCGTACAAGTTGCTGTCGTTGGCCGTACCGCAAAGGTAACTTTGTCAAAGCAATGGTGGGGTTATACTGAGAGAAAATTTGCGAGTGTTCCTCAAGGAAATGTTTGGTAATACGGGCGCGTTTCGCTCGCAAATCAAATAACTCGTGCACAGCAATGAGTCACAGTTGACAGTTTACTGAACGACTTTTATGTTGTATGTTTTGAAAGCACGTGTGAATTTTCGACGTAGCGTTACAAAAACGTAAGTATAATTACGTGTAAAATTTTTGAACGATAGCATGATTTATTTTTTGTAGGATAGACCTTTTAGTAAAAGCATCACGTCTTTATTTGCCCAAAAATTAGGCAGGGGTGTACACTAACATTTCCCCACTGCTATTTTTATGCTCCATTACCAAGTTTTAAGCCTATTGTCATCAACCGAGCACTAAACAAAACTAGCGGGCTGCTACTGAAAGTTTACGAACAGAAAAACCCAACAACACTTTTTGACCCTGAGTCGAACCCAGAACCTTACGCTCAACAGCTGCGCTTTTGACCATTAGACCATAGCAGGTAGGTACATAGGTAAATTCTTCTAGGAAAGCGGACATAGGTAGTCAAATTTTTTTTTGTCAAGCATTCTCTTTTGTGCTTCAAAACCGTATACTCATTAGTAAGCGCACACGGGATGGGCTGTAGTGTGCCCAAGGGACTGGAAGAAAAGAGGATCGAGTGCTGTGTCGCCTCTTGGGAGAAACCCATATTCCAGTAGCCGGTATGAGCTTAGCAATTGTTCCGTGTAACAAACAGCATTTTTGGTATGGAACGAAAAGGGTGTCATTTATTTTTATGTGTTTCGCGTATGTATTAAAAATTAAGAAAATTTCGTGGTTGCCAACTAATTGAATTTATATTGAACGGGGGTTTAAATATTAGTGAGTAGTCCTTAATATGACTGTCTGACTTGATTAGTTGATGGTCATGAAAAGTATCGAAACAGTAAATTCCTGACTTGTCTACATTCTCATTGTCGATGTCTGAAATTGCCATCATTCAGTATGTAGGCCTCATAAACTAGTTTGATGCTGGAAAACAGGCATTTGCTCTGAAGTGGGCCAATTACAGACAAATATTCTCATTATTACAAAAGTTTGTTATTTTTCTGAAAGTAATAATTTAGTAGTTGTTTGTATAACTTTTGAAGGCTACAACTTTTCAGATAGGATCATTAAGGATGTCTAAATTTGTTTTCACCGCAGTGAGGATTTGTACGAGTAAATACGGTCTAGTTTGTTTGGTACAAATATTACACAAAGACCTAGGCAGATTTTTCTGAAGTTCGTACTAGAATAATAAGTTATTGCTTAACTTCAAAATGTAGGTCAAATATTCTGTGTAGAATTTACGCTTTATGTGAATAATTGATGACTTAGAATTAAGGATGTGATCCAAAGTTCGCTTTTTATAAGTGGCATTAGGTCAAAAGTAAATGATGAAAACACTCGATATAAAAACCCGTAATAAATCTCATAATTAATCCAACCGACTTGCTTATAATAATTCGCAGTTTGGTCTTACTCATAAAAAAGGTCATTAACCCACCCCATAGTTCGCTGGATATGAGAAGATCCATATATTTTATAATTAAAAAAAAACTGCTTGATTTATGACTCATCAAACGTTTTTGTAAAGTGTTGTACAGCGTTCCAGACTTACTCCTTATCGTAATTTATTTAGATGCAATAATGCAAAAAAAAAGATTTTATCAAGGGTATTACGACACGTACCTACGTAGAGTGCGGAGACCAAGCTTCCTTTATTCCACCACAACTACAACAGGGAAACGGCACAGGTAACGCACAACATAGGTACTGTCGCCCACTGAGATTTGCGTAAGCTCTTGCGCTGTCACATCTTTTATGACAACCCTACCAAAGTAGACATTACCCGATTTGCGTGGATACTGCTATATTTATGACGAGACTGCTGAATGTTAGATAAAAATGCATTTTATATATTTCTATACAAATATAAGTTTGTAGGTAGGAGGATCTCCGAAACGACTGATTCGATACAAAAACATGTCCTGAGAGCTAGCTACAAATTATGTCTATATGTATGTATGAGTAAGCTACAAATTATGTCTATATGTATCATCTGTTTTAGCCGAGCTATCTCCTTTTTTGCGAACAGACTTGAGGATTCAGCTAGTCTTATATATTTTAGCGGCCTTTCCATACATTTTTTTAAACTTAAGCTAATATTAATCTGCCTAGCCTTTTCCCAATTATATATGTGGTTGGCTTCCGGTCAAACCGGATGCAATTTAATACCAGTATTTTACTTGGAGCGCCTGCCTATCTGACCTCCTCCACCCAGTTACTGGGTACCACGACATCTCCTGGTATGACTGGTTGTCTGACTTTCAGGCCTCTGACTACCCGTAACGGCTGTCATTTATTTAATTTGACAACTTTAGCCTTTAGCTTATAATGAGTGTAAATCGGGTTTTAACACCGCAATTAGCTTTGTCGGTACGCTATATCTTTACAGGTCAATTCACAATTTGAACTTCCTTGTATGACCTACAGACATTATTTCGTTGTATGTTTTGTGCGTGTGGGCTTTACCTGTATACTCTACATAAGAAAATCTAGGTACTGCTATTTATATTAAAATATTCTACTACCTAGATTTATATGTAGAATTCTTATATAATAATCATACAATATGATATGAAGTGCCACGTGTGGGAAGTTAGATCGAAATGAATCCCTGTGAGCGAATGAAAAGAAATATATTCGGATTATTCGGGCAAGTCATTCGGATTATATTAACATATAAAATATATGTGTAACTACATATCATATTATGTAGGCAAGAACGTATAAAGTATTGTAGAAGCCGTTGGTGTCGATAGGTCCAATTTCTATCACAATATTACAAATAGAAATTGTTCTTCTGCGACGCTGGATAGTATTTTATATCTTTAACATAGAGTTATGTTAGGTCTAACATTCACTAGGACTCTTGATCGCGCGATAATTTAATCGCAGGTATGCATCATATTAGTTCTTAATCAGTGCGCACATACACGTGATAAAAATCTCAAGTATATTCCAATTTTAGCTGCAAAATTATCGCGCGTTATTAAATCGATGTGCGGCCGACCTTACAGATTTGATAACGAGTAATATGAACCTTATGAAGATCTACATAGAATCACAGCGGCGTTATATCTGCCAAGCATGGTATATATTAATTTATTTTAGCCGTTTTTTGTAGAGATCACTTAAGTCTCATTTTCACCTATGAAAGGTTATGGACTAACTTTATTAGAGAAAGAAAATAACTACATAATTAAACGAATTTCGTTAAATACTAGCTGTGCCCGCGACTTCGTTCGCGCGGCTATACAAATGCTTATATTCTTATTGCCATGTCTTCTGATTCCTTAAAGGATATCGAACACACACGAAACTTGAAGTTTCTGTGTAAATTCTTAAAATTTTCGTTTAAATCATTTAAGCTGTTTCGGATCCTATTCGAGACAAACAGACAAACATTCTAAAAAGGGTCTTATAAGATAGGCACAAACATTTTGTCATTTATTTTAAAATCACAGATGTACATCTTATTTATCGGTATAGTTAATATTATGCCTAGTTGAAACCTGTTTATAGTCCAAGTAATGAAAGAGGGATAAATAATTCGACTTTTTCATACGGATATCTTTTGCCGAGAATGATTATATCTACGGCATTAGCATGTTTAAACTTATACATATATAATTTATTGAATTTAACTAGAAATATATTATAATCGCCAACTCGCCATCCTACACAGTTTCGTAATCCCGTGAAAGGTAAATTGATAAATTATAATAATATGTAATATTCATTAGCTTTGAAGGATTCCCAGAGCTGTTATTGAGTTACAATATGGAGATAAATTGACTTTTTATTTTTATAACAGGTAATTTAATCATTAAAATTGTAAGAACATGTATAAGTATTATGTCCAGATATTGCCCTTAATTTGTCGCGTTTTATTTACACAGTTCCTAAGCAAACATCACTCATCTGGATATTTCTCAAACAATCTGTCCAGTTTTGTAAATTGTTTGCGCCTCGCTCAACATTTTTTCGTCCAACGCCCATCCTTACATTGTGATTATGGCATCGCAAGCAATGAAACGGTCATAAACTCAGGCTTTGATATATGTTTCGTTTAACCGGACTGCAAACACCGAGGTTTACTTAAAAACAGTCCATATTTCACATTTATTTACGAGGCCAACAGTAGATCCAGAGAACTTTAAAACGAGTTTGCAAATAAAGGAAATTAATATTCGAACGTGACCAGCATGATGCCGGAAACTACAACATTAAATTAAGTTCTTGCGGTTCAGAAAAAGTAAAATAATGCTCTTATCATTTTATGTAAATAGAAGCAAAGGAAACCGAAATATAAGCCCCGGTAGAAGTCCAATTAAACGGTACACAAAAATAAATAGCACAATACTCTTATTAACGACGTTAAGACGATTTTGCTCCGTCGTATTTCATGCTTTTATGTGTAGCTAAGGGTATAGTTTTATATTGTAGAGGAAAATTCGCTGTTCCGGGACGGAATGCAACACAAAAACCCCATTACTGTGGAATGACACAGTTTCACCAGTTTTGCTCACGTACGGATACTGAACGACTTTTGTCCTTTCTTTGATCAAGGTTAATAGCTGTAGCGAAAATACGTTCCATCTACTAAACCGGCAACTATGTCTGGTTGTACTGAATCGATTCAACGTTATGTCAAAAATGACGAAATCTGTTTCTGGCATTTCAAATGTAGGTAATCACTAACTACTGATGGAATGGGTTGGTAATTTGTTTGGTTTATACAATACTAAAATGGTCGACAAACAAAAGGAAGTGATGTTTTGCGAAATCCGAAACAAAATTGGTGAAACGAGGAAGCATTCGGCCTAATAGACGATTACATGACCGATGGTCGATTATTTTCATTTAGTGATTTTTTATGTTTAACTATCTGTTGGTAGTTTGGTTTTTGTACGTATTGGTTAACAAAGGCAAATAAAATACGTCTGTGTCGGAAGTCAAATAATATAGCTATGACTGTTCACTTTCGTCGATGCAGCACCAGGAAACGATAATTCCATTTTGCATCAATTTACTTTCTAGTATTTGTAGTTTTTTTTTTTTAAACTTTGCCTAACACAGGGAATTTCTTCCAGTATCGTTATATGTCTATGTGACATATAATCTCACAAGCACACAAACACCCAGACCTGGAGCAATTATCTATAGATCGTACAAATATTTGCACCGTGCAGGAATCGAACCTGCGACACGCAGCGCAGCAGTCGGTCTCTCGACCATTGCGCCAACCGCGCTGTCAAAAAGTAAAAGTTTAAATTATTTAAAAATGTAGGTACAGAAAATGTTATGTCAGCTTGTTAACTATCTAATATTTTGTGGAATCATTATCTCCATAATAATTATTACCTACTCCCGTAAATATAACGACCGTGAACATAAACATCTTCAAAGATTCATTACCAACTTTATTACAGTTACATTATTTCATCAATCCCGCTAATGTATTGGGTATCAACATTAAAGAGTAATAATGTTGCCAATAGCAAACAGCTTGACAGTCAATAAACAACGGTCGCAGTACACACATATTTTGGATATTTTATTGCGTTATAAATAATTCTTTATGGTTTTTTCATTACTTAATATCTGATGATTTTGACAGGCCAGTAGTTTTGGAGTTAGGGTAGTTTAACAAGTAGGTAGGTAGTAGTGAGGAAACCAGCAGACCTGGGAGATGTTCTCGATGTGTGTAAAGGCTGACACTAGATACGATAGAACAAGTAAAGCGGGGATTTTGATATACTCGTACATATAAATAAGTGATCTTGCGGTCGTGCGTTTAGCGGGCATTCCAGGCGTGTTGAGCAGGCAGCATTCAGTAGATATTAATTTCTTGACATCAGGCAAACTTGACCCATAAATTAAAATATGCAAATATATTTAATTTATACTCTGACAATAATATATAATAATTAAAACTTATAAACACGAACTCGATGAGACAGCGCGCGGCGTCGTGTTCCTCCGACTGGTGTTTGTGTGCTGTGCCATGATAATATGATGATCCTGCACGGAGCTAATCCCTATTAGCATATTTATTGAATTTTACGTGAAATTTATATAAAACAGGATCGTATATGATGATAAGAATGTAGGTATAAGAAGTTACTTAAACTTCAGCAGCATGCTTGATATATGCTGCGCCGACCCCAAATAAATTGGGAAAAGGACAGGGGGATGATGATGAATGTACAAAAAGTATTAATGGTTAAATCATTAATACTCGAGACGCTCTATTTTATCCGGAAGACGCAGTTTCGAATCCTGTTCACGACCGTATTTACCGAACAAAAACATATTATTTTTGTTTTCGCTACGCATTTGGTAATGCATTTGAAAGATTTATCTGTATAATTATTAAAAAAAAACACGTAGGATCTTTCTATCTTTGAAAATATTTATCTTTCAAGATGAGATTGGGTAAATTCCAGTGTCTGCGTGTCACGTGTATTCTGCAACATCATCTTGATATCTTTTACGATACTGAGTTTCGCAACGAAAATTCCGCGGTAGGACCCTGTTAATGGTTTCTGCCAGTCCACTAAAAGTGTTTCTAAGCGCGCAACTTTCCTTGCGCCGACGACTTTTTCCATTACAATAAATTGACGAAGTTACCGCCTACAAGACAGATACACTACCTTAAACAGAAACAATTATTTATATTTGTAGTAAAACTAGTACTCAGTAACTGATTGTATTAGTTAGATTAAAGCTACGTAGTGATACTATGAAGTAAACTCATGTTTAGGCCTTTAAAACAGCGGAAATATAATTAAGATGCTAATTTAATTATATCTATTACTGTTTCAATGTTGCCCCTTTTTAGTGTTACACTGCATTACGTTTATTGGAGTAAATTAATCAGAGGATAATGAGTCGTTAGCCGTAGATGGTGTGGAAGGATATGAAAATAGAATTTTCTAGCAGATAGAAACAGATTAAATTTATTATTACACCTTATGGTGATTATTAATAACAATAGAAAGATAATTAACTATACACTAACACTCGGTTGAACCAATATAACTTTGACCATAATCGAAGGGTAACTTTAAAAAAATATCTAAAATAGATTTATATTTGGCCACCAAATTGCCTGATGGTAAGCGACGATGTGGCCGAGGACGTAGTTCCAGAAGAAATATATTCACTCTAAGTAGAATAGATAGATTTCGGGAGAACGATAGTTGGGGAGCTGGTGCAACTGCCCAGACCCGTCTCCCGCAACGGTAGCACCGGACTACATCCCGAAACACGACTAGGTCGCTTCACGGCATGGCTTCGTCCGGTGGGTGGTAACCAGCCGCGGCCTAAGCCTTGTACCAGAGTTGTGTTGCCTGTTTTGCATCACCCAGGGGCCACGTGTAGGGATTCCATTTTAAGGGTGCACTCCTACGGACGCGGTCAACTCAGCCCCCAAACTACCTACTTTATTATTTTCACAGCTCATCGATGTAAATTTTGTTAAAATTATACAGTGACATGTTGTTTAAGGTTCAAGTTAAGTTGGTGCAATTGAGCCTAACTTAGATAATTTATACGGTACTAAAAAAAAAAATACAACTGAATTGATAACCTCCTCCTTTTTGGAAGTTAAGAACAAATCTGTCCCACTGTAGATATGTCATTCTGCATTACATCTAAACGTGGGTAGCAGTTTTGTTAAACTTATTGCAATGGCAATCCAGCTGAACGTTGTTTAGCTGTTTTATAAAACAGTACTGTTTTATAAATCAGCTAGCAGTTTTGTAAAGCAGCGGATTCTACTATCCATCTGCGACATATATATTATGGTTCAGTCACGTGTATATGTACTGAATAGATAGTAATGACGTCACCAGAAGACGTATTAAAATGTGGAAGAAGAATTCAGAGTATAGCATTGGTCGGGATGGCTTAGTTGGCAGAACGCCTGGAGTTCGCACATCTGGGAGGCGCAGGTTCAAATCTTGCTCACGACTCTATTTTAATTTATATTTGTAAAACTTAGTATTATATATCTATGCTATGTTACGTTTTAAAATAACAACTGCTGGTAAGCAATCTCGCTAGTTTTGAAGCCCCGAAGTAAGCTGTTAAATGAAACTGCGTCGACGTAGCTTCGAGATTTATGTAACTATTTGTTTGGAAGCTGTGACGCCTATAAAGTTTCCAGTAAAGATATTTGCTTATAGTAAGAGGATGTTCTTACTCTGGTGATATTGCATCCTATTAATATACTACTATACATTTACAAAAAAAAACTCTACATTGTATAGAACGAAGTCTCCCTCTGTGTCTATCTGTTTGATTTTTCTCCGTAACTGTTACACGGGTTTTCACTTATGAATTTCAAGGATAAGGTTTAGGTATTCATAATTTGTGGACATTTTGAATAGCTTTCACGAAGTGCGCAGAAAAGCAGTTGTCTACAAAAGAAAGCCATTGTACAAAACCATAGCGGAACAACTCATAGGATTTTTTTTTAAATGTACTGTTATAGATAAACCTTTGAAATGCATTAACGCATGCTTAGCGAACTCTTAAGTTATAATTTTAAATCAAAAAGAATAGGGTCACGAGCAGGATTCGAACCTGCGCTTCCCGGATAAATACTCCAGGCGCTCTGACCTCTAAGCCATCTCGACCTCTGCTCACTATCGTGAATTCTTCTTCCACATTAAACACGTCTTTTGGTGACATCATTGCTATCTATTCAGTCCCTATACAGGTGACAGCAACCGAACCGACACGACTAACTTTACAGTTATTACAATGTCGTAAAGATGCAATTACTGAAATAAATACAGATAAATCTTTGAAAAGCATTAACGCATACTTAGCGAATTCTAATGTTATAATTTTAAATGGAAAAAGAATACGGTCGTGAGCAGGATTCGAACTCTCGCCTCCCGGATAAATACTCCAGGCCCTCTGACCACTAAGCCATCTCGACCTCAGCAGAAGATAGTTAAAATAAAAATGTAATATAAACCTACTAAACTCGCGACGAAGTCCGAATTGACGTTTCTCATTTTACCTTTGTATTAACGTCTACGTAAGAAATTGAAAAATCTTATTCATAATCCTAAATAATTACTATGTTGTTACCCATACACTATAGTAACGAGTATCTTTCGTAAACCTCAAGTTTAAATTTATATTGAAAAAATTGCACTCAAAAAAGAAACGTCAAATCGGACTTCTTAGATTGTCGCGAGTATAGTTTAGATGTAGAGGTCAGTCAGCGAGATGTTCGAGAATCGTAGCAGATAGAGATCTATAATCTCGGTCTACTCCGATGGGAAACAGACATGATAAACTTTCAAACAGTTTACACACATCTAAGCTGCTAGTGACATGACAAATCAATCCCATTTATTCATGTAATGGGAATAAGTAATTGTGATAAAACATTGAATTTTAATTTAATACTTTATGATTTCTACTAACACGTGTTTTTGTAAGAATTTCTCAAAGTTTATTTAGTACAGTAAATAAACGAGAGACTTAAACCAACTTTTAGTAATATTAATTTTAAACAAAAAATGAAAACCGCCTTCAAAAATCTACTACACTAAAAAGTTCAAAATAATATCAAAATTTGCTTATAATAAAATAATTTTAAAATAACAATATATAATAATAATCTGTTAATTTTGGAGTCGGTGCCTGTACTGGGAGAGGGTTATTGTTTTCCTCTTGTTAGTCACTTATGTTCGTTGTGCTGTGGTTATGTTACCGGCCTTTGTATCTGGTTGTAAACCCCACATACATCAGGCACCGACTCCAAAATTAACAGATTATTATTATATATTGTTATTTTAAAATTATTTTATTATAAGCAAATTTTGATATTATTTTGAACTTTTTAGTGTAGTAGATTTTTGAAGGCGGTTTTCATTTTTTGTTTAAAATTAATTTATTTTAGTCTTTTTAGTTTTAAGTGTAATATATAATATATATTGTATAGGTCATATATAAGTTTGTATACTTCATAAATTAATTAATTTAGTAATTTAATAATATGGGTAGGCTTTCGAAAGCCGCTAGGACTTAATTACTGCATCGGTGAAATGTTTGTGTACAACATTGAAAACTTCTGCCTACCCCATCGGGCAATACAGGCATGATGCTATGCATGTATTGAGTGGCATGAACTATACATGAACATGCGATTACAGCAATTGAGAGTGATTTGCTATAATTCATTGAAGAGTTCCATCGTCTAACTTCGAAGGTCTTCATCGGATCTTTACTAAATTTAAATGGAACCACCTCTGGGGACTACTCTTTCAAACAAAGATATCGACGGACATACATAACAAAACATGGTAGCTACTGTAAAACGGTGAGGAGTTCCCTTGACTGTCCTTAGTCTTCATCATCAGACCCCTAATGACAGTCACAACCCATCTAGGTGTAAAGTTCTCATCAATACAAATTAATCAAGCCCAAACACCAGGTAATTGCTGTAAATCTTTAGAGTTCCCTCGACTGTCTTTCAGCTCCATCATCAGATCGACTCCAGACCTTTATTAAATAGTAGTGCTTTAAAATACTTAATGAAAAAATTAACAAATGCACTAGTCGCCCCTACAATTTTCGAAGGTTTCCCTCAATTTCTCGGGGATCCATCATCAGATCCTGGTTTCCTTATCATGGTACCACCGTTGAGATATCTTCTTTCCAACAAAAAAAGAATGATCAAAATCGGTTCATAAACGACGAAGTTATCCCCGAACACACATAAAAAAAAAAAAAAAAAAAAATATACGGTCGAATTGAGAAACCTCCTCCTTTTTTGAAGTCGGTTAAAAAACAAGAGCGAATAATGAGTATTTATATATATTCTACCCACAGTGGAGTAAACCAGTTATCTTGCTTATTCATGTCGGCTGTTAATTTCTTATTTATGAGGGTACTCCTACATAATGTAACAAATCTTCGATTATCTTCGGGAAAAGGTAATGAATGTTTATATTTGTATTGGGCGGGATACGTACCATTAAGTATTTATTTTATTGTTATTTTAGGGTGGCATTGGTTTGTAGATTTCTTTTTCGGCGGTCATTTGCTGAATACTGCTTCAATAGTAGATTGGTTGTAAGTGCGGCAGCTTAGAGTAAGGTCTTAGGTTAGGTTCCTTGGTCAGGCAAAGTGTTATTGAGTTTTTCTGTTAGGAAATTCTCAGTCGCAGCCCGAGTTTGAATTGTGTTCGGTAGATGGCAATATCCTATTGCCATCTACCGAATCACCTATTATACGGAACTTAATAACAGCATTAAAAAATATTCTGGGATCTTTGTCTATGTCTTCGGAGAATACTGGGTGATTTTGTGTATTGTATGTTTTATAAATAATTGTTAAGATAATTTGTATTTCTTTAAATGGAAAGAATCTGGGTCAATTTCTCAAATTAAGAGATCGTGTCAGAAAATTATATTGTCTTTCTTAAAAAGATATTATAAAATATTTTCAATCCCTATTTTTTTTTAAATCTCTTGTTTCTAACTTATTCATTAATGTTTTTAATATTCATAATCCTAATTTGAAATTAAATAATATTTCACCTTAAAATATCTTAAAACTTTTTTAATTACAATATAGAATTACTCATAAAATAAATTATAATGAAGAAAAATCGTGGACCTTAATTAAATATTGTAACACCGGTTTTCACTTGTTTCATTGTCGACACTGCGTCATTCGCAAGATGCCTTTCTAAGATAATTATACAATACTAGTTGCGCCTCGCAGTTTCATCCACGAGTGTTTTCTTTTCTCACAAAAAACTCGAAACTGTCTTTTCCTGGGATAATAAAATCCTTGGTCCATTATCAGGAACTAAACTTACTATATAGGTATTTACCAAAATTTAATCCTAATTCGTCTAGGAGTTTTTGTGGGACTATTCATTTGGGGGCGCATCTCTGTCAGAGCGCCTGAATTCATCCTGGAGTGCCGGTTTAAATCCTGCCTTAAACTGTATAACTACTGCTCATGCGCTTGCAAAATGTATCAGCATCCAAACGGTCACATTATCACACTAGTAGGATAGGATAGATATTGAAAGTCATAACATAAATCAGAAAAGGATGACTCACCCACTGCGTATACTAGTGGGCTTGTAACAATGTTGTTCGCTATCTGCGTGCCAAACCGAAATATAACGAACCAAGAGAAAACTCCGAATAGACATGAAATAATTTAACATTCCCTCTCACCCCTAACAAATGACTCTATAAAATAATACGGGTACCAATGTAATGGTAATTTACCTTGTGACAAATACTCCAAGGATTTGCAACCCGCAGTCGTATTTAAGCTTAAGATGTTATGTGCTCTCGTCCTTATATGATAGGGATTTCTGTGACACATATTTTACTGGAAATTGTGCTGGTGTAAAAAATGGCTTACCTTTGTTTAGTTTTTCCAAATTTTGTTGTTATTTTATACTTTACAGTTTTAGATTTATCGAAATTCTTGAATTATATATGAATAAAATCTATCCACCTATTAAAGTACGAATATGACTACGGATTTAAGAGCTTGTTCGTTTGACCAATATACTGTTTGACCATTATATCTATTCTTTAAGCGAATCTATTTGCAAATCACTTTTTTTTATACACCAACCACTTTATCTATAAAAAATACAGGACACCTTCCTACTCACAAATTCACTCACAAAACCACAAAAAGGTGTCTCGAATATACTGTGTAAAACATCTGTTTACCCGTTCACTATCGCTAACAGATACCGGCAGCTTTTACATGAGAATATATGTTTCATGAAAATGGGTGAACCAAGTATGCTTGTACGACCCGAGAAAAGAGATCTGAATATAGGTGTTGACAGTGAATCGGTAAATGTAAATACTATTGTTGCATTTTACGGATATTCTGAATAGCATCCTAGTGCCGAATAGGACCTATATAATCTACAAAATACTGGCCATTAAAAAAACCTATCATTTCTAGACAGATCCACAAAGATCATTCGGTAAATTAAGACTTCTGGATAAAAACAAGTGAACATAGTTTTAGTGGCTTTATCATGTTTGGAAATGTATCCCCTCAGGGGGGTAAATAGGGGTTGAACAGCCGTGCGGAAGATCAGTTTTTTTGGTGTTAGTTATTAGACTTCTGCTGTAGAAAATAAATTATATTCATGATGTTATGAAAACACAAACCCTATTACTACTGAAAATTATTGGAAAAGTTAAATACCAATACCAAACGAACAAATGTCAGAAACCGCAAAGATACAAAAATAATGCTCTTGATCATGACCTTCACAAAGCGGTATGGTTCAAACGAATTGCGGATGTAATTTAAGAAGATAAATTATATTATTAATAAGTTTCCGCGCACAAAAATGAATTGTTTTCACGCCGCCCCCGGGGAGATTTAGGTGTGAATACGTCTAAACAAATCCCTTTTTAGGGCAGTTCAAAATTGTCGGTAATTTCCAACGGGAAGCTTACATAAAATCTTTTTACTTGTTATCTTTTTTAAACTTATAAAATTTAAGCCGATACTGCAAAACATGATTAAGTTATGGAAATTTGGAAACGGAAAGTTATTTCGAGTTGTAATAAACTAAATTTGCTTGGAGTTGAAATTAACGGCGAATTATTCCAGTAGCTAGAAAGAATATTATGAACATAATGCTGTTGTTGACTTAGTTCTAGGAATATTGCATCTTATACTTTTGTAAGATTATGGAGTAATTTTTTTGTGATCCTGGGTAAGCCAATCTTCTCGTAGATCAGTTGATATCAAAGAAAGCTTTTCGTTTTTTCATTGATTATTTTAGTGCCAGAAAATATTTAAATGTCAGTTTAATATCATTTCAGTACTATTTATAATTGTTCTGCTGGCTGTCTTGTTGGTCTAGTGGTCAAAAGCGACTGTTGAGTATGTGGTCTTGGGTCCGATTCCGAAGTCAGATAAAGCGTTATTTGTTTTTTTCTGTTAATAGTTCTCTCTCTTCATAATAACAGCATTGGTGAAACGTGGGTGTACAACTGTGTACACCTCTGCCTACCCCTTCGGAGAAAACAGGCGTATATGTATGTATTATTTATCGTACATTACATTGGACTTAATAACAGTAATAGGTGGGTGTTCTACCTCCGCCTAAGCCCAACCACAGGGAGTACATAGATATGATGCTATGTTTATTAGTATTATGTTTATCTTACATGGAAAAGCGGTTGCTTTATTTATATAAGACCTTTATAATTAAATAACAACAGACATATTCACGGTTCACTACCACAATACAGATTAAGTGTATATAAAGGTCAATGCAATAAGAAACATTAGCATAAAAAGCCTTGCCTGTGGGTGTCGTGTGGGCGACCTCTGAGGGCGTCCATCCTAATACCTCCGGGCGGTAGGACCAACCCTTTAGATGCCGAACAAGTTTTTACAGCGACAACTTTCCTCAACAAATGGCATTTATTTTCCCAAATGAAAAGATTTAAAGTCGGTAATGATGGTAATACTTAGAACGGGGTTCGGAAGTTATCGACGACGTGTCACAATATTTTAAAGACGGGATTCGAATAGCAATCGAAAAAGAACTTTGAATCACACTATTTTGTTAATTCCTATAAAAGTAATATAAAAGTAAGAATGAATTATTCCTTGAATAAATTGTACTTAACTGCTACAAAATTGAAAACAACAAACATAAAAAATAAATTTATATTTTGCGCAAACGGACACAAAAAAGTTTGATATTTGAAATAATTTATAATATCCATTGTATTGATGACCCCGATAACACTTTGCCCGACCTGGGAATCGAACCCAGGCTTCCATACACTTACTATACTTTAGAACTGTCATTCAATTAAAAGTTTTTTTTTTTTTAATAAAAAATAACTTAAGTATGGTTTATTATTATTACAGATCAATCATAACATCTATCAACCGCAATCGTCATAGAAAATAGGGCGTTATCACTTGAGATATCATCCAATAGTCCCTCAGAAATACTCTCGATAAATTGGACGAGAGGATTGAGGCGATAGATATAACGCAACGGGTTGGTTAGTAAAGAATGTACACATATACAGGATGAAAAGTTACGTAATGTAGTAATTTCCTTTTCTTATCTCCAGCTAAAAGACTAGGACAGTGACGGATGTGCTAATTGTCTATAAATTACATTACAAAAGTTCAGAACAAAATTTTAAATGCATGCAAATTGGATTTAATAACGATAATATTTATAAATACATCTTTATAAATATTATCGTTATTAAATCCAAATGCATGCATTTAAAATTTTGTTTAGAAAGTTATTATATTAAAAGGAAAAAGAATCGCTAAGCATGCGTTAATGCTTTTCAAAGATTTATCTTGAATTTTGTTTAGAACTTTTGTAATGTAATGTCTAATTTTAATTGATTAGAGAATGGTGTTGTTTGTGGCATAAAATTACATGTACACATTGACACATTAATATTAATAAGTCAATAAAAACGCTGTGTACAAAAGTTACTATAGCCTGGGTTTGATTCCCAAGTTGGGAATTGAGGGAAGTGTTATTGGATTTTCCTATTGGGTAATTCTCAGTAGTAACCCGGAGCTTGGAATTGTGTCCAGTAGATGAAAATAGGCTCATCACCTGTTAGTTAGTCACATGTTATATAGTATTTAATAACAACATCGCTGAAACATCGGTGTACCTACTACGGTAGAACTTTGCCTATCCCTTCGGGGGATACAGGCGTGATGCTATGGTATATTTTTTAAATCAAAAAATCTTGTAATATACCTATTTAAAAGTAAGAAAGAGACGGGACACACTTATCATTTCCATCCTGTACATACGTCATAAGCCTCTCTAAACACGATCATGTGTGAGACATGACTTGGTGTTTTCTAATATAACTGGAACATTTTCCGGGTAAAAGGACCATTTTTTGTTGACGGTAAACATTTGTGTTGAGTTAGGTACAGGAAAATTATTTCGAAACGTGATTGTTAACACTTTTATAGCTGTATTGTTAGAGATAGAGATACGGAATAAGTCAATCGCTTTCTTCTCGTAGATGAAATAAAAAGTGAAAACATTTATATCTTCTAACATTTTTGTAACATTGCAATAACAATTTCGGCAAAGCGGTAATTATAATCAAAAATTATCGACATTTCTCTGATTACTGCTTAATTTTTAATTATTACCCTAAGGAGTCTTTGTTTTTAATTCACATTTAAATATTACGGTTGCCATGTTATCTCTTTCAAGCCGTTATATAAACTCGGTCAATGAAGAAAAAATCATTCTGCAACTCATTGTGCGGAGTAAATGAGGACGGAAAGAAAATATCTCGGACGCAATTGTGCATACAACGTAGATAGCGCCTTTAAAGTTATAGGCACCCAAGAAACTTCCCAGTGCTAATTAAAGTTTTAATTTCCCCTGTCTTGATAATTTATACTAATAGAATGCGAGAAAACCAATTATAAACTGTGAAGTCTAAAGTTCGATATTAATCTTGTCTCCACAAAGTTTTCGGTGAAAAACATTTGCTCCCTGTAAAGGAATCGAATAATCGAGACGTTTCAAGGTACTTTTTAAATCTTTTATACCCAGCTCATCAAGAATCGATTTGGAGAACATATTCGTTTATTGCCGTGTGTTGTGCCCTTCGGCTAGGATGCTTACACTTCAAGGATATCGTCAATGGTGGCTACGGAATTCCATTTATCAGGTTTCAACATACTCGTAGACATCCCCAGCTATTATATATTTAATCAAACAGTAAAGTGTTTTGTTTGCTATTTAAAAAATATTATTATAAATATATATAACATAACATGTAATATTAAGATACGCTTTTTAGGCGTATAGGTACAACTCAAAGGCCGACCGATACCCGGACAGTGCAACAAAAAATTAATTAAAAATCCTTGAATTTGATTTTTCCACCTTATTGTCGGTATTATAACCATTTTAACCATTTATTTTGCCACAGATATGGGACACAAACATAAAAATAAAGATCACAGGTGTAAAGGTATATGTGTAAAGGGATCCAGCTCAGTATTCGAAAGCACAGCATTCATTTTCAGCTGCCCAACGCCGTGGGCAAAGTGTTATGGGGTGTTTCAGTAGGAAAATTCTCAGTATCAGCCCGGAGTTTAGAATTGTGCCTGGTTGAACGTAATAAGCTCACCGCCTATTACATGTGACTAACTAACAGCATTGGTGAAATGTGGGTGTACCACTGTGTACACCACTGCATACCCCCTCGGGGAATGCAGGCATGGAGCTATGTTATTTAAGCATTTTACATATTTTTCCTAAGTTTGAGATTTGTCCTCATTGACCCATCTCCATAGCAAGACAATTTTGACAAGAAATAAATTATCTACACCCACAATTCCCGCTTGTCAATCCAATCCAAAAATTGTTTGTGGTAACATTCTCGCGACGAAGTTCACAATGGAGGTTAGCATTGATATTTATGTGTATAATACATTACTGAACCGTGGGCAAGGGTCAGGGAGGGAGGCGTAGCAAAATTAATATGGTGTGTATAGGCAATTTGGTACCAACCTGTCGCTATCCATCCGTTGTTACGACCGAGTGTGGTTTCAAACGATGCCGAAATACGTAACTGAACTGTGTTTTAGCACAGATCATACACTACTACTACTAGTTTTAGTAATTGTAGTTGTGTACTATTTTATTAGCATTAGTAGTCTTTTTAACAGCTTAAGTCAGTCATTGCAAAAGCCGCTACTGAGCGTGAGGTCCTGAGTTCGATTCATGGGTCAGGCAAAGTGGTTTTGGGGCAGCAGCTCACCATAGCTCACCGCCTTATTATACGGAATTTTATGGATGCATCGGTGAAATTTGGGTGTTTAAAATTACACCTCTGCCTAACTCTTTGAGAATAATAGCGTGATGCTTTGTAACGTGTATATAACCTATAATAACATGTTCAAAGTCAGTTGGATGACCCAGATAGAAGTGGTAAGATTTCCAACTATTCTAAGTTTAGCATAGTGAATTAATGAACTTAGAAATCTGTATCTGTGTGTATTAGTATCTGTATATTGTACGGTTTCGAATCTTATAATAGCCCATCGAATCTCATAATAGCACATAAAACTAATCGGAACACCTCATTTATAGCAATCGCAAAGGTTCAAGTTATTATTGGTCTACTAAAACTGACAGCAAATAAACAAATAACTTACTTACGTAAATACGAAACATTTTCTTGTGCCAAACGTGAAAATCAGCCCCGAATGAATACACTTAACTGGACAGAGCTGACCCTCGTTACTTGGAGAATACAACTCTATCAGTATTTCACCGTGGGGAATAGTGGGGAATTGGCAACTGTGCTCTGATCGACGCGATAAAAATGATCGACGCCAGACCGAGGCTACTATAACCTGTGGTTGCAGTGAAACATTATAGGATATAGCTTTTTCGTTCAGTTGTACCTTTTTAATATTGTATTATGAATTGATAAAAAGAGTGTTTGACTGACACGTTTATTTTTTTCAAGATGTCTCAGCTCTAAAAGATATCTCGCATCAACATGACATACGCTTGCGTATTTTGTAGTTATATAAAGATTTATCATAAAAGTTACTAATCTATATAAACTGCTATTTAGCGATGAACATAGGGCAAGTATTGATATTTTTAAAACTATCTAAAAATTTTGCACGAATATTATTACAGCCTGACTGCTATGCTAAGGTAAATAAAACGTTGCATAAATAAAATATTTTTAAAAGAAAATAACGTATTAGTACAAATTGTGCTCTTAAACTTTTATAAAGTTCTTTGATAGCGTTATCTACGAGATTTCGACCGCATGTGCCAAACCTCGAGATATATGAAAGAATTTCGTAACATAAAATCATATAAAAATTTGTGAATGATTTTGGATCTACCAAAACCAGTCAGCAGGACGACACTTTATGAATAGGTTATTATATAGCAATAGCATTTTCACTTCTTTGCATTTATGTGGTCATTATTCTTTAAGGATGATAATGAACAAAAGCGAATTCGGAATTATGGAAAATTCTCAAATGTCATCGGAATCTATCATGCCGGGGAAGATAATTATTTCACGCATTCCGTTCTTAATTTAGAGAAATGGATTCCAGGTGGGTCTGTTCATTTGGAACCGTTCAACATAGCTGTAAGCGTAAATTGTGTAGCAGCGTAATGAGTCCTTAACGAAATGAAACAAATTTTTAATCATGGAATATGCCTTAGACTTTTCTCTGCAATAATAACATTTTTATTCAATTAATTTGCTATTTAGAACGTTAGATAGGAGATCTACATCAACTATATGAGAAATAAATATGAAAAACTATAATAATTACAAAAAAAGACTGCTGGATAGTGAATTAAGACGATGGTAAAAGCCGTTAAAAGTAATTTAATATTATGTTTTTATAAGTACATAAGATTCTTCAGATGCTCTTTTAGTAAGGCTGCTCTTTTTGCCTTGGGTTTAGCCGGTAATGACATGTGTTTGTTTGGAGAATGTATACATAAATTGCTGTGATCACCAATCCGTCGGGCAGTCGTGGTAACACAGTTGGTTTTGTCTTTGATCATCACAGTAAAAGACATTGTGAATCTAATGTTCAGTCTACTACGTGTACGCCGCACGGGCTGTATGAAGATTAATGAGATACTGCAGCGTGAGCAGTGTGTAAAGGATTGATACTTGCTCTGTTGCATACGGGACAATACCTACCTATATGAGACTAGCTGTGCTCGAGGCTTCGCCCACGTAAAATTTCAAGCTAAAATATTATTATTATAGAAATTAAATACTGCGTATCCTACATTTGGATAACGTAGCTTTGTAATAGTGAAGTAATTATTGAATTCAGTTTAGTAATTTCAGAGTTTATCCATTACAAACAAACAATTTTTTCCTCTTTATAATATTAGTATAGATAACTAGGCTTTTCATCCTTTGTGTGGTCAAGAGCCAAATTAGAGCAAGATTTGTTCAGTCTTCCCGTAGACCTCTGACTTGACTTAGTGACAGCCGGAACTGACGGCTCTTCGAATCGGGTAGACTTCCAGGTGAAAATGCTCCTAGCGATCAACCATTAACAGACTGACCGATCAATCGGTGGTTAACGAACTATAGGTAAGCTCATTAATAGACAAACAGAGAATTAGGACTGGAAAAGGCAATATGATAATCGCAACACCGACAAGTTCTAAGAATACATATTTTGAATGAATGGACAGCTGCATTCGAGTATAAGATTTAAAATAAATGTTTATGTTTTTGTGTTTATAGAGGGAATAATTTATTTTTAATTAATTATATGTACAATTTACAGAGTAAACATTAATTACTAAAACTATTATAATCGATCAATACCACGTTATGGATGACAATATGGGGCAACAGTACCGAACATAATAGAGAACTTGTTGCTAAAAAAATGCACCATTCTTCTTCCACATTTGGGTACGTTTTATGGTGACATCATTGCTATCTATTCAGTACCTATACAGGTGATCGAACCGACACGACTTACTTTGCAGTTACATCGTATTTTTCTTTCCACAAATATAACTTTAGCAAGCCGGTTTGTATGAGAGTACTGCCAAAGACATATACACTCATTTATAACATCTTGAACAACTTCCAATCCAAATACACCTTTATAATTGTCGTAATCTGTATAATGATGTAGTATCACGAAGTTCGGAATTTGAAGTCTAAGTAGAGGCGTCAGGTCGGGATTAGGGGAGAGTCGCGTAACACCGCGCTCTCAACTTTTAATCCCCACACATGACGGCGAGAGTACTTCACATTGATTTTTAGTGATGCGACGTCGATGAGGATATATTGAGATTTCCTTTATCTGCTGATATCCTACTAATATTATAAATACGAAAGTTCTTGAGGATGATGTTTGTTACTTTTTCACGCAATAATGACTGAACGGATTTAGATGAAACTTGGCATACATATAGTTTAAGTTTAGTAATACTGTAATTTTAGTTTAATCGATCTACAACAATATAATATTATTGGATGTTGTTGCTTGTGGCAATCACAACCTGTTTTTACGACAGTAAGTAAGCCGTGTTGTTTTCCTCTATCCATAGGAGTCATAAAATGCGACTGCACGTTAAAGTAACTTCCTAAACCTAGTACATTCGCACGTTAAAGTAACTTCCTAAACCTAGTACATTTAAATACTTACATGTAATCAGCCCTGTTCCCTATTAGGGCAGGCAAAGGCCAGGCAAAGGATTTCCACTTGCTACGATACTAACACTTTTCTTTCAATTCATCTATGTTCATTAAACTCTTCATGTATGCTTGTCGATTTAGTTTGCTATTAACAATTTTTGCCATTCATTCAATACTGTACAAATTACTATAAAAGATTTTCCTTTATAACTTATTAAATATGAAACGGGTAACATCACTAAGAGTATCCAAAAGAAATGCGACACGAAAATTATTTGGAAAAATTATGCGGAAATCCGATTTGGCGTCCCAGAAAGCGGGATATATTTTGAGTTCAGAAAAAATACAATGTATATCTATTATAGACAAATTGTGGAGACAGATGTAGCCAAGTTTTATAAAGATAAAAGAAATAATTTTAGTATCTCGGCGTATAATTATATATGGTGTATTTGAGATTCAAGATTAAAAGATGGGATACATGACCAAAATGTGTTTCTTTTTTGGTATTTATTTGGATCATTGTTTTATTTCAATAACAGTATTTCATGATAACAGTTTCAGTATCAGTTATTTGTTCAGTTATAGGGTCAACCATAAACATATCAATATTATTGTATGTATATAACGTAGAAAATATTGAATATATCTGAATATATTGTATGGCTGAAGAAATAAGTAAGTTAGAATTAATAATCTCCTTGAAGCAAAGCTTAGAGAAATTATTTTGATTTTGTGAAAGTGTGTGAAGGCGGCTTCTATTAATTGATCAACGAATTGGTGTAGGTATGTAATGCAGGTAAAAGAAGTATAAAGGTAAAATATAAACTCTAGCCTATTAAAAATAAAAAAGTTCTTTTCTTTGTTGGTACAACTCAAAAATTCTTGAGAACTTCGTTACGCGGTACTTTGACTCTAATGCAAAACATTTAGGAAGTGATGATGGGTGAATATACGGTGCTTGCGGCGATGTTGGTTTGTATGAATATAGTAGATAGTAGTCGTCACGAATTCAAAATCAATGGATTCTTTTCTTGACTATGAATTTCGATATTTTTTAAATCCATTTCTGCCGTTTTGATTTTCATAAAAATCGGGCCCGAGACTCCTTTTGGTATTTTTTGTTATTCCTTATATTTTCGGATATGGCCATCCACACCCACTTGAAAAAATCTTTCTGTATAGTCGAATCGAGGGTTAATTATGATAAATAAATATTACTTGGCACATCTTTTAGTTTAGTAATATTCCTGTAACTGTTACACAACTGTCAAACTTCAAGTGGGGAACATAGCGAAGCTAAAGCACGTGCTAATTGTTTATTTATTTTGACTTAAAAATATTTTATTACTAAGAAGACTAAAATGTCTAAGTTGTTAATTGCCAGTTCACTGTCTAAGGTCATGTCCCGACGCGTCAAGCCCATAAAATGTGGTCGTAGCTCTTTTTTAAGTCATAAATCACAGGATACCTGACAAGTCTTTTTAAGTTTAGCTTTCAACTGAAATATAAATTACTTTTGAAAAGAAAATTATATTTGCCATTGTTTCTATCACGAGATCATAATTTTTTTATTTTATTTTAAAGAATAGGTTATCTATACCTACTAGATAAAGCTAAGCCTTTAATTTTTACTTTTTTATCTATTAGTATTTGTGTTAGATAATTACGTTGCACTTGAAATAATATTAGGCCTACAAATTGAATTACTGGTTTGGCAGAAAACGTAATAGTATTTTCAAATTCATCGTATTTTGCAATTTTCGTGAAAATTATACAGTGTTGGAATTTGGATATAATCTAATTCTCCTTTTATGGAGAAACTTCGTGTCGCGAGTCTTTGAAAAGCTTTTCAATTATCCTATAAGGGATACCAAAAATGTAATAAAATGGTGAATATCCTTGGAAGTATCTCTACTATCCGCTGTAAGATAGCGTAATGCCTACTGTTATTGCAAAGATACAGTTTAGATATCCACTTATAATATAATTCTATCACTAGAACTCCATTTAAAGTTAGGAATGTAAATGGCCTACTATGGATAAATAGAATAATTTCGAAAATACATTTATTCGGAATAGTTCTTCTGTATAACTATAAACGAGTTTGCGATATAGTAATATTTTCAAATGTTTTAGATAATTTAATGTGTCATTAATTTATCGATATAGTCTTAGACCCAGTTAAATAAACATTACTTAACATGTGCTTTTACTTAGCTAGGTATGTTCTCGTCTCTATTTTGCACTTGTAGTTTGACAATTGTGTAACAGTGAAAGGAATAATGCTAAGGCATGTGCTCTTTTAGGGCGAAGGTAAGGGGAAGTGGCAGCTGCCCCTGATTTTCTATGTTTAGGTACCTACTATTGTCGATAAAAGTTATCTTAGAGTCACGTTACGACATAAACTTGTGAAAAACCTCGCTGCGCGGTCGGCCATGTTGTATTCAGGTAATACGCTAGCGCAGCTCGGCTGAGATCAGCATTGATCGAAGACATTTTGTAAGCTCAGTATACATAAAAAAACATGTTCTGATCTGCCTCTGCCCACCACTTCGGGGAATATAGACGTGATGCTATATTTAATGCAATGCACCACCGACTTACGTTTATGAAAATATCATGGGGAAACCTGAAGCTAATGATCTAAAATCGAGGACGTGTAACATTTTAATCCCATGGGAAAAGAGCGACCAGCCAACCATAACACGGCAATTACCAAACCGCAATTTGGTATATATCGCCTAAATTACATTTTAAATTAAAATTGTGAGGTAGGCAGACCTATCCACTTCCACCTGCTATGATTCTGACAAACCTCTTTCGCTTCATCTATGTTCATTGTGTATAGGTACTCTTGCAAGTTCTTGATAACAACAAAAAAATTACTTTTGTATCTGGTAATTTATTAATCAATAGATTTAAGTTGAAGGGATTAATTAACATAGAATGGGCCTTTAGTTAGAGGACCTTTTTTGAGAACATTCTCCGCTACAATAAATTAAGGGACATCTTTCAAGTAAGACGAGTAATATTAAAACAAATGGAATCTGAAGACCTACTAAGTTAAATTTAAGTTACATAAACTAAGAATAGTCATACCTTAGTTCCCGCCACAGACATCTAAATAATAAGTCAATACAAGTGCCAATAGGTGCGTGACCTTATCGTCGCGCTGATAGTTGGTGTAAGTATCAATCAGCGCAACGATAAGGTTTAGGTCAATTATGTGTGTCGCAGGTTCGATTCCTGCACGGAGCAAATATTTGTACGATCTACGGATAATTGCTCCGGGTCTGGGTGTTTCTGTGCTTGTGAGATTATATGTCTGTAAACGCACCTACGACACAGGAAGAAATTCCGAGGGTGGGGCAAAGTTTAAAAAAAAAAACTTTACACGACCGTACGCAATGTGCTTTACTCTGAGTTATAATACCTGGAAATCAGCGACACGCATCTCGGTAATAAATGTAGTTAGGGCATTTCTATTCAATTATTATTTAGGTTACTATGTTTCCACAAAGGAGTTGCAATAATTAAAAGTGCTTAAGACAAGATTTAGTTATCATGCACGTATAAGTATCGATTTAAAACCGCTATAAAATGATTTTGCATCCAAAGTCTCTTTTGAATATGAGTATCTGCTTACGACGCGAGCGCTACTGTTTACTCCTACATAGTTTTTCATAGCCACGTTTCCTTCATCCTAAGACATTAATGGGCTATTATGTTCCATAATATGGTAGTAAATTGACGGCACACGTGTAAAACGGCTTGGCGACGGCTTACTTACGTTTATCGTCAGTCTCCATTATTTTCCCCTTGAATAAACATGAAGTCACCTGGCGGCTATTAAAATTTGCTCTCGTGATGTTAAGGACGCCTTAAGTTTACGAGGTTATGTTGAAGTTGGGGAATTTTAGTCATATTTCTCTTGAAACGAAATTAAAACAGGGACCTTACTAGTACTAAAATTAGGACCTAATATTTAAGTAATTAAAATGCTTGCTTGTAAGGATAGGAATATGAATACTGAGCCAAATTAAGGTTGTCAAATTAAGATCTATGACAGCCTTTACAGGTAGTCAGAGGTCTGAAACCCTGACAGTGGTATGATCAGTCATACCACGAGATGTCGTGTTACCCAGTAACAGCTGGGTTGTGGAGGTCAGATAGGTAGTCGCTTCATGTAAAATACTGATATTAATCTGCATCCGGTTTGACTGGAAACTGACCCCAATGTAATTGGGAAAAGGCTAAGCAGATTAGAATAGGAACACTGAGCTCATTGGGATCCGCAAATAGATTATATTCATGAAGATGAAAAAACAAGAAAAAACTAAAAATCAAGATATGTCTTTGAAAAAGCATTAACGCATGCTTAGCGAACTCTAAAGTTACAATATTAAATGGAAAAAGAATACGGTCGCGAACAGGATTCGAACCTGCGCCTCCCTCACCTCTGAGAGAGGTCGAGATGGCTTAGTTGGTCAGAGCGCCTGGAGTATCTATCCGGGAGGCGCAGGTTCGAATCCTGTTCGCGACCGTATTCTTTTTCCATTTAATATTGTAACTTTAAACAAAAAATCGTTACATAACACTAGCATTCAAAATTAAATATTCACCATCTTCCACGACCTTTGGAAAATCTCAAAATGTGAGAGCGAACGCCACGTAATCATTCGCTCGATTTGGGCCTCCCCTATAAATCGATACGACCAACCACCTTGGGGAATCATCACGCTTGGCTGCGGATTGGCCATCCCAGTTTGTTTTAAATTATTTTTTTCTAGTTTACACGTATAAGGTTTTTATTAATTAATTTTATGGGCAATTTGTATAGAAGAGTTATTCATGCGCTAGGAACACCGATGAGAGGGAAAAGGGGCTCTTATATATCGCCGGAATCGTCAAATTGAACAGAAAGATATACAAAGATATGGGAAGCATACAGACCAGATACTCTAAGGAGATACTGGTAGCAAAACTCAACTCTCGGTACAGGCGAAGACTAAAAAGCTTTGAATGCTTATCTCTAAATCGAAGTCACAATTCTCAAAAACATAATAAATTCCATATCTCTAATAGTTTTAGATTTATCCACATGAATCACCGTTACAATCATCAAACTTATTTCAAAACATAATATAAGAGTCCCCAAACAAACCTCGAGTAGCAAAAAACATGGAAAAATAAAAGGCAAGTATGATGGACGGGTTTTTGCCGATTCCAGTTACCGAGCGAGCGGCGACCGTACGAAATGGCGCGTTTCACTTATCAGATTTCACTTGTAGTTCGAGAGCGTGTGTTTTTCATCGTGCCCAGGGCCCGCCATGAATTGCCAATAAAGTGACAGAGTCGACACAGGCCGCGCCAAATGTCGCCGGCAGCCGATTCTAAAAATTTCGACCCCAATCTAATATCGGGGCAAACATCTAGAGTTATGATTGTTGTGTCTGACTGTTATTATATTGGAAGCGCTTGCAATTTTTTTCAAATGGTTTTATTGTAGATTTACAGTATTAAACATTGGTAGTAGCTGTTTTTGTATTAGGACATAATATAATATTTTATAGACAGTTTCGCGAATTAAGTTATAGGCTTAGATTGGTATTTAATTCTGGATGTTTCCGGACTAATATAAAAAATACCTACATTCTATGGCTATGTGCGTAGCCATAATACGTATATTGTTTTTATCATCCTCGTATTTTTGTTCCGACCAACCTAATGTTTTGTTCTCGATAGAATACTACACAATGGAGAAATTAAACGTGACATATAATCAATAGGACACTTCCCATTCATCGCCTTCCCGTGCTTGCTAGTGCGTGGCTCTTTTGTAAACAATAACTAATTCACAGCTATAAAATGACAAACAAAAGAATAACGTATATGGTTTTTTGCTTTTATGGTTGTATGAGTGAGTCAACTATTGGAAAGCTATAGTACAATTCAAACAGTTGGAATTGCTGCCTTCTAAATGGAGATTCTCTTGCTCCTGATTTAAAGGAATGTCATATCTTGCATCCAAGCAGTGTTAGCGTAGGTTATGGCTATTGGATTGGCATGCACGAACTTTTCAAAACAATTCACCAATGCGTATTAGAAATTTACACTATGCTTACAATAGTGAAGGATAACTTCGTGAGGAAACTAGTAACTACACTTAAGAGATGTTTTCGATAGTGTGTAAAGCTTTGTTGGGCCTACGGGTGGTTTTAACTCTGACACTAGGTTGTTTATCAATCATACGATAAGAAGAAAGTTAGATTCAAGTACCGAGAAGGTAAGCTTATCGGGAAATAGGCGTGATTTTATTACCCAAACCAACATCCAAGTAACCTACGTTCATTTTTTTTTTTTGTCTATTACTATTGAATTTCACTAATGTCAGTCAGGGCACGATGGATTTCTACACATAAAAAGGACTCTTTACCTAAGAAAAAAATTATGATAGAAATAATATAGAAGGTTTACTTTACGGTAGGTACTTTTTGCGACTTGTACAAAATCTGAGTTGCAGATACTTATTAAACGTTGTAACAGAGCTGAACTACAAAGTTCAGTCAGTCGTAACTTCAGTTTCGAACTAAAAGTTATTTATAATAAAATTACAAATGCAACCCGTGGGCGTGGAAATACTTCGCTATCCTTCATAATATTAATAAATCTATAGCTATTGTCGATGTAGTACTACAATATGTTACTTTTTTACACAACTACTAAAAAAAGATTGTTATGTTTTAGGATTCATGTTTGTGAGATTATTTATTTCACCATAACATCTAAACGCCTGAACCGATTTAGATGTATGAGTTATTGTTAGAATCCTTGGCTTCCCCGAGTAATATGGGCTAGTAAGATTAAAAAAAAGGTTTTCGCGATCACTACATATTATAATAAAACATATTTTAACCGGATTAATCGCGTGTATTATTGGTTTTTGTTTTGATAGTAGCTGTGGCACACAAAAAAGTATTGAATAAAAATAATTAATTAAGTAAAAAACAAAGGTACCTTGTTCTCATTCAACACTAAAATAACTTGTTTTTTTATTTTTAGTTCACATGGTAAGTTAGCGGTGTGACACCCCCGTGCTTCGGAGAGCACGTAAAGCCATCGATCCTGCGGTTGATCTATCTCGGATCGTGTCGTATTGACACACATATCTAATTTCTGAATTCCTTTCATTTTCGTATCTGTGTCGTTTACTTTCTTTCTTTATCATCTTACATTATTATCACTAAGTCGTTTTATAATTATCTTTATTTTCTTCTTTTTCCAACACTCATCTCAATATATAATCACTTTCGTACAAACAATCCATTGTTTCCTTAATCTTTTCCTCTTCTCATAGCTATCCTCATTCATAGTCAAAACTTACATCATCACATGGTCATTATTCCTCCACGTCATTTGCCTGGATGTCGTGGTGTATTTATGTTGTAATAAAAGATATCTTTGTTGTGTTAAACAAATACGATGAAAGGCAAAGTTCACGTTACTAAAAGTGGACACCGCATATCATGCTTTTAGCCCCTTTGTCTGTGTACGTTCACCTTTTAGCCTTTTGGTCAGATTGATCTAAATATAGAAACGGATACGAATGGTTTTGGTTTTGGTTGTACTGCTGGGCATGTAGGCAATAATATTTAATGCTATTTTGTCAATTTGACATCCTATGATAAATTATTTCAGCTGTTATGGTTACTGCTATTGAAAGGCATTCAGTGAGGTTTTTAAGAATCATCAATCATATTTGTTACAATTTTAATTTCGTAAATAACGTCCTCTTTGGTCTAAGGGTTAACTGCCGACCGTGAGGTCGAGGGTTCGATTCCCGGGTCGGGCAAAGTGTGTTTGGGTTGTGAGGAAATTCTCAGTAGGGTTCTGGAGTTTGGAATTGGGCCCGGTTGATGACAACAGACTCACCACCATAGGATTTAATAACAGTTTGGTGAAATGTGGGTTAACAACTGTGAACTCCTCTGCCTACCCCCTCGGGGAATACAGGCATGATGCTATGTTATGTTTATGTTATTTAGCCGAGGACAGTATTTTTTTACCGTATAATAAGTGAATCTCGAAAAAGGTACCAAACGTACTATGAGTACGGGTGATCGCTTGAAGTATTTTGCATCTGAACGTCTCCGTGCATCGGGGGCACAATTAATGTTAGTCGCTTAGCAATTCAGAGGCCTATGGGTGGTTTGATCAACTCTAACACTAGGCTTTTATCGACATGAAAGAAGAAGATATACCAGTTATTTGCACGACACTAAACGTTATTGGTATTAACCGTTTTTGCGACTGATACCTGGTGAAACACGAGACCCCTTCTTCATTAAATGCTTACAAAACGTGTTAAAAAATCGAATCATAACATCCCTACGTATTTCACGAAGAAAGACGGTCAATTTCTAAAGACCTTATATTTTGATGCTCACAAAAAATGTTATCGATGTTCCTAAAAACGTGCGTCGTACGATTTAAAAACGAAGTCCATTAACTTAACGAAATAACAGTGAATCCAATATGTCCAATATGTGCAAAGCTTGTACTTACTACCTAGGTGAACTGGGGCCTCGGATAACTAATAACTTTTCAGGTAATTGTAGGGTCTATCGTGTACCTGTGATTAACTTTACCTGCCATTGGCTTATATACTCATAGTAGTAGGTACATTTATGTAGTGTTTTTCGGGGGCTGAGTTGCCCGCGTCCGTAGGAGTGCACCCTTAGAATCGAATCCCTACACGTGGCCCCTGTGTCGTGCAAAACAGGCAACACAACTGTGGTGGGAGTCTTCTGCCGCGGCTGGTTACCACCCACCGGACGAAGCCATGCCGTCAAACGACCTAGTCGTGTTTCGGTATGTAGTCCGGTGCAACCGTTATGGGGGACGGGTCTGGGCAGTTGCATCAACTCCCCAACTGTCGTTCTCCCCAAATCTATCCACTCTACTTAGAGAGAATAGATTTCGTCTGGATCTACGTGTTCTATCCGCGGCCACACCATCGCTTATCATCAAGCGAGTTGGTGGCCAAACGTAGATCCATTTTGGATACAAAAAAGTGCAAACAATATATTGACCATTTCTTTTTTCATCACCCAAAATTGGAATTAAACTCTCGGTTTACAATTATTAGTCTATGTGAAGAAGAATTGTTAAAAACCTGTATGGGAAAATATTTTGATATGACATGATTTAAATTTAATGTGTCGTTGTATAGCAAGTACACCTGTACTTAAACTTCGATAACTACAGGCGTTACGCCATGTCATATTATTTATTATATAGAACCGAAAAAATTAAAGATATTGCTTTATAAATATTTCCACAAAAAAGTCAGATTCATGCTCAAAAATAAACGAAACCGACGTTATTTATTCGATTTAATCACTTGAACAGGCTGTCAAAATATCCGAATAAACCGATCTCCACCGCTCGACAAAGGCAGACAATAAAAATATTTGTTTCAATGAAATCACTTCAAAACATCGACAGTAGGAGTTGTAGGACGAACATTAAGGGCAGTACTTAAATCCCGCCTAAAATTGGCTGGCCGTAAATTTCACGTAATGTCTACCGAAACGATCTAACACAATAGCTGTGAGATGTTTCGGGAAGGCAGACAGCTTTTTCCTTGATATAATGTTGAGAAAAGCGAAAAGTTTATGACTGGCTGAATGTTAACACCTAGGGGTGTACTGGTAGTTCGGAGTGCCTGTGTAAATTTTTGTGTAGCTCAACAAAACTAAAATTAGAACTTTTCCATGTTTTACTAGTTACAGTTATGATTAGAGCGGGATATGTGAAAAGGTGTCAAAATAAGTCATGTCAAATTAAAATTAGGACGTCAAACTAAAATTATAATACTTACCTAAAAGTGTGCCGACTAAAATGTCTAAGATTTTAGTTAGACATTCAATTTAACGTCTCTTAATTCATCCCCTCTCTATTACTTCTAGGTGTTAGTAACAGACATCAATGCTCTAATTTTAGTTAAGCTACACCAAAATTGACGTCAGAGACTACAGAGTTTCCGACGATTTAGTTGTTGACAAAGTCAACATATTTGTATCATAGCTTAATCAGGTACAACACTTTTTGATTAATAATATTATGTTGTGGCTGATTTTGCCCGAGGTTGAAGCTGAAGTGTATTATTGTTTGTAGGTACTTCCACAGTTTGAAATTATTCGCTCCGGGCTACAAGGTATTGAGAACTTTGCATGATCATGCTATTTGACTGATCTGAAATGTAAATGCGGAGGAATACTTCGACGCATGAGTTTTCCTTGATTTTTATTTTAGAATCGTTTTTAAGTTATTGTATACATGTAGCTATAGTAGTTTGTAAATAATTCGGTTTAATTTTATTATTTAAGTTTTAGATCATGTAAATACATTTAATATAATTTTAGTTATTCATTTTCTCCTTTTGTTACTTACACAATTAGGTTTTCGCAATCACTACACATTATAATAAAAAACTTTTGTTGTAGATTATTAAAGAACATAATTGTTACTTTATTTAATGTATACAATGACTTTTACGGTCTCCAATTATTCTTTATCAATTATATCTTTTTAGACCCATATTTGTAACAAAGTAGTAGAATATAAAAGAGCACTTTCGTCCAAGTACGAAAATGGAGTTTATATTTAACCTCATGAACTATTGTTATGGCAAACGTCTTTCGTATCGTTTACGCATCATTTTCCTTTACATTGTATAACCCTAACAGAGAATGTCATTGCTCCTTTGATCGAAGTCAAACCAACAAAAGAAAATGAGAGTCCAAATCTGAATTATTTGACCAAATATCCACTTTCAATTTTAACCGTGATTAGCCATTGTAAGGGAGATCGACCAGTCGTTACTTTCAATCTGGGAAAGAGAGAATTCTATTGAAATCAAACAAAAACAACTTGAAAAAAGTAAATGACAATACTGGAATGGAAGATTTCAATTAGACCACTGGAATACGAACAATGGGTAATGGCGGAATAACGGTGAAAAGAACGGCTTGTCGAGTTAAAAATGTAGTTGTATTATATTAGTTTTTTTGTACTTTCTTCTTTAGTATAAATGAGGCTTGATTTCAAAGTTTTGAAAATACTTATTTTTAAGGTTTTATCTCGTATTTTTTGTTAGTGGATTGTTATATTTGAGCTGAGATATTGTTGAAGCCTACATAAACACAAAGGGCTTTAGGCTTTGTGTGAACGTTATATCCATATAAAACTTTAAGCCCTTTTGTTTTCAAAATTAAAGCAGATAATACAATAGACAGCTAGGTTGGGGCTATCTGATAAACTCACGCAATGGCCAGCTTAAATTATTTTCAGTAACTATAACGCGATCTTTTCATTAATTAATATAAAAATAATTTCTTTGAATTTTCTTATACTGCATTAATATTTATCAAATACCCGTATATAGAAAAAAGTTAGGCAGTGCTTAGAATAAAAAGAAAAACTGGCCAAATGCGAGTTGAACTTGTATCTGCTTATATAATCTTTCGTGTTCTAACTAAATTAAAAGACTCGTTTCATGTGCAAATTAAGTGGAAATAATAATTAACTTTTCGCATTCAGCCTTTTTGTTAAAGTTTTACATACAAAACTACTTACTAATTAACAAATCACACAGAAGGGTATGTTTTCTGACTGAATAAGTAGTTTTTGAGTGATCATTACGGAAATTTTACAATTGAGCGTTCTTGAAATGGTGGGAAAGATAGGTACTCACTTTTAACACTGAATTAATCGACCTGTGACAATGGTTTGATTTCCGTCTCGGTAATAGCTTCCTGAAACATATTTGAATGCAGAAACACTTACTTTCATGATGATTAGATGCTAATAGCCTCACATGGGACGTCATAATGAAATCTGGGTGTACAAAAGTGTACCTACACCCCTGCCAAACCCTTCGGGACATACAAGCGTAGTGGTATGTGTAAGCTTTGTTTTTTCCCACCATGTGACATTGTCATGAGACAATCGGCATGGATTTATGTTGCAAATATAATTTGTAATACAAATAACTTTCTTCAGCAGCGAAGTTGGAATAAATTGGTAAAATCGACACTGAAAATTTTGATTTTAGAAAAGCGAATTGAAACAAAGGGAATCAACGCAACGAACTCTTTGATGTAACTTTACGAATAAAATATTATTTCATATAATTGTATTAAATACTCGAAACAACGTTCAGAGGAGGAAGATTTTTCTTCGTTCAATCACTTCAAAGTATTTGAGGTAGGTCATTATTTCTGATGAATGAAAAATCAAAGTTAGTCGAGTAGCTTACTTTTTTTCCTAATTGTGACTAAATCTCTGACGACTAATCGAACACCGCCACGTTAGGAAAGAGTAGCTTATTGAAAAGATCTGAATCTAACGTTAATTCGATGTGTTTCTTTTTTCAATTTGAATTATTTTTGTGATATAACATAATAGAAGTATGCATAAACCCTTAGAGGACGAGGCGGGAGATAAATATCGAACAAATTTGCTCGCCACTTTTGGCGGGGTGTGAAGTAACACGTAAGCCTAAAAGAACTTGCATTAAAGCAACAACAGCTCTCAAAATCAAAATATCTTTATTCAAATTAGACCCTGCGCCTCCCGGACGAATACTCCAGGCGCTCTGACCACTAAGCCATCTCGACCTCTAATAATAAAAAGAGGTCGAGATGGCTTAGTGGTCAGAGCGCCTGGAGTATTCATCCGGGAGGCGCAGGTTCGAATCCTGTTCGCGACCGTATTCTTTTTCCATTTAATATTGTAACTTTAGAGTTCGCTAAGCATGCGTTAATGCTTTTCAAAAATTTATCTCAAATTAGACCATTAGAAATGGTACTTTTTGAACGTCATACATAACAATAAGACAGTCCCCCAAAACGCCCACCTTTCACCGCTTCCTAGTGCTTCACTGGAGAGAAGAAGCGGCGCAACAAACTTCCCAGCTACACGTCTCTGTCAAGTTACAAAATAAAACGACAAAAAAAAAAAATATATACATTTAAATTTATGCTCTCGTCATTACTTAACCAGTATTAACACACGTAAAAAACTTAACACACACATCTACTATCATTGTAACCATCCAGGTAAAAGGTATAAAGGTATTTGATTGGGAATCATATGCTAGTGGCGAGAGGGGTAGGTACGCCCGCTAAAACTCCAGTACTAATTCCTTAAAGAATAAACCATTTCCTTATACTCGTTGCTTTCGTTGGTGAATGGTGATATAAACGATTATTATTTTCTTTGTAGGTCATAAATTCCGCGTAACGTGATAAAGTTTATCCTACTTATATAAAATAAAGGTAGCTACATACGGAAATCAAATTAAATTGGATTGAATTTAGTAGCTCATCTAGATTTACAGTTCAAAATGTTTCACCCAATGACCAAAACTATATATAAAATGAATTATGAAGTAAGTAAACCGCACAATAGCCTTTGAAAAATATAAAACGTTATAAAGGATTTAGGGGAAGAAATCTCTTACTTTAACATAGCCTAATGTGATTAAAATCCTTTGTCCACATTACAAAGATCTTATAAAACAATTTCACTGAAGGATAGCTGGATTCCACCAGGTACCGTTCTGTGAAAATTGTGAGAGTCTATCACAGAGGTCGATATTGATTTATGACGTGGCTTCAGCAAGGACATAGACTTATTTGATTCACGATCACAAAACAGAATATTCTAGAATGTTCTAAAAATTTCTCTGATCGCTAAGTTTAATTGAAGCCGAATTAACCAGAAATAAACAAACGATAAAATTAACTATCGTGGTGAAACAAGTAGTAGTTATATGTAGTATCTCTATTACTGTTGGAAGATATAATATTATAATTTTGACACATTCAAGGATAGAGTGAATAGATTGATGTCTTCTGTATCTTCCTTGGCCACATCCTTGCTTACTATCAGGTGAGTTGGTAGCTAAACGTAAATGCATTTTTAACAAATAACACTATAAATTTCTGTGGGAAGAAACCTTCGCCTCCCGGATATTATACTCTAGACGCTTTGACCAACTAAACCATTCCGACCTGTGCTGACTACCCGGAATTCTTCTTCCACATTTTAATACGTCTTTTAGTGACGTCATCGCTACTATTCAGACCCTATACAGATATTTTTCTTTCCATAAAAAAATATGTGTTTAAATTTCACTACGCATGTGAAAGATTTATCTATACTGAGGTATGTACTAAGCAGTGATATCTGTCTGCCTGGCCACCCCAAACTTTTCATAATCATGTGCGTCCTGGGTTCAATTTTCGGGTCGGGCAAAGTGTTATTGCGCTTCTCTGTTAGAAAATTTTCATCAGCGCGAATGAGGCCTTGTGTCCGATAGATCGTAATATGCTCAACATGAGACTTAATAATTGCGTCGTTGAAATATGGGTGTTCAGCAGTACACCTCTGCCTACCATTTGGGGATACTAGCTAGCTTCTTTAGTGATACGCGTTAGCTATTCCGAAGATAGATATAAATTCCTAGCTATATCCACAGCTTCGTTCGCGCCGGATTTCAGGCTGAAATCTTATTATTACTGAAATAAAACCTATGATATTTATGGATAAAGCAGCTTTCTAATATTTTAGTAATTATAAAAATCGGGTCATTAGTTTCAAAGTTTATTGATTACAAACAAACAAAGAAATCATTCCTCTTTATAACATTTGTATGGATTCAGAATTGTGTTCTATAAATAATTTCTGCTATATTTCTCATGAAAGTAAGTTTTGTTTGTATAAGGTGTATGCTCGCATTTGCACTGGGTAGCACTAAGTGTCAATTACTGGAAGTAATCTGGAAATAGCAGTGTTAGGATTGCACTACTGCAATGTTAAGTATATTAAATTTTGAACACAATATTTTATCGTAGCACTTACCAGTCAATATTATTTTTGTATCTAGTTTTACACAGAATTTGATGACTTCACCTTTGTAGTATTTTGATTTCATTATTGTTTAACGGTTCTTATTAAAGTTATTTCGGAATTGCTCGACTAGTTTCGAACTCGAACGGAGCATTTAATCATGAGCTAAGCCTAACTGCATCTGGGGTCGTATGTATTGTAACTGGATATATCGTTTTTTTTTTTAATTATAATCATGCTGAATAAAGACCTGTCTCAGTTTCAGTTACTGCTTGTAACAACTTTTTGCTCAATTCGTCAAACCAATAGTACTATTTATTAAATATATTTATTATGTATATCTTCTTTCGTAATTTTGCGGTAGTTCACTAAGTTGAGCTTTTGTTTTAGTATTTGATGGGCTCTAAATTATGCAGGATCAAACATTTATGCGGCGAGACGGATCCGCCTGAGCTATTGTGATAAAATAAGACATTGTATCTATTACAGACATAGTGTTATGGGAATATTTGATTTCACAAAAGTATACGAAAATGATTGATAACATATTTTATCCAAGTACTTTAAAATGATTGATTAACTAGTTCAAAGGATTTCTTATTTGAAAGCTTCAAAGAAAAGTATATTCCTGTCTTTGACATTTGTAAGACTCGGGGAAATGAGCTGGAGCGTAGTAAATCGGTGATCTGCTACGAACTCATATCAGCCGTAGTCGTGACGTCATTCCAGCTACGCCGTAGCTTGGTAATAGTTCACTTTTAAATCTGAGCGGTTTCTTTAAACCGTTAACTCCGAAAATGTTCAGTCGGCTGGAATTCTTTTAACCGAAACTTTTGTAACTATCAAAAGTATACCAAGAGTGATAGGAATGGTAATATTATTTATCAGGATGTAAGCCATCTTTAGTTCACTTTTAAATCTGAGCGGTTTCTTTAAACCGTTAACTCCGAAAATGTTCAGTCGGCTGGAATTCTTTTAACCGAAACTTTTGTAACTATCAAAAGTATACCAAGAGTGATAGGAATGGTAATATTATTTATCAGGATGTAAGCCATCTTTTCGATAGCCACTTACTGATTACCGAAGAAAAAATACCTGGATGTAAATAACACAGGAGCATGGACATTGCCAAAGATAAGAAGGCATAGGCTTATTCCCAGCAGTGAGTGAATTCGGGTTGTGGATGACGATTAATCGATTACTGATAAAATGCCTCTTAAACATCATAATACCTGCGAGAATTTACTGTGTGTTGTGAGACTTTTCTGTGTCATCGGCAACTTATATCAATAGCGTAGCCAAATCGCCTGAGGTAACAAATAATTTGATTCCGTCCTATAAACTTATGAAAATAAGCATGTTTATTGATTTATACGGACTACCATCGTATCGTCAACGTGAGTTTGCGAAACAGAAATAGAATTCGTGCGTTCGTTTTCGTCAGTCATGCTGATACCATTTCCAAGGTTTATAGTTCTTCAATCGTTTACTTGTATAATATGGCCATTTACTAAGAAAGCTTTTCTACAGAACTCGGCCCCGGTTGAAAATATATTCTTGGACAAATAAAAAAGATAATTGAATTTAGATCAAGATCCGAGATATCGAAACTGTTTTAAAAATCCATTTTTTTCATTTTATATTTACTTTTTCCTTTTTGCATAAGTGCTTTTTACGAATATAAAATAGGTGTGAATACCAATTTGATGACTTGAAATTGGATGGGTGTGCACAGCGCCACAGTGGTTGACTTGGTTACAGCATCTATTGTTTAGCAAGTGTTGGTTGCAGCCCCGTTCGCATCTTACTCTTTTTCAATATAAAAGATAAAAATATAAAATAGCATCACGCCGATATTCCCCAAAAGGGCAGGCACATTTTTACCAATACTGTTATTAAGTCCCATGTAAAAGGTGGTAAGCCCATAGCCATCTACCAGGACCCAAAGTACCAAACACTGAGCTACTACTGAGAAGTTCCTGACAGAAAAACTCAATGACACTTTGCCCGACATAGGAATCGAACCCAGATCCTCGTATTTAGTAGTCCCGCTTGGGGCCACTAGACGAATGAAGCAGTTTCCAATAACATAACAACAAAAAATAAACGGTAATAATAAACGGCACGGTAATAGTAAATATATACCGACAAACTCAAAAAGGACAAATCAACCTAAACCGACGAGCATGCATGAAAAGGTTAATGAACATAGATGAAACGGAAGAAGTGTGTCAGACTCGTATCAAGTAGCGTGTTATAGTCTCTGCCTATCCCAATAGGAAACAGGCGTGCTTGTATGTATATTTAGCAAGCTTCTTAAATTGTATGCTGCGTTGCAATATTATACTGAAGAAGTTGAGAAAAACAAAATGGAAGTCTTTATTCCATTAAAGGTTTTAACAAAGTCTAAGGCGTCCTTTCATCTCCGTTTCCTTACGTCATTAACAAGTCTCCCTAAAGGGTCTATGAACGTTCATGATTTGTTTTTGGTATTCGACAAAGAGGGCTTAATCTAAACTGACATTACTAAAGCCTATAGTCTGTAAGTCTCTCACTTGATACGAGATAAAGTGAAAAGTATTACCTACTCCTATATTTTCTTTAACTGCCTCTTTGATGGAAGCAAGGAGGACAGCTGAGCGTAATGTCTAGAGTTCGATTACCGGTTTGGGTAAAGCGGTATTGGGCCTTTCTGTTAAGAAATTCTCAGTCCGGAGCTTGGTGTAGGTACGGCTCCGTACACCTCTGCCTACCTCCTCAGGGAATATAGTTTGTTGCTATGTGTTTAGTTTTATTGACCACCACCATAGATAGGATCTATATAGATTCATAGAAATTACAGTGGCAAGCAAGTGTAGCGAGTTTGGAGTATATGGTTATACGACACTTAGAATTTGAATGAATGAATTCATTTTGATTTATATTTATTTATTTGCATTTTAAGGGTATAAAAACAAATGGTGTTATAAATATACATAACTGAGATCATAGCTTACGTCATGCAAAATCTATACATATATATAACGTCCTAATTTATTAGGTAATTTCCTTTTAAGGGGTCAATGTGTAAGTGGTAAGGGTTCATTTAAGCCATAATACAAATTATTACGACAATTTTATTTTTTTCTTAATGTTCGCCGTTAAAGGAGCAGTTTTCGTCTTGCTAGTGCTATGGTAATTACAAATAATTTGTTATTTCTATTTAATTCTTAGCTTAAGTGAATGTATTTGACTTATATATTAACCCTTTCAAAGGAAATTACCTAATAAATTAGGACCTTATATAATAAATCTGTAGAGAAAGAGTTTCTGTACATTAAAGAGATTTCCAAAAAAAAAAAAACCGTGTTGTAAATGGAAGCCAACAGAACCCATTTCCACCATTTTTGAAATATTTGTTGTCTGTTTGTCGTTTATTTGTGCGAGCTTCACGTAAACGGTATAAAACCAGTGTGGATAACTTTTACACAAATGTATTGTGCGTAATTCGGAGTATTATTAAATTTTTATTTTATCATAATCGGTTTATTCTATCCAAAGATATTTAAGAATTTGAAGAGAGTGTGAGAGAGAGATGTGAGAGAGAATGAGAAGACAAGATTAACGTATCATAACCATCGTAAAATCGAGATACACGTAACGACATCTTTTGACTAAAATCTTTTGCTAATGTATCGTTACAGGTAACTAACTAATTATGATAGGTATGATAAATTATAACATAACATAACATAACATAACATAGCATCACGCCTATATTCCCCGAAGGGGTAGGCAGAGATGTACACAATTGTACACCCACATTTCACCAATGCTGTTATTAAGTCCCATGTAATAGGTGGTGAGCCTATTGCCATCAACCGGGCACATTTCCAAACTCCGGGCTGCTACTGAGAATTTCCTAACAGAAAAACTCAATAACACTTTGCCCGACCCGGGAATCGAACCCGAGACCTCCTGCTCAGCAGTCGCGCTACGGACCACTAAACCAACGAGGCAGTTTTATAAATTATATTATATTGTATAAGTAACAAACTTTGGTTTGAGAACTGTTAATAAATATAATATGCCTATTTACAAGTACTTCATCGTGCTGTCCTTCAAAGGAGCAGCGCTATTATTTTAAGGTAGGTAGGTAGCGGTATGTTACTATAATAAATAATCAGAAAAAAAAAACTAAAAAGTTTGCTTACGTAAAAACTACATAACTTAGGCCTCAGTAGCTAGTCTGCATTGGGCTGAGTGTCAACATTTTTAATTAATATGTATTTGTTTCCTCACACGACATGATGTTAATTTACGATATCCACGTGGACGAAGTCGCAGGCACAGCTAGTATAAATTATTATAAGGATATTAAAATTTATTAATAAGGTTAAAAGAACAATAACAACATAAACACAAAAACACATAACCATCCTATAACTGTTCCACTGCAAGGCAAGGTTCTCTTCTCATACAGAGAAGGCACGAGCATTGATCACCACGCTAGCTCACTGCGGGTTGGCGATTTCAGACCATTAGGTTCAGGTTTCCTCACGATGTTTTACTGTGTTAGAATAATTAAGAAAGTACATATGAGATTGAAAAAGACAATATGACAATAATAATACCTACTTCAATTTTAAACTTTAAATTTCGCAAGGTAATGGCATTCGTAAGTGGGATTATACAATAACAATTTGTCACTTATGTTCATACAACCATTTATTATAGCCGTCTATAAGTCGTCACATGTTCAGGAATGATTGATTCTTTGTTATGACAGGTACGAGTATAATCTCCTTTTTATCGATAAATCATTGAATTTCAACGTCATGAAGGTCTAGAGGCTAGACCATTAGAATTAGGAAGAACCTTTCTGACTAATATTTGGCTAGGTTCGCATTAATAATACCTTTTTATTAGATGTTTTATTATTAACTAGCTCGTACCTGCGACTTCATCTGCGCGACAGAAGGTCTGTGTTCTTCTCCAAGGTCCGATCTAACTCCGTACGCAAAATTCGTAAAAAATGGTTCAGCTGTTCAGGCGGGAAATCGTGACAAACAGGGTTGTAGCAAGTACATGTACCTAGGCTTACCAGCGATTGTATTTTTGACATAGTAACATACTTTTTTACAGTACTTGTTGAATAAATAAATACTATCACGCCTGTTTTTTTGATTGTGGTAATATTGATAGGAGGCAGATACTATAGTTGTTTACTACCCTTGAAAAAGTTTAAATTTGTTTTACATGTAACATCTTTATGTACGCATTAAAACAGTTAAATACTTTAACATTGACTTATTTTTAATGGCCTATGATTACCAACATGTAAACTTTTCAAAGTTACGTGTTATTTGAGATTTAAAAAAAGTACTGCCTTATTGCCCTAGTGGCCGTAAGCAAGGCTGCTAACGGGATTCTGGGTTTGATTCCCGGGATAAGCAAAATGTTATTGGGTCTTTTTGGTAGGAAATTCTCAGTAGCAGCCCGGAGTAAGGAAGTTGGCGGTGTGACATCACCGTGCTTCGGTAAGTTCGTAAAGCCGTTCTGTGCCTGATCTCCAAGTGAAGGAAGAGGAAGTATACCTGCGCTTATACATAAATTTGTGCAATATAATATCTCTTGCATACATACTTGGCTAATCTCCAGGAATCGGCCGCTGCGACCGGACAGGAGTATATCATTATATATATATCTATTTATATGTCTAAAACATTTAACTAAACACGTTTAAATCCACACTAATTACCATTTGAATTCACTCACTAGTACTCCCGGGATGCCGCTAAATTTAACTTTAAATATCCGCCTGGAAGCCTACACATACGTTCATATTCACAACCGCAACACATCATTTTAACAACCTATTAAATTAAATTAAATATTCGCAACGGATTTCCAAAGTTCCACGAGAATTTAATGCACTATTTAATGTGTGTACAGTGTATTAAAAGTTTTGGACTTAATACTGGAAGGCGGGCTGCGGAGACGCGGTCGGAACTTAGGCGTATAATTGAATGTATTGCGAGTGTATAATGTGCTTACTAAAAGAGTAACCGTGTTTGTACACAGTACTGAGTAGTTATTGTTGTTGGAAATACAAACAAAGCATTCAGATTTACAGTGTAAAATATACAGGCTATAATTTGAAAGAGACGAACAAATTTTAAGGTAGATACCACCAATGAAACAATAAACTAAAAATAAGTCATTCGATGTGCATACAGAATCATTTTTAGTATGCACGAAAGCCGAGACATGGGTCAGATATTTTCATATAAATAACTTGTTTTTTTTTTATAATTATATTATGAAAACTAATAATGTACCCACAAAATATATTCCAAAATGTTAGAAGAAAGACTGACAAAATACGATACCCTTACCAGTGAATAAAGAAAATACTCACATGATCAAAATCATTGCCATTACTAATAGCTGCTTCGACAATAAATACAAATGAACACAGGTTATAAATATCAGCACTACAGATTTTGTGAAGTTTAAAATCGGGATCTCTCCTCTGAAATCCTTATGGAAGAAGACCAGTTGCGTTTGAGACTAAAGAAGTAGGCTATTCTTCTAACTGAAATAAAAAAAAGGTACCTAGATTATTACTTTGTTGCTTCGAAGAAAGCGGCTTTGGTAGATACAGAGAGTGAAATCTTAGATATGAAAATAAGAGTTTGAAGTTAGTCGAGTCGGTTCAGTCACCTGTATGGGCAATGATGTCACCAATACACATATTAAAATGTGGATGAAGAATTCGGGGTAGTGTGCAGAGATGGGGATGGCTTATTGGTCAGAGTGCCTGGAACATTTATCCGGGAGGCGCAAGTTCGAGTCCAGCTCACATCCGTATTTTTCTACCTACAAATACTATATATAAATTTAGTCGTGATTTATTTTTTCTCAATGTTAAGTAATAATTATGTAAGGTAATATTCTGATAATTTTTGGAATTTGAACCTAATAATAAGCTGTTTAACATCAACAAATGTTAATGAATTCTTAACATGATATTGTTCTAACAATAATTTTTATTTTTTAACTATTTTGTGTAATTTCACATGCCTTCCATAGCAAAATAGACAAAGCGCACCAATTAAACATAATTAGGATCGAATGTACTATTTTATGAGGAATAAATATATCAATTCATCATCATCCTCCTGCCCTTATCCCAATCTACTTGGGGTCGGCGCAGCATATACTCGTACCTATCTGGCATGCTGCTTAAGTTTTTGCTATGTTTTATGACCGGCCGCCTGCCTGATGTAAACCCTCTTTGGGAATGCTGTTGATGGTGGTAACCACCACCGATACGGTCTCCTTCTACCTAGCTATGTCACACCAAATGTTATCCATGCGCCAGGTTCTGATGTTATCTTTCTATCACACTCGACTAACCGGGCTAAATAATAAATATATCAATTAATATCAATAAAATACAGTTTTGGAACAATTAATATAGAAAAAGAAAAATGTCGCCAATCTCCTCTATATAAGCAGTAAGATATTCAATCAAGTGTTGATTCTGAATGTATGGAATCCTTGTCGAATGGCACATGTACTATCCAACCATTAGTTTGTGCTCAGCGCTCCAGGGCGCCCGCGCAGTTATTTAATCCCATCCCCAATTAGTTCAGTGCCCCGTGTCAAGGGTGAGTTATCTATGCGTTTTCTTTTACTGATAGGAATTGAAATTGAAAATTATAAAAGTCTAAGCTGTTAATCTTTAAGTGCCTACCCCTTCGGGGAATACAGGCGTGATGCTATGTTGTGTTATGTTAGTTACTTCTGGATAAAGTAGCTTTCTAATAGTGAACGAATAATTACAATCGGTTTAGTATTTTCTGAGTTTACGATCACAAAAAACAAACAAATCTATCGTCTTCTTTTTAACAATTACGTAGATTCGATAATAACTCAATTTAATTATCTACATTAATAGATATAAAGATTTTGTTTGCTAATTTAGTTTATTATGTAATAAAACATAATCTCATGTCTTTCATCATTGATGTAATTTATAATTAGATATCATCTTCATGCAGCAAGGTTTGTTTTGTCTATCTTTCTAGTAATTTTAAGATTACCTTGAATCCTAGGCGGTAATAAATTTAAAATATTTTATATATCCATTTTTTTATTGAGATGTGTAGAATGTTACACCGCGTCTGTTCTCCGACTGCACTCGTAAAACACATTCTTTTAATAAGTTTCATATAATATAGGTCGTGTGTCTCTATTAATTATGAGACGTATCATTTGCGCACTCTTAATACGGTGACTAACCACATTGGTATATTTACGTGCTCACTGAATGGATAAATATAATACTAAAGCCACTTCTAAAGTAATTTGTTATAATTCATAGATTAAGTTTAAATATATTAAAAACCATTTTAGGCAAACTTTGAAGTAAATGTAAATCGGGGTTTAACGCATTAACTATAAATGTGCTATTACATTTTCCCTGAGAGTCCCCACTGATAGTACGCCAGGTTTATTTATCTGACTGCTTCAGTAACATGTAAGCCAGATAGTTGCTTTCATGGCAAAAAAAAACACTATGCATCCCACTTTAGTCTGGCTATAAACTAAATAAACGAGAGAGAAAAAAAAACATAATTTAATTCGCATTTCGAATGCAGTCTTTCCTTTGAAATCCCGAGGTAAGCTAAATATGATATTTCAAAGCTAGAGTTGAACCGGGATTGCCAATCAAATCAATAGCCAGTCATCGAATCTACTTTGTACAAAGTGGGCCCGGTTCCAACGAACCGGAATGAAATTTTAAGGGCCATAAATATACTGCGACCTTAAAGATCTGATCGATTCTATTATACTAAGGTTTAGATAGCGATCTGCTTAATTAAAATTTAATTAACTGCAGATACAGTGTTAAGATTTGGCGCCTAATTTTATGTTTAATTCAGCTTATCCCGAGAACACAGCAGGAAGAATGTCGTTTAGAAAAATAACTAGGTAATTACGTCGAGCAACATCGGTTTTGAAGCAATACCAGTACTAGAGGGCTGTTTTGCAATTAAACTGGACAAAGTTATTTATTTATGCGCCTTATTGGTCTTATGGTGGAAAACGGGAACACGGCGTGGTTCAATTCCCATGCCAAACAAAACAACGGGTATTTTTCAGAATGCCTTCCTTAATATATTTATTTAATCGTATGTTCAGGTAATTTGACCGCCGCTTAAGACTCGGTATTTTCATTTCATTCATTTATCACCACCCGGGGCCATGTATTGTATTGAAAGGTTAATCTACTACGGGCGGGAATTAACACTGCCCCCTGCGGTTTGAATAATACCCGATAACCTGGCGGTAAGAATACATATTGGGCATCCCTATCCTAATAGCTATATCATGAGCGTAAAGGAAGCTATGTCGGTGGTGAAAGCGGGCATTGGAAGTGTTAGGCGTTTAATGTTTTTTATAAATGTTAGGATCATGTTTTGACACTCATAACACGGTTCGGCAAGTGGCGTCCACCCGTACCTAGATCTTTTTTAATGTAATAAAATAAAAATAAAAACATTATTGTTGGAAACAATTATTTTATGTTTATATAATATCTATGTATCGCCACGTCATACAAAGGAATATGGGCTGATTGTAAGAACATCTTTGCGAGAGCTTAATCTGCATTGTCATCAGCTTTTTAAATAAAAGAACAGCTCTAATCGTGCACCCTAACCTTGTTATTGTTTAGATAAAAATATTGATGTTTCTCCATCGTAACTTGAAAGTTAACAGTTTTGACTTGACTTATTCAGACTTAGATTAATGTCTTGTGGAAAGTCTCGTAACTTCTCTTAAACTTTGATGAACAGGCCGTTGACATTGCTTGTCGATAATAAATTAGATTTTATCGTATTCTATAATTTATTTGTAAACAATTTCATAAGTTTCTCATTTCATGTTTTCGCTCAAATATTTTGTTTAATCTTGAGGGAGCACTATCATTAAGATCACACGTAATTTATTCAAATAATCAACAGGATAATAATTATGACATTTAATAGCTATAGACGTATTTTGGCCTCATTATTAGATATCATTAGCTTTTCTCAATTGACCACCATTAATGTTCCCATTTGGGTGAATTACTTGTTTACGCCCAATAAATACTTCCGAAACCGCTGAATATGAAATAAAGGGACATAATAACGAGTTTTTATAAATTAATTTGAGCGGACACGCTAGCGAGATATTCATGATTTATACTGACTCAAATTAATCGTGATGGACCTTCCCTCGCTATCCGCGTCGCCGCTTTGTTTTAGACCCTTTTGTTACGTGACATATTGTAAAAAATATTAATTACAAATGATATCATTAGAAGGATTTAATTATACTGTATCCGGTTTTTTGATGTTCTGTAGCATTTTTATTAATTTGAATCTGGTGCATTTGTTGTGGTTAGATCTTATGTAATGCTGTAAGTATATAATTTTTATTTTTCTAAGGTCTGCAGTGTCATCAATGAAGCGACATAAAAATAAAATGTAATACGGTTTATTTTTTAATAAAACTTTATAGTAATATATTAGGTTTTCGCGATCACTACACATTATAATAAAACAACTTTTAATCGGATTAATCGCGTGTATATGTCGCGGGTTTTTGTTTTTCCTGACGTTTCGAACACTTTGCAGCGGTCGTGGTCGCAGGAGTCCTCCTGCGATTATAAAACTTTATGTTAAGAATATGAGTATTTGGACAATCAAGATACAAAGTTTTGTTTGCATCACCGCTATCAGTCAAAACTGGACTACGTCATAAAAGTTTCAAACGAGTTATTTACGCATGGAGCGTGCATACGAATCGTTTTAGGGACAGTTCAGTTTTACACAAAAGCAGAAACAAATATAGTGAGTCAATGTGATATAAAGCTTTAGGGAGTTTGCCACTGCTCCGATATCGGACCGATGTAGAAACCTACAGTTAAGAATAAGAGCTTGGCCACTACTTTGACGATTAATTTGCGAGATCCAACTTAGACATTTATTGCGATAGAATACTTACTAAAGTTTAGTTTATCACTATAATCAAAGTTGCGTCCGAACCGTCTGTTACCGATGGAAAACATCCGACAACCGATGTGGGATCAGAGTATTGGAGAAACGCTCTTACGCTGCGACGTATGACAGGGATTTATTTGTGTAGTCGCGACAACGCCGCCGTACTAGACTTAATAAACAAAGAAATATGCGCTGCGCTGCACTTTTATTGCGACGCGACATTTCGCAATTTTGTGTTTCGTGAGTAGTGCGCTTTAAAGCGAATAACTTGCTTGAAATGCTGTGATCTAGTGCTGAATATTCAGTCACAAGCTGTAAAAATCTTTATACATAGTTTGCTATAACATTGTTTTACTGAATAATTATTTCCCCTTTTCGGTTCTCCTCAGCTTATCAAATATTCAAAGTAAGAATGATGCCATTAATGTTTTCTAATAATTATAATTATAAAATTTTACGTGGTATCAAACATGTATCAAAGATAAGACTTTTCTTATCAAGGCAAACATAGGAAAAATAAACAACACAATTAAGCGCAAAGGCCAGTAAAAGTAAAAAAAAAAGTTTGTCATGAAAAGAGATACCTAAGTAATACTTTATAGGCAAAGGGATAAAAATGAAAGAAACTTGAGGAGGAATCGCTTGCTGAATATTAAAACATTTAAAATCTTTATAAAAATTTTGGTATTTATACATTCCGGTAGGTCCGTTTATAATCCAAAACAAAGCTTTCAGCTAACTCAAATAATTTTATAAGGCAGACATCCCTGGATTATTTACCAAGGCGTATTGTTAAACTGAAATATATATCAACGCCAAGAGCAGTTAGTGAAATGCATAGCCGACAGGGTAGGGCAATTCGCGGCGTGGCGTGGCGTGGTGAGGCATAACGTGGTGAGGCACGACGGGGTGGAGCTTATTTCTTTGTGTGCCAAAGATCGCAGAGATTTTCGGGACAGTAAACGCATTTCAGTTAAAATTGTGTATATGTGGAATACTTCAGCGACGGTTTGTTACACCTGAATGTGTATAATTTTTGAGTTCTTTTTTATGTTAGGATTGAGGATAAGTCTTTCGAAACTATGAAAGCGTCACATAATACAAAATAATTATTTTCAGTTCTATTCCTTTTATTTGAGTTTACTGTTAAGTCTCGCCACAAAAACTCGAATAAAGTGATTTAAATACTACACAGGGGAATAAACTTTACCCTCGAAATTATGTTTTAAATTACGTTTTGTAATAACGAATTTATTTAACCAGTAATCGAGTTTCAGTCGGTCGAGCCTTTGTTTAGCGTTGTTTTAGTCTGGATAATAAATTGTGCTAAACTCTTATCGCGTACAGAATCAGTAGCTAATTTATTGTCAGCAAAAAGAGAGATACTATTTTTGGGAAAATACAAGTTCACAGCTTAATTATGAAATATTACACAAAGACCTAATTTGATAAAGAAGAACGGCGTTACATTCAAACTTGTTAAGATATTTCAAATTATCTTATAACTATAATTAACATGTTTCCACTATAAAGACATCAATATTTTCTAGTGTTACCATTTGAAGGTATAAATTATCTAGACTACACATACTGATAACAGTGATAACACACACAGGTACACAATGATTACACATAATATTGTAGTAATATTTACTAGTAATGCTACAAGTTTCTTTATCGAAAATCCAATATGCTCACTGTAATGAATTAAAAACCAGCATCGCAGAAGGTAAATTAAAAAATCATAATTCTGAAGCTATCGCAGCATCGGGATGTTCTATTTAATAGTGTTAGCTGATATGGTATGTATGCCTCTACACGACGGCCATTGCAATTCTTGCAGCGCCCCACTTCTATCTGCAACACACGTACGACTTTTGCTTACCTTCTATATGCGGCCTTAAAAGTAGCGACAGATTATTTTTATGAATATATTTTCTGAAAGAGGAATATATGATTAATTTGCACGTTGTAGATCAACGTTAACTTTGATTTAGAAATAACGGTATTTTAGATAACATGGTTTACCTAATCAAGGCATATGGTATGGCTTAATTATACTTCTTTAAATCACCTTTAGTTAAATACTTTCTACTTTATTCTTGTCTTGCCATCCAGTGCATGCAGTGGTAAAAAGAGAACATTAATAAAAAAAATCGGAATAGAGATAAATAGACCCGATATATCTAGATTTTTTTTTAAAATCTGGCACCTCTCTCTCACTTGCCATTATTAAACTAGACAACAACTGAAGATAACTAAAGGAGTTTATTTGAATTTGAGGACAAGCGATAGTGATGCCATTTACTTGCTCTTGTCATAACTTTGTCACAAAAAGTTTGGATCGTTTATTATTCATTTTAAGATAACAGCATATCTATATTTTAACTAAGTTAAAATGTCAGAACTTACTGAAAAGGTGAAGGCGGGTAGGTCTAGTTAATATGCCAGTTCCCAATCTGTTATTATAATTTAGTATCTACGAAGTTTAAAGGTAAATCTGACGACATTATTATATGCTCCATTTTCCTTATAATCATTTTAGCTTTCAATTAAAGATAAGTCTTTGAAAAGCATGCGCTTAGTGAATTCTAAAATTATTATATTAAATGGAAAAAGAATTCATGGTAGTGAGCAGAGGTCCAGATGGCTTAGTGGATGGCTTAGTAGTATCAGGTTCGAATCCTGGTCACGATCGTATTCTTTTTCCATTTAATATAACAACTTTATAGCTTTCAGATTTCAAACTACATAAAATGTTGTTTAATTCATTACAGTGATGAGTAAGTGACGTAAATTTCATGCAAAGGTGCAAAGATGGTCATTTAAATATTTAAATACAGTATAATATGCCCTGCACAGTTTTACTTTTAATTAATCACATGACCATTCGTATGTATAGGTAAGTAAATGAATTAAAGTTATAATTTTTTGTGAAAAAAAAAAAAAAATTGTGGAATATTGTCGTGTGCAGGATTCGAAGCTGCGCCTCCCAGATCAATACTCCAGGCGCTCTGACCGCTAAGCCATCTCGACTTCTGTTCAGTACCACGAATTCTTCTTCCACATTTTAATACGTCTTTTGGTGACGTCATTGTCGTCTATTTAGTCCCTTTACAGACCGACACGACCAACTTTGCTGTTAATACAATGTCGTACAGATGCAATTATCTTAACAAATACAGATAAATCTTCGAATAGCATTACCGCATGCATAGCGATAAAGTTATTGTCGAAAGAAAAATATGGTCGTGAGCAGAATTCGAACCTGTGTCTCCTGGATAAATACTCTAGGCGCTTTGGTCGCTAAACCATCTCGACCTCTGCACACTACCACGAATGTTTTGGTGAACACCACCAGAGTGTTTTTTTTTTTGGTGACGAATTTATAACTTTAGAGTTCTCTAGCATGCGTTATTGATTTTCAAAGATTTATCTGAATAAGTATATGATTTATTCAGATTTCAACTAGATACGAACTTTATATGCCGATACATTTAAAAATAATTCAAAAGGCTCCTGTTTAATTGTGCAAATTTTTTAAACATTGCTATTATTGTGCTATGTTATCATTATCGAAGTAATATTACCTCAATACTTTGTTTTGGTTTCCTCTTATTCACACCACAGTTGGAACTACAAAGAGCTTTATACTACATTCACATTAGGAAATAAAAATATTTCTTAGTTATTTATATTTATCTACCCGCTTCTCTTGTGGCCGTAAAAATATAGTAAGGAGAATCTCCAGGGAGGTGAATGCAACTTCTTGCCAACTAGTAGCTATTTAGTATTACCGCAGACACTCTGGATACCTCAGAACTACTTACGTACAATTGAATTCTATCAACTTATTGGTTTCGGTGCAGTCCCAACTAATATTTGATGAGGTAGAAATATTTTATTTATTTGAAGCATATGTATAACATAAAATAACATAGCATCAAGCCTGTATTCCCCGAAGAGATAGGCAGCGGGTAACCCAATTGTACACCCACATTTCACCAATGCTGTTATTAAGTCCCATGTAATATGTAACTATTGCCATCAACCGGGCACAATTCCCAACTTACACACATACAAATTATGATAGGTATGATAAATTATAACATAACATAACATAGCATCACGCCTGTATTCCCCGAAGGGGTAGGCAGAGGTGTACACAATTGTACACCCACATTTCACCAATGCTGTTATTAAGTCCCATGTAATAGGTGGTGAGCCTATTGCCATCAACCGGGCACATTTCCAAACTCCGGGCTGCTACTGAGAATTTCCTAACAGAAAATCTCAATAACACTTTGCCTGACCCGGGAATCGAACCTGAGACCTCCTGCTCAGCAGTCGCGCTTGGAACCACTAGACCAACGAGGCAGTTAAATATATGTAGCTATATATTATCATAAATAAATAAAAAGAACATCATAATGTAATTGAATTATTTATATAATTAAATTGGGGTGGTATTTTATCAGATAGTAGCAGAAAAATGCAATATGCTCACCACTCACATATGGGACTAAATAACATAATTGGTGATATGTGGGTGTACAATTACTGCGTACACCTTTGCCTACCCCCTCGGAGAATACAGGCGTGATGTTATGCAGGACAAGAAAAGTCATTTCAAGGACGAGCATAAATTTTTTATACAATCGAAAAACTTTGTTAATATACCAGAAATACTGTACCGAGAATACAGACATACAATTGAATTTCATCCTCGTTGCAGCTCCAAATATTTGTTGAGATATCCCAGGAATATTCTGTGCATTTATGTCAAGCTAGTTAATTTAGTAATAAAGACAATTTACAAATTATTGAAGCACGTACTAAAACATAAACGAGAGAGTCATTTTTATTCGGAAATGATTATGAGAAAGTAGATACTAACGTTGTCATTAGGATTAAAATGTTACCAAAACAAAAAAATCACACAGGATGTCCAAAATTTCAACCCTTTCTTTTCAAGGCAAGCAAATACGGGCCCTACTAAGCTGTTAATCCTTTCAAAGGTTATGCACTCAAATTTGAACTTAATGTGTAATTTGTAGAGTTCATTTTACTATGAAGTGGTTGATAGCAACAGTGTCGCAATCTCGTGTTCATTTAGACACATTATAATGTTTATTTTTTAATTTAGTGACATGCGATAGTAATAACATTGTTAGAACTATGAATCAGTGACCTACATGGGCTTTGTTTGTCTTTGTTAGTAGAGCAGAAATATTACACTTTATTTTAGTAGGTACGCACCAAATCGTTAAATCTGAAAACGTTAAGTTTGATTATATGTGAAACTCAATATTACTACCGAAATAAGTAGATTCTTTAGTATGCCTGCCACACTGGTCTAGTGGTCGCAATTGTGACCGCCGGGGGGGTTGGTCTTTAGGTTCGATTACAGGGCAGGGATTAAAAACCGTTTTTTTTTACTTTTTGGTTCTTAAGTTATTATATTAATAATAATTATTATTTATTTATTCAGTAACATACACTAATACAATAATTCATACACTCAGTACTTAGAAATAAATGTGTGCGATACATTAAACAGTTTCCCTGAACCCCACACTAGGATTCCCTGTGTTGTCAGGTCCAGTCTCTTCCCAAATCAATATCATACAAGAGCACATAATATAAATGTTCACTAAAACTAACTATTTAGGTTAAAGGTAAAGCAAAAACAAGTAAAAGATATATATATTAAAACTGAAATTACTGAACTACATATTCTTCTAGTTTAGAATTATAACAGAAGGAAAACAACACAATAATTAATACATAAAGGATATAATATGATAAAGGATATCTTAAAGAGCCTTTAATTTTTTTTCTATTAAATTGTTTATGTGTTTGTGAGTGTGAGTGTTAGTGTGTGTGGTAGAAGTGATTTAGGCGTGTTAGTGAGTGTGTTTCGAGTATGCTTGTCATTTATGTGTTTTAAAAGTAGGTATCAAATGTGTGGACGTATCAACATGGTGTAAGAATACTTGTGCAATAATAATTATTAATATTTTAGTTATCAATTACATTACGATGAGCAGAGAATTCTCAGTTTGGTCATAGTTTTTAGAATGTAGCCATTTAAAAATTTAATTTTTACAGCTGTAGTACGACATGTCAAGTATGTTTCTGTTTGTATTGTAGAAGATGGAATAGAGATAGGGTCCTAAAATAGCAAAAGATCTACGTGCAAATGAAGATCGCACTGTTGGCCGATCCCATTTCAGGGTTCTGTTAGAAGCACGAGCCAGTTCCTTTGCATGCTTGTGAAATCGCTGAATAAACAACTGCCTTACGCGAAGATGATTACAATCGCAATACAGAGCATTGGTTCTGAAGCACCAAGGTTTTTTATAGGCTATTTTTAAGATTGCTATTATATGGCTATTAAATGGAAAAAGTGTTCGCGACCGTATTGTTTTTCCATTTAATATAATAACTTTAGAGTACGCTAAGCATGCCTTAATGCTTTTCAAAGATTTATCTTGAATTTTCGGTTATTCATTTAGTTTTTTATAAGGTTTAATTTTAGGTACTAGTAACGGAACCTTTCCAATCCCTGTTCCTGAGTCAGGTAAAAGGTTTTTGAATTCTTATGTTAGCAAATTCTCAATAGTAGGTCTGAGTTGGGAACTGCAACCTGCTACAACAATAGGCTCGAAATCTATTACATAGCGGATGCAGGCGTGATGATATGTTGTGTAATGTTTATGTCTGTAGTATGTATACAAAAAAAGTGATTATATCTTGATGCTGCCAGTGTGATTTATTTATTTATTTAAAATGTTTATTGATAGTAGGATAACATCAAAACCTGGCGCATGAATAACATTTGGTGTGACATAGCGAGATAGAACGAGGCGGTATCGGTGGTGGTTACCACCAACAACAGCATTCCCAAAGAGAAACATACTCATTTCTAATTCTGTCTATCCACGTCACACCACACATCCTTCATAATCTGTTGGTTCATTAATAACTAGACACATTCGACATTTTAAATGTTATGAAGAATGCTTCTCCGATTCGAAGTATTAATTAACATTCTTAGCGCAGCTGCAAGCGTCAGTGTAAATTGTTAACTTAAAACTGCTATCCCATAAATTTGGGTAAACGGACACTTCGAAGCTTATATAGCAGTTGGCTAGTTAGTGGGCTATTTACATATTTAATAACAGCTCATGAGCATGAATGATGAATGAACAAGCGTGCTGCATTATGCTGTCCAGCCCAGCAATCAATATTGTTTGCTAATAGCCCGGCTCCTCACATTTGTATGAATACGACTACATTGTTATATGCAATCGTTATTGCCATCTCGCATGCTTTTTACGATTGGACAATACGTAGAAAGACTATTTAGTATGTTATTAATGACGCCTGTATTTTATTGGGGTTTATGTGAAATGATTGTTTTTATATTAGTTCGACGATTATCTATAGTTTAGCGGCATGATCACCGACAATATAACAGATCTTTAATAAATGACAGTTAAATCGTCGGTGAACATGTGCCTACATCTTACAGGTTTGTTAAATTTCTGCTCGTTCTTGTCTAATGCGGTCCGATAATTTTATCCAAGTCTTGCTATGCATGGCCTTTATAGATGACTGCCTCAATGTGCTAGTGGTCTCAAAGATGACTGCTGAGCGTGAGGTCCTGGGTTTTCTTTGCCGGGTCGGGCAAAATGTAATTGTATTTCTCTGTAAGTAATTTACCAGTAGCAGTTCGTTGTTGGAATAGTCCCCGGCAATAGGCTCACTACAAATTACATTATGAAAATGAAATGAAAAATAAATGAAATGTGGGTGTACAACTGTAACGGTACACTTCTGCCTAACCCCTCGGGGTATGATAGATACCTTCCACTATGTTCAATTTCCATGTTGATACTCGCGAACATATTAAGTTACGCAGCGATAGTTGCTCGTGATCAGGAATTTCCGTCAACAACGGCAGCAGACCTTGTAACTATAAAGATAATTCTAGAATGGTTGGTTTAAAAAAAACACCTATTGCTTAGGAATCTACAGGGAAAGATCGAGAAAAGAGTTTAAATTAATACATGTAATAATGCATATCACGTGTATTCACTTCATAGGAAACAGTAAACATCAAAATAAACAAGTTTTTATTGATAATCCTCAGTCTAGTAATAGTAGTAACAAATGAGATAAATTCCATTACTTATAAGAGCAAGTTCGATGTTCTTAATTACCAGAGTTCGTCTCTTGTAAAACATTAATATTAAATCGTGTATTAGGCAAAAGAGAGATAATTTATTCTGGTAATGAGTCTGTTGATGAGTATAAAGTTTAGTATTTTAGTGGTAATAAGCTACTAAGCTTTTACAAAATTAGTGTTGTAACATTTATATGAATATTACTCCTTGAAAAATATTAATATTCGCGACAGGCGCGACATGCCAACACGATTTTCTGTTTTCATTTCTAGATATTTGTTCGCCCATTTACAGCTTAGTAGGAATGTGATAAAAATTGAAATATTTTTCGATGTTAGAAAGATGGAGTAACCTCATATATTTTTAAGTAACACTGTCCTTGTCGGTGTTATTCAATAAAAAGATTTTTTAAACCCTCTCTTTGTCCACTCACACTGCGATTGTTCAAGTATTAAGCTGCTTCGCGAGTAGTTATTGTTACCTCTATGGTTACAAGACAGTCGTAGCAAGCATCGTAGTCGCTACAGTCGCATACACAATTAATCAAATGGTCTTAAATCGCACTTGTAGTTCAGGTGCTGCACCAGTTCCCGTATGCATTTGATTCGTGAAGTTACGAATAAGCTATATGCTTCCTTCGTCGTTGTTATGAACATTGGTTTCACAAAAAGAAATTGATTAAATTAAGTTTCTATATTATCATTACATACAAGGAAATAAAATATAAACTACGTCACTCCATAATCGCTTCGTAACGAGATTTTCTTTTCCATTTCTCAGTGTTATCGTTGTCATCGAAAAGAATTGTGATATACGCCCGATGGCAGCTGTCAAATCATGGCGAATACAAAAGGAGGCTCGATAAAGTAATATCGATTATTCAGTAATACGAATATTCGGTTTATTTTTACTCGAATTTGCATTTGAATTGTTATTTGTTCGGTTTTTAACGCAATTTCGTGAAGAATACCCTAATATTAATATTTATAAATGTAGGGGATATGTAGGATTTGCATATGTTTATTTTGGTTGTCAGATATTCTTATTGCGTGATAACGTATGGTGTATACATATTTAATAGACGTGTATATAATTTTATTACTTACTGCCTTTGTTTGTTTCTTTTTCAATTTCGGTTATGTTAACAGTTACTTAGAAGGCTGAATGTGAATGTGATGTATGTAAAATATAATTATGAACTACTGAGACATTGTATTAACTGCAAAGTTAGTCGTGTCGGTTCGGTCACCTGTATAGGGACTGAATTTATAGCAATGACGTCACCAAAAGACGTGTTAAAATGTGGAAGAAGAATTCACGGTAGTCAGCAGAGATCGAGATGGCTTAGTGGTCAGAGCGCCTGAAGTATTTATCTGGGAGGCGCAAGTTCGTATCCTGCTCGCGACCTTTTTTCCATTTAATATTATAACTTTAAATACCGAGAGATTGTATATATCGCCTTGATTGTATATATGTTGGGGTCACGGTGAATGCTGCTGCGGACCCTTGACCACGGTATAGGTTAAAGTAGGACCGTATGGTTTTTTACTCAATAGGAGCCCGGCACAGCGTCCATGATAGATTTTTCACACTAAAGAGATATTGTATACTTGTGGACGTACAGTCAGCGACAGAAATCGCATAGTAACACGCATCGACACTCCACCGACTGTAGTTCTGGCTATTGTGATATGATGTCACGACTTCTTGCATTTTCCGTATTTATTAGATGACAATATTATCTATCTGGAATACAAAACATAACAATATGTTTTGTATTCCAGATAGATAAATAGTTTCAAAGCTAGGCCATTAAAAAAGTATGGATGCACTCAACGACCGCTGTCGCTTACCGTACCTAATATTATAACCACAATATTTTACGATAACAAACCCAATACACTACGACACCTATTCTTATCGGTTTCTACTGGATAGATAGAGTACTTAATACCTACCTACAGGTACAGTCTCGTGTTTTCATTGTCTTCTGTTAGTGACAGGCGCCTTCATATTGAGTAATGTCTGAGGACTTTGCCGTAAGACAATCAATCCCAATAATCCATAACACAAGAATGGTAAATATGCGGTATTTTCACTAAGATATAATGCTTACAAAAACGTACGATAAACAAATAATATCGTAAAAAAAGAAGTTGAAATCAACACCAATAAAAATAAAAATATTTATTTTATACTACCTATAAATAACATTCAATGTTTGTCTTATTTCAAAATAAATTCCAATATTTAGATTTTTATCCGTCTGTCCGAATGTTTTTCTCGAGTAGGATCCTAAAAATAAAGATAGAGGATAAAACTGAAATTTTCGTGTATGCGTGCCAAAAGGTAGCCTATGTCCTTCTCTAAGGTCCAATCTATCTCCTTTGCCAAATTTCATTATGATCCGTTTAGCCGTTTAGTCGTCAAAAGGTAACAAACAAACAAACATTACATACAAACAAACAGAGTTACTTTCGCATTTATAATATTAGTATAGATATGGCTTTGTAGTAGTACACAGCTAGTTAGACTTATACTGCAATATATTTATTATATTGTTTATTCCTGCTATTTATAATTCTATATATACCATTAGTAATATAACGAGATGTTAAAAAATTGTCTCGGGTTCGATCCCCGGGTCGGACAAAGTGTAATTGAGTTTTTTTGTTAGGCAATTCTCACTAGCAGCCCGGAGTATGGAATTATGCCCGGTAGGTAGATGGCAATAGGCTTACCACCTATTACATGGGACTTAACACCAGCAATGGGGAAATGTGGGTATGCAGCTGTGTACACGTTGGCCTACCCCTTCGGGGAATGCTCGCGTGATGCTATTATTATTATTTTTTCAATATAGCCGGCCATATTGTAACATCTAATGGCTCTGAAATTTGCAATCTTTTTGCCAATTACTTCTCGTCCGTATACACATCTGACAGTAATAAAGAAATAAATTGCAAGACAAATTTTCTACAATCTCTACATACTAATAGTCAGTGTTTGAGTACCCTGGTAATCGATCGCGACTGTTTGCTTAAGAAACTTAAAACAACTAATATTACCAAGGGACCAGGACCTGATGGCATCCCACCTATATTCATTTCTTCTTGCGCAACAGCCCTGGTTTCTCCTTTACTGATAATCTTTAATAAGTCACTAGCCTCAGGGATTTTTCCGTTAGAATGGAAAAAAGCGAAAGTAGTTCCAGTGTACAAGTCGGATAGCAAAGATGTCATCTCCAACTACAGGCCTATTTCTATACTATCCACTTTCGCAAAGATATTTGAATCTATTATTTGCCCATACATACAGCATCATTTTAAAATCTACCTTAGTGAACATAAGCATGGTTTTGTAACTGCGAGATCTACAACTACGAATTTAGCATCTTTCACGGAGTCACTAATTCTGGCAGTAGATAAAAACAAACAATTTGACGTAATATATACGGACTTCAGTAAGGCATTTGACAAAATGTCACATGCCATACTAATCTATAAACTTGCAGCTTATGGTGTTTCAGGGTCCCTGCTAGAATGGTTCAAATCATATCTAACCGAACGCGATTTCTACGTCGTTGTGAATGGATTTAAATCTTCAGAACACATTATAACCTCTGGCGCTCCTCAAGGTTCGCATTTCGCTCCGATATTATTTAATATATTTATTAATGACGGGAGGTCAATGCTTCCATTATTCAGAACCTTTTTTATATGCCGATGATTTGAAGTTCGCACGAATGATTGAATCCCCAATAGATAACGAGCTTCTACAGAACGACCTTAACATAGTTATTGAATGGTGTAAAAATAACAGAATGCAATTGAATTCTGACAAATGTTATCATGTTAAATTTACGAGAAAAAATAACTATGCAAGTACAGAATACTCCATAAACCAAGTTAAAGTAAAAGAACTCGAAATAATCAAGGACCTAGGAGTACTTTTCGATAGGAAAGTAAGCTTTATACCTCACATTGAATACATTATTAAAAAAACATCTAAAATGTTAGGCTTCTTGCTTCGGAGTACTAGGGGTTTTCGTAAATGCAATACAAAAGTAATGTTGTACAACAGTCTCGTGAGAAGTATCTTGGAATATTGCAGCGTTGTATGGAGACCTCACTACGCCACTCATATGCTGCGGTTAGAACGAGTGCAGAAACGCTTTGTGTGGCACCTAGCTTTTTGTGAAATGAAAGCTAAGCAGCTACCATCCTACAAAACCCACCTGCATCATTTCAGAATGCAGACTCTATCCACACGCAGAGACATCACCGATGCCATATTTTTATACAAAATATTAAGAAATCGAATTGATTGCTCTAAATTATTGAGTCTTATTAGATTCCATGCTCCATCTAGATATCCTAGAACTATTATTACACCACTATGCCCACCACTACGAAGGTCTGTACTTGGCACAAACTCACCTGTACCTAGAATAAGTAAAATTTTGAATAGCTGTAGTGATTTAGTTGATATAAACCAGGACAGCATTAATAAAATTATTAAAGTAATTGTTAATAATTCACTCTGAAAACCTTGTATCATAATAATAAATTCAAATTTCATCAATTTAATGTTATTCATTTTATTATACCAAAAAGATTAATTAATTTACCAATTAATTTAATTTATGTATCTACTGTAATTAAACAATTGTTTTATATTTCTTTATTTCAATATGATGATATTAATTAATGTTTATTCTTTTAATTTTTAAATTTACCTACATTTTATATGTTATAACTAACTTAATCTTAAGTAGAAAACTAACCTAAATATTAGCAAAAATAATTAATTTCGTATATTTTACCCGTTTACTGTTCATGCGGTGTTAGCCTATAAATGATTGTTACACTTGCAAATTTATATCTGTCAATCGCAATGTAATTTCTATGTGTAAACAATTGTTGGCTAACCTAATAAAAAATAAAATAATAAATAGCTTAGTTATTAATTTATGTTTTCACTAAGTCTTCATATTATTGGGGTTTTGTAATAATAAAGTAAATAAAAATTTTAAATGAAGGACAGGTGTCCCTAATTATGGCTGAAGGGATGTTTACTAATTAATGAAGAGCGTGATACTTGGACCAAAGTATATTTTCCTTTTATTATTGGACGAAAAATAATAGAAAAAAAATTAATATTAGTTTTAAAACTTGAATAAACAATGCTCTTGTAAAAAAATAAAACATAATGAGTAAAACTTATTGTGTGAGCTACTTGAAATTGGGTTCACAACAAAAGACAAGTAACGTTGAACTACAATGCCCTCCCTGAATAAAAATCTCATAATAAATGCAAATGTATTTTTATATATTTATTCTCAGGAAACTGAGAGCGCGTTAGTTCTTAGACACTACCATACTTACTTAGAATATTTAGAAATAGGTAATTAGTACCTATTTCTGAATATTCTAAGTAAGGATATTAGTAAACATTGTTAAGTTTCTGGTTCTTTATAAAGACAGCTTTGACTGGATTAATCATGAATAGTATTCGCACTACTCTATAATTTTCATTCATCCGGCGACAATGAATTTTGTAAAATGTCCGAAATGTTAGGAAAATCGAAATGCCGGACTAATCTGATTAAAAGTTGCTTTTTTTTTCATCGATGCTACTATTAAGCACCATGTAACTGTGGTGAGAAATTCGGGCTGCTACAAAGAATTTCCTATTAGAGAAGCCCAATATCACTTAACAACTCGGGAATCGCACCTCATCATCAGGAGACACGCTTTGGACTACTGCACTGATAATACCGTAGATATATAAACCAAACGGTCTTTCTTCTGATCATGTGATTGATGAACTACCTAGTGTTTTAAACCCGTAGGTCTCTGACATGGCTTTATACACCATTGGGAATATCTCTTGTGTGTGCTGGTTTTCTCACGATGTTTTCCTTCACCGTTTTAAGCAAGTGATAATTAGTTTATAATCCGCACATGACTTCGAAAAGACAGTGGTGCGTGCCTTGGATTTGAACTTGCGACCTTGCGACCAAACGGTGATACCGTTTAATTGTAGCAGCTTCAAAAGGTCGAAAATCCATTCATCATCAGCGGTAATTTTGTGTCCAAGTACTCCAGCAAACATCAGCAAATATCCCCTATGTCTAAACAAAGCCTTCCCATTTCATATCAGTTTTATATTGATAGTAGGTTACAACACTTAACTACGGTTTAGTAGTCAATGAAACTGTAGTGTAAGCTTTTTGTCAACAACTAGGTTTTTATGAGTAGGCCTTCGCAAATGTTTTTTTGCATTTTATGGCTAGTGCCGTAATATTGTGTTACTTTAAGGCTTGGCTGGATATATCTTTTAATATAGTTAAGTTAATAAGTTTTTATATAAACCCTACGGGCGTACTTTGTGTTTGGAAGCTAATTAAACATTTGACCGTGCGTATTTAAACTAAGGCTACATTGCAACAACTTAACCGTAACCAACATGTTACTGTGTCATTTTGACAGAATTCTAATAGAAAAGCTGACTACCCTCAATATTGTAGCAGTAGCTAGATACTGTATTTATTTGCACCCATTGTAATGGACTTCCGCAAAGTAACCTCTGAATCTATTCAATAGTTATGGTTAAACTTATGTTGGTGCAAACAAGCCTAAGTTGAATAAGTCAAAGAAATATATTTGATCTTAGCACGACTGCTTAGCGTGAGGTCTTGGGTTCGATTCCCGAGTCGAGCAAAGTGTTATTGGGGTTTTCTGACAGAAAATTCTCAGTAGCATCTTGGAGTTTGGAATTGTGCCGGGATAGCAATAGGCTTACCACATGGGACTTATTAAGAATATCGATGACATGTGGATGTACGTACAACACTACACCTCTGCCTACCCCTCAGGGATACAGGCGTGATGCTATGTTACATTATATATTTTTAAAATACCTAGTGATTTTCAGAGGCACAGTCTTTTTATTTAAGTTGTTCTTCAGAAACAACTCAGTACTTAAGTAATATTAGGCTCTTCCCCTTTTACAAATTAATTTGAATCACCCATTAGCGTAGTGTTCACTAATTATAATAACATCTGAAATAATATGAAATTTACTCAATAGAAAATGTGTGTCATACAACAAAGTTCTTATATAATAGTTATTTCTAAGAATAACTTAAAGAACTTTGCCCACGCACAGTATTCACCATGACGTATTTACATGTTTGACGTCGTAGCAAGTTCGTAGCTCCTACGTAGCACGCCTACGCAATCGAGCTACACAGAAGGTATAAAATAACAAGTACATTATGAAGTCAAAGCTTTATGAGGTTCTTATAAAATAATTCTAATAAAAAGACTTCATTAAAATATATTAATGGTACCGACCTATCTTTTACCAGATTTTCCTTTTCACTTCGTGAATAATAATATACTCGTACTAAAATATTTGGTTTGAATGTAAGACTAAAGAAAGCAACAGTATTTTTGAATATATTTATTTATATTGTATACTATAAGTGGTATAGGTAGATATCTAATCACTTTGACGGTTTCATTTCGCTTATATTTGTATAATCTGGTATCAACATCTTTTGTGATGCAAATCGGAGTGTATATTTTCAATAAAATGCAAATGTATTGCGATGTTATCACGGCCCGTGATTGGCTGGTTTTGTTCGCTGACTTAATATTTTAACAGAATCTTTAGTACATTTCAGTTTTAATAAACGAGATTGTAATTGGAAACAGTATTTTGATTCATTATCTGGTTTCATGAAACGTTTGATTAATTTCAAATAATATTATTTCTATATTACCTACTGGTGGAATAATAATTGTTATTCAGAGGTTCAAATTTTGTTATAATAAAATTAAATTGCCGGCACTCCACTTCGTATTCGAACAAATTACACGATAAAAGCAATGTGTGAATCCGTGTATGTAAACCTTTCTGACAAATGATAGTGAAAAGCCGTGTTGGGAAAGTTAAAAAAAAACGTTATTTTAAATTTAAATCTGCATTCATCCGATGGGGATTTTCGACGGGTGAACGCGCGCACGCCCCTCACAGTACACCAATAAAATTGTTTATTGACGGCGACGACCATAACGAATGGAAAAAAAAGGAAAATTCCGACACTGACGGTGGTACTTCCACCTTTTCTTGTGAAAATAAGACAGTCATAAAAGTAAATTTATCACCCGCAGTAAATAAAGCGTAACATATTGCGCTTTCGAGCTGTAAAAAGATATCGTAGTTCACCGATACAGTCGTTAAATGTTATCAATGCGAATCTTTTCACTAAACATAGGTACCTACCTATTATAGGTTGTGGTAAACAAGTAATACATAATGTTGAAGGCCATGCAATGATGTGCGTCAGGATGGATGGTTGCCTCATTTCATAAGCATCGACCTAGCAACCAGAAGGTTAATGCTACATGACGTACATGTTAAAAAGTAGATAAGTGATCTTGACGTCACATTTCCTGGTAAGCTACAAAATCTGTTCTTATGCAGATAGCAACTAACAGTGGTTTAAAATGTAGAAGTTAACGATTTTTGATGACAACGTCAATACTAAATAAACAGGCACCTAGCCATCCTGACGTATACCAGGTATTAGATTCGAATACGATCTTTCCATTAAGGAAAGTCTATTAAAAAAGTTTTAAAATAGTAACAGTTAAGCGTTTCATCAAGAAAAATGATTTCTCCGTCTTTCCTTATAAAATATGATAACTCTATCTATTAAAGAACTGTTTTAGGTAACAATGATTGCTATTGCATAATTCCGTTTGTAGTTAAAGTTACTATTATATTTAGTCTGGCTGCTATTATGTTACAAGTCCATTATAATTTAATGTCCTGTTACCTCATCACCTTTTACATTCAATAATACTTTAATGGTCAATAAGACTCAATTTAGTTCGAATTCTGTCGTCAAGCAGAATCGCAAATCGCTAGAGGTAAGAGGATTGAGTAAATCGCCTTTGACCGAAAACAGCAAAATCCTTTAAAATGCTTACCTTGCACCTAAAGTAAAAAAAAAACTAAGGATTTTTGTAGTTTCAGCAGATTCAGCAAGAATGTAGAATTTATTGCTGGTTAGAAATTATATTATTATGTTTCTAGACTATTTATTCACTTCTCACATGAAACAATTGAATCACATGTAGTGACTGTTAGTGGTTCTTACAACATAATGCAACAATAATCACAAAAGCGTTTCCCAAGCGAATTGTCTAAACAAGGAGATTGATAACGATGTCATAATAATGATATAATATAATGATGATACCTACTATAGATATTAAGTTCATTGAAAACACTAACTTACAATTTGGCATCTGACTGCAACTGGTGTCTGGCTGTTACGAACGTGGATGTCTTTTGGTGGGCTATTATACATAATTACACACAAGTCCGCTAGTCAATGAAAACTTTTCGTTTCAAAATATAGGAATTTGCATAATGAAAATTCTATTTCGACTTTGCCAGTCCTTTTCATCTTGTAAATTCGAAAACTATGGACGAGGCGACACTGGATAAATTATTGCAAGAGAGGCGACGCCTTGCTTTATTGGGAATATCTTCCACCATTACAACATGAGCCGAATTATTTTGTTCATTCATACTTTCTACATGAATGTACAGCTTTACATATAACCGCAGGACATTAATAGCCCGCAGATCGAAACGTACGGCCAGAAATATGTCAATTTGTTCGTGCGGCTCGGACGCGCCACTATTGTTGGACCCGCTTTTGTTAAACGTCGCAGTTGGCTATGCACGGCTCTCACTGGTTTTGCGAAATCATCGCGTTTCGAGCAGAAATTGTACATTTTGAAATTTGTACTTTTAGGAGAAGTTTGTTCCGCTGCTTCTTGTATAAAATCTTTAGTACTAGGAGGTGGCATAATACAGACGTATTTCTGTGTTCTCTGTTTTAAAGTTCATGTACATATAGCACATTGTCGGCACGTGTTTTGGATTTAATTTAAATATTGAGCCTTTGAAGTGTGGTTCTGTTGTTAACAATTCTAATGATACTGATGCAGCATAATTCAAAACGGGGCTATGCCTAGTTGGTTTTATATAAGACACTTTTATCGGGAAACAAGTTCTTGTGTGTTGTTCTGTTTTAGACAGCGGGGGTTTCGAGAAATGGGTTACAAATGGAAGTGCTTGTTGCACGGATGTCAGTTTTTAGCTATATCCAAAAATAATAAGTAACTGTTCGGTCACCTGTACAGGGACTGAATAGATAGCAATGACGTTGCCAAAAGACGTGCTAAAATATGGATGAAGAATTCGCGGTAGTGAGCAGCAACTTTAAATATTGTGAAGTTCCAATTTACATATTATTTTAGCTATTCTATTTAGTTTGACATAAACCAATACGGCAATATCATAAGAAATAATCACAAATATTCAATATCCTTCATCCTTATTATACTAACCTCTCCCAAATATATTGCGGTCATCTTTGAATATAATCTAGTTCCAGAGCGGAATATCGATATTTCTTATTATTTCTAGATAGATATGAGTATTATTGTTGACTTCATCTCTTGATACATATTCCTTTATTTTGCCTAAATAGCTCAATTGACTTTCCAATTATGGAAAACGCTGCAACGTAAAATCTGTCCAAAGCCAGCACTGAACAGAAGCTAAATATGAAATTTCAGAATACCAAGGTATTTTCAACCAGTTGTTTTGTTAATTAATTAATTCTTTATTGTACATAGATCAAGTAACATACATAGATACACTTAAAATAAAAAATAAAAATAAATAATAAAATTAGTTAATGGTATACGACAGAATTATTTTTCCGGTCCGGTAATTTACAAGCGAGTACTGTCTGATCTGGTGTTCGTAATGTTAGATATCCACAATTTGTTCATAAGTGAAATAAAATATGTCCCGATTAAATACAGTCTGCATCATGAGAGGACTTGATAACATCGTTAACTTAACATCTTATAAGTCTTACATAGTAATTTTGCAGTGGATCTGCAATTCATGAGCTGAGACCGACGTTCAGTCTAGATTTCGCAACCAAAGTGGTACATAGAACCTATGACATTTGGCTTAAATATTCACGCTACATCTGAGACAATCTATTCAATGTGTCGTGGATGTCTAATATAAACCCTGTTAAATTATACTTATTATATTAAACTACAAATTATATTAAATGGAAAAAGAAGGCAATGTCGTCGCCAAAAGACGTGTTAAATTACTATGGATGAGAAAGGTGGTGGGCAGGGATTGAGATGGATTAGTGGTCAGAGCGCCTTAATTATCCGGGAGGCGCAGGTTCGAATCCTGCTCACGACCGTATTATTTTCCATTTATTATAATAACTTTATATATATATATTGAAAAGGTTTTTTATTGCCTGATAGGGTAGGGTAATTGAAAAACTGATGCGAGGAAGATTTTTCAATATTTCAGAAACAACAACAAATATTTTATATTCTTATACGCTATTTAATGCTTATTCCCACCGTATCGTACTATTTACTGGTGGACGCCCTGTGTAATAGCCAAATACAATCGGTTTACAAACTAAATTGAAATTCGTTTCGGTAGGTCTGACGTCGAACCTGGCTGTCAGTCGTAGTGATTATGGCAGAGCGCCAAACGCCTCGTTATGCTGGACTAGTGGGTGATGTAACGTTAATCAGTCCTTAATGGTGATGATAATGACGTCAACTAACGGTGCTTATAGACTGATATTGACTTGCAGTTAACTGAACCTAATTGCTGTGTAAAGTTCCACACACAAACTTATGCGTTTACTGTTACAATATTAAATGGAAAAAGAATACGGTCGCGAACAGGATTCGAACCTGCGCCTCCCGGATAGATACTCCAGGCGCTCTGACCAACTAAGCCATCTCGACCACTTTTTCCCATGGAGGTAAGCAGAAATTATAGAACGACATCTGCTACGATCCTTACGTACTCATTTTGCTTCGTCTATGTTCACATATCTGATTATACACGCGCACTGGATGTGAGTTCTACGTACCTGACCTTTTTGGAGATAATGCAGTAATGTGTTTTTTTTTTATCAATACCTTAACTCCTGCAAACAGCTTTACTCAGTTGGCAAGTCAAAAGTCAATAATTCGAACCCAAGGCATGTACCGCTGTCTTTTAGAAGTCATGTGTGAATTAGTAATTAATGATCACTTGCTTAAAATGGCGAAGGAAAACATCGTGAGAAAACCAGCACACCTGAGACATATTCTCGATGTTGTGTAACGTCATGTCAGAGACCTACGCGTTATTCACTATCTAATAAATTAATTTAAAATCCCATATCTTACGAACATAACATAAAATGAACTTATTCATGCCTTTAATACGGCCGCCAATTTATAATAGAAATCCCTATAGTTTTCTCACAGGACTCACAATTAATTTTACTTGAAAATCCCTGTTACTGACAGATGACAGGAGGAAGATTGATTGCAGAACTAAAAACAATTGGTCTATCCCACATTTGGTGCGGCCACGCCTTGCAAGGTTGGACTCGCTTGATTTAACTTTCAAAATTAGGTATTATTTATGATAAAACGCTGCGCCAAAATACGGGTGACCGAACCGACACGACTAACTTTGCAGTTAATACAATGTCGTAAAGAATGCAATTACTTTAACAATTAAAGATAAATCTTTGAAAAGCATTCACGCATGCTTAGTGAACTGTAAAGTTATTATATTAAATGGAAAAAGAAATAGGTAGGGTATAGGGACTAAATTGATAGCAATGACGTCGCCATAAGACGTGTTAAAATATGGAAGAAGAATTCGCGGTGGTGAGCAGAGGTCGAGATGGCTTAGTGGACAGAGCGCCTGGAGTATTTATCCGGGAGGCGCAGGTTCGAATCCTGTTCGCGACCGTATTCTGTTTCCATTCAATATAATAAGTTTACTGTTTGCTAAGCATGCGTTAATGCTTTTCAAAGATTTATCTTGAATTGTTAAGGTATTTGCATTCTTTACGACATTGTATTAACTGCAAAGTTAGTCCTGTCGATTCGGTCACCCGTATAGGGACTGAATTGATAGTAATGACGTCGTCATAACACGTGTTAAAATATGGAATAATTAAAATATTGTCGTGAGTACAGTTATAAACCTTGGATAATTACTCCAAGCGCTCAACCAAATAAGTTATCCCAAACTCTGCTCACTATTCTAAATTCTTCTTCCACATTAATTAGTATTCCATCATTGTCATCTAATTAGCCTCATTTTATATTTTCAGAAAAACGCCGCAAGTGAGAGTTGATCATATACAGTCACGTCTATTTACCACTGAAGTATGCAGAGACTATCGATTTCCACCTGCTACAATTCTGACATAGGTACTTCTTTCGCTTCGCTATGTTAATTAAAGTCTTCAAGCATGCTTGAAAAAAGGGGCCTAATTACTCAATGTCTGTTCCATTGAAAGTTTTTTATGGATTGTATAGTAAGGTTTAGTTAAAAAAAAACACTCTGTATATCATTCGTTCGTTCATTCACATTCGTATTAAACAGGTGTAAAAAAAAACCTTCGTTCCGACTGACTCTCTATCTTCCCATGTGAGCAAAAAGTGTGTTTCTTCCGCAATTTTTGAATGAATTTTCACAAAATAAAGCTTTAAGATGAAGATAAGCGTCTGAGGACAAAGTTTCAGTTAGGTAGGTATATTAATTATTTAAGGAAATAATATATGAACGACTTCATAATAAAAAATAAAAATAATCCTTCCGACCATATTTCGGTCACGACAGCCTATCTCCACGGAAATTAACCAAGTACGCAGGAGATATTATAGTGCACAAGTATATGCGCAAACACAGGTGCACTCCCTCTTCCTTCACACTCATATTCCAATGGGACGGAAATCCGACACAACCAGAGAGAGATCAGGCACAGGACCGATGGCTTTACGTGCTCTCCGAAGCACGGGGGTGGCACATCACCAACTTCCTGACTCCGGGGCGCTACTGAGAATTTCCTAACAGAAGAAATCAATAACATACCCGACCTGGGAATCGAACTCAGGACCCCACGATCAGCAGCCGCGCTTGCGACCACTAGACCAACGAGGCAGTTAAAAATAAATATATAAAGATCGTCATCATTCAAAGTCGGGACGCGTTAACTAGAATAAAAGTAGTAGCTATAATAAAATGTATCCCAGTTTATGATAGCGACTAACCTACATAGCTCTAGGTGCTAGCTTTCAATACTAACATGTTATGTGTCGCATAATACACGCTCGTTCTATTATTGTTGAAACCACGCAACCACGGCGAGAATGTCACTTTGTGTCAATTAGCGGGTGCCATTACGCACTGCGCTCTTGTTCGAATCACAAAACTGGCGTGCATCATTAATCGGATACCTATAATATAACTTCGATGAAACGATCATTATTGTTCACTTACAAATAAAAGTAATAATAATTTATCAGCCAGCAAGCGTTGATTTTTAACTATGTTTTCTACAGTCTACTACAAATAATGGATATATCTAAGATCTATTGATTAAAGTGAAAAACCTTAAAGTTATGATTTTTTATGGAAAAGATTCGAACCTGCGCGTCCCAGCTGTATACTCCAGGCGCTCTGACCACTAAGCGACTCAACATATATCCGGGAGGCGCAGGGTCGAATCCTGCTCGCGACCGTATTCTGTTTCCACAAAAAATTATAACTTTAAGGTTAGCTAAGCATGCGTTAATGCTTTTCAAAGATGTATCTGTATCTATTGATTATTTCCGTTTAAAAACTAAGATCAACCTACGGTTTGGTAGGCGCAGTTGTTATTTATATTAAACAGAAAGATACTGCTAGCTTTCCTTTACTTACTATGATGCGACGACGCGGTGCCCCAAAGTGGATCTTGGCCTCCGACAACAAAAGACGCCACCGTCCTAGGCACTGGGCGGTTGTGTTACCTTTCCCAAAGGAGGTTATTTTATAAAGAAAGACAAAGTTAACCTCGCTTATTATAGCTAAGTACTGGTTACGCCCCAATTATGTAATTTTTTACTCAAATAAATTAGGTACTCTTTGCATACAATAGTCTAATACCATGGTCTTGACAATGCAACACATTCCAAAAGTTTAGATATATGCGTAATTTCATACATAAACTTGGTACAAACAGTAAACAGATATATAATTTGAAATAACATCACACTTCACTTTTTTCGTAGTGCTGATACAAAACGCAATCTAACATTTAGTTACGCTACAATAATTACAAGTGTGCGTTTTGTTGTACACGGCGCAAATATGGGTCAGTCAACGTCACTGCTCAAAACACTGAAATGACACCACTTCGCATGTAGGTAGGCATTTAAAAAGTAATCTGAAAACAGGCGCAGACATTTTAATGTTGAATTCTCATTTCTGTGATGAAATGTCACCATTTTAATGTGGAATAAAGAATATGTTTGTGGAAATAAAAATGTTATTGAGACTTATGTTAAAGGAAATCTCGTTGGTCCAGTGGTCCCAAGCGCGACCGCTGAGCATGAGGTCTCGGATTTGATTCCCGGGTCGGGTAAAGTGTTATTTAGTATTTCTGATAGAAAATTCTCAGTAACAGCCCAGAGTTTGGAATTGTGCCCGATAGATAGCAATAGACTCACCATCTGTGTTACAAATAAGGTTTTAATTCATGTCTGCGTAGGTTAACCGCTGTAATTAGCCTTTGTGATAACTACACACAGAACATTGTGTTCTAGAGCGATCCTTGCCTAAGTTATACGTAAAATGGTAATTTTATAAAATTACACAAACTGTTATTTACACGGTACACAAGCTATGTACCTACTTATTTTGCCCTTTGAACTAAATTACTCTGTACTAAGTAGGTACATTAAATTTTAGTATGATAAAAATTTACAATTTTAAGGGTTTATACTGGCTATGAAAATTTAGCTTTTGTCCACCCACTGTATAAGCCTTCTACCTTGTACGCTATTCTTCCCTGTTTTGGGTCCGGTTTGTCCAGGTCTTACCTACCACATTATCAGTGTCGTATGTTCTGTCACAATTTATTTTATTTATTTATATGAACAACACACCCTATAAGTTAAAGAAGGTTACGTCTTTAATTAATTGAATTGTTCTTCTTTTTTATGGTGTGGTTCTTGAACAACTTAACGTCAGAGGTTAAACCGCCTTAAGTTTTCTGACATGGCCTTACACACCATCGAGAACTTTTCTCCGGTGTGCTAGTTTCCTCACAATGCTTTTCTTCACCGTTTTAAGCAAGTGATCAAGAATTTCTAATACGCACATGATTTCGACAAGTCATTGGTGCGTGCCTTGGGTCCGAATCTGCAACCTCTGACTTGCCAGTCCAATTGTGATAACACTAGGCTATCAATGCTTTTTCTAATTTAACTGTGAGGAAACCTGAACATTAAGGTCTAAAATCGCCATCTTGTTTGTACTTATTTATCTATTCTTCATCTTCTTTGTTGCGGTTAGAATCCAGCATGGTGTCCAAGATGTCTCAATAACAGATAACAATAATATAGTAAAATTACGAGTACATTGTTAGCTTCATTTATTTGTAAAATCACATATTGCACCAAAAACTTCGATACCAAGAATGAGTGTAAGAAACTAAACCGACGTTCTCAATTACTCGTTAAAAAGCAAGAACAAGTATAAATAAATATTAGCACTAACAAGAACGAGTGGAACTTTTCTAGAAATCGGATTAAGTACTTTCACTGGCCGCCGCCATTGCGTTCGTATTTTAAAAGTTTGCGCGGCAAAAAGGAACACTGTTTTTATGTTTTGTTACGAATCTGCTTGCCTTTTCCAAGTGATCCTTGAGTTGATTTGCCCAAAATATTTCATTGGCGGTTCGGTAGAATAAAACAATTTAATGATGCATGCGCTTAACTTGAAAACCTAGCTATATATAGGTACCGATTGGGGAGTTTATTTTTATGTTCGAAATCGTCTGAGCAAGGTAAAGGGAAAGAAAAAATATAAAAGTTACTCGGAAAATTTGACAATTCGGGAAATACTGAAAATGCTTTTTAGGATTTGTAATTTAGACAAGACAAAATGTGAATACATAAAATACGTCCTATGTTGACGTCATCTATTTATTGTCTATACGATGAATGAACCGATACGACTAACTTTGCAGTTAATTTGATGTGTCACAGTAGGCTTAGGTATAGTCACAATACAGTACACTACCTATACAACTTACCTACATTACAGTGATATTATATGTGTGCGTGACGGCCAAGTAGGTTTGGAAGCAATCCATCAGCCACGTATGAGTTCACAACAGTTGTTTCTGGTCCTTTAAACATGTGAACGAGACATCGATCAAAGTCAAACCATTCATCAGGCGCACACTAAGCGGTGCTGACAATACATTGATAGGAAAATTTACTTACTTATTCTAATATATTTTTACAACTTTAATGCACGTATGGGACGGGAAGAATAATGTTATAATGACGGTGACGTCACCATTACACTTATCAAGAAATGGAGGAAAAAATCGGTTTTATTAGCATTACTTATTGTAACGATTCCACTAATGAATGTACATACAAGGTTTGTCGTACAATTTCGTTCGAGTAACTTCTCGATTCCATCTTTGTTTTCATATACTACTAACGCACACTGATACAGCTATGATGATATTTAGTAAGTAACAAATATCATTCTGTTGTCCTGGTCGACCATGCGGAAAACGTTATTAATGTTATTGAAACAAAGAAAGTTAAATGTCGTAGAATAGGTCGCGATAGATAGTTTGCTGTGAACATGGAGTCCGGAATCAAACTCTGCTCACGATCGTATTACTCTATCCTCAAATTTACATAAATTCTAATCTAATACAGTCAAGGTACAAGAGGTATAATAAGTATGTTGTATATGGGGTAATGGTATGAATTGCCGAAGTCTATGAAAGACATCTTGGCTGAATAGACCGATCCTGGAGTGGCAAGGACGTTCACATCTTATGCAGGAATATCTTGTATAATGTATGTATAATGGCGTAACTAGGTGATTTTTAAACAAAACTTAAGTGATTTCTTTATGATCATACAGGCTTTTTCGGTAAAGGTGCTTATTTTTTTACTTCATAAGTAGTGTTTATGTGATGAGAAAAATAAATAAATATTCTATTGTATTTTAAATATTTCAGCGTTATTCGAATGAAAGCTTTAGTAATTTATTATTATCATCGGATAGATCAAACCAAAACTTAGAAAAGGACTAAAATAATATTTAGTAATTGTCAGTATTAAATGATTATTTAGACTTATTAGTACATCTTTGTACGTATAACAATAAAATTAGCAATAAATATTTGACCTTTGTTATAAAAACCACAAATGTAAAGTTATTACAGGAATTCCAAGTACCAAAGTGAACTCGTGTTTCTGTGAATTACCGTGGTTTGCTGGTCGATAACATGTGGGAACTACGTCACAACATAAATGAAAACTGTTAAAATTGAATTTTATTATACTTACGATTTCATGATGAGCAATCGTTTTACAATTGCATCTTTCTTTCTTAGGAAAACTCATAAATATATAATAAATTAGTACTCTTGTGGAAAAACCTCGCTTAGGTTTGGGGAGTTATAAAAGCTACACCTGATGTTGGAGGAATCGATGGCTATGCTTTCAGAAGCACGAAGATGCTAAGATGGAAAGGCTTCTACCCGTCACCCACCTTCAGACTGATCGCACTAAGCGTTGTTCAATAATCGCATATCTACCAAAGAATCTAGTTTGTTAAATTCTTCAACAGGCAACAAAGCGTGTACCCAGTTGAAGAATTGTATTAAGTACCCGAAGGTACCATCACTAGGTACCCGCTATACGCAGTTTTGGAATAAGCTATCCATTTGCGGCATGGGCATTGTCGTTTGTAGTGACTAAGGAATCTTTAATCATACAGAGTAGTTTTATGTACCTCCTGTTTGTGTAACAATATACTATCCGTGCCACGGGACGGTTAAGTATACGGTCAAGTGGCAGTCGAACTCCTGCCGTGTGAGTTCCGAATAAAATACAGGCAATTTTTGTGTGATATAACTATAAATTAATGGTTTTTGCAGAGTTGTGAGACCTTGCTCTTAGCCAAATTTTAGGTTCTACGACAAGGGAAAGTACCTAATTGGTTTCAGAGTCAAAATGTGCAGCATAAATACCCGTATCTACTTATTGCATTTACTTAGAAGTTTGATTTTTTACACTTCTAAGGGCTCATAGACATTAGTATTTTTCAACTTGATCCCTCAACGTGATCTTGAGAGAAAGGATCCTGATAGACAGACGGACAACGAAGCGATCTTATAAGGGTTCCATTTTTGCTTTAAAAGGTACGGAACTAAAAAAGGAATTGCTGTACCTACACTAGGAATGTCTCCTGTAGCGTAGGTGATTTTGCAGACAATATATATACATATATCACACATGCACAAACACTTAAATCGACAATCATATCTGTATAACTACAGTTTCGTGTGGGAATTAAATTCTAACACGTATTAACTACTTGAGCATTCTTTGTAATCCGTGAGACGCCTTTCACTGTTAAAGTGTTCGGCAGTTTACGTTTACGATCACATCTGAAGAAGAAGGTACAAAGATAACTTCAACATTTACTAGAGAATGAAAGATTAACTAGACCGAAAAACCTATTTCACGCCAGATGCTTTTGCAATGAGAATATTTCTGAACTATTTCCATTATAATCATATTACGTGTTATCTATCTAACCAACAAGCAAACCATCTCATTTATATATTTCTATGTAGAATTTGGATTCTATGTAGGTATAGTAAACCATACAATTGCTTTACCACCCTAATGCTGAATTTCGTTTGCACATCATAATATGACAAGGTCTATTTTAGCTTACAAAGTGTTAGTCAGATACTGTCAACATTAATGACATTTTAATTTACTGGAAGTTTTTGTCAAATATGGCAGCAATTTCGCGGTCGACTTTACCATATAAGTAGATAAGTCTTGTTATAAGACTTATTAAAGTAACTACCTACTCCCTTTTTCTATATATGGTTGATGAACAACCTATTGTTAGAGATAAATCACCATATGCCTGCACAATCGTCTTTGCATGGAATCGATAATATTTATCAGCTTTGCTGGTTTCCTCACGATATTATCTTTCAACGTTTTAAGCAAGTAATAATTAATTTATAAATACAAGATATGTCTTTGAAAAAGCATTAACGCATGCTTAGCGAACACTAAAGTTACAATATTAAATGGAAAAAGAATACGGTCGCGAACAGGATTCTGATATTGTACCTAATAAAATAAAATGAAAAAGGATAATATTGTAAAGTTATTGTATTAAATTGAAAAAGAATACGGTCGCGAACAGGACTCGAACCTGCGCCTCCCGGACAAACCGCGACCGTATTCTTTATGCATTTAATAGAATAAATTTAGAGTTCGCTAAGCATGCCTTAATGCTTTTCAAAGATTTATCTTGGATAATATTGTAATTGGCAGATATATTTATTTGTTACGATCACGTCCAGCACTCGGGGGAAATAACAATGCTTCTGTAAGTATTTAACCAGACGGAACGGTATTATTTTATTTAAATTGTGCTTCATTTTTGTCTTTACATTCCCTTAATAATTACCGTTAGATAACTGTCGATTAGTTTAGAAGACCATAGCAGAATATATCCATTAGGTACTATATCTGAAATTAGTTAACCAAAGTTGCTATCTATGTATATAAAAGTCTGCCTCGTTGGTTTAGTGGTCCCAAGTGCGACTGCTGAGCAAGAGGTCTCGGGTTTGATTCCCGGGTCGGGCAAAGTGTTATTGAGTTTTTTCTATTAGGAAATTCTCAGTAGCAGCCCGGAGTTTGGAATTGTGCCCGGTTGATGGGAATAGGCTCACCACACATGGGACTTAATAACAGCATTGGTGAAATGTGGGTGTACAACTGTGTACACCTCTGCCTACCCCTTAATGGGAACATTCAATTTATAATAGTTTGCTCACAAAAAATAAGAACAAAACATGCTTTTACGTCAAAATTTTACGTTTTCCTTGGACCACTTTTATACAATAGACTAAATGCGACATCAAATATATATTCCCTCAATTACAATAACTGCAAAAAAAACCTCAAGCGGGCCCTCCAAAGTATGTCCTACGAAGATACAGAGAAGTTGTTGATTGTGTTAAAGTAAATATTGTTTGCATTTTACTTTAATTTTATTTTTATTAGCAATAAACCTATATGTTTTCGATAGAGACTTTGCTATGTATTGTTATGTTGTGTAATGTTTTGATCATATAATTATTTACCTATACTTTAAATTTACGCATACCTTGTACTTATATTATAATAACTATGTGACTATGTATTTTAGACTAGACTTAAGCTCTTCTTGCCTGAAACACAGGATCACCTAGTTCAGGCACATATGTTATATCTGTGGACTTTTAATTATAACTGTGCACTTGTTATTTTATTTTTGTACGGAATTTAGTCAATAAATATATTATTATTATTTGTTTATACTTTTTTTTTTCTTCTCATTTATGAGAGGATATTGAAGTTCCTACGATGCGGGCCAGAGCCAAGCGAGAGTAGGAGTCTCAATAGATAATGTTGATGAAAGTGTAGAAGAAGTTAGAAATTTTCGTGTGATACGGCAGGTGTTCAGTATGGTGGCTTTTTGGAGCATGTGAAGTGTGTGTGTTGGCATGTGTAAGGTGTTCAGGCTTTGTGTTAGTGTCTTAGGTATGATGCCAGTGGATGAGAGGACTATCGGGACTATGTGGACAGTCTGTGCTCTCCACTGGGTTTTAATTTCTATAGCAAGATCTTGATACTTACTAAGTTTCTGAGATATTGTGGTTTGTATGTTGTGTGAGTTAGGGATTGCTATATCAATAAGGTAAACGACTTTATTTGATTTATCATGGACAGTTATATCGGGTCTATTGTAGTGTATAGTTTTGTCGGTAATTATTGTTCTGTCCCAATATATTTTACAGTTAGCGTTTTCTAGGACTGTTTCAGGTTTATATTTATAATATGGAATTATATTTGGAACGAGTTGATATTTTAGAGCTAGGTATTGATGAATGATTGCGGAAACTTGATCATGTCGATGTTTGTAGTCTGTTTGTGCGAGAGATTTACAGGCTCCTGTAATGTGTTGTATAGTTTCGGAAGCAGTGTTGCAATGTCTACATAAGTCAGTTTGCTGGGTTCGGTCTCTAATTATAAATTTCCTGTAATTGCGAGTAGCTATTATTTGATCTTGAATAGCGAGCATGAAACCTTCTGTTTCTGGGAAAAGTTCACTTTTCCTTTATTATTATTATTATTATAATGTACACTCAAATTAATTTGTAGCAGCATTATTTTAGATTGTATCATTTTGTTATGTAACAAGTCATAAATTACTATACTTGTACACAGTCTTATATCAATTCATCAGACTCATAAGTCTTAGTTAATAAAACAAAGTTATTATTAATTGCTTGTCATCTAATGCAAGTTGTGAAAGTCAACACTAAAATATGAGTGATATTCTCCTCGTAAGTCATTTTATATGTACCTACCTCACGCAAATAAAGCGGGCCATGCAACAAACTGTTCGGGACTTTATTTACTGGATATGCTTATGCAAGATAAATTGGGTTTTAAACACTGTCTTAGAAAGTTTTCTTTCATTTTTCTTGATTTAATTTTTCTAAGTTATCTGTTTTCACCATTATAAGTGCAAAGCCTTTTTTTATGTGGAGAAATGCCCTCGCATACCGCTCTGACACGGGGAGACAGAGCGGTTATGTGGGACTCGAACCCACTAAAACTCCACAGTATACCTCCTCAGCTGCTTGAGGGCGGGACGCGAAAACGCTCTCGCACACAACCCCTTATACGACACACCGGGCCGATGACGTGCCGCAACCACCTCGGAGACCATGTGCAATGGGCGCCAGACGACGCCGTGTCTGGACACCCAAGGTCCCCTGCGACGGGTCAGGTCTGTGGCCCCGCCGCCGGCCACTACGGTCGCAGAGGATAGGGAGAACGGCGCCTCGCTATACCGACACTCCTTTTCCCCTGCGGCCCCACCGCGTCCGCCATCTAACGGTGGCGGCCCCGTCAAAGCCGCGGAAGGTAGGAAGAGCGGCGCATCGCCATACCGGTACTCCTCTCCCGCCGCGGCCCCCATCTCTCAGCTGCGGTGCCGCCCATACGACACCGCAGCCCACCTCAGTTGCGGCACCCCCCATAAGGCCCGCAACCTACGCCGCTCCAACATGGGCTTACAGGCAAAGCCCAGAGGAGCGGCCCTCCCCGGGTTCCTCTACCTTCACCGTGGGTGACCAAGCCACGGCTACTAGAGCCCCCCCACCACGACTAGGCGGAATCCCTGGGGGGGAAAGGTGCAAAGCCTGCAAAAGAGACAAATTCAACTCTCTTCATGGAGGAGTTATCCCTATGACTCATCTGTGGCCTGAGATTCGTTATACAATATAAAGGACTTGTCTAGCTAGCTCAGAATTAGTGAAAAGTTTCATAGACTGTACCTGGTTGCGTGTTAGTCATTGAACCCTGTTTCCTGAATGCATTCAAAGAATTACCTCTTTAATATACGCAGGTGTCTATAGTTGACGGTGAGAATTTTCAGGCTTTCTTTTAGATTACATAAAAAACTAGAATTTTAATAATTACTTACACTTTTATCTTTAAATTGTAATGTGTTTAACATCCTACATTTTGTAAAATGGCCACGCTGTTGATCGACGAGCCTACCTTCCTTAATGTTTGTGTTTTGTAAGGTTTTTATATCGCTTTAATCTCGAATTCTTCATCAACCGTTAGACAGGATTAAACTTCCAATAAAAAGTTAATCGAAAACTGCCCACCCCCAGGCATCTCCATCTCAGTCTCCTGTCAGATGCACTGTAATTAAGATCTAATCAAAACAGTCACTGCAAGTGGCTTCCTGGTTAATAGTCGAGACAGTTATTTCAGAAAAATACTCACGTTCAGGTAAGTGAAGGACTAATCTAAGGATTATCCCATTCGAATCTGTTTAAAAACGTATCATTTTATTATAACGTATTATAAAAAAAAACTTGTCCCGTAGACACAACTACCTACTTATTAACAGTCGGTTTCCCAAGCATAAATCGATTTCCCTCATAGAAGGTCATTAAAAGGTTTTCAGCACATAATTACGGCTTTATTCGATGAAAATAATAACAATAAATAACACACAAGGAATTGAAACATCGTTATCTCATATTAAATTAGAAAACAATGATTCAGCACGCAATCAGTATCAACCAGCGTTCATAATGAAGTTCCTTCTCTAACGACGCCCGTCATGCACTGTCATACAATATGTACCAGTGTGGCCACTAAGAAAATTAATTGCCTTCATCATATCACATAGTTCCGTAGGATAGTAATACAATTAACTGGAACGTCTTAATATGATTATTGCTAATTATTGTATCGATGTTTCTGTAATTACATATCCCTACTGTATGTACCCTTATGAGGATTTGTGAGATTATATAAGATATTGCCTCGTTGGTTTAGTGGTCCTAAGCGCGACTACTAAGACGAGATCCTGGGCTCGATTCCTGGGTCGGGCAAAGTGTTATTAAATTTTTCTGTTAGGAAATTCATAGTAGCAGCCCGTTGTTTGGATTTCTGCCCTGTAGATGGCAATAGGTGCACCACCTATTACATGGGACTTAATAACAGTATTGGTGAAATGTGGGTGCAACAGTGTACACTTCTGCCTACCTCTTCGGGAAATACAGGCGTGATACAATGTACATTATGTGTTTTGAATATAAGACAATTCGGTTGTTTTTTTTTAACTCTGTTGACAAGGGTTGGTGTTATATTTAAATACACTTTGTATTTAAATATAAACGTACATATGAAAATTAGAAACACAAATAAAGTCATTTTAAATGACTTTGGAATCATTTTTTTTTGTTTTTGTGGCTTCTGAGGAATATTTATGTATCTGTCACAGATGGATTGTAGAATCTGATGTTTTACAAAACTGCTAGCTGATTTACAAAACAGTTCTGTTATAAAAAACAGCTGAACAGCATATCTATAACATCAAAATGATTAATTGAAAAGCAACGCGTCATGTGTTTTTATTCGATAAGCAGAGCTTTATATTTATTTCTAGCACTAGGCTAATGGTAAACTGCACAATACTCACAATTCTAAGATGAGAATAACAGACCTCACAAAAACAAAAAATATGTATTTAAAGCAACACATGTATTAACTGATGCTCTCTAAAAATGCTTTTTACTTGCTCTTTGACACTATCGTCTAACATGCGCAATACATGCGTTAAGATTGACAAAACTGAAGATGTTGCTTACCGTAGTTTCGAAGTAGGCAACAGTTGGGCGACCCAGTTTCTTGATGCTAGTAGTTGTCGACAATATCACCCTAACTCTGTGTTTGTCCATCACAAACTTGAGCCATCGCTGGGCTAGTAATGTATTTTGGTGTTTACCTCGCTTGATAACTATGGAAGTATTAATTAATATTGCTTAAGAAATTATACTATGTTTTGAGTTTTGTATTTATTTAAGGATTAAATACAGGCAGTGGTGGCTGAGTGCTCACGGGCTCATGAGGCAAAGGTTGTCGAGCAATCCAGAAGTGTAATAAGTAAATTGCAAGTGCATTAAACAAAAAATAAGAAGATGCATGGCGTACAAAAATATAGCAAATATGTATTTTTAACGGACTAATAGTACTATTTCTAGAATTTTTGAACACATGGTCTTCACATATATATGTTGTTTAAAAAATATATTTTTTAACAACTCATTACGAAAAACTTTCCAATAAACGACAAAAAATATTTTTTTATTAACTACACCTCAACAAAACAATTGACGATAGTTTTGAAACCAGTAAGCCCTGAATAAGTTATTTAGGTTATCATTTTCACGGCAATATGACAAAAAGTACGATTTGATGTTTCTTTTTTGAGTGGATTTTATCAATATAAAGTTATACTTGAGGTTTACGAATGATACTGGTTGTTATAGTGTATGGGAACAAAGTAATTATTTAGGATTATGAATAAGATTTTTCTTTTTCGTACGTAGACGTTCATACAAAGGCAAAACGAGAAACGTCAATCGGACTTCGATTGTCACGAGTTTAGTGTAATCAATTTAATATTTGATATTACTTCTTTATCATTCATAGATGTACGTGATACATTTTTTAGGATTAATAATGTAGGACGTGGGAGGTATATGGGTATTTCGTACGTGATTCTGTTTCGATAAAGTCCCTTTGGCTCAGCCACGTACAAATACGTACTTCATAACAATAAAAATCTATTGTGTCTGCTAATTAGTGAGCCAACAGATTCTATAAATATAGTATTTGTTCTAACTTTCCAACAGTGGCAACAAAAGTAACTATTTACGATTTAAATGCTTTTGTTTTACGATTATTTAGTGTTTGTTTCATGCCTAGCCGCGCCGGGAAACTCAATACGTTACGGTCTCAGGCTATTTTATTGTTAGTAAAACTAACACATGTTCGATGTTTTTCTTTACTTAAGGACTGAAAGTAAAGTTTCAACGTCCTGTATATTCTTTTTTTAATATTTGGTGTATAGTTAAGATAACGTAAAATAAAAATATGATGGCTTCATTGGTCTAGTGGTTGAAAGGGCGACTGCCGAGCTTGGTCCTGTGTTGGGTTCCTAGGTTGGGCAAAGTGGAATACATGCGTGATGATATGTTATATTAAATAAAAATAATTTGTGTAAGTACGTAAACTTGGGGGAAGGTAAGGTTTTGTGGATTAGTAAATATTTTATCTATTGATTTGGATCTTTCTTAAACTTAAATGAAAGTGATAATGATAAAAATAGAATGCATTAAAATACAGCTACGAAATTACTTAACAACTTGGTGCAATTTTTAAAACCGGAACAAAGATTTCAAGAGCAAAGCCCGCCATAAAACAACCCTTAAACGTTCTAAAGCCGATTGTAAAACAACAATGAATCGACAATGGTATTGATTTCGTAAAAAACACTCTTTATCTATTTGTTCCTTATTGATTTGATTAGCGTTTGATGACGCCCATAAAGTTTGAAATAAACAAGACCATTAAAGTGAACGTTTTCTTCATACATTGCGACAGAATGCACATTCTTGCTGAATGCTCGCGTAGACGTCATCAATATTCCTGTATTGATTAGGGAATAGTCATCAATCATGTCTTGAGCATTGAGAGTCTGGGATACTGTTTCATTAATGATAGAGTACTATTCTGTCCATTAATGATTGTGTCCAAACTCGATTTACATTCCTTCACAGTCTCCTTTTTATGAATACTAGAGGAGAATGTATCACATCTACTGATTAATACACTATGTTTTGCATATTGCTTTAGCGTTCAATCAAGTTTGCACATTTCATATGTATGAATGCACTTTACTGATGTAGTCCCCCATATCTCATGCAATCCGGGGTAATGGTCCATACTCAGTAGAATCTTGCATCACTTTGAAATATTTAACAAAGAAATACGTCTGGGACAGATATGGAAAAAACACATTTGTACATATTTATGTATTTTTATTTGTATAAACATTATGGAATATAATATTTTTCATTTGTTCTCAGAGAACACAATGAAACATATATTTAGAACACAATCCTGTAGCCAATTTATGCACGCTCGTCCCACAAAGAACTCTGTATTTCATTAACACAGGACTAATTCGTACTGCGCTGTAAGTCCCTTGAAATTTGCATCTTAATTGCTCTCATTCCCAAAACACTTTTTATTTCTGAAGAGCTCGTCAATGCCCCCAAAATTTTAGTATTCTGTGCGGTACAACATTATTCAAATTCATCTTGAGCCAATTTTAAATATTTAAACTCGAAGCTAATTAATATGCAATTAACTTTGAAAATGATAACTTCGGGAAAACAAACATTGAGCCGACTCGAAATAAGAGATGGTTAAGTTAATAGATGTCTTAACAGTCCTTAGTTATAATTAGTTATTTCACATTAAAGGCATCAATATTGCCAATTAAAAGTCGTAATTTATTCGCTGGGTGCGATGCTCCTGACACTTTACTGACAGTCTTCTTGGAAAAATACTTGTTGGTGGAACTCGTTAAAGTTGTGGTTATAATAAGTGATCCCGACGAGTGGAGGCGACTGCATGGCGTAACCCTCTACGTTGCGTACATGATCTTTGCATTTTAAGTACTTACGAGTATTATTATGTATAGGTTTTGCAAATGTTTGGTGCGACAACAGATAGTCTACAGACGAGTCCCAACATTTCTAAAATTTTTTTTAGTCGTTGAATCCAATCGTTCACAATAATAGTATCGACAAAAAAACCAACAACAAAGAGCATGTTTTCGGTTAACATCTAAGTAAATCACAGAACATTCATGCGAAGACGTATAGAGGCAACTTTATGGCATGATCCAAATGTGGAACAAACTTATTTTTTCTACAAGTAGAATTGAAGAACATTCCAAGATTTTGATGACATTTTTGAACATTTATCAGTCCGAAATCGTGGAGAAATAATAGCATCTCATTAATTGTACAAGAGTACTCAATGACACGGCAGAATCGAATTATAATTAAATTGATAAAGGAATAATTATTGAATTCAAACGGGACTTAATCGCGCTAAAAGTATAATATTTATTTACCTCGACGTTTCGATCAAGTTGCATTGATCGTGGTCACGAGTAGACTGGAGAATGCGGGTGTCATCGTCATAAAGGAAGTTAAGTATAGTTAAAGTTTTTTAAGTAAAACTAATAATTTTCAGCAACAGTGAGTAGACTCCACAGACAAATTACATTTAGAAGGTTGATAGATTATTCGGTTGCTTAACAAATTTGAAGAGATAGGAATTCCCAAATTGGCCGACGACATTTCATAAATATTATTAGAATAAATCGGCCAACTATCGTTTGGAAATTTACTCTGTAGCCTTCGGAGGCTCTTAAACTTAAATCAAGGAAAATAAAGGGTTGGGTTATTCTGTGACTCAATGCTTCGCATCGACCTCGATAAACCGATATTTTATGCGACAACTTTTGCGAACACTCAGCAGAATTTGGCAAGAAACGATCACTAATCTTTTTATAGTGTTTCTTTGCTCAAAGCGTCTATTATTTTCACTTAAAAGAAAAGCAATAAAGTTACAGGAACAGTATGTTACACGCAAACAAAAGTGAAATTTTGCCGTGATTTTTTTGGGAAAATTGGGTGGTGTAAAAAAGAAAATCACTGTATCGAAGGGGAGCGAATTCACTTTCCGTTTATAAACAACTCTATTACGTTGTTTCAGACCTTTGGCGTGAGGCGACACGGTGAAACACGTGGTAAATGGGATTTTCTACTTTGCATAATGTTTGCTACCCTCTCACAACGGGGTAGGTGCCGGCGATACATAGCTGCGTGCTATTTATTGCGGGTTTATTTCATTCATGGAGAAGCCAACATTTACGGCTATTTTATAGCCGTTGCGAGTCGAATTCTATACAGAATAACACTGTTTGAGTCGAGTTTTTTCATTATAATGACCGCCATCAATTTTGCGGCCGCGGTGCCACTTACTGCGAATTTAGCGCGCGCCTAAGTACTTGATATCATTTATTATTTATTTTACCTACAAAAGCGTGTTATTTATAACGTAGAGAAGTTAATTGTGTTATGAATTCATAATTATTTGAGATGATTTACTTTAAGAACTACCTTTTTTGCAATGAAAATGACGTTTATTTTTGATGAAGTAAAAACGTTTTTTTTTAGCATTACGTTTCAAATTCATGTAATATGTCTGAAAAAAATAATTGCAATCGAATCAATCGTTGCTGTGCACATCTTCCCCGACTCCATGGTGATGCACAATCTCATATCTCGTAAGCAAGATGGAGCTAGCTATAGGACCGTTAAATATCTCGCCTCATGTTTTCCTTCGCCGGTCATAAAAAAAAAAATATATCTGTATATTTGCCTGACTTCCAATGTTTAAACATTCACATACCTAACATTGGTGAAAGTCACATTGGTACATACCTAGTATTGAACTCGCCACCTCTGCAATAATTCCTTTGCCTCCTAAAAGGCCAAAATTGTTTATCAAGCACGTATAACTCTCACTATCTCTTTGCTTTCCCTCTAATGGCATTATGTAAAATACCTTCAAATTAGTTTGAATCATGAGAAGCGTCGTTAATTGGATTCAAGAAACTTACGTTTGGGAATATCGTTTTATTGATACAGTTTAATTGCTGGCAGCTGACGTGGTAACCGACAATTTGTAATGCATACATCTTTCCCTGTATCTACATTACAGATAGGGTACCTTATAATGAGTACGTAGGTATATATTTCACTTACATTTCTGGAAGAGACGTTACTTTTTAGAGCGGAATAGTCGTAATTCGAAACCTCAGTTGTCTAAAGTCACCAACTCGCATTGAGCTAGCGTGGTAATTCATTACGTTTGTGCCCTCGTGCCTTCTCTTGATAAGAAGAGACATTTACCCTGATTCTTATTACAATTACCACCTGAAAGTTTATGTGGTATCATACTGGAGACAATAGAGTGGACTAATGTCAGTTATTATGGGCGATATCAACGCGCCCGTAATAATAGGGAGGGGACCATTACAGTGCCATTATGTGCGAAAACTACTGTATTATTTATTAGGCACTTCGCGTAAATATATTGTGACTAGAAACCTGAAAGACCTATTTGGAACGAACCTACGCGTTATTTTGGTATTGGCGAACAAAACAACGCAGAATTTGTACACTGGGTATCTGAGATTTTAATTTTTTATAATCACTTAGACCTACTTGGGCTTACCTAAACTCTAAGGCTAAACTGGCTAGCAAAAAACTCGGCATCCTCAATAAGGTTAGGAGGTACTTCGCACCAGGGCAGTTGCTTCACATGTATCAAGCATAAGTCCGATCGTGTGTGGAGTACTGTTACCACCTTTATGATGGAGCAGCAAAGTACCAGCTGGAAGCTATTGATTGGTAGGCCGGCACGCTAAGAGGCCGATTGGTAATGACCAAGTTGTCACCAAAAAGTTACTTAACCTCAAGCACCGCCGTAAAGTAGCATATCTGTCTATTTTCTCCCGGATACATTTCAGTCAGTGTGCGCAGGAGCTTCATGACCTTATTCCATTCTCCCCCTTTTACTACAGGACCAGTTGAAGAACGGCACACTACCACCCGTTCGTCGTAGAAATCCCGAAAATTCATACACATCGATTTGGATCCACGTTCATGACACGTACTGCACAGGAATGGAACTCCCTGCCGTCTTCCGTGTTTCCTGAGAAATATATTCAAGGTTAGAGTGAATAGATTTCTTCATCATCGGCCACACTGTCGCTTACCATCAGGCGAGTTGGTCGCCAAACGTAGATAAATTTTTGATTTAAAATAAACACTTATTTTCTTCTGTAAGAAGATGTTGTTCTTATTGTGTGGTTGAGAGACAACGTGTCAGAGTTTAAACCACCCATAGGCCTCTAACGTGGCTTTACACAACATCGAGAACATCTCAGGTGTGCTGGTTTCCTGACGGCGTTTTCCTTTACCGTTTTAAGCAAGTAATTAATTTATAATATGCACAGGACTATGAAAAGTCAGTGGTGCATGCCTTGGGTTCGAACTTGTGACCATTGACTTGTCTAACTTCTTCACTTAATATCTATTACATACATTATAGCCAACATGTAAAATGATTAATTACTTTTAAATGTTGCTCTACCTAGAAAATATTATTAATTAATGTACACGCTGTATTTTCCGGGTGGCCCATTCCTTTATGTGATTACATACACAACAAGGTAACTGTTGTATTAATTATGAATTTTTAATTATTATAAAGTAATTAGGATTCGGGAAATGTATCACGGAACGTATATACTTCAGCTTTAAACTTAAAAAATATCGGTGTATTGACATATCATAGCCTATATGGATATTATACTGCAGGAGAATTCTCAAATGTTGGAAGTTTCCGTATCGAAAAATCATCAATCATCAAATTATCAGTGTCGTTATAATCGTGTGTGATGTATATTTTTAATACAGTATTCTATAATATATTATATAATTTCATTTTTTTTTTTAAGATAACATTACAAAATTTTCATGTAACTCTGGGAACTTGGCAGTTTTCGAATCCGAATGATTATATTTAATTTTAATTTTGATTTGGGTTGAGTGAAGCTAACAATACGAAATATCTAATATTTGCCTATATAGGTAAATTCAAAACATAATTTTATTATTATATATAGGACTACAGATTCTCTTTTCTCCTAAGGGTGTTCAAATCCAATAGCCTTGGCATTTGTAATACTATAAAATATATTTGTCATTGTTTTAAAAAGGCTTGAGGCTAAGTTACAGCCTCACAGATTGTTGATCCATCGTGTTGAGCTATGCTTGCTACGTTGCTCTGTGAATGGGTGACTATAATTTCACTATAGAGTCACTCTCCGTGCCTTGGAGAAGAAGGAAGAATGTAGATCTATAGCAACCGTTATATGTAGTCTGACAGCTAAGCGTAAGCGAAATATCATATAACATAGTAACCGGGCCATGAGGTCTGATGGCAGTCGCTCCATGTTAAAATACTGGTACAAACTGGCATTCGGTTAAACTAGAAGCCGACTGCCTCGTTGGTCTAGTGGTCACAAGCGCGATTGTTGAGCAGGAGGTCTCTGGTTCGATTCCCAGATCGGGCAAAGTGTTATTGGGTTTTTCTGTTAGGAAACCACTAACCTAACCTTTCAGGGATACTAACTAACATAGCATATGTATTAGCGTGATGATATGTTATGTAGAAGCCTAGACAGGTTTGAATTGATTAGTTTGATACTTTGTGGAGGACTCGTTTATGTTCTGTTTTTAGATGCAAACTTGTAGAACTACGGCTTTACTTATAATGTCATCCAATTGACGGTTCCTCTGGTCTAAATGGCGAATGTAGAAAGTAAGTGTGAAGTAACTATCATGATAAATCGAGCCCATTCTGTGCCTCGGTGAGTACGTTAAACTGTCGGTCCCGGTTGTCAGAAGATCTACCACGTTTCATCTAGCAGTTACGGGTAGTCAGAAGTCCGAAAGACTAATATTATAAATGCGAAAGTTTGTAAGGATGGATGGATGTTTGTTACTTTTTCACGGAATAACTACAGAACGGTTTTGGATGAAATTTGGTATATACACAGTTTATACCCTGGATTAACACGTAGGACACTTTTTACCCCTGTTGGACCCAATTCTGAAGTCCACGTAGACGAAGTCGCGGGCAGAAGCTAGGAAATAATATAATTAAACTTTCCTCTTGGAAAATTGTTTATAAACCGAATAAATTACGTCCAGTAAAATTTCGGTAAAAAAAAACTGTATAAATAATATAGATTGACGCTGCGGGGAGTTTTAAATTATATATAATTATCGTTATGAGAAAAATAGCATAGCATAGCATCATGCCTGTGTTCCCCGAAGGGGTAGGCAGATGTGTACACAGTTGAAGAAAATGACAAAAATGTATTGTCATAAATATTATTTTTTCATATCTATGTACATTAATGTACTATACTGTAGAGGTAGCGAAAATATATAGAGAAAATAGAGTAGAAAATAAGCTTTAATTAGTCGTATCAGTCGTTGCTTACGGTTTTACTCACGTGCAGATTTCAGAATTAGTTTCGAACTCAAACAGAACGCTTAAGCGTGAGTTGATCACGTGGAGAGATCGCGCGCCGAACGAAAAAGTTTATCAAATCTGTCACGTGCATTTTTATACTAAATGAAATTGATTCTATTATTCAATGAGTAAATAGCTTATTCTTGATTGACATCCTAACTAATCTTTAAAACTTTTAAATAAATTTGTATAATAATCTGACTGCTTTGTTGGTCTAGTGGTCCCAAACGCGACTGCTGAGCACGAAGTCTTGGGTTCGATTCCCAAGTTAGGCAAAGTAATATTGTGTTTTCCTAGTAGCAGTCTGGAGTTTAGATTTGTGCCTGGTAGATAGCAATAAGCTCAACACATGGGACTTAATAGCAGCGTTGTTGAAATATGGGTGTACAACTGTGTAAACCTCTGCCTACCCCTACGGGGAATACAGGTTGACACTATGTTGTTGTATATAATCTAAAAATAATTTATTATCCCTGATGTGTGTGTAAACACAAAAATTCCTAGTGATGTGTGTGTTTTCACACACACGAACAGAAATTCCGTTCCGAGTGGAAATAGCTTTTAAAAATTTCCTGTGATGTGGTCACAGGTATTTCGTCCATGTACTGAGTAAAAATGTTCACTCCACAGTTTACTCAAGGTTCACTCATTATACGCTGACATTTCTAGTTCAGATATTAGTTTAAATCAACCCTTTTCGAGTCACTACCTCACCAAAAACCGTACCATTTGATTAGAAAAAACCGTATTCAAAGAGAATGATTAGTTCCTCGTAATTAAGGCCAAGGGGGAGAGGTCTGGGAAATAGGTTACTTCGACAGGTGGGGCCATGGATTGGCAAGAGGTTACGGTCATTAATCATAATATTCGACGGTAGTTTCAACAATACTCTGTCCCAACATTGACTAGCTTTTGTACAACTACCAACAAAAGTGCATTCAACTAAGCACGGTTTTGTTATTATTTCGTTTCATACATACGCATCACGCCAGTAATGAAGGGTTAAAACTATAAAGGGGCAGGCAGAGGTGTACACTGAAATTTCACCAATGCTGTTATTAAGTCCCATATATCTAATAGGTGGTGAACTTATGCCATCTAGCGCGCATAATTTCAAACTCCGGTCTACTATTGAGGATTTCCAAACAGAAAAACTCAATTACAGTTTGCCCGACCCGGGAATCGAACCCAGGAGCTCATGCTCAGCAGTTGCGCTTTGGACCACTTTATCAATGAGACAGTTACTTCGTTAGCTATTATGAATTTATTTTTGAAGGATTGGAGAGATTTTAGATTATTTTTAATCAATACAAATAAATAACATTGAAGTTTCTGTTTATAATGTCAAAATAATATCTATTAATATTTTTAAGCGTACCGTTATTTGCACGATAACCATGCTTAAATACAGTTTTTAAAATTGTTATCTGTCTGTCTATTTGCTAATCTTCGAAACGGCTGGACCGATTCTGAAAAGATTTTACTGGCAGGTAGTTGACTATATAAGTAGTAACTTAGACTATAATTTAATTATAATATAATTAAACGCGGTTGAAACTGCTAGTTTGAAATAAAAGGACGGAGGCAAATGGAAGGGCTTGGGGAGACCATATTTGTTTCATTTTAGTACGCCTTTAAATATAAAAAAAAAATGTTAAGTGTGCATTGCGCAATTTGATTGTACCTATTGTGTAACAATCAATTTTCTGTCTTAACTATATATAATCTAATATAAAAAAAACTCATGTCGCAGTGTTTGTTATCGAACTCCTAAACGGCTCGACCGATTGTTATGTTTTTTTTTGTATACATATTTATTTGTATATACATATATATATATATTTTTTTATATAGGTCTGAGAATAGGTCGTAGGCTATTTTTTATACCCCTAGGTGATAGGGGTGACCTAATTCAGAAAATTTATATGCCATAACAACGTTTGCGGGGTCAGCTAGTTTACCTTAAGTTTAAATTTTAACACCATATTCGTAAACATAGTTTTTTTATAAATTCCTGTTACCTTATTCACAAAACCTACTATATTCTTATTCTTCCAAAATATTTAAAACTTTGTCCACAACGCAAGATCCCAAGACTGGCATGTGTGCGGCAGTGGCGGGCATTGCATATAGGCAAATAAGCAGTGCCTACCTCAAAAGATTACCTAAATACTGTGTAATAAACTGTGATATATGTTGTATTTAGGTACGTTTTTGAGGTAGGCACTACTATTTGCCTATATGCAATGCCCGCCACTGGATTGTATGTATGTATAAACAAGTCTCAATTTAGGTAGAATGATAGCAACTGATGTAGTTGCCTTGTTGCTCTTTGTTCATCCACGGGTGCCTATATAAATCATAGCAAGACCACCCCAGCCCAAACTGACAGATTTGTTACTGTCACCAACAAATGAAAAGACTCAGATAAAAGACCCACTGAAAGGGAAAGAAATTGTAACAATAATTCCCGACAAACTACTTGTGGTTACTGTTTATTAATGAGATTTAATAAAATGAAGAACAGATTGTGTTGTTACTGATAACTGGTTTCATATTTCTAGCCGTGTTTGCGTAATAACTTGACCCTTTATTTCATGATTGTATTTATTTACAGAACTATTTTTATAGTGTACACCGCCAGCGACCCGTAATTTTTTCATATACAATTCCTGTGCCTTTATTAAGTCATTATGCATCTCTCTGTTTCCTCTTAGTGTGCAATCTCTGCCTAACGTTTTTCCTGATTACATTAGGATCCGTCCAGTCAAATCGGATGCAGCTTAATACCAGTATTTTAAATGCCAAAAATGGAGCACAATTCTAAAGCCAACTCCGCTCAGCACATTCACAAACCTACTAAATTAATTTAATAAATTCACACCCAGTGCACAAAAATACGGATTAGGCTGATATACATAAATACATTGTTAAATAAACAACATAACATTAATGGTATCTATAATACAATCAAATACTTATGATCCATCCTTATAATTACTTTTCCTACGATACACTCGTAGAAGCAGTAATTTCGTTTGAAATAAATGGGACATTTGATACACGACCCAATAATTTGAAAACCGAGCGATCCTGAATCGACCTTTACAGAATAAACGAGACTATGAAACTAAAATCTCCAACTAGATTAGCAATTTAAGACCGTGATAGAGGGTCAAAGATTTAGTTTCCAGTGAATGTTCAAATTCTATGCATGACCCGTCGGCTCAATAATTTCTGGCTCGGCCCCCGAGTGAAGTGTAAGGACACTCAAGATCGAGTGAAGCGCAGACGAATTAGCACAAAATACGACCAGGCTTCGACGATGGCTAGGGTTGTTAGAGTATCATTGAACTATTTATTTGTTTTACCAACAATTGTTTACACCAACATGATACTACAAAAACAAATAAAGGCAGCAGCGTAACAATTACTTATAGGTAAACACAACGTAGTCAATTTTAAGCTAACTTAAATATGCAATAAACACCCGCTAACGTATACACTTATGGTTTATGAGTAAAAATAAATAATAGAATAACAGTAAATTATATTACTACAAAAGAATACAAGAATAACCGGTATTCCCCGAAAACGTACGCAGTGGTGTACACTGTTGCACCCACATTTCACCAATGCTGTTATTAAGACCCATGTAATAGGAGGTGAGCTTATTGACATCTACCGGGCACAGTTCCAAACTCCAGGCTGCTACTGAGTATTATCTAATAGAAACACCCAATTAATATTTGCCCGACCTGGGAATCGAACCCAAGATCACATGCTCAGCAGTGGATCTTGGGACCACGAGGCCGTTATGTATTAACAGCTATACATAACAAACAGCTAAGAAAAAATCTGCTGATTATTACTGGACCATTTAACACTTGAAACAGTCACCGCCAACTCGCACTGTAAGGCTATTAATACTAACTACACTCTGATTGGATCAAAATAATCCAGTTAAGCAACCCTAGGGATAACTAGGTACCTAATTACATCACGTTAGCAGAACGCTCATGAACGCCATTCGCTTTCCAACATTTTGAGTTTTTAAATCGCCTTTCATCGCGCGCACTCTTTGCTGACGAGTTAAGAAATTGCATAACGTGAGTAGTGTACTAGCGAGATATAAATCCCATGTAGATAACGGCATTTTAGAGCCGGTGACTACCATATTTAGGTTAGCCAGCGGCTCTAAAATGCCGCTTACTTAGGTAGCTTAGGTATTAATCTATATATATATAAATGAATCCCTATTTCTCTTGGTCACGCCATACTTGACAACGACTGCACCAAATTGGATAATTCTTTTTTGTTGTGTTCGTCATTGTCATGACAAGGTTTTTACATAATGTTTTTTTTTTAATCGTACGGAATACATTTAACGGGGCGGGTGAAACCGCGAGGCACAGCTAGTGAAATATAATTTTAATAATACCTAACTTAATTTTTTTGCCTCTTCGTCTAGTAATTCCAAACGCAATTGCTCAACATGAGGTCCTAGGTTCGATTCTCTTCAGGAAGTTTTGTTTGGATTTTCGGTTGCTGTTATTTCAAAAACAGAAAATATGTTTACCTATCTTAGGTCAGATATAATTCGGTATTCAGTACGATAGATATGTATAGTTCTGTGAAAAATAAATTATGTAATAGATGTAGGTTACTAGTCTTTTGTTACTGGAATTTGATTCATTGATATCGAGCTGGTTTGGCCGACTTTTTGTTCGAGTTTCGCTTGTATGTTGAAGGATAAGACAAAAGTTGGGACATTGCTATAATGGCTACCTTGACATACATATGTGCCAGACGGTCACATTACATTACATCGCATCACGCCTCTATCTCACGAAGGGAAGGCAGAAGTGTCCAAAGTTGTACACCCACATCTTACCAATGCTGTTATTAAGTCCCATGTAATAGGCGGTGAGCCTGATTGCCATCAACCGGGCACAACTCGAAACTACGGGCTGCTACTGAGAATTTACTAATAGAAAAACTCAATAACACTTTGCCCGACCCGGGAGTCGAACCCGGGACCTCATGGTCAGCAGTCGCGCTTGGAACCAACGAGGCAGTTGACAACAATAAACATTTGCCTTAATATCGGTTATAGCTGCTTTTTTTTTATCGTTTACCTATAATTTCTGTCTATCTCGTTTGTCTAATGGTCCCAAGCGCGACTGCTGAGCGGTCTTGAGTTCGATTTCCGGTACAGGAAAATTGTTATTGAGTTTGTCTGTCAGTAAATTATCAGTAGTAGCCTGGAGTTTGAAATTTTGCCCGTTAGGTGGCAATAGGGTCACCACTATGAAACTTAATAACAGTATTGGTGAAATGCCTACAATTACTGTGTACACCTCTACCTATCCCTTTGGGGAATACAGTATGTTGTATGTTGAAATGTTTTTGATGTACAATCTCCTGGTCAAAAAAGTAATTACTAGACGGATTGTTTTTATACTAAAAGTATTATACTCCAAATCTGCATCTTCATCATCTGCTTTTAGCAGTGCAATGCTGGACATAGGCTTCTTCAACTGGAGGCAACTAAGCTCGGACCTAGGCTTTTATCCGAATCTCTCGTGCCATTCCAATCTTGCGTGGTCAAAATAAGTATTTACTTGACCCATTCTGAACTCTTTCAATATATCGATCGCTCCTTGTGTTACTTACAGCTAAATGTACAAATAATTGATTTACTAATATCGTTTATAATGTGCTGGTAATCGATCAAATTATTTAAATTGTCAGACAAATTGGACAAAAAACAAATACAAGGAGTGAATTATATTGCGTTGCATCGTATCAATCTTCGTAAGATACATTGGCATTAATTAATGAGGCGCGTACCCGCTCCAAATTAGGACGTCCGGAGCGCGGCTATCGGCGTCAACCACGCTGTCTTGCCTCGCCACAGAATGTAAGACAATTAATCATTTAGGACTCTACTATAGGGGGGAGCTTGGTGAAAGCTCACGTATCGTGGTTCCTTTGTAATGTTTTTACTCCGAAAAGGGTATTTCTACGTTCTGGAAATTATAAAATAGGTCATTCTAGATTAGTCTGTTGGGAGTTTCTACCCTCGTTACCTCGAAGAGCATATTATTTCAATAAAAGTACCTAGTAGTTATATATCCAAAACTTCTTTCTTTTTATAGTGAGATCCAGATTTACACTAAACAATTGATCAATTACGACATACTATATTTTTGTTAACTACTAAACAGATTTCTTTTTGGATTCCGACGGGTTAGTAGACTTGCGAGATTAAATAGGGGTTATTATTGTATTTCTTTAAATTAAGCAAAGCAAAACAACAGTGAAATGTTATTGAACTCACGATCCAAACATGAGTCCCAAATCACATTAACTGTCCAGACCAAAATAAGAGGCGAATAAACCAAGTCGTAGGGTATTCCGTGATTGATAGCAAGTTCGCGTGCCGTCTCTAATCGTGCCTCGCTCGGGCGACACCGGCTAATGTCGGCTGAAGTCGGTAGCATGAAACAGCAATGTATAGAGGATTAATGGTCCAGACGCCTGCTCCTCGCCATCCCTGGGAAAGTGAATTTTGATGTCCAGACTCTTTTGTATCACCTGATGTTGTAGCACTTGTTCTCCGTTATATTTAAGTGACTTTGCTGTTTGTATTTTATTACAACTTACTGAGGTATTATAGAAATTGAGTTTTTATGAATTTATTGCATAAATAAACTCAAAGTGTAGTACTTAAAGTACATACACCATCTCCTATCATAATATTATTTATTTTATACGATTTGGCAACCGCAGCAAAATACTTAGCTATACCACTATACCATGGAACATGAACACACAATTTCGTTTTTATATCTCTAATAGTATTTAGATTCCAACAAGTAGGAGCAATAACATTTTTAAAACACGAACCAAAACAGGCATGTCGTCACTTTCTAAAAAGAGCTAATAAGGTTAAAAAAGATCATTTGATCGTACCAGTATTATTTCACACAAAAGATGACATTCATTGGCAGTTGGATTCAATTTAAAAGACACGAAGAACCGGTAAAACCACGTACATAAACTAGTTAACCCATAACTATGCTAGGACCGAAGTCTGGCATACTGGTCAAGCCATTATCCTAACAACCTCAGCCTTAACAGTTCGGATTATGAACTCATTACTGGTGTATGATTACAACAAAGCAATCATGATTATTAGGTCACACATGAGTGTTGTACCAACTTGATAGGAGTAAACAACTTGATTGCATAGCTGATTTGATCGTGTGCATAATTGATGCTGCGATATGAAACCTATTACTTGTCATTGTACCCTTTTGCCGAATGGATACAAATAAATACAGTATCTAGCTACTTCCACAATATTGAGGGTAGTCATGCATTACCTTTGCACCGCCCGTCCGCCCGCAAATATATACTCATACATAAGCGGTAAAAAATCCGACTACCACCTACTCTACACTACTCTACACGTGTTTCGCCCGCCAAGGGGCATCATCAGGAGCTGTTAGACCGTGCAGTATCCACCACCAAACATATATTTACGGCGGGGGGGTGGTGCACAGGAAATGCATGACTACCCTCAATATTGTGGAAGTAGATACTGTATTGTTAGGTCAGAAGTGAAATCACAATTTATAAAAAAAGAATTATTTATTAAAATAAAAACTAATTACATGTATTTTATGTAACAATTATCAAACTTAGCAAAATTACAATCCGAGGAACAAAATCATCACCCATCAATTTAAAGGAAATCAACAAGAGAATAATGAGATATAGAGATACCAGGTATAGCAGATCACACCGAACGGCCGACTGACAACACATCCGTACCCAACGCAGTCAAAACGAAAAGTGATTTATAGTGACCGTGACGGTAGTTTTATAGTGACCGCGCCCCACCAGTCCCTGAGCCGGGTAGAAGTACCCAACACGGCCATCCTGATCATGCGTCGTCCTCGACAGCATCAGAAAGGTCTGGCAGGCATGGTTGCTCCATGAGATTCGTCAACTGGGCGGGAAGGCCCAGCGACTGGCTCTGCACCATGATGACTAGGAGCGGTGTCTTCAGTCATGTCGTCTTCTGTGAACCCCATAAGGGAGATTAATGTCTCTCGGAAGACAAACACATTTTAAAATTCTTTTGCTTGCACTCAATTCGTCTTATGTGGCCTTTTTCTTTCATTCATCAGACATATAAACTGACTAGCTAAATAGTCTATGAGGTACCAAGATGTCATCTTAGTACTCCATAGAGTTTCATTCATCACATCGAAATACATACTCATGTTATCGACATTCATACATCACGCAACACACATGGATCCATGCTCCTTCACTGTCATGTAGGGCGTTCATCGCCGAAAGGATCGTCTCGCAGTCCGTCCTCTACATGACCCATCGTGTAGGGCGATTACCAAATCACCGAAAGGAACGTCTCGCAGTCCGTCCTCTACATGACCCATCGTGTAGGGCGATTACCAAATCACCGAAAGGAACGTCTCGCAGTCCGTCCTCTACACGTCCAAACACACACACGAGAATGACATCCGTTTTACGTGGATGGCAAGTCCACTCTTTGTGAGACCGGTCAGGTACCTCGCAGTTTACCTGACGTAGACGTCTCGCAGTCCGTCTACTGTTTCACGCTAAGATCTGCACCACCGTCTATGGCAATGCAGGCTCAAAGAATGCAGCGCACGGTTCAGGACACCACTCCCCTTTCCAGAGCACCATGTACTGAGCAGCAGCTTGCGTCGTCTTGCCATAAGAGCCGGTCAATAAGCGCAGCTGGTACCGCCCACTTGGCAGCGCGCGTATGACCCTGTACGGCCCTCGCATCCCGTGGTCCATCTTTCCAGTTGCCTGTGAGAACTTGATGACGAAAACCAAATCATTGACATTAAAAACTTTTGGTGGACCGGTCTTGATTTACATAATTGTCCTGTCTAAACTGGTTTTGTTTTAGTAGATGAGTTGCGCGGGCTCGACGCAACTCTCTTTGTGCTTCACGATTCAGCTGTACACCTCCCAAAGTGACATCACGAACCAGTGACCTGATAACGGGGGTCGCCGCGTCGGTGCCCACCAGCAGATTTAATGGTGACGCCTGTGTTGTCTTCTGCTTGGTAACGTTGAGGGTCAGTTGGAGTCTCCACAGCATCTCGGACCAGGCTGTCCCTTTGTGATTGGTTTCAATGGGAAGAAGGTTCAGAACGGTGCGAGCGTACCTCTCGACCTGGCCGTTTGAGTGGTGCATCTCTGCAGTAACCAAATGTATCTCCGATCCCATATCATTCACAAAATCTAGGAACCTAGCGGACTGATACATTCTGGCTCTGTCGGTTACAATCATTTTTGGTACACCAAAAAGTGAAACTGCGTTCGTGAACACTCTTAAAAGTTCTTCTACGTCCTGCCTATAAATGGGATAAAGGAGCTTGTACTTCGTGAACGCATCTACAATAAGGAGAACAAACATGAAACCGTTTGACTCGGGAAGTGGGCCTAGTACAACTGAGTGTACAACTGAAAAAGGTTGATCAGGTTTTTCCCATGAAGTTATGTTTTGTTGTGGAGCCCCTAGGCACACGTTTCTTGGAGATGCAAATCAAGCACTGTTCGAGGTACTTTTTAACGAATTGCCTAAGGCCTGGAAACCAAAAGTGCCCTAGGATTAAATCCAATGTCTTGTCATAGCCAATGTGATTGTGCTCGTCGTGAAACACTCGAAGCAGACTAAGCCTGTGACGACGGGGAACAAAGCAAAGGAACCGCGGTTGTTCACCAACCGAGGTGTACTTATAGTACAGAAGGTCATTTTTTTCGATATAACGATTAGAATGTGCCGTGTCTCTTCATCTGCAGCGTGCGCTATCTGAGCCCAATTGCGATGTCGAATGACTTGGAGTAGGTACTTTACGTGGGGGGTTTCTGCTCAAGTAATTGGCGTGTGACATCATCGCCCCTTTTCAGTACCCCATCTCAAAGGTAAAATCTTGGAGGTACATCCACTAGCGGACAACTCTCGGCAGTAGATTCTTTTTACGCTCGGTGGATTTGAGAGCATTGCAATCTGTAATTAATTTAAACTGGACTCCGATCAAGTAGTGACGGATATTCTGCAATGCTTTCACAACCGCCAACGTCTCCAACTCATAAGAGTGGTATCTACTCTCTGCGTCTTGGGTGGTCCGGCTGAAGTAAACCACAACTCTTTTGCTACTGTTCGGGACCCCACTTGAACTGGACACCTGTTTTGGTCAATTGCGAGATTGGGAACGTTTTTGTGGCACAGCCCTCAATGTACCTCCGAAAGTAACCAGCCAGTCCTAAGAACTGCCTAACTTGTTTGATATTTTTCGAGACGGGAGAGTCTACTAATGCCTTAATTTTGTGGGGGCTCGGCCTAACCTGACCTTGACTTATTATTCGGCCAAGATATTCAACCTCGGTGGTGAGAAAGACACACTCGCATAAATTTATTGAAAACCCTGCCCTGATCCAAGTCGTAAGTACCTGTCGCAACAGGTCGATACTTTCGTCTACTGTGGTGCTCATCAACAGTACATCATCTATGTCAACCAGAACTTGTCCCGGATCTATGGAGCGGATTGCATCTACTATAGCTTGGGCCATAGACGGCGCTGTTGGGTCAGGTTGCGGAATGGGGGTAGAAGTGAATTTGTTTTCGATCATTTCCAGACGGGATAAGATCGTGTCTAGCGTTCGTGTTTCTACGGGGGTAGACCGCGGTGTCTGGCTAATATGTTACGTAAGCAACGGCGTCCCATTCGACCTTACGACGACTTAGAGGGAGTCCGTTCGCGACGACTACGTGACTTATTCCGAGGTTTTGGTGAACTATCTCGCGACCGATCGCGCCTATAACGCCGTCGGTGCGATCTGCCACGCGATCAGCTCCGTGAACAATGCGTGTTAGGCATGTTTAAACACTAAAACAAGTTCTATGTACACAAAACAAACAATAAAACCAAAACAAGAAATTCACACACGTGAGTAATAATAAAGTTCCTCCGCTATGAATTTCAACCTAGTCAAGGGGCCTAAATTGGGGTTGGATTGTTATCCCACTTCTGATGTTAGGTCAGAAGTGAAATCACAATTTATAAAAAAAGAATTATTTATTAAAATAAAAACTAATTACATGTATTTTATGTAACAATTATCAAACTTAGCAAAATTACAATCCGAGGAACAAAATCATCACCCATCAATTTAAAGGAAATCAACAAGAGAATAATGAGATATAGAGATACCAGGTATAGCAGATCACACCGAACGGCCGACTGACAACACATCTGTACCCAACGCAGTCAAAACGAAAAGTGATTTATAGTGACCGTGACGGTAGTTTTATAGTGACCGCGCCCCACCAGTCCCTGAGCCGGGTAGAAGTACCCAACAGTATTTTTATTTGCATCCATTGTAATGGACTTCCGCAAAGTAACGCCTGAATCTATTTAATACTTTTGCCGAATATCCAGACTAATTAGAGTGTGCTGTATCTAATAAGAAATTAGTCGGAGCCAATTTGTATATATCTAGTAGATATAAATAACAAGTAGAAGATAAAGCATATCTTTTTTGTGGAAAGGAGAATAGAATCTTTAGACTGACTACTATGATGCCGATGTGACCTTAAGACGTATTAATGTGGAAGATGAATTTGGAATTGTGAGTTGTGGGTGGGATATTTTAGTTGGCGCAATGTCTGGAGTATTCATCCGTAGGGTGCAGGTTCAAACCCTGCTCGAGTTGATTTTCCTTACAAACATACTTATAACTCTTCGCTAATCTTGGTTTTAAGGTAAGCTTAATTTGTGTTTCACTGCTGAGCCCTTTTCTCGTTTCCATTTTCTTTCCAAGCTTTCATCTCCTACGCCTACCTACCTATCGAGCAAACAATATAAAAACATGTTTAGATTTTTTTTATTGTTACAGACACCCACAGGACGGGCTTGCTTAGTGTGATGTAGTAGGATAGCTTTTAATGTATCTATTTATTATTATTTTTTAATTCAATAATTATTTCTGGCCATACGAACGTGAGTTTCTTATAAACTTTGTAAATTACAACTGTTTAAGATTACGATTAACCTAACATAAAAGATTAACATAAATCTGATACGAGCCTGTAATATTAGCACACTGATGTCAAAACTCAATGATTCATTATTATAAAAGCGTTGAAATTAATTTTGTATCATAAAGTTTCCCACAGATCAACTTGGAAGTACCAGCAGCTATTGTTTTAGTGTATATAGCTTTGTTCTTCGAAGAAACTAATTTAAAGGCAACTAGCGGCTATTTAGCAGCTCCCAGGCGCTACGGTTACGGGTCGGTACCTTAATATAAGGAGTTGGTAGATAATATTTAAATGATAGTACTAAAATATATAGCTAATAATTGTAAATTCTATTAAAAATCCACATACAGATAGATATACTACGTGTGTAAGTGGATATAATTGATTATTATTTTACTATAATATAATCTTTCATCAGCAATATTTAACCAAACGAAATGAAAAATAAAATAATAATAACAACATGCTTGTTAAAGTTACAATATTAAATGGAAAAAGAAGAACCATGCTTGTTGCCTCTCAAGCAATCGAATAACCAAATTTTGATACTCTTGCATTTTGATACCTCCAGCCAGAGCATATAAACGTATCACTCAGAAATACCGGAGAGCATATCTAAAGTACTACGTCTATGACGCGTCGTAGCAAATGGCGTAGCGTATTGCTACGTTGCCGTACCAACGACGTAGACGGTACATTCCAAGTATTCTTGTAAAAACATTTAGATTAATAAAATACTCTCCTTCAAATACAAATAAAAGTCTGGCCATCTCTGAAATATTTGTGTTAACTATCTGAACTAATATTATAGAAAAGCAAGATTAATAAACAAAAACTGTTTATTTTCAACAAAGTTATTAAGTGAACTTTAATTGCTTCGTCTTTATTAATGCATTATATTATTTTTGTTTTCGCCTCGAGACTATCACTAAAGCGTTCATTATTCTAAAGTTAGGTTCAATTTGACAATTATTTAAATTGTAATGTACCATGAATTCTTTAATAAAGAAAGCAATTTCGTTTGTTAATTAGCAGTTTTAATGTTACCGTGTCATTGAGTGTTGTGGCAAACTCAATCTTCTTCTTATCGTGTGGTTGATAAACAACCTAGTGTCAGATTTTAAACCTCATGTCTCTGGTAGGTCTCTGACATGGCTTTACACACCATCGAGAACATCTCGCAGGTGTGCTGGTTTCCTCACGATGTTTTCCTTCACCGTTTTAAGCAAGTAATGATTAATATATAATACGCTCATTACTTCGAAAAATCAGTGGTGCGTGCCTTGGATTAGAACTTGCGACCTTTGACTTGTCAGTCCAACGGTCATACCACTAGGCTATCACTGACAAACTCAATAATATCATGTCTTATATATTGTTATAATAACTTTCGTGAGTCATATTCATATTAATTATTGTTCACCAGTTACTACTCACGTGCATTCTTCGGGTTTGCCCGCCTAGTTTCGAACTCGAACGGAGCCCTTAGTCATGAGCCGAGTTCGCGGCAATGTCGCGAGTTGTTCTGTCTTATATATTATATAGCGGTCCGTTCCGGCTTCGCACGGGTGTACATTTACACCTTGGGTTACATTATTGAAGTTTTAGTAAGGATTCCTAATATTTTCTAGTAATAAATATAGCCTATGTTACTCAGGGATACTGTAGCATTCTAATGATGGAAGAATTTTTGTAATCGGGCTATTAGTTTTGAGTTTATTCATTATTTATTAAAGAGGAAAGATTTGTATTTTTGTATGTAACGACATACAAAAATACAAATCTTTCCCCTTTAATAAATAATGAATATAATGAGTAAACTCAAACGACAGAACAACTCGCGACATTGCCGCGAACTCGGCTCATGACTAAGGGCTCCGTTCGAGTTCGAAACTAGGCGGGCAAACCCGAAGAATGCACGTGAGTAGTAACTGGTGAACAATAATTAATATGAATATGACTCACGAAAGTTATTATAACAATATATAAGACATGATATTATTGAGTTTGTCAGTGATAGCCTAGTGGTATGACCGTTGGACTGACAAGTCAAAGGTCGCAAGTTCTAATCCAAGGCACGCACCACTGATTTTTCGAAGTAATGAGCGTATTATAAATTAATCATTACTTGCTTAAAACGGTGAAGGAAAACATCGTGAGGAAACCAGCACACCTGCGAGATGTTCTCGATGGTGTGTAAAGCCATGTCAGAGACCTACCAGAGACATGAGGTTTAAAATCTGACACTAGGTTGTTTATCAACCACACGATAAGGAGAAGATTGAGTTTGCCACAACACTCAATGACACGGTAACATTAAAACTGCTAATTAACAAACGAAATTGCTTTCTTTATTAAAGAATTCATGGTACATTACAATTTAAATAATTGTCAATTTGAACCTAACTTTAGAATAATGAACGCTTTAGTGATAGTCTCGAGGCGAAAACAAAAATAATATAATGCATTAATAAAGACGAAGCAATTAAAGTTCACTTAATAACTTTGTTGAAAATAAACAGTTTTTGTTTATTAATCTTGCTTTTCTATAATATTAGTTCAGATAGTTAACACAAATATTTCAGAGATGGCCAGACTTTTATTTGTATTTGAAGGAGAGTATTTTATTAATCTAAATGTTTTTACAAGAATACTTGGAATGTACCGTCTACGTCGTTGGTACGGCAACGTAGCAATACGCTACGCCATTTGCTACGACGCGTCATAGACGTAGTACTTTAGATATGCTCTCCGGTATTTCTGAGTGATACGTTTATATGCTCTGGCTGGAGGTATCAAAATGCAAGAGTATCAAAATTTGGTTATTCGATTGCTTGAGAGGCAACAAGCATGGTTCTTCTTTTTCCATTTAATATTGTAACTTTAACAAGCATGTTGTTATTATTATTTTATTTTTCATTTCGTTTGGTTAAATATTGCTGATGAAAGATTATATTATAGTAAAATAATAATCAATTATATCCACTTACACACGTAGTATATCTATCTGTATGTGGATTTTTAATAGAATTTACAATTATTAGCTATATATTTTAGTACTATCATTTAAATATTATCTACCAACTCCTTATATTAAGGTACCGACCCGTAACCGTAGCGCCTGGGAGCTGCTAAATAGCCGCTAGTTGCCTTTAAATTAGTTTCTTCGAAGAACAAAGCTATATACACTAAAACAATAGCTGCTGGTACTTCCAAGTTGATCTGTGGGAAACTTTATGATACAAAATTAATTTCAACGCTTTTATAATAATGAATCATTGAGTTTTGACATCAGTGTGCTAATATTACAGGCTCGTATCAGATTTATGTTAATCTTTTATGTTAGGTTAATCGTAATCTTAAACAGTTGTAATTTACAAAGTTTATAAGAAACTCACGTTCGTATGGCCAGAAATAATTATTGAATTAAAAAATAATAATAAATAGATACATTAAAAGCTATCCTACTACATCACACTAAGCAAGCCCGTCCTGTGGGTGTCTGTAACAATAAAAAAAATCTAAACATGTTTTTATATTGTTTGCTCGATAGGTAGGTAGGCGTAGGAGATGAAAGCTTGGAAAGAAAATGGAAACGAGAAAAGGGCTCAGCAGTGAAACACAAATTAAGCTTACCTTAAAACCAAGATTAGCGAAGAGTTATAAGTATGTTTGTAAGGAAAATCAACTCGAGCAGGGTTTGAACCTGCACCCTACGGATGAATACTCCAGACATTGCGCCAACTAAAATATCCCACCCACAACTCACAATTCCAAATTCATCTTCCACATTAATACGTCTTAAGGTCACATCGGCATCATAGTAGTCAGTCTAAAGATTCTATTCTCCTTTCCACAAAAAAGATATGCTTTATCTTCTACTTGTTATTTATATCTACTAGATATATACAAATTGGCTCCGACTAATTTCTTATTAGATACAGCACACTCTAATTAGTCTGGATATTCGGCAAAAGTATTAAATAGATTCAGGCGTTACTTTGCGGAAGTCCATTACAATGGATGCAAATAAAAATACAGTATCTACTTCCACAATATTGAGGGTAGTCATGCATTTCCTGTGCACCACCCCCCCGCCGTAAATATATGTTTGGTGGTGGATACTGCACGGTCTAACAGCTCCTGATGATGCCCCTTGGCGGGCGAAACACGTGTAGAGCAGTGTAGAGTAGGTGGTAGTCGGATTTTTTACCGCTTGTGTATGTGTATATATTTGCGGGCGGACGGGCGGTGCAAAGGTAATGCATGACTACCCTCAATATTGTGGAAGTAGCTAGATATTGTATTTATTTGCATCCATTCGGCAAAAGGGTACAATGACAAGTAATAGGTTTCATATCGCAGCATCAATTATGCACACGATCAAATCAGCTATGCAATCAAGTTGTTTACTCCTATCAAGTTGGTACAACACTCATGTGTAACCTAATAATCATGATTGCTTTGTTGTAATCATACACCAGTAATTAGTTCATAATCCGAACTGTTAAGGCTGAGGTTGTTATGATAATGGCTTGACCAGTATGCCAGACTTCGTTCCTAGCATAGTTATGGGTTAACTAGTTTATGTACGTGGTTTTACCGGTTCTTCGTGTCTTTTAAATTGAATCCAACTGCCAATGAATACCATCATTTGTGTGAAATAATACTGGTACGATCAAATGATCTTTTTTAACCTAATTAACTCCTTTTAGAAAGTGAAGACATGCCTGTTTTGGTTCGTGTTTTAAAAATGTTATTGCTCCTACTTGTTGGAATCTAAATACTATTAGAGATATAAAAACGAAATTGTGTGTTCATGTTCCATGGTATAGTGGTATAGCTTAGTATTTTGCTGCGGTTGCCAAATCGTATAAAATAAATAATATTATGATAGGAGATGGTGTATGTACTTTAAGTATACACAGCACTTTAAGTTTATTTATGCAATAAAATCATAAAAAATCAATTTCTGTAATACCGCAGTAACTTGTAATAAAATACAAACAGCAAAGTCACTTAAATATGAAGGAGAACAAGTGCAACAACATCAGATGACACAAAAGAGTCTGGACATTAAAATTCACTTTCCCAGGGATGGCGAGGAGCAGGCGTCTGGACCATTAATCCTCTATACATTGCTGTATCATGCTACCGACTTCAGCCGACATTAGCCGGTGTCGCCCGAGCGAGGCACGATTAGAGACGGCACGCGAACTTGCTATCAATCACGGAATACCCTACGACTTGGTTTATTCGCCTCTTATTTTGGTCTGGACAGTTAATGTGATTTGGGACTCATGTTTGGATCGTGAGTTCAATAACATTTCACTGTTGTTTTGCTTTGCTTAATTTTAAAGAAATACAATAATAACTCCTATTTAATCTCGCAAGTCTACTAACCCACAACCAACAAAAATATAGTATGTCGTAATTGATCAATTGTTTAGTGTAAATCTGGATCTCACTATAAAAAGAAAGAAGTTTTGGATATATAACTACTAGGTACTTTTATTGAAATAATATGTTCTTCGAGGTAACAAGGGTAAAAACTCCCAACAGACTAATCTAGAATGACCTATTTAATAATTTCCAGAACGTAGAAATACCCTTTTCGGAGTAAAAACATTACAAAGGAACCACGATACGTGAGCTTTCACCAAGCTCCCCCCTATAGTAGAGTCCTAAATGATTAATTGTCTTACATTCTGTGGCGAGGCAAGACAGCGTGGTTGACGCCGATAGCCGCGCTCCGGACGTCCTAATTTGGAGCGGGTACGCGCCTCATTAATTAATGCCAATGTATCTTACGAAGATTGATACGATGCAACGCAATATAATTCACCCTTTGTATTTGTTTTTTGTCCAATTTGTCTGACAATTTAAATAATTTGATCGATTACCAGCACATTATCAACGATATTAGTAAATCAATTATTTGTACATTTAACTGTAAGTAACACAAGGAGCGATCGATATATTGAAAGAGTTCAGAATGGGTCAAGTAAATACTTATTTTGACCACGCAAGATTGGAATGGCACGTCAGATTCAGATAAAAGCCGAGATCCGAGCTTAGTTGCCTCCAGTTGAAGAAGCCTATGTCCAGCATTGCACTGCTAAAAGCCGATGATGAAGATGCAGATTTGGAGTATAATACTTTTAGTATAAAAACAATCCGTCTAGTAAATACTTTTTGACCAGGAGATTGTACATCAAAAACATTTCAACATACAACATACTGTATTCCTTATTATTAAAGGGATAGGTAGAGGTGTACACAGTAATTGTAGGCATATCACCAATACTGTTATTAAGTTTCATAGCGGCACCTAACGGGCAAAATTTCAAACTCCAGGCTACTACTGATAATTTACTGACAGACAAACTCAATACCAAATTGCCTGTTCTGGAAATCGAACTCAGACCTCGTGCTCAGCAGTCGCGCTTGGGGCCACTAGACCAACGAGGTAGACAGAAATAATAGGTAAACGATAAAAAACAGCTATAACCGATATTAAGGCAATTGTTTATGTCGTGACCGTCAACTGCCTCGTTGGTCTGGACTAATAAATATAGCCTATGTTACTCAGGGATACTGTAGCATTCTAATGATGGAAGAATTTTTGTAATCGGGCTATTAGTTTTGAGTTTATTCATTATTTATTAAAGAGGAAAGATTTGTATTTTTGTATGTAACGACATACAAAAATACAAATCTTTCCCCTTTATAATATTAGTGTAGATGTCGTGTACAGCACAACACTATTCCATTTGTAGCTTTGCCCAATGAGAGGCAAAGTTATTTATTTAGTTAACTTCTTACGATTGTAATTACAATGGTTAATATTTATAGTTCTCTTAGCCTTTCATACCTTTATCACATTTTTATTTAGTCCTTACGCCAGCGTCATCTAAGCTTATTCAATGACGTACACCCACTGTTTAATAAACTGATCTATTTATCTTTAAAAATATAACGAGGCAAATATCATCTATACTTATAATATATTATAAAGTGGAAAGATTTGTTTGCTTGTTTGCAATCGATTAACTCTGAAACTACTGAACGAATTTTAATAATTATTGCACCATTAGAAAGCTACTTATCTAGAAGTAACATAGGCTAACCTCATAGTTACAAACTGAATTCTAGGTGGACGAAGCCTCGGGCACAGCTATTATCTGACATTTCAGAGAAAGATCATCTTCTCTTTGTTATATACATAATATCTTATTATAAAACGTATCATGAGAGTAATAAAATAATTATCGCGATACGAACAAAATAGGATTAATATTAACCTAAAGTTGGCCTTGTCCAAAAATATCAAGCTTTGGATTTCATATTACTTTCTGAATTCTCTCTAACTCGTAAATTTTCAATCAGAAGTTTATGATGATATTTGTGTATTCGATAACTTTAAAAAATCGAATAACTTTTATTAAAACTTGAATAATAACGTGTCATTTTAAATTTAATTCTAATTTATTCTATCAAAAAGTATAATGTGATAATATTGACATAAGATAGTAGTTTTGCGAAAACTAGATTTCTTCGTTTATTTTTAAACAAATTTTTATACATTTATATTGTTACAATGCCACTATTAACAATATATTATCCTCGATATTTCTGAAAAACACATGCGATGCACTGGGCCTTCCTGTATTCATATTATATAATAAATGTATTTCTAACGGCGTATTCCCCGAGGTTTGGAAGTGCGCGAATATTTTTCCAGTCCATAAATCCGGTTCCAAAAACGATGTATCCACATATCGTCCAATATAAATATTGTCAGCGCTCTCTAAACTTTTTGAAAAGCTTGTACATAATGAGGTTTATCCCCACATGCAACGTGTGATATTGGCGGAACAACATGGGTTTGTAAAGGATAGGTCCTGCGTTAGTAACCTTCTTATTTTCACATCACAACTTTTCGAAACCATTGACAATAGACAGCAAATTGACGTGGTATATACTGATTTCTAGAAAGCATTCGATAAAGTTGATCACGAGTTGTTACTCAATAAACTCGCATTCAACGGTATCAACGGAGATCTGTTTTAGGCCCACTTTTATTCATTTTATTCAATAACGACATCAAAACCTGTTTCCAGCATTCAAAATTTCTCCTTTACGATTTAAAAATATACAAAATGATTGCATTGACTTCCAGATGGACTTAGATCGCTTTGTAAACTACTGTTCTACTAATAAACCTAATCTTAATTTTACTAAATGTCATACCACTTTCACAAAAAAGATAAATATTATCAATTTCAATTATTATTTGAACCACACTGTTTTGAATAATTTTACAAGTCTGCGTGATCTTGGCATTGTGTAGAGATGTAGAGAATATAGTTAATAAGGATTATCGAATGTTTGGTTTTTTAATGAGAGCGTCTAGGGAATTCCACCGCCCATCTACCTATTTACATCTGTACAAGTCTATAATACGACCACAGTTAGAATGCAGTACCCATTTGGAATCCTTATTACCAAAAAAATATTGAAACTATAGAGCTAGTCCAAAGGAAGTACCTTCGTGCTATGCAATAGATGTTTCCGCAAAAAAATATCGTATCAGGATCTACTTAAAAAATATAATCTCTTGACCCTACAATCCAGGCGTCCTCTTCTTAATATGATGACTCTGTTCATTATATGCCGTAATAAATTTGATTGTATCTATTTAGTGAATAGTTTGTGCTACCTGGTCCCTCCATGGTCGAGAAGCTCGCTCGAGGCGCCAGTGTTTGTCAAACCAACTCTGGTGCTCGCTCACCACTGAATCGTTTGGTCGACACTTATATTATTAAACAGTTTAGTTCTTTTCAGCAAGATGACATTCAAAAATCAAATCCGTGCTATTTTTAAAACATTTTTAATTTTATTTTTTCTCTTGTCAGTTAGTATAGTAATAAATATTATTGTATAATATTAGGGTTGCCTAGTAATAAGCATGGTATTATAATATGCTTGCACTTAGCATATTGTAGTGCCATGGTAATAAGTAAGTCAATATTGTCTTTTGACAGCTAGTTATTTTGTATTGTCATCTGCGGGTAATGTCGTGAGTAGTGTATTTTTTACTTCTACTATATTTATTGTAAAATATACTGCTGTTTGTTTCCTTAATAAAAATAAATAAATAAATTAATGATTCAATTCAATTTCAAAATGTTCGTACAATACTATTTAATTGTAGCTAAGATTTACCTTACAAGGCATACCAAAGATCAGTAATCAAAACGAAATACTTTCTAATGTTATTATTCCAAGTTACAGACATTTTCCTTCATCGCCAAAACCATCCACTTAAGGTAAAATCTGTCCAAACTCTTTTGACTTCCACCTGTGTTTTCACGCCTTAATTGCGTAACTGAAACTCACCTGTTTATGTACATTACACGTGGGATGACTCAAGCTATGAGTTAACGTAAAGTTTGGGAGGGGTGAAGGGGGAGAAGGTCGAGAGGAGGGCGCGAGCGGTTCAGGCGCCCTCATGTGGACGGACCTCTCACGGCCCACGGCACACAATTCGTTTGATCTCGCCGGTTGCTCTGAGCGCTATTTATGTCCCACAAGGCCACCTGTCGATGATGACGCTACATAAGTGACGATCACCCCCGTGGCAATGACAGAAACACTGAACCTTATAACTTGATTTACCTAATAAAAGTTTAAAAGCAAAAGTAAATTAACAGTTTCCAATTTCATTTTCTTTTGTGACTTTCGGACTAATACCCAATCTCATTTTCATTAGGCATTCCCAATTTTAATTTAAACTCCTTACATAGACTAATTTTGTATTTTTTGTTTGTTTCAGAACGTGGCTAAGCTTTTCTACAGGCTACAAAAATATGCTAACGAAACATGTGCCAGCAATTGGAATTCTGGAATACAATGCCTGCCAAGAACGTAATCTCGAAATGGCTGCGGGCGAAACAAGGGAAACATAAACACTCACCATGGCGCTAGTGAGCAAGTGACTATCGGAAAAATATGAACGCGACGGACCCGGATGTACTAGTGGCAAGAGGCCAACTGGACGTCTTGTACCGGGGGGCAGAGTTCGCGCTGGACACTGGCCGTACCGCCATTAACGACGCCGTCGATTTCAACGTCACCTTCGACAACGCCACCATCTACAATGTCTCCGACCCCGAAGAGCCCTGGAACGACTATAAAAAACTACTCCAAGACAGAGCAGTACTCGTCTCCTTCCTCTTGTTGTTTTCACTGACAACTGTCTTCGGTAACATGCTCGTCATCCTTGCAGTGGTGCGCGAGCGCTACCTTCACACATCAACTAACTACTTCGTGACGTCACTTGCGGTCGCGGACTGTCTGGTCGGTCTAGTTGTGATGCCCTTTTCAGCGTTATATGAAGTGTTAGAACACACATGGTTCTTTGGAGTGGACTGGTGTGACGTGTGGCGTTCATTAGACGTGTTATTCAGTACGGCCTCGATATTGAATCTGTGTGTGATCTCCTTAGACCGGTATTGGGCCATTACGGATCCCATAACTTATCCGATGCGTATGAGTGGACGGAAGGCCGCGTTCCTTATAGCGGCAGTGTGGGTGTGCTCGGGCGCAATATCGTTCCCCGCGATCGCGTGGTGGCGTGCAGTGCGTGTGGAAGAAGTGCCAGATTATAAGTGTCCGTTCACGGAAAACTTAGAATATATTATATTTTCATCAACTATATCATTTTATTTGCCTCTATTTGTGATGGTGTTCACTTATTATCGTATATATCGCGCAGCGACTATTCAGACACGGTCACTGAAAATTGGCACTAAGCAAGTGATGAGACCGAGTGGTGAGTTAGAGTTGACGTTACGTATTCATAGAGGTGGAACAGTGAGGCAGCGTAGTGACGCTTGTCACGGAGTGTGTACACCAGAGGAGGCCGACCAGGAGCCACTGACCGCGCTACAAAACAACGGTCTATCACGTTCCTCAACACGTTTAACAAACGTCACGCACGGCAAACATCTGCCAAAAAACTTTTCACTATCTCGTAAGCTAGCGAAGTTCGCTAAAGAGAAGAAGGCGGCAAAGACGTTAGGTATAGTGATGGGTGTATTCATAGTGTGTTGGTTGCCGTTCTTCGTGGTGAACCTGTTGTCGGGTATATGCTCAGCCTGCATTGCGCACGAGGAGATCGTGAACGTGGTGGTCACGTGGCTCGGCTGGGTCAATTCCTCCATGAACCCAGTCATCTATGCTTGTTGGAGCAGAGATTTTAGAAGGTACGTATCTGTCTAATTATGAACACTAAAATGCAATTATGTTGGATCCAACCTGTGTCAGTTTACATAGATTATAACAATTCATCTGTGATCGTTTGTTAGTAGTTTATAATCCAGTTAGCTACAAACAATGCCATTCATCTGTCATGATTAAACCGTAGAATAAATAATGGTTCATTCGATTCAGCAATTTCATAACGTGTAAAATACAATAGTAATGTGAAAGGCTTATCGAGTTAATTCAAGTATTATTTATGACATAATTTTTATTCGTCCACTTAGTTTTATAGCCACTTCAAACTCACGGATCTTGATACAAAAATGAAACATAAATGATATTTAACGTCCGATTCAAAATATAATACATTTTTACCAGAAAATTTTGTAACGAACCAAAGATCTATGACATATTTCAAGAACTATTTAAAATACTATGATCATAATTCTTATCAAAAAACATAGCTATTAATTGATGCCATAAACAAAAATTTTGGTATAGTGTGTTTTTTTTACAATAAGTTCGTTCTATCGGCGACCCAGCAAAAGACATTTTGAAAATCCAATGCAGTATTTCTTAGCTCAAAAATCTAAAAACAACCTTCCATATCCCGGAGTGGTTTATGGAATATCAGAGATGAAGGTTGATATTTTCTAATTTATCCACACTGTCCCATCTCAATGAATTACCCTGTATAATCCATCCTTAACATGATATATGACTCGTAGAACTTAAAGACAAGAGTTCGATTAATATTGCTTAGCTACAATAGAGTACGTCCGAAAGCCGGGGGATAATAAATGGACCGCGACCTTTACAGATTGAGCGTCGTAAAGCCGGAGCGCATACGAACAACCTCTGTGATCACGTTTCAGGATAACATAGAAAAAACCATTTTTATTTCCGATTTGTTCACGAAAGTCAATTAGGTACAGTATATATATTTCATGCCGATTCTTCTCCATTAGACATACTTTTTGAACTGTGCACCTAGCTTTGACGTTTCTTATGTAAGTTGTAATCTCTATACATTCCGCCGTATCCATAAGTCGTTGCTGGAAATATATGCTATTGGTATCTCATCTTAAGAATGTCAATAGCTTATCACACAACCGCTTCGATTTCTAAACATATTTTTTATTATATTATAATATTTATTTTTAGCTCTTATTATATAAGGTCCTAATTTATTAGGTAATTTCCTTTTAAGGTCTTAAATGACTCCTTATCACTTACACACTGACCAGTGTGTAAGTGATAAGGAGTCATTTAAGCCATAATTCAAATTTTGCATCAATTTTATTTTTTTCTTCGTGTTCACCGTTCAAGGAGCAATTTTAGTCGTACCTACTAGTACTATGGTAATTACAAATAATTTGTTATATCCATTTAATTCTTAGCTTAAGTGAATGTATTTGACTTATATATCACCCCTGTCAAAGGAAATTACCTAATAAATTAGGACCTATATATAAATGTACGCGGTTTCTTGCAATTTGGAAATAATCAGTGTTGTGAATGGCTCTCACTGATTTTTTTTTTTTTGAATATTTAGTCGATTTTAGCTCTTATTTTTATTCTCTTTTCTTAAACTATAATTATTGTGTCCGATTTAAGTGCATCAATGAAATGAATTCTTTTCTGTGTTTAAAAAGTATAATAATCCGATATAACTTACTAAGATCGACACAATGTATACAATCGAACGCTATATGCTGTCCAAAAATCAAGTGTGTTACGCCATAATCCCGCATGTCGTCACACGATAATGCTGCAAAAATATAAGTCATGACTCAATGAAGTGATCCTAAAAACAAATATAAGGACACATATTTATAATAAAAAATATAAGCAAACACTCAATGAGATCTTCTTCCCCATGCCTATAGAGTAAGTTCAAAGTTGAACGGCTTAATTTAAGCTATGGCAACATTTGAGAGCACAACAAAGGCTGTTAACTGTACACAAAACCAACGGTGTAGTTACAGAGAACTCGCTCGGGTGCTTCATTAAGCCTTTTCTAAACTTTACTACAGATATAAAAGGCCAAAATAATTTTAACGTAGAATGCAACATCCACATTTTCCATGTTGCTATCAAAGTTTATTTATTGAATCATTTTTTTTTTTAATAAGCGCCTTGCCCCCCACTAGGAATTTTCTTCCTGTATCATGGGTGCTTTTACAGCCATACAATCAATCTCACATGCACACACCCAAACCTGGAACAACTATCTGTAGATCACACAAATATTTGCTCCGTACAGGAATCGAGCGTGCACCACGCGACGCAGCAGCCGGTCTCTCGACCACTGCGCCAACTGCGCCGTCCACATTTTTAATGAGTTGATTTTATTGGGAAAACGCCGTTAAAATTTCCAAATACATGCATTTAGTCACTGTATAGAGACCGTAGATGTTAATGAACTCACCTTATGACGTACTGTTTACATGCGAACGTAAAAAAAATTACGCGATAATATTAATATTTCTATTATGTCTGCTATTGGCGAGTAAACAGGTTTGTGGAAAAATAATTCAAAATAGTGAGCAGAAGTTGGTAAGGCATGTTTCACAATATTCTGCAAATATTCTCTAATCGCTATTTGAGAATGAATTGCAGTACATGTAAGGCCCGTGTAACCGTAATCCTTGTCAACGGTGGCAACACGGTGTCAATTACGGAGATTCATGAGAATCGTGTCCGATCGTGTCCGGAATTACAATGCTGCGATAAATCATGTCTCCTGATTACGATATGGATGAACCCCCATTAAATCATTTTCACTGATGAGTTTTTGTCGCAAAAACTGATTGGTGTAATCAGAATTTATTGGTTTTGTAACAGATTTGGACAAAAAATAATAGAAACGGTTATGAGACTTTTCTTAAACACATATGTTCCGTATGATCTCGTTGGTCGGCAAGTGCGGCTGATGAGCGTGAGAAATGGGTTCGATTCCTGGGTCCAGCAACGTGTTATTGGGTTTTTTGATTATGAAATTCGCAGTAGCAGCCCTGGCGTTTGTAATTGTGCCCGGTTGGTGCCAATAGGTTCGCCAGGAGATAGGACTTAATAACAGCATCAGTACAATGGGGATGTACTACAGTACACTTCTGTCTAACCTTTCGGAGAACAAAGGCGTGATGCCATATAACTTTCGTGAGACACATTCATATTAACATTAATTTGTGTTATGAATGAAAGAATATTCACTTTAATATATTTGAATATAATGCAACTTCGTCAATATCTCTTTTTCCACCTGCGCGCGCATATACCATAGATTCGACGTACGAAAAAAAAAACCTCACGCCATTTAATTACAAAATGTATATAGTGTCCTCCTGCGACCACGAACGCTGCAAAGTGTTCGAAACGTCAGGAAAAACAAAACCCCAATAATACACGCGATTAATCCGGTTAAAAGTTGTTTTATTATAATGTGTAATGATCGCGCAAACTTAAGATATTACTGTATATAGTTGACGTCTTTGCAGAATGTAATTTTAGGTTATTTTATTCATTTTTCCTCGCAAGTGTTGAAAAATATCGTATGAGATATTCGTATTTGCACACCCTCACAAATCATTTACAATCACTCACAAATGTAATCGCAAATCATTGTTATAAAAGGCGAAACATGATTTTCAATAAATTAATGTTATGCTGTGTAGACAGGGAATGAACCCATTAGCAGGTTGACAGTGTACCAGTGACCCAGTTAATAGCGCCAGTCACTGGAGACTAGTAAAGGGGTTACCACTCGATACCATAACATATTAAGCTTTCAGGAAGAACGTCGTAAGCGATGGCCCGTGTATTTCCAAAATAAATCTTATGTATTAGTGGTATGGTGTGAAATTGCAATGATTACAATTGGTACCCTCGATTTTTTTACTGTCATACATTAGTATTGTATTCTAGATTACTCTGAATTGAAACGTATGGATGAAATTAAGTAATTATAATGTTAGTTTTTTTTAAGTATTTTACCTTCAATGTGGTTAGTATAGTGTACATGGTACATTAAAACAATTTCTGTTTGTATTGCACATGCAAAAGTACAAAATTAAGATATATTTAACTATAAGTAGAATAAAACCTAAAGAAATAAAGACTGGCCCTATAATAAATAAGTTGAGAAATTAATAGAATTTAATAAATCAGCACAGGAAAATACATAACATAATATCATCACGCCTGTATTACCCGATGGTGAGGTCAATTGTGAACACATCCGAACAGAAAACCCTATAGCACTAGCCCAACCCGAGTATCAAACCCAGGACCCCTCTCTCAGCAGCCACGCTTGCGACCTCTATATCAATGACGTATACGGAAAACCGCAAACCAATTCCAACCAGAACCGGTCAAATACAAAACCATAACATAAAATCATAAAACGATATTCACTTCCCAAATAGCACTAAGCACAGAACCAGCCAAATCCTCGAAGTTATTTCACAACCAAGCAGTAATAAAATGTCGTCGATTATTGCACCCCCTCCCCCTTTTACACCCCCTTCCCTTACCCCGCTTGGATTAACAAAGTTTACTTTGACCCCTATTGAGTTCGCGTTCAGGTACATCCTGTCTGTGCGCCGGAATTTAAAAAGTTTTGTTGCGCTGTACATTTTATGGACAATGGCATTAGTGTAGGTACTGATATTGAAAGAAATTGTATCATATTTTGAAAACAGAAGAAAATATTTACATACCTTAAGTCAATGATATTATAAACTAATAGTTGCGTTACCCGCGCTCAAAATGGCTATACAAAAGTAAGGCAATTGCCCATCTTGCACTCAGTCATGTCCGAACCAATGTCACGGTTACGCGTCCCATCACCCACAGTTCTCAATGAAATACAAGGAAAAATTGCCTTCCTGTGTTAATAGAGTGTCCAAATTCCACTTTATAGTTAGAATAGTCACTACATAATAAAATATATTTATATTTATTCCGAAATAATATCGATATCATTTTTATGAATCAAAACTTCGTAATGTTTACTTTGTCGGGAACATTCCACTGAAAGCTGCGTCACGTGTGCTGAAACTAAACAATGTATGTTTATCTCTTTCTAACAACCGGTATGCTGTACGGTTCTTTCATTTTCTGCGTGGATGCGCAGCGCGCTGTATGATTGTTTGTATTGGTAGGTACCTATATAAGAGTTGCCGCTGATTTATAATGTACTAAACTTCGGGTATGACGCCTCTATATATAAAATCTCATTGCCTTAAGTTAGATAAAGTTCAGTATTCAGTACGACAAATACATATAGTTCGGTGAACAATAAAATATGTAACAGATAATGGTTCGTAGTCTTTTGTTACTGGAATTTGATATATTGAAATCAAGCTTGTTTGGCCGACTTTTTGTTCTAGATTCATTCGTATGTTGAAAGATAAGACAAAGTTGGGACATTGCTAAAATGGCTACATTGACCTATATGCCGGACGGTCACGACATAAACATTCCATATCCTTGATTTCGATGATAGCTGCAATATTCAAAAAGATTTTTTATAGGTACACTCATACATACATATTATCAAATACCGCGGTTGCTTGCAATAATGTTAAAGTTCCTTTTAAATTAATGTTTATAAAGACTGAAAGATTTTTCATACAAGATTTTAACGTGAAAATGCCTTCATTTCAACTTATCTGTATGATTTCAGACTATGAACATAAAGAAATAATTTAAAGCTGTGAAAACTTTTTTCGTCTACCAAATTGAGTTAATGCCAAAATCCATAATATACAGAGTTTTATAATAAAAACAGGTTCTGAAAGCGTCTGACACATTTTATGTAATAAATTATTTCATATACTCCAATGAAATTTCATGCCGACATTATAATTAATGACATGGCTTATTCCGAAGTATGAACTTATTCCGATATCACTTATTCCGAAGTATGAAAATAGTGTTGATCGAAATAAAATGTAAGGTATCGATAAAACCAAAATCGAATTTCGCTATATTTTAGTTAGGGCCGAAACCAATTCATTTTGTGGTAAATTTGTTTAGTTTCTTAGGTAGATACTGTAGGTAAGTTTTACCACAACACGTCACAGGATCAAGCTTATGTTCCGCATGTTTTATTTATTTATTTTCGTTAAATGTGGTAGGTAAATTATAAGATGTTAATAACACACAATACTGATGTTGGCACATTAAATGCAGCTGGGACCTAGGGACCCCGATAAAGAGTGCGGAGGTCCAAGTCTTTAAGTTGATGGTTCGGCACAGAATCCATGATGGGTTTAGAGGTGTACATAATTTTAAACCCACATTTCACTAATGCCGTTTTTGAGTCCCATACTTTAATTGATACCAGATTGCTGGTAATGGACTTACTATGCACGAATATGCTGACGTTCTTATAATTGTTGGTCTAGTGGTCTCAAGCGCGACTGCTGAGCGAGGTCTGGGGCTCGTTTCCCAGGTCGGAGTAAATCTTATTAGGTTTTTCTGTTACGAAATTCTCAGTAGCACCCCATAGATAGGAGTTGTGCCCAGTAGATGGCAATAGGCTCACCACATATTACAAATAACTTAATAATTTCGTTAAATTCATTTCATTTGGGTATCAAATTGTCAATATCTCTGCTTACCCCTTCGAGGAATACAAGCGTGATGTTATATTAACAACAAACGCTAAGGATCGAGTTTGTTGACTTTGTCGTTATCGCCCGTAGTGGCAGTGTTGCGTGAGCTACTTAAGGCTTATTTCGGATTTGTTTAAGCTCTTCTTATAGAGTTGACCTAAATACTAGTGGCTAATTATATGCCATTAGTTGTGCAGCGTTTTTTTATAACTGTATTATTTTAAGCACAGTTTTTTTGTTGTTATTTTATTGGCTGTGTTATCATTGTCATCTAATGTCGCAAACAAATTATGCTCTTTAAATAGATTAGTATTGTCTATAGATTTTTCAAATTCTTCATGGTGGGTAACAGTTTCAGAAACTGCAATGACAACCGCCTTACATCTTTTTTTTTCATCTCTTACTCCCACAGACTAAAACCGCACGGAACCCCACTAACCTATACCAGTGGTTCCGATATCGCAGCTGCATTTTCCGTAACAAGGTTATCGTGCTCAGAAGGTATCGGTTAATACCTGTATGTACATGCCTATCATCTGCGACTTTTAAATTGTTTAACTACAGATAAGTCTTTGAAAAGCATTAACGCATGCTTAGCGAACTCTTAAGTTCTTATTTTAAATGGAAAAAGAATACAGTCGTGAACAGGTTTAGAACCTGCGCCTCCCGGATTATGTATGTAGTATTTATCCGGGAGGTGCAGGTTCGGATCCTGCTCACGACCGTATTCCTTTTTTCTATTATAAATTATAACTTTAATTTCTAACCTTCTTTTAGATTATAATGGTCAAATTCAGCTTCATTTATAAAACATTCGAATATGTTTCGTCCAAATCACAATCAGCAGATTAAACAACTCTGTTTACTTTATCAGATCACAAGGACAATACCATTTACATTGGAACTGCCATTTTTATTTGCCTCACTTCAGAGATTCTACTTGAGAATTTTTATTGGTCACTCGTTGACCGCTCTTACTATTTTATGTTCGTACTCCACTTGAGAATATTTGGCAGAAAGCCAGCATTTATTAAATAAATAAACAGCACGAGTTTGTGTTGGCCATTTATAGAGCCATTGGTATAGAAATATTATTAGACGGACATCTACTCGTTTAAACACGGACATAAAACAATATATCTACTTAGATTGCCTGATTGGTATAGTAGTCCTAAGCGCGACTGTTGACCATGGGGTACTTGTTTTTACACGACTGCCCAAAAAAGAAGTGTTATGTTTTTAAGGATCATGTATGTATGTAAGTATGTTTGTGAGTTTCTATATTCCACCATAACTTCTAAATGCCTGAACTGATTTCGATATATGGGGTATCTTTAGAATCCTTGCATTTACCCGGTAACATACGCTAGTAAGATTTAAAAAAAGTAATATGGTGGTTAAGGTACACAAAAACGTGTGAAAAAAAAAACACACTTGGCAGGCGTGCTTATTTTTATTATTTCCATCTTGTTCTAGTGTGTAATTGTAATTTAGGTAGGTATATTTTATTTTTATTTTATTTATTTATTTTAAGAAAGCTTACAGCTAAATTACAATAGTGGAGTAATAAATCATAGTATTCCTCTGCTTTCTCTTCGGAGAATACAATCTGGATGCTATGTTGTTGTTGTTATTGTATGTAAAACAATAGGTACAGACGTAATATTAAATTAAATCAGTGATAGCATAGAAGAACGAACATAAGACCGTCAAATGAATACAAGGCACGCACCCCTGACTTTTCATAAACATATATGCGAATTATAAATAATTACGAATTGCTTGAAAAATTAAGGATAGCATACTGAGGAGATATGAAATGTAATATAAGGCTTTTTAAAAACCATAATACGTAAAATACACTCACAAAAATAACAGCAAACTCAGTTCCAACTATTTAGTTTATTGTACATTAAAACCATTAGGTACTGTTATAACATTTAATCGTTAACTAGCAAACTGACTACTAGTTCCGAATCACAAGCGTACACAAGTCAGCTTCATACCTACTTAGAATATTCAATGAATGCTCCCACATTAATTATCTTCTTAGCAGTAACGATTTGGATTCCTCTCACTTTACCCACATTTTACTATGTACTAACGTAATTAACGTGCAATAAATACCTTTGAATAGCTTGAAGTTTCGACCAGGTTGCACTTATTGTGGTCACAAGCATTCTTGTGCCGACGATCACAATGCAACGCGTCTTGCAACGCGATAGTTTAAAAGTTAGTATTACCCACATTTTGTAGATACTAGGACTTTTCATTATACAAAATAAAAAAAAGTGTTAGGACTGAACATTTTATTAAATAAGAGTCTATAATTCATAATGTAAATAACCTGAAATTCTACTCATAAATTTTTTTAAAGATGAAAATATGAATTGCGTTCTAAAACAAAATCTCAACAATAAAATTATGTCATCACTACTTTCATTATCACAGTGATCCTCCGTTTTATTTCATTTGACAAGCACCAATCAGTCTCAAATGTGTTACTAAGCCCGCTTCTTTTAAAGCCACACTTTACGAGGTATTACCTATATCCAAATTAATTTAAACTAAATTCGTCTAACTGAATTTGTGAGGGATCGTAAACCGCGCCGGATTTATTGTACTGTCGGCGACATAAGTCGAGTGACATTTAAATTTTCAAAATAATTTATCATAAGCAAATAAATTCATTTGAAATTTTATCACAATGCTATTATATACTACAACTAGCTTGCTCATTACTTTTACTAGCTCTTTAGTCTACTGGACGTATACGTGGCTTCTACTGTGACTACATGTGAGATCCTGGGTTCCATTCTACCACTCAATAACGGCATCAGTGAAATAACATAACATCAATTTTGTATTCACCGAAGGGGTAGGCAGAGGTATACAAACCAGTAATTGTAAACAGAAATTTTATTAATGCTATTATTAAGTCCCACGTTATGGGCGGGTCAGCCTATTTGCCATCTACTCTGCATAATTTTTAAAACCGCGTTGTAGCTTAAAATAACACTTTATCCGATCCGGAAATCTAATCCATTTACCGTGGGAGAGCCGTGCTACGGCACGAATGGGCCGACTCGCCCGGATTGATACCACGGCCTCACAGAAAACTGGCGTGAAAATAAACCCAGGACCACGTACTCGCCAGTTACCCTTGCGATCAAGAGACCAGTTCAACTCAATAAGGCATCGGGGAAATTTGGATGCACATTAGCACACCAGCTGCGTCTTGCCCTTCGAATAATAGAGGAGTGCAATAAATGTCCTACAAAAGACAAAAATCATCATATCTCAAAAACTTTACACAGTGCAAAATGAATTGATATTTCGATTTCAATAAGTTTTCGTATAAATTTATAAATAATTTTAACCTACTAGGGATGCTGACTGTACTTACTTCGTAACATTTGTGTGAGTTTATTAATTCACCAGATTTCACGTCACCCGACGCAGACAGTTTAGTTAGATTAATGATAACATCTGAAGATATTTTAAGGTTTCATTTCATTATACAAGTAATGCTATATGTTATGTTATTCTCAAAGAAAAAGTAATACAGATTTACAGGTTTCACAACAACTTTCTGGTTTAAGACATTTATTTCTCATAAGAATAATACATTCATTTGTCTGAGAAACACAAGATTAATAATATTTAAAGTTACATGCAAAGTTTTGCCGGAGCGAACATAGTCGATAACAAAATACACATATTATTTATTATAGGTAGGTAAGCTAAAATTTTTGTTAGATATAGGAATAAATAAATGTGGGTAAGATAAAATAAATACTTCAAAGCATTCAAAACATTGCACATTAACTAATGCATTGGCAGTAACATTGTAATAGTCTTATTACGTGTTAAAAATCGAAACACCTCAATTGCTATCATAATTCCTATCTCCATATTTGTATGGAGTTATTGAATGTGTGAAAAATACTATATTGCGCATTCGTTTTTAGATAATATCATTAGATATAATGATTTAAATTAATGGATGTACTTAAAATTATTGATTAATTGGACACATAAAATTTATAGATTAGGCTATATTACTTGTAATGTTATTATTAATTTATTATTAAGATTAAATTATTTGAAAGATTAAATTAGGTTAACTATATTATTTGTAATATTATTATTAATTTATGATAAAGATAAAAATAATTAAATTAGATATTAATATAATAGTTAAATAGAATAGTTTATTTAGCAGTAATTTGTGGCTAATTGTATCGAAGGCTTTTTTAAGATCTATAAATACTCCAAGAGCTATTTGTTTTTTATCTATATTGCTCTTTAGGTTAGTGACAAGATCTACACAGGCCGAAAGAGTATTAGATTTAGAGCGAAAGCCGTATTGTTTGGTATTAATAAAGTTAATTGAAGTTAGGTACTTATCTAAACGATTATGTAGAATTTTTTCGAGTATTTTTGAGAGGACTGGAAGTACTGAGATAGGACGATAGTTACCTGGATCTGTCTTGCTACCTGACTTAAATATTGGGCTACTCTCGCAATTTTTAAAGAATCAGGAAAGTAACCGCTTTCCAAGCAATTGTTAATAGCGCTTGTTAATTTTTCCAAAATAAGAGGTTTTATTGATTTTAATGCTTTACATGGTAATCCGTCGAGGCCAGTACTTGTATTCGAATTTAGATTGTCAATTATTTTATTTACTTCATATATCGTAGCAGGGGTATATTGTGTTAATTCACTAGTTGTTATGTCTATTTGTTTGTTGTACAAATTAGTGTAGGTGATATTATCATGACACATTTGAGGATTTTTTCTGGCAAGAGCGATGCCTATATGGGAAAAGAAAGAATTAAAACTATTACATATGTTTGTCAGGTCAGTGATAGGGCCTAACGATGTTTCAAGTTTGGACGGGGAACTTTCCTGGTTTAATCTGGTCAAGAATTCGAATATGTCTAATAAAACAAGAACAATTGGAGAATTCAAAAAAAAAAACAATAATTATATTACGTTTTGATACAAAATAGATTACATACACCGCATGAATAAAAGCCAAGACTTTATGGGTTGATTATACGCATGATTAGTAAGATATTTTTACCCTTTACTTACATAAATTAAACTTAAAGTAATTTCTGATTCACGTAGTGGTTTAACATCTTACATGTATCTATATGACGTCACTCTCATGCATAATGTATCAGGTGGTGCTAAGACCACTAAAACAGCAACAGACTTGTTCTAAGTTTACTAACGCACCGGACACTACAACAACATAAACAATGTCTAAATTTCGGGATAAAAGCGTTTTTAATCACTAGTGTGCCTTCAAACAGAATAAAGATAATACCTATTCAATTAGACATGTACTCGTACAACTGAATATCAGTGCTACGGCGTAGCTGCAGCATGAAGTAACCGCTACGCCTGCTACGCTGCCTAACAATACGTTTAGTTTTAGTTTATTAACAGTCCCGTGAAGCAGACGTTGTCTTGCCAGTCAAGCCGTTTAGAAGGAAAAACATGACGGAAACACTCACACCGGAATTTGATATTTAAAGATATATCATAAATTGCATATAAAAGCATGTGCATATTTACTTAGGTAAACACTACAATTTTTTTTTTTTGCTATAACTTGCTCTATGATGCATAAACCCTATGATATTGTAATAAAGAATCTTTTTCATTGTAATTGTTGTCATATTAATATACCAATATACGTTGCCTTTGGTATAATTTACTTATATGACATGCGAGATTCGACAACATCATGATTAAAACGCATAGAAGAAATTTTACCTACGAAAAGTCTCGAACAATAATTTTGTGCAGTGTTAAAAAGAAAGAAACGACATACTTAAAACAATTATTTTAAATAATACCGAATTACCTCAAAACCTCATCATATTCAATGTCATCGCATCACAAACACGATGAAAGAGACAATGTTTTCTTGATTAATTTAACAGGCAAATTCCATTAATCATAATCTCGTCGGAAAGCGGCCGGGGCCTCCAGCAATTTACAACGCCTCGATAATCCACTTAAAGTTGTAGACGCCGCCGATCGGGGCCCGATTTACTTTACAAAGAACTATTTAAGTAAAATAAGTAATCGCCCAGTACTAGACTACTTAACGACTAAAGGATTGCGAACTAAAGGCTAAGTTTGGGTTTTCCTTGACTTCGCCTCCTCAACCCTTTCAAAATGGCGCCGACTGAACTGTCGAACTTGTAAACATTATGACAAATTATGACATAGCATCACGCCTATATTCCTGGAAGGGGTAGACAGAGGTGTACACAGTTGTACACCTACATTTCACCAATTATGTTAAAAAGTCCCATGTAATATGTGGTCAGCCTATCTACCGGGTGCAATTCCAAACTTCGGGATTCTACCGAGAATTTCCTAACACAGCGCACAGCGCTTGGGACGACCAATGAGGCACTCTTTGACAAATTTTGACGTTTTAAATCAGCATCTCAAATAATATAAAAATCTTATAGACATCTATAACAATAACAGCATCCTAAAATGAGTTGCTGATAAATGTAAATATTATAAAGTCATATTTTTTTATGGAAAGACAAATAAAGTCGTGAGTAGAATTTTAACCTGGAGTATTCGGGTACATCCAAATGGCGCAGGTTCAAATCCTGCTCATGATCGTAATTTCTTTCCAAATTTATATCTTTAGATTTCGCTGCGCATGCGTAATGCAATTGAAGGATGACTCTGGAAATATTCTATTCAAGCATTTTGGTTGGTCCAAAAAATTTGCTTTGTTCGTTAACGAAATTTGGCCTCTACATATAACACGTTTTATGATTAAATTTATTTATCTAGAGGTCAGATAGGCAGTCTTACGTAGCTGCATTCGGCCATGCGACCGCAACACAGTAGCAAAAAGGCTAGGCAGATAGACAATAGTCTAAAATAAAGAGCAAAATTATTATAAGGAGTTTCTTCTCTGCTCTGCGATATCGTTTCTACAGGGATATTTATAACGATGGTATATCTGTTTCCGAGTTGTTTATGTTTACCGCGTCAGCAAACCTTTTGTTCTTCGATAAAAGCTACGCATTCGTGTTAGGATCATATTGTGTAGACTGGAGTTTATGGGTATCGCGTTGCACATCTTTGTTTACTAGTTCCTGTAGTTTATATACGTATGTAGCCGCCTTCGTACCGACTATGTTTGTCATAGTAGTGACGTAGTATCCAAATACGGGTATAAATTTGTCCCTATGAGAAAATATACCGAAATTATGAGTAGGTATTAAACTAAAACCATATATTCTCTACATAATATAAAATAATATACCCCACCGCGTCTATCTTTACGCGATTTTCTCGGTAACTACTGAAGGGATATAGAAAGAGGGAGAAAAGTAAGTAGACTATGTAAGGTCTTAATTTATTAGGTAATTTCCTTTTAGGGGTCAATGTGTAAGTGATAAGGATTCATTTAAGCCATAATTCAAATTATTACGACTTTTTTTTTTCTTTATGTCCGCCTTTCAACGAGCATTTTTCATCTTATTTCGTCTTGTATTTACAAATAATGTGTTATATCCATTTAATTCTTAGCTTAAGTGAATGTATTTTACTTATATATTAACCCTTTCAAAGGTAATTACCTAATAAATTAGGACCTTATATAATGTTTCAGTAGTTTTATGGATATTTTTAATGACTGCAGCAATCGAAGTCGGCAAATTATAAAGACAGAGGGAAAATGATAAAAAATACAGAGGCTGAGGGTCGTGTGAATTTGAGGTCCCGCAGCTAGTAAATTCTACGTTTATCAAATATATAGTTACTTTTTCAAATTGTTATTCAACTCAAGAGTCTTTAGTGTAGCTAATCAATATACCGTAAAACCCGTGGAGCACTAAAATACCCGAGGTCTTTGCTAAAATGGCTGAATGCAAAATGCAAACAAACCCAAAACGTGTCTATCATACACAGCCGTCGCGCCCGCAGCGCTTTGGATGCTCACGCACACAAATACATTTTGTAATGCAAATCACAATTACGGTGCATAAACCGTCGAGTCGAGCACGTGCTAATTCCACTATTGATCTGTTTTAACGTGAATGCCATGCTTTACACATCAGTTAAATCATAGCCAGGCATTCCACAATTGCCTTATTTAATCGGTCCGTATTACGACAAAATGCTACGAGCAGTGATAGCCTAGTGCTATGACCGTTGGACTGTCAAGTCAAAGGTCGCAAGTTCGAATCCAAGGCACCCACCACTGACTTCTCGATTCACACCTGCGTATTAGAAATTAATTATCGCTTGCTTATAACGATGAAGGAAAACATCGTGAAGAAACCAACACACCGGAGAGATGTTCTCGATGGTGTGTCAAGCCATGTCAGAGGCCTACGGGTGGTTTAAACTCCTACACTAGGTGTTAATCAACCACACGAAGAAGAAGGAGACGACAACTACCATTTAGTTACGGTATATCCCATTAAAGTATCAATATTAATTTAAATTTATTTTAATTCGTTATAATCGGTTTGAATCTTAACAGCATACAACATAGTCTATGGTTACTTTACTTATAGTCATAATATTATAAACCATTAAACCCATTTGAACTATTTTATTTGTTCAAACCTTCCACTTGAACCTCGAACAAAACCCGTTCAATAGCTAAGTAGAAAACCGGTAGACAGACGCGGTGGGGAACGTTTTTGTACTATTTATAGACATAAATAATTGAATTCAACTTAAAGTTAAGAAAAACCTTAACCACAGGTATAGGATAAATTACATTTATTAAAGGCCTTGTTGGTCTAGTCGTCCCAAGCGCGACTGATGAGCATGAGGTCTTAGGTTCGATTCCCTGGTCGGGCAGTGTTATTGAGATTTTCTCTTAGAAAATAATCAGGAAATCTGGAGATTGGAATTGTGCCTGGTAGATGGCAATGGGCTCACCACCTATAACATGGGACATGATAACAGCATTGGTAAAATGTGGGTGTATGAGTACCTAAAATTGTGAACACATCTGCCTAACCCTTTGGGGAATACAGGCGTACCGCTATGTTACAAAATAAATAAATATAACAAAACCATCGTTACTTATGAATATGACACAAATATTAAAGCGAGTATTTCTGGTTAAATTATTGCTGATTGCATTATATTGTGGCCAGCTTTCATATAGCCATTCCCTTGACAGAAATGCAAATAAACATTTTACTTTTTAATATAGCTCTCAGATCAGCAAAAGTCAATTTAATCAATTCATCAATATATATTGATGATATTGTAACAGATAAACGATGCACTCAATTATCGGCCAGTCCTCGGAAAACACATTTACGGTCCGACGGGCGCTTTTCGCTTACAAATTGTATAAATTTCAATATTATCTCAAGTGGACGAGGACGTCAAAAATAATCGAAATCACGTTGCAACAGAGAAGGTCAGACACACCAAAGTGATGTGAAATAGCTGGAATTTATTTTATTTTATTTATTGAAAACTGCCTCGTTGGTCTAGTGGTCCCAAGCGCGACTGTTGAGCATGAGCATGAGGTCTTGGGTTCGATTCCCGGGTCGGCCAAAGTGTTATTGGGTTTTTTCTATTAGGAAATTCTCGATATCAGCCCGGAGTTTGGAATTGTGCCCGGTAGATGGCAATAGGCTCACCACCCACTACATGGGACTTAATAACAATATTGGTGAAGTGTGGGTGTACAACTACGTGCAGTTCTGGGTACCCCGTCTGGGAATAAAGACGTGATGCTATGTTATGTTATGTTATGTGAAGGTCTGCCAACAGTTCGTACAGTCTAAAGTCTAAATCGTGTTTTTGGGTGTAATAAATTTAAAGCTTACAATGATGCCTGCTGTATTACTACACAGTTAAAAATACAATCAATCTCTTTCTTATCATAATCAAGTAAAGCATCACCCCTTTATTTCCTGAATAATTCGGGGGTGTACACACGGTTGCACCATTACACATTACACCGACGCAGTTATAAAGTCCCATTGTGGTGACCCTTTTACTATCTACCGGGCATAATTCCAATCTCCGGGTTGCCACTGAGAATTTCTATTTACTCCGTTGGCTCAGTGACCCAGTAGAGTCTTAGCTACTGGGTCACTGAGCCACTGGTGAATACGAGAGATCGCCATTTGGTTCGTTGTGAGACGTAGCTAACAGAAAAAACCCAAAAACACTTTAGCCAACCCGGGACTCATGCCAGGACAGTAGGACCAATAAAGCAGACCCATTTAAAACAAGTCTTAAATGCCAGTGGTGATAAAACAAAACTTTTTAAAAACAGTGTATATATCATTAACAAATTACTTTGATTGTTGTAATATATCTGGCTCCTAAAAGATACTTACTCGCAACACGCTTGGTTCGTTCCCAGATAAAACCATTTCATATAATAATACTCATAACACAAGCTCTGCTTAGCTTGAGACTAGACGGCGTTGTGTGATAGTTGTGGAATATTATATTATATTATATTATATAAAATGCAGCAGCTTTCCGAAGTTTTAAACTATGAGCTATAAATCTTGAGAGTTGTGGATGGCTTTATGAGATACAACGCAATATTATTAACCTCTGGAGCTACGGTAATACTCTACTCTATTTTCTGTAAATAGCTGTGACCAACTACATTGTTTACCTACAACTATTACACACCACTTTTATAAAACATACCTATTTATGTAATAGAAAATGTAGTGACTAAGTAAGCGAAGCATAAATCAATTGAGGTTAAGCTGTGCTTGGTCCGTAGATGGTTCGTGGATGGATGACCATGCATTCGATATGTAGTCCCTCTATTTATCGCACTTTAACTGTCAGTTCCAGTTGTCAAATGAAGATCAATGAGTTGTTACGGATAGTTAGATGCCTGAAATTCTGTCATCAAGTCTTACCATGAGATATTGTGTCAAAAATACTCATCGTGTTACCCAGTAACTGGGTTGTGGAGGTCAGATCGGCAGTCGCTCCATGTAAAATACTGGTATTAAGCTGCATCCGGTTTGGCTGGAAGCCGACCCCAATGTACAATAATTGGGAAAAGGCTAGGCAGATAAATTGTGTCAAAAATACTGATATTAAACTGGAATTGGTTAGCGTGGACGCCGACCCCGTAGTTAGGAAAAGTCTAGATTTTTTTCTGCAAAAAGAATCTAAACTTCATGAATGTCTAACAGTTTCATCACTAATTCCTTTTAAAATTTCTGCAATAAAAAGCTTGGTAGAAAGGATCTACATTAGGAAGACAAGTTTCTTTCTTGTATTAGGTTCTTAGCCAAAAGACAATTGTATCTGTCACATTAGACTAATGTTTCGTTTAGAAAAACGGACGGATGGCAATTACTTAGCTTAGTCGTTCGGAAAATTATCCTTATCCTCGACAAGGCTGCAGGAAATTAAAAATTATACAAGGCTAAATTATTGCCAAATGCTTTAATTCTTCACCTCATAAAAAGTACTTGGTCATAAATTATTTTACTAAATTCTCTTTTAAGTAGTTTCGAGGAATGTTTTTGGCATTTGCCTGAGAATGATCAAAGAGACTTTATCATACATATATAACTATACCCCCTTTCCCTGCCCCTTCCATTTATTATATTTAGTTAAGACTCAGAGCTAAGATGTACATACCTATCTCTTTCCATTGAAATTTGTAGATTACACTGTCTCGTCAGTCACTTAAGATACATGACGATTGTCTAACTATTGTGTCTACTTTCCGGACAGAATTTGTTATGTGCCTGGAACAGCTTTAATATAAAGTGGCTAAAATATATTTTTTACATAATTACTGAGTAATATAATATAATTAAATTAATTATGTAAACATAAGTAATTATCATATTAAATATCTAAACAAACAAATTTCAAGAAAATGTGTATAAAGAATAGAGATCGAATAACACAAAGGATGAATAAAGAAGTTTTTGAGTGGTGTTTTCGTAAATAGGCTTCAATAAGTTTGATAACGTATAGAAGATAAATGAGTGGCGATTAACAAAGGGAATTTATAGCTTAGACGTAGGACGGGACCCTCTAAAAGGACATATTCAGTGACCTTATTGATTGCGTCCTTCAAAAAGGTCGACAGTGTAACGCTCGCAACCTGCGCGCATGTATGAAAAGATGCATGAATGAGAAAAAGAAAAAGGTTACATATAAATCGGTGCGCGTGACGTTCTTTCAAGTTTTTTTAAGCTCATTTATGTAATGTCGTATGTATGTCTTTTTTTATTTCTCGCCCGGTTGCCTGTATCGGAGCACACGCACACATCGAACAAATGTATTTATAGATAAAAATTATAGACAGTACCAAAAACTGCTGTCAATAAGTATGAGTTAAGGCAATTCAACAGGCATTTATGTAAGGGACACCGAATGTGATGTTTGTGTTCGTTACGTTTGGTACCGATAAATGAACATATACCTTTGAGGCTCTATCACACAGATACGGCGCGACTTTGATAAATCGAACTCGAAATCACGTTGTGTCACGTCACAGCAGTGTGTAGGAATTGCAAGCGACTTCATGGGAAGAGTAATATGAATAACTCTGTTTTTGTTACCCGTTAATAAATGATGAAAACAATATCATATTAAAAAGCTAAACGCTAAACGTGTTGTAGAAAAGGAAGTTCATTTTTTTAAGGCACTTAGCGTCTAAATTAATATCTAAAGTAATTCTTCTGGTCGATGGTATTGTGTGCCCTGCAATAGATACTTAGCTCCAAAAGTTTCGACAGCCATCATCGCTCTCATATCCGGATATATTAGGAGTCACCATTACCGGATACGTCAAGGAGGACAATATTAAATACTTAGAAATATATAACACAAAGGCGTGTCGCAATGACGTGTCGCATTGTCGTGTCACATCTGTGAGTGTGTCCGTTTATACCATCAACTTTATACCAAAACAGAGTTAATTAATGCGATTTATGGCTGCGGTGCATGGCCAAATGTAATATATTAACTTTTCGTGGTCAACTAACATAGATAATAAATGTCGGGCGTCTGTGTCACGCAATCAGACGCAACTACGTAATGCGGGAAACTGAAAAGTTCCAAGTTACCATGTTGTTTTTCTAAACAAAACCTTGATCCTTTTAAAAAAAAAACTGAGCTACAGACCCTTGATATTCAATGGTAGTAAAAAGTACCATAACATACGCTTAATAACCGCCGAATTAATTTATTCTTATTGCTTTTTAATTTATTTTTAATGAAATCAATGTTATGTATTTTCGAATATTAAACAGCATTAATGTAATAGGATATGTACTGTCTCCTGGGATATAGGCACTATAGGCAGAAACCCAGACTAGGAGGCAGGGCTCAAATATAATGTATTGTTGCAAATAAATAATAAAGGATTATTACGTAACATTTTTCAGCACCGTATTAAAAGAATGCGTAAAATTGAAAATAGATATGACTACTTTATTCGAAAAAAACATTTAGACATATGATATATTCATTACTTTTTATGCTTTTGCCTCACCCCAAGAATATATATGAATAATAAGTGCTTTTATAGACACACATAGTTGAAATTTCCGTGCAAGAATTGAACCTACGAGCATCCATTCCCATTTGCCATTTCTCTAGAACATTCGAATACCTTTACAGACATAATATGCATAAAGGTGAATATAATACTAATTCCTGTATAATTACGTGTATAATTAAATACTATAATACTAATACTACATTTCTATCTAAACACGTGTATCATCAATCAATCCTCGCCTGTGACACATGACTAAACATGACGTAACGAGAGGGAACTTTATTTATTACAATGTTTACGTCTAGGTAACATGCTCGCGGAACCTAATCTACTCAAGGCTTTTATTTACCGGGTATAAAGGTAATATTTTACAAAGGAATAATTTTGTTATTTTGATGGATTTTTATTTATGATCTTATAGATTATATATATACTATCCGTTTTTACACAACTAACCCAAAATTACTGCCTTGTTGGTAGTGGTCCCAAGAGCGACTGCTGAAACTTCCTGACTCCGGGCTGCCACTGAGAATTTCCGAACTGAAAAACCCAATAACACTTTGCCCGACCTGGGAATCGAACCCAGGACCTCACGCTAAGCAGCCATGCTTGCGACCGCTAGACTAACGAGGCAGTCAACATGATCCGACATAATCACCGCTATTGGAAATCTACTTCAACACAACAACCACGTGAAGTGCGAGGGTGGCCAATTTTTGGGCAGGATCAACACAAACTACTTATGAAGACGTAATGAAAATTTCAGCTAGTTACAAACTCATCTCGCTAACACGCGCCTTTCATTAATATTAATAAAGAATCTACGTCGGATAACAGAATTCTACCGTATTATATAAAGAATAACTTATTATAAGCTAAAAAGAAAACAGGCCTTTATGTTTTTTTTTTTTACAATAGTTCTTGAAATCCCTTTAATAATCTTAATACACCTAGCCTGTAAGGCATAATTTCCAATTTGATATACCTATTCAAGATAAATCTTTGAAAAGAATTAACGCATACTTAGCGAAGGTCGAGATGGCTTAGTGGTCAGAGCGTCTGGAGTATTTATCCGGGAGGCGCAGGTTCGAATCCTGTTCGCGACCATATTCTTTTTCCATTTAATATAATACCTTTAGAGTTCGCTAAGCATGCGTTAATGTTTTTCAAAGATTTATCTTGAATTGTTAAGGTAATTGCATTGTTTACGACATTGTATTAACTGCAAAGTTAGTCGTGTCGGTTCGGTCACCCGTATAGGGACTGAATGATAGCAATGACGTCGCCATAAGACGTGTTAAGATATGGAAGAAGAATTCGCGGTGGTGAGCAGAGGTCGAGATGGCTTAGTGGTCAGAGCGCCTGGATTATTTATCCGGGAGGCGCAGGTTCTAATCCTGTTCGCGACCGTATTCTTTTCCATTTAATATAATAAATTTTGATATACCTACTCATTTTGATGCCCTGGTGAAGAAAAATTAAGAATTTATTTTATATATTTTTAAGTTCTTTATGACAAGATTAGATGGGAGAAAATGGAATTTTATTTTTTATCATATGGTACATGTTCGGCCACCAACTCGCCTTATGGTAAGTGACGGTGTGGCCGAGAATGGAGCACGTAATCCAGAATAAATCTAATTACTCTAAGTAGAGTGGATAGATTTGGGGAGAACGATAGTTGGGGAGTTAATGCAACTGCCCGGACCCGTCTCCCACAACGGTTGCAGTGGAATACATCCCGAAACACGGCTAGGTCCTTTCACGGCATGAGTTCGTTCGGTGGGCGATAACCAGCCGCGACCGAAGCCCAGTAAATTACACCAAGAACGTTTAGGAAAATTAATTGTCCCAGTTATATTATTGATTTAACATTACGCTTGTATCCCCTAACAGTTATGCGGGCCTATTAATTAGCCCCATATGCGGCGATCTGGGCTGCTACTGAGAATTTTCTAACAGAAAAACTCAATAACACTATAATCTACCCGCGAATCAAAGCCAATACCTCACGCCCGGCAGTCACGCTTGCGGACACTAAGCCACAGTTTTATTATCATAAAGAACAATATTAAACATTTATCTTAGCCGCCCGAAGTAACAAACAAAATAACATAGCATCAACATAACATAGCATCACGCCTGTATTCCCCGAAGGGGTAGGCAGAGGTGTACACAGTTGTACACCCACATTTCACCAATGCTGTTATTAAGTCCCATGTAATAGGTGGTGAGCCTAGTGGTGAACAAAATAACACAATTACATCATATAAATCCTATATCAAGAAACCCATTTTCTCATAAATCTCAAGGTAGGTCTGGCTTGCTACTGACAGGAAATAATAGGACTCAACCCGATTATAGGTTTTCAGTATTTGCCGCGTTTTAATTTACTTACCTAATAATAAAAAGTCGACGAGAAACTGGATGCGACGGTTTTATTTGTGGACTTCAACTTGATAACATCAACTTACTAATAATACCTACATTCTTATATACTCAACATCATAAACAGGTTAACATTTTAAAATGCTTAGGTATGTTCGAAAACTTTCCAAGTAATTATTTTTTTCGTGACAAGTTTCAGTTTCTTTTTTACCTAACCTGTACTATCCCACTACTGGACAAAGTTCGCCGCCATATCTGTCTATACTTATACTATAGTTGGCAGTAGCAGATCAGAACAAATGCAGTTTGGTCATCACGCCAGCCTTTTTAGACCTACCTTGACTAACGTCGCCCCTCTCCAAACACCCACTATGTGTCAACTCTAGCCCAACTATGTCCGAGTGCATTCAGCTCACATGATTCGCCCAATCTCATTTCGAATTATGCAATTGCGAAATGTTAATGTACTTATTTTGCTAAATGTACAAGTACTTCAGTTAATTAGGTAGGTATGTACTAAAGCTTTGACGTCTAGTTTAGTAAGAAGGTTTTATTTTGGTTGTCACTTAGTTGATGTCGCTGAAGATATTCTCTTACTTGTAATAATATGCGTTTCTGGCCCATTGCCAGTGTTCACTGCCCATCCAGTCTGCATTAAACGAACTAACAGACATTTACTAGTGAATTCCTTTTATTCCTACTTCACGAGATTCTTGTAAGTGAATGTTTGACCTCTATCAGCCTTAAAGCGTTCACAAAGACGGCTAGGATATAATGTATCACGTGCTATATTCGTTAGGAACATATGCTGATAAATATTATTTCTCAACAAAACTATTCAACGTTACACCAACAAGTTAGTGCACTACTATAAGCAGTTTTCCGGGCGTCATTGTCTTTTGTACGGGTTTTCAATGAAAAGTAAAGTAAGCCTAAAAACGGTGTTTCTCAACTCCAACAAATTATTTTAATTAGAGCATTGCTAGTTTCTAGCACGTCATATTGGAGTACACGACGCCTAGGATTAAAATATGAAATATCTTTTAGGTCTTGTATGATATTTGAATTGACTGACTGATTTTGATTTAATTATAATTTTATTTTGCTATTTATTAACTATTGCACAACTGCGCAAAAAAGAGTGTTATGTTTTTAGGGTTCACGTATATAAGTATGTATGTATGTTTGTGAGTTTCTATAAACCACCGTTACTTCTAAATCCTTGGACCGATTTCCATGTATGAGGTATAAATCCTTACATTGTCACGGGTAACATAGGCTAGTAAGATATTAAAATGGCAGGGGTGCTTTAAACTTTTTAAATTAATTTCATCTTTTTGCCATTTTTGTTTAATATTATTGTAATTTATTGAATAAGTGTGGCTGATAATTACTTGATTAGATTTTCTGTATTTAACCGTACCATTTTTGCCATGTCTAAAAATTATTTCTGAACGGCAACAAATTAGTTTAGTTATAGCACTAGTATAGTTTTTACCGCGTCTTGTCGTAGAACAAGACGGTTAAGTTGCCTTTTGTTCGTCGAGTGTTAGCCACCGAGTCTTGAGGACAGGCACTATTGTCTTCAGAGAGGCACCGCTCGCGCTTTGAGATCTTTAAATTCATGAAATATGTAAAATGGATGGATATCATTTTATTGATAAACGCTTTGTTTATTATGTTGATGATATTAAAATAAAGTTTCTTTGACGTCGCTAATAGTTTAGTATACTAAAACATCGGAGTATAAATGTACATAATATATTGTGCAATAAGCCTAAATTTGATGACACAAACCAATCGGAAGCAGTAGCCAGTCAAAGTTTTTGTGTGTACCGCTGATTGTAAAGTTACAACTGAAATCGAATCATTGCATTGCAATCGTAACATAATCAATGGGAAAACATTTCATATTGACGGTATGATGTAGGCAATGTAAATTACACTACATCGATCTCCCCAGACAAAGAGGAGGATTTTTACTTTTTAGAGCACTTGACGCAATGTATGACAAATTTAAAGCTAATGTTTGCATTGTAATAAAAATGCGCAAATACCGTTTCGTACCGTCTTCTTTATTTCACAATTCAGTTGTCGTTGTAGGTGTATAACTATGCAATTCATAACAAAGTTAAACCACGGGTATCATGTTCAGAAAAACGGAATCACTTTTCTTTTTACTGGCCTCGTAATCTTAGGAATAAAAAAGTGTTACGACCTCCTCGGGGCCTTACCCTCCAAATGGGGGAACTCTGGAGGCAAAATGACGGCTTTTTGTCATCTGACAATACCACAAATTGCGCAGTTTTACCCACACTGCCGATATACAAGTTTTTTTAGTGCGAAATATATCGCTAATAAATCAAACGTTGTTTGTTATGAATACAATATTGGTATACATTTTTATGGTCAGGCTATCGACATGCTTAGTGTAATGTTATTCATGTAAATAATTAATTCAACACAAAAGGTCTGGTTTGTAGTCACTACCGGCGCGCGTGTAAGACTAGATGTATAAACGTGGACGAAGCAAAAGTACGGATCGAAGAAGCATATGTAAGGGTCGTAGCCGGTGGTATCTGTAGTTTCTGCCTACCTATATGGGAAAAAGGCATGGCTGTATATTTAATAAGCGTAAAAAAAAAGTCCGCTGGGGAAATAAAAAGTGAAAAGCAAGTTGTGTTAAAGTGTTAAAAATACTTCAACCTTATTTATCAAGGTACTGAATAATTTTCGTCGCAATTCCAGTTATAAGAAAATGTTGTCACAGAACTGCCCCTGTCAATCTTTTTTACGTGTTTTGGTATTCATAGCTATACATAGCATTTTCTTTAAATCTTAGCTTTATAACCTAGAAACACTGTTCATTTGAATCGGTTGAGGCGTTTAGAAGTTATGGTGGAACAAAGAAACGTGAACTCTAAACTTATCACTCCCTTTGGGCAATCGTGAAAAAACACAACACTCCTTTTATTTGGGTGATAGTGTAAAAAGTAGATACATTCTCATGCCTGTCTTCATCAATAAAATAAAGTGTCTAAGTTTAATTATGTAAGTTTCACATCAATGCGAGTGTAGTCTTCTCATACTTCAATTCATCTTACTTTCGTCTGTCGAACAAACAAAGTAAGTACACCTTTCTATATATTACATTTCCAACCAAAAAAACAAACAGTAAAACGTTGGCCCCATGACAGAAATCATTAAGAATTTCATTAACACGAATATTACATTTACACCTCCGAGTACTACGAGTACATAAATATTTAATTTGGGTTCCTATTTAAATAATTACTCGGGCAGTTATTACATAATTGTTCTTTCGCAGCGGAAAATAAGGCTATTTATAGCCTTTGTTGGAGTGTGAAAAGCTGTGGTAAATAAAAAATATATGCTACGTTATTCATATTCTACGTGAACCTAAAACGTGATCTAATTTGGTAACAGTCGGAGACAAATATGAATTGTGAATGTTGAATCATCCAGAGCACTTCGTAACATCCCGGTGACTCGGTGAGTTGTCTAAAGTTTTAAAAGATGCTTGTAATTCCCATTAGCCATGAGTAGTTCTCATAATTAAGACCATATAGCAATGTTATCTTGTTAATTGTCAATTAAGTATTTCAAAAAGTAAGAAAATCCAGCCAATAAACTGGAGGCAGAAAATGAAAACAAAATAAAAGAGAAGTTGATTATATTTACTTTTTTTAACTTATACAGGTGGTTATAATTCTATTATGCTTGTAGATGTTTCATACACATACGATAATTAACATGATTAATAACAAGAGTCAAACATATTTTATAATATTTTTTATATCGACAAAAGATGAATTCGTTTACATCCTGTGTGTAACAAATTGGAAATACCGCTGCCCGATGTTGCCAGTGTCACTGTCCGCACCGTATTGAAAATACCATGATGTTGAGCTGTTTTTTTTATTGGATGGATCAAAGTTTTTAGCTCGGCTTTAATACGATTATTTGATCACATAATTTAGCTTCGCTTTTTAAATCTACGAAACAATGGCTATCCAAAACATTATCTGTTTAGTTTTTCGAAGCTAAATTAACTTGGAGTTCGCTTTCAATAATATTGTAGTGGCTGAATTGTTACTAACCCACTTCTTGATCTTCAGGTTGTGGGTTCAAAACTTAAGTACTAATGTGACTTTTCCAATGTCATATGTACTTTCACTTTCGTGAACAGATAAGGGCTGGTCATATAGTTATTATTTAAAGAGAAAAAGGGGTTTAGATATTTCAAGACAAATCTGGTTGTTTGCACTTTTAACATTTCATAACGCCTGCTTTCAATCCTGTCAACCGCAATAAGTTGTCCCATTTCGAAATTCACATAGTAAATCATAAAGACGCATTTTCCAGTTATTCTGATTTTTGTGCGGTTGATGAACCACACGGAGGAGAAAGACCTCTAATATGACTTTATCAGAAGAACATCTCTCAGGTTTGGTGTCCTCACGATACTTTTATTCACTGTTGAAGAAGTGATAATTTTTAATACGTACATGATAATTAATTATTGGTGGTTGCCTTGGATTAGAAACCTTTGACTTGCCAGCTTAATGATCATATCACTACCATTAACATATCAAAACTATTGCTTGCTAAACTTTGCAGTAACTTGTTATAATATTATATCAATAGCAGTTCTACCATAAATAAATTTTGACAATTGTTCTTTTTCCATTTAATATAATAACTTTAATTGTTCTTTTCTTAAAAAGAAATACTGTTACCCTACACTAGGAATTTCTCCTGCATCGTGGATTACAGATAAATATCTCATGCACACACACCCAGTCCCGGAATAATAATTTATAGATCATACAAATATTTCCTGCGAGAATCGAACCCGCAATACGTGGCACAGCAGCCAGTATCACATACAGTACGCGAAACGCGTCGTCCTTTATTGCACCTTACCACTCTTTGTTAAAACTGCTTAAGCTCCACACTACGACCGGCGCTAAAGAACTACACGCTATTGTTTCCGACCAGTTAATGATGAATACTTACAATTGTCATTTACGGCTGTTGTCTGACTGTACTCGGCCTATTGTTGCGACCATTGTGCTACTGAAAGCCATTAACCATAGGCTGTATTAGTAGTGACAAAGGTATAATAAACTCGGCATGTATTTTTAAGTTCTCAAATTTTATATAATTCCCTTTCTGTTCTCTCCTCCCCTATGGATTACCATATACAAATTATAAGCAGCTTTCATTTAGAGTTCTGGTTTGTTGTTCGCGAAAACCCTCTACAAGGACGACGTATACGGGATCTCTCAGTTAACTGTGTTATTGAAACACAAAGTAATGAATAATATCTAAATACTGTTTCAAGCACAAACAATTGTTCCACGACTTATTGGCACTGGCATTGCATTTCACAATTGAGTATTGGGATGAAATTTTCAACAAATGTTGTGAAATACAATGGCATTTTGAATCTTAAATTATGTGATGATTTCTATGTTGAATTACGGGATACCTTCCTGGATTTCAGTTACCCCACGATCATGGCACTTGCAACAGCGTCGAAATAACTAATCATGGAAGGAAGGTATCTTCCGTCCCAAATCAGTTCACACTATCAGTTTACTAACACACATCCTAACTTATTGTCTAAATAAATTTATATAGTGACATCGTTCCTCGTTGAAAGTTCCACTAAACGTTTACTTGGCTTCCTGTACAACATAAGTACATGCGCACATTTGTGTTGCCACGAGCTTCCGGTTCCGGTTGGACTCGGAGTGTTGGCGGAACTCACAAGTTTGCTCGGCGCAGTGTTGCCAACATTGGCCCATTGTCATTAAAGTTACGAAGTTGAGTGTTTTGTCGTGTGAATTAAAGTTGGAACGTTAAATTAAACCACTTAATATTATGATATATTATAACCATACTGGGTTTGATAAATCCCAACATTTTAGATGATAGTATTTGTACTCTGTAACTTTTGTTTACCTAGCTTTCATTTAATATTGTTTTATATTTCGGACAAAGTAACTTTTTGACCTGAAAATTTAATATATTTGGGTCAAAAAGATTAAAGCCTGACTTGTCAGGATAAAGTAATTTAGTACCCGGATAAGGCGACATAATCGCATTAGCGACAAATCTCTTCAAATAAAATAATTTTCATAGTGATAATATGTATTGTTATTTTGCTTATATGCTTTGTATATAAAATATAAGTTATGCTTTCCCTGTCCCATGTATCACAACTAATACCTACACGGTGACTGTTTAACTATTGTGTCTGTGTCGTTGTCAGGGAACCTGCATAGTTCAATAAGAATAGAAATAACATTAATAAGACTGTGATTTTTTGCTTCTATTATAATTGTCCATACTTTAATAAATCTGTCAAATTGAGAACCTCCCCGTTTAGAAAGTTGGTTACAAATATTCAAATTAAAATGAAATGGAAACTGCGTTACCTACGTAGAAACAGTGTGATGTTTTTTTTTTCCTATTGTCTCATATAAAACTAAGGTTTAGAATGATTATACTGATACAGATAAATCTTTGAAATGCGTTAACGCATGCTTAGCGAAATCTTAAGTTATAAATTCAGGTCAGAGCGCCTGGAGTATTTATCCAGGAGACGCAGGTTCGAAGCCTGCTCACTACCTTATTCATCTTCCACAAAAAAATATGATCATACTAAACTATGATTGGTGAAATTACGGATGAGATAACCGTGCCGTATGCCGAAACCGTCGGAAACTATTATTATTAAGAATTTTAATTATTGTTCAACGGTTATTACTCACTTGCATTTTTCGGGATTGCCCGACTAGTTTCTAGAGTCAAACTCCAGTTTGACTCGCGACATCGCCGCGGCCTCAGCTCATGACTAAGGGCTCCGTTCGAGTTCGAAACTAGTCCATGAAGTCGTAAAACTTCCTCTCCGAACCCATTTAGTTAAGTCTTCCGGAGAGATTCGGATAGTAACATATGTATTAACTTACGCGTAACAAAACCTTATAAAGTACCTTAACTTATTAAACGCCACGAATTTGTCGACATTTCGTGTCCGCACCGCGTCTGTATTAGAAGACAAATATTGTATGGACATTAGTACAACATAATTAACTGCGGCGCTGTTGGCAGAAAAAGCTGTCGTTTGCTATAGACACGCTAATTGCGCTCTAAAGATAACGAAGACGATCATAATTGAAGTACTTAAGATAAAAGATAATTAAAAAAATGTATAACATTTTAAGTACCTTAACATTAACGAATAAATGACTATAAATCTAAGAATACTGTCTCATGTGTAGTGGTCGCATACATAGCTGCTGTGCGTAAGATCCTGGGTTCGACTATCGAGTCGAGCAAAGTGTTATTGAGTTTACCTCTGACGAAATCCTCAGTTGCAGCCCGTAGTTTGGAATTGTGGCTTACCACCTTTTAATCGTACGTACTCAGTACACCTCTGCTTAATACATCGGGGAATACAAACGTGATACTCTGTATTTATGCATGTAATTCTAATAATTTCAATTTTTTCACATGCTAATAATAATCCTACTGTACCACTGCGCCTTGTAATATTGTCGTCGAAGGGAACTATTTTAACATGATATTTGTTAAAATGGTAGTAGGCGCAGTGATACAGTAGGCCGCACATCAGTGGTACCAAAGCAGTACCTATAAAGTGGCCTCACATACTATTGAAACTCCCCACTACGATATACCAGCTCAAGGTCAGAATGTTACCACGTACGAGTATGCGCGACGTACTGTACTAAAAAATATATGCTGACGATTTATTCACATACTATCGAAATGCATGATTGACGCAGAATTCACTGATTACAGAAACACCTGATGCAAGTGTGACGCTTAAATATCACCGGCTAATAATATTCGCACTACCGCTACGCCGTAGGCACTAAATCAGCTACGCTGTCGTAGCAAAGAAAACATCCGACGCATGCGTTGAGTCTGTTATACGCTTTAATCGTGTATTGAACGTGTATCATTGTAAGAAAGAAAATGTGTTCTCCCGCAAAGAAGCTTCCAAAATAGACTTGCATAGATATAAAAAAAATATTAAAACTACACTCATTACATGTTAAATACGCCATTATACCATTTTTAATATACATTTTCATAATTATTGAATTTAAACGGGACTTAATCGCGCTAAAAGTATAACTACTCGTGACCACGATCAATGCAACTTGAACGAAACGTCGAGGTAAATAAATATTATACTTTTAGCGCGATTAAGTCCCGTTTAAATTCAATAATTATGTGTTCGAATCGCGAAAGTTTAAAAAGTACAATACATTTTCATGTATGGAAATCCATTATGTATGTGTCATACCACGACTAGAGTTCTATTTCATACCAAGTACCTATTACGGACATTGGATAACGTATATAATTAAGTAAAATTAAATATAAAATACATGTTTTAATCTTGCCCATGTAGGTGGAGGTGTGCTAACACGTGATATTTTGTGGTAAATATCTGAACTAGATAACGGAGTACAAAACTTTTAGGCTGACACTCAAACACGAGTTTGGGTATTGTTCGATAGACATAATATGTTCACGAAGTACGATGTACATAGTTACTTTATTTTAGTACTGTTAATTAGTTTAATGTGGCAAAGAGGTTTATCTGTATTAGGTTAGTTTTGATTTGTGATATTTAAGGCTCTATTCAAAAGGCTATCTTTACCGGTGACTTAATGATTTTCTTCGTGTACAGTCATAACAAAACACATAACCAGAATATAACATCCCACTGCAAGGCAAAGGCCTCTTCTTATACAGAGAAGGCACGAGCATTGATCACCATGCTAGCACACTGCGGGTTGGCGATTTCGGACCAACAAGTCCAAGTTTCCTTATGAACTTAAAACTATGATATTGAAAAATTCGTTCCAGATTTGAACTCAACCTGTGGCTAAAGAGGCAGGCTCGTAACCACTCGGCCACGAGAACACACGCGTGTACAAATTAGATTCTAATAACATTTAAATCAACGGTGCGCCGACATGCCAAGCCTGGTGTTATTTATTTCTTGCCCAGCGCGAAATTAAAACATAATGTGTATCTGTGTTTTTTCTGTTGTTCCTAATTGGAAATAAAAAATATTCATTTCATTGTTTTTCATTTAAAAAGTAAAAAATATAACATTATTATTGATTATGATTTGGCAAAAAAAAAAAACACAATTTTTCTTCTATTTTTCTGCTCTCCCCACTTAAATTCGGACTCGCATTACTTAAAAAATATATTAAGATTACGACAAGACAACATAATGATAATTATGATTACCTAATATACCTAAATACTATATTATGTACCTACCTGAGACGGCAAAGCTAAGCCTTCCCTAATCCCACAAGACCGAGTCTACACGCAATTGCCTTATAAACCTTTATAACTTAAACAGTAACTTACTTTCATATATAACTTATGACTTGTTTCTAAGTAAATTAGGTTCTTAACATTGTTGTGCGAAGGCTAAGGTTTTATAACTTAAGTAGTAATTACTTTATAATATAAGTTGAGTAACATTTTGAAATTAATTGATTACGACAGTTTATTATTCAAAGTCAAACTTTTTTTTTAACATACGCAAATTAGCTGCAAATATGAACAGGTAATTGATTTTAGATGAACGGTTCCAAAAAATATTTCTCAAGCATAATTTCTCACAATATTTAATATGTAATTGGATGATTAACATTCCGAACACCCCTTTGAATCTTTTCAGGATGTTAACATACTTTCGTTCAACCGCTCAACCGTACGTCAATGATTCTATGATTGATGAACTATAAAAATTGTACTTAGAGCTACGACATAATGGCACTATCAATGTCAAATTGTTACCATGTACGTGTGCTTAGTCAACGACACGTCCATGGTAACGAAGATACCTACAGCACAATGATGTAAACACAAATTGTTACAACACACCCATATTGTCTTTACCGTGTATAACATTGACAAAAGAACCATTCTTTCTCCATATAGACATTCAATAATACTTTCATTAATATTCAGTTAACTATTTAAGTGGAGTTTATAAAGTGTAAGTGCGCCTAAATTATATTGTACCTTAATTAATTAATAATATACGTATACCATCAAACATAAAAAATAACTTAACACAAAACAATATAACTTCTAAACTTAAAAAATACTTCCTGGAGTAGAGCTTAATTCTTAAATTATATAAATTAAATAATGGAGAAAAAAACATGCTTTATGAGTTTGTTATTGTAAATTCTAAATTAAATATAAAATTATGAGGGTAAACTGTTCTCGGTGAGTGCGGGTGCGATGCGCTGTGTTCACCTACCTACATCTAATTTATTAAATCGATGAATCTGACGGTGTACAGAAAAACCTGAATTGGTTTATGTTTACACTGTCTCTATTAACCTTCCTTTGTATCTTTTAGTGGATACATGTTTATGCTCGTGACTGTACCAGCAGCTTAATACACAGTACAAAAATGTTGTTAACATTTTACATTTCCTTTTTATAATACGGTTTCTGCGTTCCATTACAAGATTTTTTAATAGCTACATTCTCGGTCTGAGTACTTTGTAACACACAGCGTAATTAATGGCTGCTTATTATACTAATTAATGCTGAAGAACACAATTGCTGTACATGGTGGCTCACGGCACAAAGCTAGCTTCATTAGAGTTACGAAGCTATTCATTACTTAATTAGTTAAGTTGATATTTACTATGCAGCCGTACGATAAGATCGTACGGCTGATGAACAACCTAGTGCCGCCTGCCACTACAGCCGCAGAAGGTAGGGAGAGCGGCGCATCGACATACCGGCACTCCTCTCCCGCCGCGGCCCCCATCTTTCAGCCACGGTGCCGCCCATACGACACCGCAGCCCACCTCAGCTGCGGCACCCCCATAAGACCCGCAACCTACGCCACTCCAACATGGGCTTGGAGACAAAGCCCAGAGGAGTGGCCCTCCTCGGTTCCTCTAGCTTCACCGTGGGTGACCAAGCACCGGCTTTATATTTTGACTGTGTGGAGTAACCGCTTCAGGAAGTCAACACATAAATAAATAAAACAATTTGCATTTTTTAAGTTGTATAACTTATAAAAGCAAATTTTAATACGTTCTAATAAAGCTTGACCTCTCCTTCGTATTGACTGGCTGAATATATGTATTTATCGTGATTGCTTTAAATATATTGTCTTCTAGATACTAATGGCGTGAGCGAAATTTGTGTGCAAATTAGGACAATATATTTTATAACTATTCGTAATAGTCATTGAGATATCTAATCTTTGTTAATAAAGCCGACATTCACATTACAACTTATATAATGATACTAGCTGGTGCCCGCTACTTCGTCTGCATACCAGATTTTTGCGAGCAACCTAGTACGTTTTATAAAATAAAAGTAACCTAAGTTACTCCTTATATTCACAGCTGTATCGTTTCGAAGATTAGAAAAATTAAGAAGTTTCATACAAACTTTATCCCCTATTTTACCCAGAAAAAGAAAGAATTTTCTAAAAAAATTATATATATAAATTATATAAAAAATGATACTGTAAACTTTCTCTAATCAAGTGCTCTTATATTAAATATGATATTTCTAACGTCAAGAGTGAAGAAGCTTCATACAAACATTCATCTCCTATTTAACCCCTTCGGGGATGAATTTCAAAAAAACCCTTCTTAGCACACTTATGTAATTTAAGAAACATTTGTGCAAAATTTCATGCTTCAATCGTTCAGTCAGTGAATCAGTCAGCTAGTTAGTTTCATACTTTATTCAAATACATAGGTACCTACTTATCTTTCCGACAACCAAAAAAGATAATAATTCGATTTTTATCCCTAGTTTACTAGTACCATGGTTGGTAATAGAAAATATAACAAGAGTTACATTCATTATCTATCAAGATAAGTAGGTACCAAAGCCACTGCCACAATTTTGGCTTAAATGTACCCAAAACGCTGTTTAATATTTTGTAACTTTTGTAAGAAATATGCGTCGCGGCTTTGTGAGGCAAGGAATATTTAATTGACACAAATACGGCATCTGAAGTACGGGTACGCAGGCTTACCTGTAAAGTAGGAAGGCTTCATATGAAAAAGTATGTAAAGTACTCTTAGCGAAAATGAAAAGCGATTTTCTTCTTCATATCTATTTTATTTAATGCGCTCTTCTGAATAAGTTGCATGTATCCGTTTGGCGAACACAATGACATTTTTGGTATAGTCGGTAGCATCGAATATTTGACAAGACATGGAGGGTTATTATGTTATACTTAAATTTTTAATCGGTTGGACAAATTTAAAAAAAGAAAATTTTCCTTGAGGTCGGCTCCTGCCGCATGTCGTGGGCTCGATTACCACAAGTAGCAATTATTCGCTACATGTAATTTTAATTCAGAAATTATAGACTTCTTGCACTTGTAATTGATATATTTTAGTTTTTTACTAGTTTTAGCGTAAAAATTACATATTATATTTCTTTTGTTAATACTGCGGCCATTTGTACCAAGTTTTTTTTTATAGTTATTCTACAGATGAATATTTGGCTGGTTGTTTGTAAATATGAGATTTGTGCTTGTAAATGCACCTAAATTAAAGGAAACACTCTAGAGCAACGTTTTAAAAAACATTAACTATCTATGCGTCCCATCCGACATTGAAAATGAACACTCCAAACAGACGATAAATCAAAAGTGAACCTTCCATCATATTGTAATTTATTTTACATATTTTCAAAGGTCGTATTAATACATCTGCAATTCAATTTAAAACGAATACCGCCCACAACCAACGCAATAACAACCAATCAACGTGTTAGTACAAAACTGTGTTAAAAGCTTTCAGACAGGTGGACATAAAATGCCTGAAAAATCCTGAAAAATGACGTAAAAACAAATATGGGGGAATGTCGGCAATTTATCATACCGTTCACTGTTCGGGCAGTCATTCGGTTTTAAATTTAACAGGGTTATTTAATTTATTGTCGTAAAAATTGATTCCTTGCATGCACTGAAAACAACAGACTTTATAAAATATGATCTCGAGGTTGATATAGTTCTCGCCAACGACACTGGAATTGTCGAGTAGTTTTTCTCCCCTTTCTAGTTTATTGTTATAAAATCATACAATTAGTACAAAATTTAAACATACAATTCTTGAAGTTACAATATTAAATGGAAAAAGAATACGGTTGCGAACAGGATTCGAACCAGGATTTAACCACTAAGCCATCTCGACCTCTCAAGAGGTCGAGATGGCTTAGTGGTCAGAGCGCCTGGAGTCCGGGATCCGGGAGGCGCAGGTTCGAATCCTGTTCGCGACCGTATTCTTTTTCCATTTAATATTGTAACTTTAGAGTTCGCTAAGCATGCGTTAATGCTTTTTCAAAGACATATCTTGAATACAATTCTTGGTCAAATGTCACCCCAAAATACACGACTTCAAATGGGTAGAAATACAGTCTTGAGCTATAAAAATGTTCCATAATATAAAAGCATTAAGCCCAAAGGAGTAGACAGAGGTGTGCATAGTTGTCCACCCATATTTCCCATTGCAAAGTTCCCAATTCCGGGCCGCTACTACTGCTAATGTTTCACTAACAATAAAACCCCAATTTACTACACTTAGTAACCCAGGAATCGGAATTTTTACAATTGTATAGTTTTCATATTTTTCCATGTACTTGTAATATAAGACGATATAACTTGCCAAATTTTATAGTTATAGGTCAACGGAAAGTAACCTATAAATTTTGATTCCCTTGAGAGTGTCAAAATATACGTTTTTTGCGGCATAAACGGCCGTATCATTTTTAAAACGTTAACTTTGAAGTTTGATTTTTTCACATCTTCAAGAGACTGTAGATTGAGTAAATAAATAAAATAAATAACCAGCACATAACTGTCCCACTGCAGGGCAAGCGCCTCTTCTCATACAGAGAAGGCACGAGCTTAATCACCACGCTAGGTCACTGCGGGTTGGCGATTTCATACTACAAAGTCCAGGTTTCCTCACGATGTTTTCCTTAACCGTATGTCTGTGATGTCTTAGATGAACTAAGAAAGTACATATGACATTGAAAAAGTCACATTGGTACATGCCAGGTTTGAACCCACTACATGTGGCTCAGGAGGCGGTCCCGTAACCACTCGGCCACCATGACACAAGATTTGAGTAAATGGTTTTAATTTCAACTCAATACCTTCACGCAATCATAATAAGGGGTCTTGACAGACAGACGTACAAAAAATAGATTCAATATGGATTCCGTTTTTTTCCTTTTGAGGTAAGGAAAAAACGACTAAGAGTAAAATAAAAAATATTTTTATTGTTTACTACTAAGCTCAACAAATATTTTTACTATACAAGTCGCATTATATTTTACACAAACAATTAAATGTGGTATGTCTCGCCTGTAATAAACCACAACCGCATACATTATGGTGTTATATTATTGTAACCCCAGAGCTTACGTTAAAACTATATTATTATCCGTTTATGTTTCAGGCAAATATCGTACCTACCCAAATGACCGCAATTAATACAGCTATTTAATTACGATCAGCATATTCGGGATCAAATCAACAATAACTATACTCGTGTGGAAATTTGTGGTATTAATTGATTTAATTTTATTTATGTTGATACAGATCAATCTTGAAAACGCATTCGCGAATGCGAGCGACCTCTAAAGCAATGTTTTTTTAGAGGTTCGAATTTGGTATAAAGCAGTATTTTTTTTAATGAAAAAAATACTGCTGTATACCAAATTCGAACCTCTCTGATAAATACTCCATTATTTCGTTTTAGCTATGGATTTGCCTGGAGACATGTGAGAACATGCTACTGTACAAGAGAAATACAGACATTCAGACAAAAAAATAGTTTACCTTATACAGTAACTGCAGCTGCTACCGCAAGTAAAATTTGTATAAGAAATCTTCTTTTTTCTGTTTTTTGTTTCGTTTTATTTATATAATTACCAAGGAGTTCGAACCTCGTTTGCGATCCTATTATTATTCCCACAAAAAATATAATTTAAGCATTCGCTTAGTATGCGTTTAAAGAAATTAAATTTGTAGAGCACTTAATGTTCGAATCCATAGGGTTCGAGACGCTCTCATGGTCACATTTAGTTACGTATTTTCTCATTCACAATAAAACGTAATTTTATTTTGAACGATTTTAATTCCACGACGCGTATCCAGACTAAATTCATCAATTTTTAATGGCTTTTTTTCCTCATCCTCTTGCATAATAGCATTATTCCACCTGTAGACGATAAATTGACGATCAAAAGCGGTTTTTCTTTCCTTTTCTTTAGAGTGTATCGCAATTTTCCTGTGTAAAGCGGTTGGGTAAAAAATGGTCATTGTTAACTCACTTTACACTTAATGTGATGTAAATTGGCCTTTATGATGTACCTAACGTGTATTGGTGAACCGAAGATTTATGTATTATTATAGGTTATGAACCTGGTACCACGTATTTACAATTGCTTTAAAAACTTATAAATAAAATGTATGACCAGTTACACTATGACTATATAGTGTACTAGAGGTACTAACCTCTTTTATCAACGTACGAGTGGCTTATTATTAGAGCCGTATTATGGTACAAATTATAAATTTAATTTATATATTTTAATGGAGATACCCGTGGCTAAGTAGCAGCCATGCAGATCGATTCATCGAAGTTAAGCTGCGGTTGCCACAGTCATTTTGTAGATGGGTGACCATAATGTCATATCGAGACACACAAGAGACAGTTTAACGTGCCTTAGTAAGCACGTTCGAGCCCGGTTGTCAAATTAAGATCTTTAAGAGCCGTTACGGGTAGTCACTCGCCTGAAAGTCTGACAACCAGTCATACCACGAGATATCGTGTTACCCAGTAACTAGGTTGTGGAGGTCAGATAGGCAGTCACTCCATGTAAAATACTGTTATAAAGTTGAAAAAAGGCTACGCAGATTGATTACTTTTTTATTTAAAAAGTTGTAATGGCAATAGGAACCCCACATGAAACTTAATAACAGCATTGGTGAAATGTGGGTGTACAACTGTGTACACCTCTGGCTACACCTTCGGGGAATACAGGCGTGATGCTTTGTAATTATATAAATAATTAAAGTTAAATGTAAATACAAAATACCAATGATTAATCTTTAATAATATATTAGATAATCTTTCGTTCACTAATAAACATTAGGTACAATATTTTAGCCAATTTATATCACATTAGGCAAATAGATTGCCTCTTTTGTCCTGTGGTGGCAAGTGCAGCTGCTGTACCTGAGGTCCTGAGTTTGATTCTCAGGTCGGGCAGTGTTATTGAGATTTTCTGTTAAGAATGAAAAATGAAATGGAATTGTGTCCGATAGATAGTTAATAGGCTGACGTATAGGGACTTAATAACAGCATTGGTGAAACGTGGACTATATAAATAACTGTGTACACCTTAAGGATTACAAGCGGTTGTAATACTCGCATAGGTACCTACCCTTACAAAAAAAAAATTTCTATTGATTGAATAATACTTAGTCATGACTGCTTAAGAAAGTCAGGTAAATCACTAATAAATAAACTGCCAGAGTTACAAAGTCAACAAACTTTAAAATTTGACACTTATAATTCTTGAAAGGATTCTTCGAAATCAAACCTTTATATTGCCGATATCTTCTTTGAATGGGGGCTGAAATTTACCAAGCAAACAAATTCGCAAGTCAAACTAATTTCTCAAATATTCAGCAGAGGTCGTTGAAGTCCGGTGTAGTAGCAATAAAGAGCTTAGAACATAAAATTTAATAGGCTAATAGAGCGCAGGTGAGAGCCATTCAACTAACTCTCCCAGTGACACCACTTACGTACAGATTTTCTCCCTCGGCTATTTTTATTATAGAGTACATTTAAAGGAATATTTACAACCTTATATTTTAAAGTAGACACTATTATCTTCTGTTTGAAATATTGTATAAGTTGTGAGAGTGTATAGAGATAAGATATCTTGCATATACACCAAAATAATTTTAGATCATTAACTTTAATTTATTATGAATATCCTTTTACTTCACATATGTAGGTATTTTCATATACATATTATTATTAATACTGTATTGTTTCGATTTGTTAGTTTAAATCTGATCCAAATAGGCTCGACGTGCATCCGGTTGAAGACTTAGGTACTTAAAAAGCACTTGCTACTCATACAAGTACACCGATTGTTCTAAATTGGAATGTATTCCAAAATTGGATTGGCAGATGTTGAAGTCATCTTTCTTCAATACCATACACCACTATTTTTTAATTAATATAATTTTTAAGGACGTATTTGGTAACAGTTTATGAACTTTCGATAAAAGAAAGAATTAAACAAATTTTTTATTTAACTATTAGCAGGTGCTGGAGGTTTTTTACTGATTATCATCATATATACTTACATTGTTTTATGAAATTATTAGTAACCTTAACTTAATTCATAGAGAAATAATTTTCCACAATCCAACCATATAATTCATTTCAAAGCAGAGTGCTAGTTCCTAAAGGCTTTTCCAATACGGCAGGGGTTCCCAACCTATTACCCTATGCGCCTCCCTAAAGTTTACGCTAAAATACTACGCCCCCCTTATCTCAACTTAACTACATGGACAAAAAACTAAACGATGAATACTTTAATTTTTTCGCTATTTTTAAAAGTATCGTGCGGAACGGTCAGCGAAACACACTTCACTCGCAGCATACATCGAGTCACTGAGTGAGAGAGAGCGAGGCGCGGACGGGGTAATGCGACAAGCGCGGGCGGTGATCGCGTCTTGACTTGTCGCTGTTGCAGTCCGTCGCTCGCAGTTAAAAGCGTGCGAATATGATTTTTTTAAGCCCCTCGTGGCGCCCCCCTTTGGATCACTCTACGCCCCCCAAGTGGGGCGCGCCCCACTGGTTGGGAACCCATGCAATACGGTATAAAAAACATTGTAACGTAGTATTTGTAATGGATTATAATTCAATAATTAGATTTAAATTCATATTATCAATTCAGCTTATCTTTCTGACTGTATTTTAACCATCATAACGTACTGATGACGAGTCGGGCCTTGGTTAACAAAATTATTTAAAACAGTGACGAATCGGGACATATTTTTTTATTACAATCGAAACAGTGACGAGTCGGAATGAACTCAAATCGTAAAAGAAAAACAGATTTAAACTAACAATCTATTGCATAGTAATATCTTAAGTTTGCGCGATCACTACACATTATAATGAAGTAATATTTTTTTACGGAATAGCAAAAATATATTTTTATTTTTGGTATTTTGATTTAGTTTTTGCTATTCCGTAAAATATTACTTCACGTTGTATTTGTGACCAGCTCAAGTTATCTTTATTTTAAATAGTTTTTTCTTTGTGCGAATGGATGTTTGTTACTCTATCACGCAATAACAACTGAACGGATTTGGATAAAATAGATAAAGAATTTGCCACACAGATAGTTACCTGGATTAACACATAGCATGTTTTCTATCCCGATTTAACCAATGCTGAAGTCCACGAAGCCGAAGTCGCGGGAAGCTAGTATTACATATTCTGAATCTCTACTTTAATGTGCACATGTTTTATCGTACATTATTCTGGACTATGCAATTACATACATTTGCTGAAAAATAGGCAAATAAAATCTTAAGCCAAGATAAAATAAACATTATTTAGCGCATATTTTCGCTTAGTTATGTTCTCGTCTCTATCTATCACTTGTAGTTTGTCAGTAGTGTGACAGTGTCAGGAATAACGGTAACCCAGAGCACGTGCTGGGTAATGCTTAATCATCTTAGCCTTATAGTCCTTGTCTAAACTACCTGCTACCTATTAGAAAATCAGCGCGGCCGCATTATGCTTAAATAGAGGCTTTTTTGGTCTCGTGCAGGTTTATTTTAGTTAGTCTTGTTATTTTTAATATTCTTTTTTTTTTGCTATTGTAATAGTTGTAAGTTCGACCACGAGATTCAAATAAATACTTTTCTATAGTAATATCTTAGGTTTGTGCGATCACTACACATTATAATAAAACAACTTTTAACCGGATTAATCGCGTGTATTATTGGTTTTTTGTTTTTCCTGACGTTTCGAACACTTTGCAGCGTTCGTGGTCGCAGGAGGACTAGAGAGAAAATACTTTCTACTTTATTTCTTTCTTTCTACAGTACCAAAATTGGAATAACTCTCAGACATAACACCGATGCGTGCATGGTTCATATCTTAAACGTCAAATTTGACATAAGTTGTTGATAAAACGATTAAATTCAATACATTTAAACTTTTATCGACTCGACAAGTTTGTCGACAAAGATCCGTCTCTCGGACGCCAGCACTTACAATTTATAGTACAGAACGATAGTCACAAACTATTTTAAATCCCTGATACCTCATACTAAATCTACGTTAAAATGCAAACCATGTTCCCAAAATACCTTTTTGTAACCCATTTTACAAACTTGCACGGCGGAACTGAATACTATACTGTACAGGGGAGTATTTACATGAGAACAGGCTTGATTAAAGACCGGGTGCGATCCTGTATTGTATCCGACGCCGAGCCCCAACACATCGGCTCCAAACTTAATATACCACCTTGCTGAGATCGACAACGACGGTATTGGCACAACATGGAATCTACAGATTAACATTTTCGACAGAATTGGCTTGAAGCTGTGTTAGATGCTGGTGATAATTAATTTAATTTTGCAACATTCACAGTCGAGAAAACAGAATCATTGCCCACCTACATTTAAATTTCGGGTGACATCCTAATCGTTGTTGGTCGGAATAAGCTTGTTATAATTTCTATAGAAAATTACTGTCGGTTGTTAGATATCTATTGAAGTAATCGAAAGTGTCAATAAACTAGAGAAGATTTCTACTCCCTCTGTATTTTTTTTATATAAATTATTGTAAACGTCGCTACGCCAGAAATGTCTTCTGTATTGTGGCTGCATTTACAGACACATATTATCTTTAGATCTTACAAATATTTGTCTCGTGCGCCAACCATCTCTACATTTTGATAAAATCAAAGGAAAATAATTGTGATTCAGGATTCCATTTCCTCGACTGTACCTACAACGACAATCTCAAATAGGATAATGAAACGATAAAATGAACTTAAAACATTTAATGAATAAGCTGATAACTTTGTATAACACATACTCCCATAGCATCACGCCTGCATTCCTCAAACGATTTGGCAGATGTATACTGTAGTACGCCTACATTTCACCGACGCCGTTATTAAATCTCATGTAATAAGCGATGAGCCTATTGCCACTAACCGGACACAATTTCAAACTCCGGGCTGTTACTTAAGCAGTAGAGCCTGGCATCTCCTCTATACGACGATAAAGAGAACTAGAAATATTTATACTTGTAAGCCAGCGATATGATAGCTCTGTTTGTAGAGCAATACCACAGTACGGCTAGTGTCAAGGGTACAAGCCGGAGACTCGCTCATATCTATACATTTTCAGTGTTCCAAACAAAAAATAAAAGAGTTAGGGGTCATGTAGTAAGGGGTTAATTTGATAGCACAAATGTTAGTTGTTCGGAAGCATCTGTGACTTAGGTCAATAACTGCTAACCTTCCGGATAACGCAGATACTCTCGGACGATGGGTGCTTCGGGAAGTGTCTGCGTCACATATGCCGGGAGACCGCGCCAAGGTGCCATCACTGCGACGCCAGAGGTCTCTTAATGATCGGCCACCGCGAGCCGTGATCTGCGCGCGACGGACATACGTAGTTCGTCGACCGACCAGCAACAATCCCAATACGAATACGCGCGATGTTAGGTAGCACACACCTCTGGTCAGTGATGGCAGGATCCTTCGATGATTTTTCCGGATTATAGCCTGCTGAGGTTGCGGTGAATGCAACTGCGATCCCGAGACCCCAGTCAACGTTAGTGAATGACCGTATGGTTTTAAGTCAGAAGGACCCGGCACAAATATATATGATGGATTTTCCACACAGAATAAAAAGGTCAATAACTGCTATGTATTGACAATAAGTGGGCGATAGATTAACGTGCCTTCCGAGAATAATTTATATTACCTCCTACTCCCAATTCTCATGACATATGTCATACCTACGCTGCCCTCGCCTGATTCTGACACAAAGCTGAGCCATATAGTAATTGATAAGGTTACCGCCCTCTCTTCCCTTATCAACGTCGCATCGATTGAAAACACGTGACAGTGAAAGAAAATCAGTAGGAGGATCGCATCAATGAATGAAATAATTAATTGTATGTTTTATGACTTGACGAGTTGTAAGATATCTGATGAGTAAATTTATGATACAAGCGTTAGCCCTTACGAGACGATTAAAGCACTGAACTCTTGGTTATTATTGTTTTTAACAACTTATAACTTGTTGCTACATATTTTTGTACAATATGGCCAGTGCCTTATTTATGTACGGGTCATTGAGATAGAGTAGTTTTTTTTTTTCTTGTATGGAACAACTTTTACACAAAAGCAGTAGTCCTTTTTAACTCTTTCTCTGTCTAGTTACTTACAATTTATATATGACGATTGTTTGAATATTGTGACTACTTCGGCAACGGGGAATCTGTTAATATATAGTATAAAAAAATGCATTTTCTCAATCATATCATCAGAAGAGTACTGTAGTCACGTATTAAAGTAGAATCTTGATACCGTTGGCTTTAATCTCATCGGTTTTTACCTTAAATATACTTATTTATTCTTGAAACATACGATGCGACTTTCTTATTCAGGTGGCAAGAAAGCGTACCATACTTATATATAATATACTGTCTACTAATATCCTTATAAATTACAACAAACTTGAACTTGAAGTTCTTTTTCATAATTTTACTCTCTTTTTAGTGGTTAGAACCATAAACATACAGACTTATCGCGCTGAAGTTTGCTTAATCTTAACGATTCGTTAACTAACCACAGTTTCCAATGAGTTATGAACGGGTCAAGAATTTTAATAAGTAAAGGGAACATTATCAGCTTAGGCCACGTCTTCTTCATAATGACAATCTTTAATCGAACTCGCCAACAACGAACAGCGAATTACAATTCTAATAAGCAGTTCCCTGAGTTCTCCTCTCACCCTCCCACGTCTCCCGTGATAATAACCACAAATGAACACGAACAACTTTGCTTTTATTGGATTTCTTTCCTCGTGAATCCTCCAAGGAGGTACGATGATACTTTTTATTCGACCTCCATAATGAAATATTGCACCCCGACAAAGGGAAGGTCAATTTTGGAAGCCAGATAAATCATATTCAATCGTGTGAACTGAAATAAAGTTAGACTGCGTAATTTATTTTATGCAATTCAGTTTTTTTGTAAGTTTGTGAAGTTAGCTTGCTGACTTTAACTTGAAATATGGTTATAAACGCGAATATTTAAGTTCCAATTATGTTAATAATGGTTTGAAGAGTAATTATCTTCAGTTGGTATAATTAAATCATATTTATGGTATTTTCATTATGTTTAAAATGTTAAGAAAATTTACAAGTAATTACATAAATAAACATTAAAATAATACCAGTTTGAAGTAGGCGTAATACCATTAACATGTCCTTCGGCATTGACGTACACGATTCTTGTCAAAAGTCCCCAGTTCATTTGTTATTCCTTATAAATATTATATAATCGTTATATTGGTATTATTAATTACATACTTAAAAAATCTCAACTAAAACCTAATACGAAAAATATACAGAGCAAAGATTTAAAACTAATACAATAAAAATAAAAACTAAATTAAAATTTGTTATTATTTAAATTAATCGACGTCACAGCACTGTTTCAGTTATTCCACGGTTTAATTATTTTTAATTGAAAGTCTTTAAGTCGATCGCTATCTTTTTCACAAAGCCTTTTATCACAAACAGACGGAACGACTTTACTTGACAAACAACGTATGTACCTAATTGAATAGGTATTTGTTTTTGTCGGATACCAATATTGGTATATACTTCTAGTTTGATAGGTAAATCACTAGGTTATAGTATTTAGTAATATGGTTTACAATGAACTAGGAACAAAACGGTTTAGTAACGAGTTTAATATTAATAACTGGTAGATTTATAAGTCTAAAATCATTGAAAGACAAAAACAATCAATAACAAAACACATTACACATAGTAGTGACTTGACTCGGTAAAGTCACAAATAACTTACTTTAACATTTACTTTATTGTTACAGGGCTTTCCTAAGAATTCTGTGCGTGTGCTGCCCAAGAAAGTTACGTCGGAAATACCAACCACAACTTCGTTTCAAACAGTCTCAAGTGAGTCTCCTTAGAGAATTCCTACTAAAAACAAATAGTAATTAAGCTTTTTCTTTAAATAAAAAAAGTCCTTAAATAAAAGGAATTTCAAATTTATTTGCAAATTAAATAGCTTTTTCTTAGATTGTCATGAATATGTTCTTCTACTTTCAGTTGCGCACGACACGACGTTATTACTCATCGAGCGAACTGATGGGCATACAACAGCTCAGACAAAACTCCTGCGAACAAACTTACATATAGCGAATCAACTCCATTTTATATATCGCTTCGGTTCTCCTCCATATTTCGAAGTGCCTTGATGAAAATATTCAATTCGTACCTTCCAAAAGTTTCTAGAACATTTTTGCGAATTATGAGGAGTAATATAATCTCAGCCGATATTAAGTAGATGTAACTTATCACGGTTAATTTGGTCCAGTTGGTAGTAAGGGATAGGATACAAACGTGTGAGGTACGTGCAGACTGTCTTGTTATCTCCACATGTTGCACTCTGTTTCGGTGTGCCCTCGTGTGCCCTCGTGTGCCCTCGTGTGCCCTCATGTGCCCTCGCCCTTGTTACTGTCCACTCTCTTACAACAATTTGTCTGCACTCTAGTCATTGTAAACTGAGATGTACTAACCCGAGTCTCTATTCTTCAACGCTTGTCATCTCTTTTATCATTTCATAATAATAACAACATCGCTTGAACTTTGAACCTTTGCATGGTTTTCGAACACAATGTTAATTGCAATGTTTTTCTTTTACGTGTAATCGCTGGTTTGCATGACTGGAAATCCATGGATAGTTTATTGGCCGTTATAATTATGCAACGATAATTAGCTCTTCATAATGTGTTATATAATAAATCACGCAAGTACACACACGCTATCAATGTGACCTAAGTTCATTAAAGTACAAAACATTTATTCACTTTTGTACATAATTAAATTTCAAAACATTTTACGGTAATTACTTACTACTTGTAATGCAAGTAAAAAAAGCAGTAAAAAAGTAGTGAGTAATGTTACCTAAAAATGTAGTTCTCCCAAACTATTTGTCTTGACTTACGTAAAATTCTTCAGTCCCTCGTGTTGTCAATTGCATGATTCTGATCGAAAACTCCTTTCGCTTCAAACGGATTCAATAAAAACTGTTACTGAGTAATAAAACCCCGCATTTTATGGTTTAAACGGACTTGAATACTGTTACATTTTATTGCAGAAGTGTTTTACTCATGAATAATGAGAGTATTATATTACAGTACCCGGTGTCAACGATGATGTACTCGTCGGTGTCGCAGCACGAGATGTGTCGGTTGTGACATCAGGCGCGCGCGGGCACGTTTCGCGCGCCTCGTGCACGTTGTTCCTGATGCAGAGATCGCCGCTCGCAGCGGTCCTCCCGCCGTCGCAGTGGCGATCGTACCGCGTGCCCGGACCCTTACCGTTTGAGGACTATAGAGCACACCTCATTTGACGAACCCATACAGTGCGTGGAGAGACACATGTGTGCGGACGTGGTTCCTTACTGCCCGGACTCGGAATCCGTGAGTGAAGTGAGCCTAGAGAGTGAAAGTAGAAACCCATCGATCAAACGCAATAGTAAGAAGAAGAAAGTGACCTACAAAACCAAAGCGGAAGTGATCTCAAAGTAGTTAGGGTAATTTTTAATGTAGAACTAAGTGTAGATTGATGTGTGTGTCAAGTAGTGGCTGGTCATTTGAGGTGGCTTCAATCTGTAAAGAACTCCCAAAGCATATGCAGTAAATAAATAAAACGTGTTGTGCATACGTCAAGACTGACTCCATACTTTCCTCATAACAGTAATTTGGCCGTCAATCATTTAATCGTCTGGTCGTCGTCAAAGCTTGAGTAAACGGGTTGGGTAGACGTGTTCCACTGTCGACCGCACCACCACTTTACCTTAGGTGAGGTGACGGACAAACAAACCCATTAACAGTAATAAAAAAAACGACCTATTTATTCTGTAAGAGTATTCTCAAATGACGCAGCCACAATATTTTAGTCATGACTTTCCATGTGAAAAACCTTCAATCAGGAGCTGTGATTTACTGATTAGCTGTGTATATAGTTTATGTAATGTACATAGTGTATGTAATGCATCACCCCATGTAACGGTTAGTGTAGTACCATGTAATTATGTAAAGTGGGAATTAATGCGCTTCATGACATTGTAAATATTACGTTTGTTAAAACATTCCAATACTCATAGCAATACCAAATATGTTCAAGTGTGTTATAAGAGTGGCAGTTGTGTATATGTCATATAAAATTACGTAGATATTTTATGTTAGTAAAATTTTAACTTTGATCTTAAGAGGAATCTGCTACATTATTTGCATAGCCTGTTCTGAAGTCTCTAAATGAAACCGGGTTCAAATCTATCAAGAAGGGATTGCCATCTCCCCTTCACAATATAAAGTTAGGTAACATAGTGAAATTAATATTATTCCTATCCTAACTGATCCAAGCAAACCGTAAAATATCGCAATTTTGTTAACACAAATCCAAAATCGTATAGAGTGACGGTACTGTGAGCCTATGCATGGTCAGGTTTAAATAAACATTGGCTTATACTCATCCAATTACCTGGCTTTTAATACAAATAATGTTCGCAAATTCAATAACAGTTACAAACCGATAATATAGGAATATTACGCATTCATTGTGTGTTTAAGTTTATTAAATTAGTTGCCAATCAACAATTATATTTTGGAAATGTATTACAAACGTTATTCATATATCATCATAATTATTTCATTTCCCGCTGCCGTTATCCCAATTTATTTGGAGTCGGCGCAGCTGGTCTTTTACTTCCATACATCTCTATCAGCCATTATCTCAGTAGTCACTCTCTTTTTATCCTTATCATCTTTAACATCTTTTTAGTCTTCCTCTATTATAGTAGCCATTCACATTTATAGACAAAACTTTCCTCGTGACAAGATCCTCATTCCTCCTGATCATGTCCTCACATCATGACAAACGATTTCCACAACTTCTCACATTTCTACATACTCATTCCTAATTCTATCTATTAGAATAAGACACTTGCCACTTAACATTCTCCACTGAATGCAACAACATTTCATTCACATTGTTGTTTATTCTAAAGCGGAATTGAGGAACAGAACTGTATCAAAAATAAGTTATGAAATACAAAGGTCTTACCTGAAAAATAATGCGATTTCTTAAACAAAATAATGTTTCTTATAAAAGTTAGAAAAGCCAATACGATATTGTTGATTGATTTTGCTGTTTGCCTCTTCGACTTAATTGTTATCATAAATAATTCTACATTCGATTTAGAGATCCATAGAAGACTTCCATTATTTGTTTATTAACTTTCCTCCTTAGTTTTATTACCTCAGAAATCGATGTAAATGTTTATTGTAATTATTGTTGTGATCATCTATCAAATTGTATTAAGTTAAAGTTTTAGAAAATGATTTTTTTATGTATGTTTATATGTGTCTAATGTAATGTAATGAAATAATACGCTGATCATCAATCAATCCTTCCTAACTTAAATATCACTAAAACCTTATATTTGGGAAACAGATGAGTTTTAAGACTGTGGAATGGCAAATGTAAATTACCGTTTTCGCGATCACTATACATTATAATAAAACAACTTTTAACCGAAATAATCGCGTGTATTATTGGTTATTGCTTTTGCTGACGTTCGTAAGGAACGTCAGTTCAAACGTCAGGAAAAACAAAAACCAATAATACACGCGATTAATCCGGTTAAAAGTTGTTTTATTATAATACCTATATATTTTAAGCTTGTATTTTTTTTTCGTATTTCTACGTTAAAATTATAAAAAAACGGGTATTGTTCACAGATATATGTAAGTTCAATAAGTTCCTACGAATCATTTTATTTTTACACCAACACACTATGTTCCAGTCATTTAGTAATTGCTCAATTTGTAAATTTTTGGTCTCACTAAGTACATACGTAGTAAATATATTTAGGCTTGTTTTTTTTTAATATCCTTATTGCGTAATGTAAATAAATACCTATACCTAAGATGAATTATAGTTTTGGTTAAAACATATGCATGCAACAAAATACGTGCATCGTATCATATAGACTAAAAACAATAATATTAATGTGTAAAGTGAGTTTGTACTTTTAAAATTTGCGGAAAAACTTACGATATTTCTGTCATAACTTCAGTTTGTGTTTATTAATACGTTGTTCAATCTGTTATTGTCAGTGATGTAGATAAAAGTCCTTGTTTGAAGAATTATACCCTACTTGTAAAAAAAATTATTATATAACAAGAACAATCAACCCTAAACCTACACCAACCATGTCGTAAAAATGTAGCATTGATAATGAATGTATTATATAAACGCAAAGATATCTAGATTCTACTTTAGGTAGTACTGTAGTATTTCTCACTTAAAATGCGACCTGGGAACATTTTGTTGTGACCATAGTAAAAACTAACTTTCATGTTTTACATTACAAATAACCAGCCCTTAACTATCCCACTGCACAGCTGCTGCGAGTGTCAATCACTACGCTAGCTCTGTGTGGGTTGGCGAATTCATACCATTAAGTCCAACTTTCCCCACGATGTTTTTATTCACCAATGTCTGTGCTGTATGATACAAGTACATATGATATTAAAAAAGTCACATTGTTCTCGGATTTGAAACCACAACCTGCCATAGTTGCAAGGGCGGGCCCGTAACAAGTCAGCGACCATGATATTTTTTACAACACTCTTACATTAGTCTCACTCAAGGGGTTTCCGATTGGTGCGACTGTCTTTACATTTGTGATTCGTAGTATGGTTAGCTTTTAATTATGTAAAAAGCCTGGATCGCATCTTACGTGAAACATATTATAAAGCTGTTTCGTTGTATAGTGAATAGCCCAAAAGGCCTTATACCTAGTCTCAGATTCTCAACTGTTTAAAAATTTTTGTTTGTCATACCAGTGTGCCTGTCTATCACTTACGCAGTAATACCTAATACTGTACATAACTACTCAGGTAAAACGTTTTTCATAAACACTTAATATAAATGTATACTTCTTGCTACAGCTAGTACATAATTATATTTCAATATTTGTGAATAAATTATTTGAAATGTGTTGTCGTATAAATTTATATAAAGTATTTTTTCTATGTGTTCGTTTGATTTTCTGAACCCTCAACATTTAACATTTTCAAATGAATACAAAGGTTTGAAGATACCTTCTAACCTTTGTACTTGATGGATGAATAAATTATTACATCCATCAAGTACAATGTTACACTTTGAGTTTTGGGTTTGGGTATATTGCTGCCCACCTGCCATCATGTGACTGAACTTGCCCTGCGTGTTGATCTGATATTACTAAAGATTGACTTGAGATGATGAAATATATAAAAAATTTAAACTATTTAAAATATTTATTTTGGGCAGGTTATACAAGACTGACAAAGAACAAATACTAAAATAAAATATACTTAAATTAAGAATATATCCCTATCTCAGCAAAAACTGCTCCACTGAAATGTAGCAGCGCTGGTTTTCGGATAGGCCCGTATAGTGATGTCAAGGGTAACCACGGCGTGCGTAAACATGCAATAGTAAAAAATAAATGGTGATAAATACATATAATTAACTAGATTCACAGTCCGGTGACATCTAAATTGTAACATAATTTCAAAACATTCGCAAGTTTATAATTAATTTAAATCATTTGTCTGTACTCATTACGTTCGCGCATGCATCTCCACCCTAGTCTCCACATCACTAATTTGTCTATGTTAAGACAAATTATAGGAGACCATGGCAACACTGAAGGGGACGCGCAAACGCGTGAGCTGTCAAGTGTCATGTCATTGACATAATAAACTACAGAAAATAATTTGAGCTTATTGATAAGGCCCATAATAAGGTACCACGTTTCAGTGCCATACGTCATCGCTGTTCGAAGACTTCCGACTTGAGGCACCAAGGTATTTTGGGGAAGAAGACGCTACGCAGTTTTCCGAACGCTGCCCAGACGTGCTGGATTCGACGGTTAACCTCTTTCTGGAAGTTGGACCTACCGAGTGCGGCGATTTGTCGCACTAGGTAGGTCATACGAGTCAAGAACTTCTAGAACTATGCTCCCAACTGACACTGGGGTGGGTACAACATGGACGTTACACATTACCTTAACCTTGACCACGTAATTTTTTATTTTTTTTTCATTATCATCATACATCAAATATATCATCGCCTAATAACTCATAATTAATTTACAGCTGGTTGATTCGATCATTTCTCCAACAAACATGCAATAATAGTAACGTTTACGATCATAATTTTATAAATTCAAATATTAGTGATATTAAAATAGGTTTATTTAAGTATAATTAGGTATAGGTATGTTGGGGTCCCAGTGAAACCCGGGACCTTGGTAAAGGTGAGAGTAGGACCGTAGTTTTTCAGTTGGTCCGGCATGACTATGATAGATTTTCCACACTAAAGAAAGGTAAAGGTACGTGATACGGAAATTAAACATAACATTACATAGCATAACGCCTGTATTCCCCGAGGGTAAGCAGAGGTGTACACAGTTGTACACCCACATTTCACCAATGCTGTTATTACGTCCCATGTAATGGGTGGTGAGCCTTTTGCCATCTACCGGGCATAATTCCAAACTCCGGGCTTCTACTGAGAATTTCCTAACAGAAAAACTCAATATTACTTTGCCCGACCCAGGAATCGAAACCGAGACCTGATGCTCAGCAGTCGCGCTTGGGACCACGAGGCAGTCGTTAAACACAATTAATATTATACTATCGTACGGCGCTACTGCAGGATATCAATCTAATTCCGTCAGTCAGTATTAATTACTAATATTTACTCTATTAGATATATTCTAAAGCGCATACAATTACGGTGACGCTATCTCCACAAATGTATAAAGACTTACGGGTACATGATGTCAATAAAATTGAAACCTTTAAATAAATACTCGTATTCATGCTACTGAATAAAACAAAATGATATTGTACAATGCAGATAAGAAAGACATCGCCCGGGGCCCAAAACCATCCCAAACAATATTATTGTTATTTCTAACAATATATTCATATTCTGAGCGTGCCTACTCTCAAGTATAATGGAATATTATACAAATATACTCGAGCTTGAAGTTTTAATAATTTTATGTCATTATAACGACCACAATGCGCTTTGAGGTGAATGATTTATTTTATAATGCCTTCAGGGCAAAGAGTTCTTACATACTGTTTAAAAAGTATACCTACTTTATAATAAAATTGAAAGATACTTTTTGTTTATTTTCGATCATGATATCTAACAATGGAGAAGATCGGTCTCCATTGTTAGAGATCTTATCATTATATTTTCTACCAAACCTACGGCTGAGCTATGCTGTGTAGTAAGCCTATTGTTTTAAAGGAAACTAAACATTTTATTTGTTAATACAAATGTGTTTTATTTTTTGTATTGTATGTAGGTTAGCTATCGCATTAGGTTTACTACCAGTAATGATAGATGTAAGTTTGTGATATAATTATATAAATATATTTTTTAAGTTATACATTTTTGTGGAAAGAAATATACGGTCGTGAGCAGGATTTAAACCTGAGCTTCCCGGATAAATACTCCAGGTGTTCTGCCAACTAAGCCATCCCGACCTCTGCTCACCCTCACTTCCACATTTTCAAACATCTTATGGTGACGTAATAGCTATCTATTCAGTCCCTATACAGGTGACTGAACCGTCACGTCTTACACTGACATACAGATACGATTACCTTAACAAATACCGATAAAAGTTTGAACACATTATCGCATGCGTAGACAAATCTATAGATATAATAATTATGTTATTGTGGAAAAAAGCTTAGCTTAAAAGAGGTTGTTATTGGTACAAGACCAATGTAATTTGTTTTGTACCGTTTTAGTTAACTATAAAATAAATTAATAATTATGCATATATTTCCCGAAGGGTTAGGTAGAATTATGCAATGTTGTACGTTACATATACGTAGATGATGAGCATATTACTATTTACCGGGCACATTCCAATCCCCGAGGTGCACTGAGAATTTCTACTCACTATAGGTATACCCGACCCCGTAACCGAACCTAACTCCCCCTTACGCTAAGAGCGGCCGCTTGGAACCCCTACACCAATGAAGCAGATAACAAAAATAGGAACACAAATAAATCAGTTCCATAGGTCACATCTGTCCGAACCCCAAATATTTCCTAAACATACAAAACAAGCCAAAACAAACCCGGTCCGTTTAACACCGCAAACACAAGATAACCTTTAAAGAAAAATATTAACTTCGTATATAGACAACAGTTTATTTGGGATGTAGGATTAAAGTATCAAATCGTCTGCGTTGTAGACATTTCAATAGTAAGTAGTAATTGGAAAAACTGCGAATCTGATAAAAATAACAAGATATAAAAGATACCAGTGGGGAAATAATCCCTAGAAATCTATTTATTTAGTCATAGGTGTAGAAAATAATAATAAGCCAATATTATGTATAAAGTACGTATAAGCGGGACCCAGCGATTAACAACGCCACCTAGTGTACAACAATGAACGCTATAATTAAGCCAATGCCGATACTAGGGAGCTATCCCGTTGACGAGTAACCGAGCACCACGGATTTATATTTAATGCCGCAAATTAATCTACTTGTACAGAAATCAAGCCAGTCAGATTTTGTGTGCCTTCATTATATTCAAAATAGCAGCATTTCAATAAACGTCTGTATTCACAACTTGGTGAAGAAATATGTTTATTATGCTTCCATTAAGCTACGCTACAATGAACACCCCATCAAAATCGGGCCACTGATTAAGCTTTTGGACAGACAGACAACGATTCCCAAAATTATGGTTTCGGCTTCTGTATCGATAGTATAAGTACAACCCAATTCAAATTTTGAAAAAATATTCATCAACATAATTAGTATTTCCGAATCTATTTATATCGGATTTGGTCATAATGCATTATTTGTTCTCTTTTTTTTTTCGATACCTTACAATGGAAACTGTGAACAGCAGACTGATCTTAGCTGCGCATCAAATATGTAAGGCGCTGTGCGCCTACTTTGTAACTAATGACACGAAAATGTATACTAAGGTATCAAGTTAGCAAAAACATATCTAGTTCAATCTATAGATATTTGTGCCGAATAATCACATTTTTTTTTAATAATATTTTTAATAATATTTTTATTGAATAAAATATCGTACATTAATAAAATAACAAGTACAAAGTTTCACTTATAAGTCTATATACACATGTGCCTGAACTAGGAGATCCTGTGTCTCAGGCATGAAGAACAAAATTAGTCTTAAAATTAAATACACAATCACATTGTTAATATAATAAAAGTACAAAATATGTAATATTTTAATGTAAAATTACACAATTATATAATTAAAGCAATAGTCCCTAATTTAACATTAATGAAAATCTGTGCCTAACATCTTAACTAAAATAAAACAATAAACAATAAAAAAAACAAAAAATCTTTTACTTTAATACGGTTAATAATTTCTCTGTATCTTCGTATGACATATTTTGTAGAGCATCATTGAGTTTTTTTTTGCAGTTATTATGATTGTAGGAACAGATGTTTGTTATTGCATTTAGTCTATTGTACAAAAGTGGTCCTAAGAAAACATAATATTTGGTTGTAAAAGCATGTTTTGTTCCTATTTTTTGAGGGCAAACGATATCTTTCCTCCTTTTGTTAATAAAATCAGTGCTGTATGGAAGAGCTGCGTGCTGCTTTAGGATAATGCTCATTATAAACAATTGTCGAACTGTTAGTACACCACAAGACTTATAGAGCAGGTTAGTGGGAAAAAGGAAAGGGCGGAAAGTTGATACCTTAAGTATTGCTCTCTGTGCTCTCTCTATGGTTAGTAAGAGAGTTTTTCCCGTACCACCCCATGAGGAAATACAGTAAGATATTAATGATTGACAGAGAGCAAAGTATACTTGTCTTATTATTTCTTGGTTTGCAATATAGCGTAACTTTTTGAAGACATATATCAACTTACGAATTCTATTATTTAAGGCTTCGATATGTGGTTTAAATGAAAGGGTTTCATCTATTATAATACCCAGGTATTTTATTTTGTTAGTAATTATAATCTTGGGACACATACATTGGTTATTAGTGGGGAGTGTACAATAATGAGCATGTAATGAAGCGTTAGTTTGATTTGATGTTAGTTTGCGCATCGTAAACCTGATATAATTTGTTTTATCTGCATTTAAGGTCAATGAATTATGCTGAAGCCATTTATTAACAACATTGAAACCGTGTTGCGCAAGCCTGTAGACTTCATTTTCTGACTCAGCCGAAAAAAGGAGTGCAGTGTCGTCAGCGTACGATACGATTATGCCGTGATCTAAATTTAAGTTACACAGGTCGTTTATGTAAATTAAGAACAAAGTAGCCCCCATACATACTTACGTAGTATTTTTATCATTTGTGGAGGATCGAAAGTTTTGCGATGACAATAACGCCTGGTTCGGAGCTCTCGTCATCAAAAGACAAAAACACACATCCGGGGCGGCTCAGCACTAGCCACCACCAAATTCCCTTGTCAGGCCTGTAGTAGGATAAATTAATAATTAAAGTATCGGTCCCGGTTCTATCACAGCTGTAACGAGCAGTGTAATTCATGAAAGTCTGAACACTAGGGCTCAACTCTTATCTCAAGATCTGGTGAGACGGGTTGCAGAGGCCAGAGAGGCAGGCAGGCAGGGGTGCTACGGAACGAGTATTAGAATAACCTAAAGATAATTGATCCCAGTCTGTGTGTGTGTGTACGTGTATACGTGTGTGCGTGTTTGCGTGTGAGCATCCGTGCGTGTGAGCGTGTGAGCGTCTGTGCGTGTGAGCGTCCGTGCGTGTGAGCGTGTGAGCGTCCGTGCGTGTGAGCGTGTATGCGTATTTGTGTGTTTGCATGTGAGCGTCCGTGCGTGTGTGCGTGCGTGCGCGCCCGTGCGCGCGCGTGTGTGTGTGTGTGTATTTCTGTGTGTGTAAACGCAGCTCCGACACTAGCGACTGATACTACTTCAGCTGAAAGCGTCAGGAATTACAGGAATACCTATTTTGTAATATTCTACAATTGCAAGTGGGTACTACCAGAATTCTACACAACCCGCGAACAAAAACAAACTAAATACACACTACGCCACAAAAACAGACTAAACTTACCCACATCTCGACTTAAAATATATCACACCGGCCCTCTGGTAATGTCTATAAAAATATATAATAAACTGCCAAAAGAAATTGTAGAAATAGAAAAAAACAATATATTTATACTAAGACTAAAAAGATATTTAATAACAAAATGTTATTATACTTTGAATGACTTCTTTGAAGAAACTAATAAATAATGTAATAATTTAATTAATATGAAAATACACCTATATAATAATATAAATATGATTGTATGACATGAGTACCAATATTAAAAACAATACTATAAGTTACATATATGTTTCTCTCATGAATGTGATGTTACGTAGATATATTTAAATAACATAATTTTAATTTTAGTAATTAATAAAGCCTTGTAAGTTGCTGTGCCCGACAGGGTCCATAATGATCGAAAGTCCCATGCAAACATAACACCTATGTAACATTATGGAATGCAATAAACGTTTGAGTTTGAGTTTGAGTTTGAGTTTACTATGGTCGTGAGGCAATCTTATAAAACGTGATCATTGCTACAGCGATGCACACGAGCGTCGAGAAGACAACACACGTTTGAGGAGATATAGGATAAACAATACAAGCAAAATGAAGACCGATGATGTGAATACCTTATTTATACTCAGCTGTGTAGCAGTGCTATGTAGTTTCTTCTTAGTTGCCTTTTATGATATCCACGTTTGGAGAGAGGCCGTCCTGTACTTTGTACTAGAACATAACACATCGAAGTATCTAAACTGCGGTTTATAATTCTAAGCTATTTAGTACCAAAACTCAAACATATTTAATGCGTAGATATCGCGGGGTGCCGGACTCCAAATGATAAAAACTACAAGGACTTCCAATAACCTTTACCGGGGTCTCGTAGTAATGGTTAGAGTTCGTCAAAAGCACCATATTATGTAGGTATTACTGACGTCTCTGATATAAAAATAATTGGATATCTACTTGCTCAAATCGATTTCTGGGTAATCGAAGGATTTTTAATAGGCCCTATTTAAGGTTCTTTATAAATCAAACAATAAGATGACGAGCATTATCCCATATGATGTAGTTAGTTACATACCTATACTTTATGGATACATCATCCCCCTGCCCTGATCCCAACTTATTTGGGGTCGGCGCAGAGTTAATTTTTCTTCCACTTTCTAATTGTTTTTGAATTTGTGTACTTTAAGAATCCGTGTTTGAAAGTCGAATAGCAGTTGGTGGATGGCAGACCGAGGGAGGTTATATAAAGTCCAATACTTGTTGCGCAGATCTTACCAGACAGGTCAGACCTTATTTTTATTACTAAAAACAAAATAATCTTATTTGATGAAAAAACTAATAGAATAACTTATGTATTGTAAGTAAGAGCCCGCGGCGATGTCCCGAGACAAATTTATGACTGAGGGCTCCGTTCGAGTTCGAAACTAGTCATGCAATACCGAAAATGCACGTGAGTATAGATGAACAATATTTTTCTGAACTTTCTAAAAAAACATTGATAAATTAATTTTTAACAAAAAAAGAACCGACTCCAAAAATGCACTAAAAAGAGACTCCAAAAATAATAATAATTGTATATTATTGTCCTAATAAATTGATTTTACCACGTGGTACGCGGTGAATAATGCTGGCTCCTTCTTTGTACACAAAGAAGCTCCACCATAACAGACAAAGTTTGGTGGATTATTTATTGTGCTTCTACCAAAGTATTAAAGGGCAGAGAACAATTAACGACTATCCTATAATATCGCCGCATCTACCTCAATTATCTTACTTATACTAAAAAAGCGAAAATATGTTTGCTTGTCCTTATTATTTCGTTAAAACGAAGCAAGAATACGATTCTTCCACAGAAAAAGTTAGTAGTAGTGTAATACAATATAATTCGGAACCATAAGTTTCAAAAGACATTTTCTTTTATTTTGTTAAGAAAGTATATGATTCCATAGACGATATATAAAAATAATTGAATCTAAACATTTATTACAAACGAGTTTAGTTTGTAATAAAATATGTGTTAAAACATATTACACAATTCAATATTCCACGCAGGCACACACGGTGTTTGTGATTCAAATAAAATGGCACAGAATGTAAACAGTCAAATGTATATTGAATTAAATTGTGAATAAAGAGACGAATAGTTTAAAATTTATGAATAAAATTACTCGGGTGTAATCACCTGACTGAATTCGATTTTTAAATACAGTATAAAAATTAATTTCAATTCGCTTTATTTACCAACAAACAAATATTTACAATTAAACACTATACACCTATAAAATAAATACTATTCTAAGTTTAAAATAAGAAAATTTACTCAGGCGTCAAATTATTCCTCCGCGTCGCTGTCTTCTGGAAAAGTGCCCAGAAGACTGGCAGCATTGCCCCGTTGTATGGCAATGTTTATTCTTCGACCGAGATATAAGCCAGCCCTCTGGTCACGCGAAGTGTCGACCAGTCTCCGCGAAATTTCTTTGTGCAGTAGTCGTGCACTCGGACCTCACGTCCCGAGCGTCTCGACCCCAAACGGCTCAAAGTCGTAACAGCCGACAAAATTACTTTATTTGCGCCGTTTGAGGGTCTCTGCGGCTGAGGCAGCGGCGCCCGCACAGCCAGCCGAGCTTGGAAGGTGAGATGGGGCAAGGGTGTCGACACATGTTGCGTCCCACACCAAAGGCCTACCCATCATTCACGGTACTAACGACATACCATCTGGTCTCTTACCATCGTCCCGTGCCAAGCCATTGGGTAGTACAGCTGGCACGCCGGCGGTGGCGAGGGGACGGCGGATGATGTCGTTTAAGTTAGCGTGCCGTGCAATGCGGCCTGCGCTTCTACAGCAGGAAAGACCGTGGTGTCCGAGGCTGTCGACAGCTTCGCCACAGTGACAACGATGCGGAGCAACACAAGGAGCGCCTAAGCGTAAACATGTAGCGAGCCGAAAGGTCGTGTCGTCCAACATTGTGCCTATGTTGGGCGACGGAAGTGCCTGAAGCCAAAGCCCTGACTCCCATTCTCCCACAGCCAGAAGGCGGGCGTGCTCAGCAGCATTGGTAGACGTATTTATTAAATTATTCCGTACTAACCTGCAGAGCGGCTCATCCCACTGCCTCTGGGAGGACGGGTGGACAGGCAAAACTGTATCCGGGTAAGCTATTTTCCAGACAATCACAGCATCGGACTGGTACGGCACCTCGAAGTCGATCAGTGAGGAAGCTAAAATTTTCCTGGTTAACTTCTCAGTGCTGCGGACCGAGGACAGGAACGCCGGTAAACTTACACTGGAAATTTTACGGACGCCGAGACCACCGAACCGAATAGGTAGTGTGGCTTGTAGCCAAGCTCGGTCGTCCAAAGCCACATTTATAATTGATGTTAAACTATTTCGTATAATTTGGTCTATTTTATCTAAAATATTGTAATGTTTGTTTGTAAGTGGGAGGAACGAAGAATATACATAAATTTTGGGCCGAAACAATAATACCTAATTATGGTAAATGCCGAATGTATATTAATTTAATGGAACTTTTCGGAAATACTGTTAAAATTTTGTATTTTTTCTTCAATGAAACTAGAAAAAGATTCTTCGAAAATTGGCGATCCTAGGAGGTGAAGGGAACTTTTTTCCAAAATTTTGATATGGGGTGTTGAATTTTTGCATGATTGATAGTCTATCTGTAGTATCCGAAATGAAAATTTCACATTTTGATGGGTTAAGGTCCAGGCCAATAGATTGGAAGTTATGTTTTAGAAAAACAAAATCGTTTATGACTGTATCTACATCACCTCCTAGTCTTCCATCGTATAAATACCACAGATTAAATTTGGAATTTAGTTTTTGGATAATTGGATCAATAGCCAACTAAAAATAACTGGCCCGAGGGGGTCACCTTGTTGACAGCCGACTGCAGATTCCAAGAGATTGTCCTTATAAGATAATTTTGATGGATGCCTATAGCATTGCCTAAGGAAACTATAAATTTCGGGTATTTCCTTTTTTGCCTCTGCCAACAAAGTGTCCCTGTTTACAGAAATATATTCAGCATTAAAATAAAAAAAAAATGGTAATTGCTATTAAAAGATATTATATTAAATGGAAACGGAGTTCGCTAAGCATGCGTTAATGCTTTTCAAAGATTTATCTTGAATTGCTATTAAAAGCTTTATTTGTTTTAACAAAAGATACAATAATGAAGGCTACCCACATGATTCCTGTGTACAGGGAACTGTTTCACGTAAAGGTTCAGTGATATAAAGTAAAACATTTTAATGGCCACCGCGAATTGCTCTAAGTGCTTCCACTGCCACTAGAATGAATGGAGAGTATCTTTGTGCTCGCTTCTTCACGTTTGGTTCGGTGATTGGACCATTTTAATTGGCCAATTATACTGACCCTTGAAGTCAATAAAAGGAGTGCAAGCATCTGGAAGTTATTAATTGAAGAGATATCCTTTTCAATTAAATAAAAAACGATTAGAAATTAATTTTCGGAAGAATTTCAATTAGAATAACTCCCATTTGAAACTGAATGTTTAGATCCGTTCCAAATATTTATAAAATCCGGACATTGTAATATAAGAAGTGGACAAGTTGATCCCCATTTAATTGTATGGTATAAGCTTTAGTGCAATATTATAATTTATATTACTAGCTACTAAGCAAAGTAGCTGTAAAATGTGTAGTAACCCTGTATCAAGCATCAGCATCAAGCCTGTATTCCCGGAAGGGATAGGCAGAGGTACTGTTATTAACTCCCATGTGTGGCGTCGAGTCTATTGCCATCTCCCGGGCACAATTCCAAACTCGGACTGTTAATGGGAATTTCCTCACAGAAAAACCCAATAACACCGCCTGACCTGGGAATCGTACTCCGGACCTCATGCTGAGTAGGCTAGTTATATTGATATAAATAATAATGCCGATAGTAATTTTTTCAGCCCCCCTGTACCTAAGGATTATGACCAGAGAGCAGAAGCCGACTCTTCTGTCTACATTTATTGTTAGTATGATAATTTTGCCCTCGAGATTCTGTTCTCTAGGGTTACGAAGAAATCGATGCCTTATAGAAGTATGTTATGTATTTATATTTTATATTAAATTGAGACCCTTTATTAGAGTACTCCTACAATTTAAGTTTTAACTATAATTTATTGAAATTTAAATCCAGTCATAATCCAGCTACTTGTAACTTGTCAGGTCTACTTAAAATTACTTTGCTGTAAATAAAACAAGAATTTACAGATAGGTAAGTTTCAAATATACATTAAGGATTTTAGAAGTGTCTGAAAGGAAACTTTTTGGGGCGATACTTGGATAGTTTAATCCTCATGGCAATTTATTTATTAATAAGTTTTGTTTATTTACTTTCTAATGGCCTCAATGTCAAAACTAATTTATGGTTTTCAAATCGCCTTTGAACCACTGTGTTCTTTAATTCTTTATTGTCCACAGAACAAGTAACATACATAGACACATTTAAAATAAAAACGTACAAACGCGAGCTTAACTCAGAATGAGTTTTCGTCCAGCAAACCTACTGGGCGAAACAGAGATTAAGAAGACAGAGTGGGAATGTCAGTGTACAATTTAGTAAATAAATTATTTTTAATATTATTTAGCTCAGCCACGTACAAATACGTACTTCATAACAATAAAAATCTATTGTGTCTATTAATTAGAGAGCCAACGGCTTAAAATATTCCTAATAAAATACAATTACTTATATACATATATACATAACATGAAGACAGAAATGTTCCTTAACTCTTACTTGTCGGATTGATACCACCGCCTCACAGAAAACCGGCGTGAAACAACGCTTGCGTTGTGTTTCGCCGAGTGAGTACCGGAGGCCTAAAAGGCCGGCAACGCACTTGCGACTCCTCTGGGGTTGCGGGTGTCCATGGGTGGCGGTAATCGCTTACCATCAGGCGAGCCGTCTGCTCGGTTGCCCCCTATTCCATAAAAAAAAAACTTGTGATACTCGTGTAAATCAAACTAACGTCCAAAATTAGTACCTATACCAATCTATATTATGTACTTTGATATAGCAGGGTTGCCATGTATTATGAATTTTGCCAGTCTAACATCAGTGAATTTTATTATTAATAATAAGTAAATCCGTGAATGATAAAGTTTTTTTCGCAATAAATTAAGCAATATTAAAGCTCTGCAATATTACTTAGAACATAAAACTTGAAATCCCGTGATAGTAGTAAAACTAACTACCCATTTCCATTATAAGGCACTCTAAAATAATAAATATCAATAGATAAGCCACGCTCCCAAAATTAAAATAATTCTGAGTGGCCATAAAGAAGTTTTTCATCAAAGAAATTCTAAGTTTTATTACTCAGTTTTATCTTTACACTCTATTGGTTCAGAAGCCTTTATCCTTAAAACTGATATTCATAAAAACCTCCTTTTGTGGACACTGTAATCCTTTTTGTCCGTTCTGTGTACTGTGCACGCACGACTTAGCATCAGTTATAAACTACATACAACCTATATCAGTAGTATGCTCTTTGCTATCAGTTTTTCTTTTTCAATTTTGTATTTAGAATTCGGCCGAATTGGTTTTGAAATTAGAATGTTTGTTTAGGGATTGATTTGGTTTGTGTTTTATTTTGTAACGATTTTATTTAGTTTGTGTTTTTGGATGGCCTTCGCTGATTACTATTGATTACTTATTCAATTATTTTCTAAAGTAACGCTAAGTGAATTACAACATTACTTAGAATATATATTTTTTACCTAATAAATGTAATAAATATATATTCTAAAACAAACGTAAAACAATGGTAACTGAAAGTCAAACAAGCACAAATTTCATCCCAGGTACCAAAGCAGCACAAAATCTTCAATAATAAACAAAAATCCGTTTATTAAATATGCATTAGAATCAACACCTGTCTGAATGCAAGTGAGAAATTAAACCAAGAAACCCCAAAACATAACACACAAAATTAGCATAACAGATTATTCGAAGAAAAACTCCGTCGGCATCAACAAAGACGATAAAGTAATCAAGAAAATTTAAATTAAATTAGTGGCTCAAAGTCATTAAAGCACCAAGACACCGGTTTACTGGGACCCCAACGAATACCGAAGTTAAACGAAGTGACTTTGGCCACTCAGTTATAAACGAAGAAAAACAAAAATAAAACACTGCAAACAATAAAGTTTGTTTGAAAGGAAAAAGCGATTTATCGAAGAAATGCCTACAAGCGTTTTGTTTCAATCGTGATGAAGTAGATAAAAAGTATTTTCAATAATTTTTGATGGCTTTCGACCTATTCTTGGTTGTTTATTAGAGATCCGTGGATGATCACATTACTGGAGGTTCTAAATTCAAAAAGCTTATCTTCTTTAATTAAAAATTTCAAAATAGTTTTTAGACAGTACAGGCTTTATTCTGCGTAATCCGTCTCGTAATTAAAAGATAATATTCAAATGCTCGCTAAATAATACAGACAAATTAGTTAGAAACGTAATTGCAAACGATTTTGTACAACATTTTGGAACAAAGCAGCTCTGAATTTGAGCTTCCTCGGATTTCTTCCTTCAACTGATTAAAGTTTCTTTTGTTGTATTTGGATGAAACTGACAGACCGCTCAACAAGATATTTTAAACAGCAATACTTTTAAGAAACGTTTACCTTATAATCGTTTAAATTTCAAGGCAATCGGCTTATACATTTTTGTGAAAAGAAAAATACGGTTGTGAGCAGGATTTGAACCTGCGCCACCTGGATAAATACTCCAGGCGCTTTGCTAACTGGGCTATCCCGACCTCTGGTCAGTATACCGAATTCTTCTTCCACAATTGTAATACGTCCTATATAGTGACGTTATCGCTATCTATTCAGTCCCTATACATTGACTAAACCGACACGACTACCTTTCAGTAATTCAATGTTGTGTAGATGCGACTACCATAACTTTAAAATCTTTCCAACTCATTAACGCATAGAAAACTTTAAAGTGCAATCTACTTAGTTAGTCTTTTATATATTAAGTTAAATAATATTTTATAGGACCGTTGGAACCTCACTAGCTTTTTTATAAAATCTTTTAAGTTGAATAAACAGTTTCTTGGAAGGCATTTCTATTTCTGTAGATTGGTTCGCGGCTTTTTATATAATCATCTACTTCCGCGAAACGAAGCTGAGATACTCAAAAGGAATTCATCTAGACAATTTTAATTTGCTCTTCTGGTTCAAAACATTAACTTATTCAAATACAGTTTATATAATTAAGCACAATTTGCGTAGTATCTCGGTCTGAACGTCATTATTTTGTGTGATTTATATATAAATCTGTCTCAAGAGTTATCTGAAAGATAGATATTCACATAACTACAGAGAGATCAGGCACTACAGATAGATTATGAGCACAAGCAACTATGACGCGTATTCTGTCGATATAAAGTGTTATATGGCTTACATTTTAGTTTTAGATGAGCGTGCGATTGCCGGAGACAGGTTCTCCCATCTTCGTCGCAACTTCAAGTGTCTCGGCACGTAGGTCTGTTTGCTCTCAGTGCATAAATCCCCGGCTAAGCTGGGATCTCAACTGTGCTTACAACTCTGTATAGTTGAAAATCAAGCGTGGAGAATCCCTGCAAGATTTACGAAGTAAAAGACCTCAAGGAATACATTATTCTGTAACTAATAAAACCTTGTCTTGTATCACTTTGCAGTTTATTGCGTTTGAATGGCAATATAAAGCGTAGCGCTTTATGCCCAATGTGTTGGTTTTGTTCATTTTATATTCAAAACGACAGAGATAAGTAGTTTATTTTAACAAAAGATCTTACGAAATAAACTTAGAATATACTCTCGGAATACCGTAGTACGAGTACGTCTTTTTTATAGACTTGATCTAAATATTTACGACTAGGTTATTTTAACTCAGTAAAACTTAATCGTAAATTCAAACAAAATACACAACTACGCCACGGTTGTCAGGGTTCGTCAAGTGTTGCAGGTTCAAGCCCGCTCATAATTAGCCATACTATAAACTCAAATATCAACACCGTCGAATTAACAATACAATTTAGTTTTTAGTTTTATAAATTTTTGTAAATAGAAATGTTCGATGACGTGAAGAACAATTCGGTATAGCGAGCTGAGTTCAGGATAACGTTGACAGAGCGCTTGGAGTATATATCCGGGAGATGCAGTTTCAAACCCTGCTTACAACCGTTATTTTTCTTTCCACTTAAACATATAATGCATTTGAAAGATTTATCAGAATGTATTTTTTATTTTCCTAACTGTACCGCAACGTTCAGACCTTACGACACATGACTAATGTGTCCTGAAAGTAAACAATGACATCCGTCCAAAGGAATAAACCATATCCTTTGTTCTGACTTAAAGGGAGGTATAAAACTTTATCTTAGGTGCACCAGTGAACTAGCAGTAATGAAAATGGCCCGAGGGAAGGAAGGTGGAGGATGGGAAGCCGTCAGACTATCGAACATGAAATCCCTTTCTCCCAAAACGTGCTCAACCCGAGTGATCATTTACTTTTATTAGAATTAATGTATTCGAATTATATTTTGATATTATGTCATTTAAATGTTTAAGTTTCAATTATTAAAGATGATATTTATGTATGAAGATGTTTTAGGTAGTTTTACTTGCGTGAGCGATCATTTCGTGAAAAGGGTCACAATTTATGAACAAAACCGAACATTGTACTGTGCAAGTAATGTACAATTATTCCGATAATTTTGTCAGGTACTACCTAAACCTACCTGAGCCAACCTTGTTTATATAAACTCTCTCACATTCAGATACAACGAAATCATGCACTCATTCCATTAAATCGATTCTTAATCGATTGTAATTTTTTAACTTTCTGTGTTCGAACATATAGTTATTGAATTCAACCGGGATTTAATCCCGCAACAAACATAACATTTCTTTACCTCAATGTTTGCGACGCTGGATGCCAAAACCACTCATTCTACCCGACGATCGCACCCGCATTCTCCAGTCTACTTGTGGCCATCTTAAACGATTATAAATAAATATCAAACAATTGATAAATACAAGGTGCTCCAAACTTTACGAACGCATTACTTTTCCTTGTATTAATTGAAATATTCGTAAGGCAAGTTAAATAAATATTACTTAGCACTTGCATTGACTTGTCATTATTCCTGTCACTTTTTTTATGCTCCTCCCGACCGTTTTTCAGTCACTGCGGCCTATCTCCACGTAGATTAGCCAAATACGCAAGAGATATTATAGCGCACAAGTGTACGCGCAAACACAGGTGCACTGTTCCTTCACTCTCTAATCCGATGGGACAGCAATCCGACATGACCGGAGAGAGATCAGGCGCAGGACCGACGGCTTTACGTGCTCTCCGGAGCACGGGTGTGTGACACCACCATCTTCCTAACTCAGGGCTGCTACTGAGAATTTCCTAACAGAAAAACTAAATATCACTTTGCCCGACCCGGGAATCGAACACAGAACCTGATGCTCAGCAGTCGCGCTTGAGATCGCACTGTTACACAACTGTCAAACTACAGGTGCAAGAGAGAGACGGGAACATAGCTGCAGAAAGCATGTGCTCTTTATTTTTCTCGGCCATATTGTAGAACTCTTTCGTGAAATAAAAATAAGCGTCGCAAGTCCCCCGCATTCTCTTTTGAATTTCGTGCTAATGAACTTTAGGTATGTGTGCGTACTTCGAGCTTCGAATACTGAGAGTTGGATCACTATTTAATAGGCAATTTGTGACTCTAGCTATCACCCCGTGAGAGGTCTGCCGTTCACCCACAAACCATTAATTGTTCCGGGCTCACCTACTTGAGCTAGTTAGATTAATACGGAGAAGATAACTGATGCGAACCGACATACTTTACTAAGTGATATATCTGAATCGTTTACTACATCATGATTACGTTAAATTAATTTCAGAGTGCTGTTATTATTTAAAGCCATTCTTGCATAGCATCACATTAGACGTAACATTTTATATATCGAGATATTATGTAATAAAAACATCAGAATATATAGTACGAATAATTTACTACTAGAATATTATAGACTTCTTAAAGACTTGTTCAATTTCAACAAGAGGACTTGAAGTCTGATGTTTGCAAATGGGAGTGCGGTTGTGACAAAATTTTGATTAATTTTTTGGGTAGAAAACTCTCAATAGGAGCCCGGAGTTTAGAATTGTGCCAATAAATATCAATCGAATACCTGGAAATATGTCGGTGTACAACAGCCTACCCTCTATGCTTTCAAGGAACACAGGTAAAATGAGATTTTGTTAAATAATATTTCACCAACAAGTGGTCTTCTTCGTTGATCAACTAAAATGAACCACGACGTAGTAGACGTGTAGGACGATATATTGATGTTCCGTGAACCAGTTAAATAAATAAAAATAATCCAACACCACAAATCGTAAACAAACATACGTGATCAAAGTTAAGACACGCAGGTACTGAGAGATTCACATACGTCACTTCGCCTAACCCGACAGAACCTTCCACAAACTTGTTTATATGTATGAAGATTTTACATTTTATGTGATACAAGAATGACAAGTCATGTGACATCCCTTTGTTCCCAAGGATAAGGGGGAAGTTGACCTCCAAAGCCACAGCACAAAATATACAGTAACGCAACTTCAAACGATGTACGAGTCGTAGCGTAGCTGCTACGAATTGGGTGTGAATGTGACTGTCGAAGTTTGCGTCGAAGACGTGTTATGTTACGGAAAATATACATTTAAGTAATACGTTGGTACAATTCTAAACAATGCGGATGTTCTCAAAAAAGGACAGAAAAAGAGCAACCTAGGTATCGTATTGAGCAACATAAATGAAGTAAAAGACGTATGTAGTATCTAATACTATAATAATAAGAGACAGGCAAATGTCTATATTTACAATTCGAAAGCAACTCGAACCCAAGATGTCACGCTCAGCAGCTGTTTTATAGTTTTTACTCGTTGAATGTTTCAGGTCTAGGTGTGGCTGGTGATTTTATCTAATTTTGAGGAAAAGCAAACACAGGGTACACTCGTTTAAAATCTAAAGATTTCGTATTAGACGAAATTATATGAGACCACAGAAAAGAACCACCGTCACTTTTATTTTGAGTGAACCTGTTTCCACTACCCACAATCTGCGCTCCTGATAATTAAGATATTCTGTTCTGTGGCCACACTTTGATCCTTCGATCTCCTATTATTAAAAGGCTTTGTTTATTAATAGTGCGCGTCGGTTCGTATTGACCTTGACAAGAGAGAGCTTGGTACTTAGGGTTGCCAGCTCCCAAGACCGAGAAGTCAGACATGCGGAATATTGAATTTACATTATATTTTAAGCCTTTCATGATCCAAAAAAAAACGTTACATTTATATTTTTAATAGATATAGAAAAACCGACAGGCAGAGTTAAAAACCTGCTCCCCCACCTCTCCATATTTATTCCCTTCAATATTCAGCAATACTCATCCGAGGACAGCAGTTTCCGCAGTTTCAAACCCATCTAACCATATTTTTCATTTCAACAAAAGATTAACTTATTTTTAGCAACACCTATTCCAATTCGTTATTTATTTATCACATAAATCTTTGAAAAGGATGAACAGTAAAATGTTTGGCCGATATCTGTCAAATTAAATCCCAACATCTAGCAACCCTAGCCGTGTGCATTGCGCGGCCTTCGCCCTTCTGTATGATAACACTTTGCATCACAAGGTTATGTAATGGTAATTAGATACACTCGATTAGAGGATTAGACTGTAAAATTTTAATGCTTCATTGGTCTGGGTCCTGTTCGAGCAGTGTAATTTCATTTTCGGTCACGGAATTTTCAGTAGCAACCCGAACTTTAGAATTATGCCCGGTAAATAACAATAGACTCACCACCTATTTATTACATGAGACTTGATGGATCTATGGGATGAAATGTGGGTGTACTATAATACTCCCAGAAGAATTAAGTAAAGGCTTATTCTACATACATAATCAACGCCTACACATGCGTGATACTACGGTTGTGGACGTAAAAAGTCTATGCTGGTTAAATTTTTCTAATATGGAGATATCCTTGTATTTTCAGAAATGAATAATTGAACCGTAGATTTGGTGATGGTGAAAACTTTAACGAGAATTGATTAATTATATCAAAAACATGCTAATTTATTACTTTTTATTATAATTATAATGTGGAAATCCTCATGGATGCCTTCTACCTAATGGCGAGGGATATGTCTAACTCCTACCGACTAAAACCACACGGCCTTCGCAGCACATATGAGGGGGCACCGTTAACTCGGGTGGATCAAACCAGTGCCCACTCTGTGCTCTGCCTATGGCACGTCACGGGGGAAACCATTAGCCTCCCAAAATTGACGTGATATACAGAAGCAACTTTAGGGTCTATTCAGCGTCGATGACCCTTGTTTTCCCCTACCAGTATTGGTGGGGATAAGGCTTTTTACCCTACCTGGGATGAGCGCCGATGTGGTTGTCTCTCCGACGCCTTCGTCTCCGAGTCAGATCGGACCTCTCCCGATCCCACCCTGCGGCCTCATTATAGAGCATAACTGATTCACAAAAGGAGGCTACAGCCCTCCATTTTGTCGGCTCTGCTAGCATAGCTGACACTACTGCCGGCAAAGACAAGTTCTGTCCAATATGATTAAAAAGAGGTGCAATGTTTTTCTCTTTACGTTTATTAATACATAATAGATTCATTATGATAAATAAAGATAGAAAACAAAAAAACCTCTAAAGGCTGTTATCAAGTTATGTAAACTATTGTTATAAAAATAATTGCCTTCAACAACCACTTAACATCAACATTTTCGAATTGACATCGGATAATTATATTTAGTCTGTGCGCGCTACTCGCTACTCGAGGCATCAAACCTCGAGTAGGCAAGAGGGAAAAATAAAAAATAAACACGTTCCATAATCAAATACTTTTCAATGCCGACGCTGTGGGTAACTGCCACTTAAGTATATAACTTTTATGAAGTTTATGAAATAATAAAGTACAATATGATAAATTCGGTACATCGAAAATATGTTCTTCATTTCGCCACCTGTCAAAACTGGCAACTGTCATTCACCACAGGGGCGAGCGACAAAGGCAGAGAACTTAATGTAAAGTTGGGCAACGATCAATTCCAAAAAAATGACTATATTTAAATGCAATGTAGGTATGATTATTTTTTCTTTCTTTTTATTAAAATTGGTACATATGTGTGACCATAAGAAGGTCAATCAATTGAGATTGGTTCAAATCCTGAGTAAGGAAAATCATTTTTTTTTAATTCAATATTCGTAAACCGTCCTTCTTATTGCAAAAAATTGAACACATGGCCTAACATATTCAGATTGGTCCAGTGAACCATCCTAATAAACGAACGCTATATCTAAAAACGTCATATGTGTAAAAAATATTTGGCTTCCGTATTCCTTAAAAAAAACACGACAATAGGTAAACAAACAAGGGAACTTAGCCATGAATTCCTCAATTATGGCCACTAAGGAAACATTCCTATGTTTTTATTCCAGCCAAATAAACATGATGTTATATTTTTAGGACCTCAGTTGTTGATACAAAACCACACATAGTTAAATGGCTGGGGAAAAGGCCTAATGGAGTGTCGAACTGTCAGCAATATTGGCAATCTGATTTGAGAATGCTTTTTTGTAGATGTACACAACTCAAGCGACTTATATGTCTTAAATGTTTTTATTAGATGTGAGACCACTGTTTGTTGTTATTGCTAAATTAAATTTAAGGACGTTTTCAGTTCCTCTAAGAGAACATTTCTCTATAAAAAAAAATATATTCTAAACGACACTTGCGACCTCAAAATTTTTTATGGAATAGGGGGCAACCGAGCAGACGGCTCGCCTGATGGTAAGCGATTACCGCCGCCCATGGACACCCGCAACCCCAGAGGCGTCGCGAGTGCGTTGCCGGCCTTTTAAAGGGTTTGGGCCTCCGGTACCCTCACTCACTCGGCGAAACACAACGCAAGCGTTGTTTCACGCCGGTTTTCTGTGAGGCCGTGGTATCAATCCGGTCGAGCCGGCCCATTCGTGCCGAAGCGTGGCTCTCCCACGGTGGCAAATTGCCTATTAGCAAGTCCAGGAGGGTGAATTTCACTGATGAATAGGTGGAATAGATGTAGTTTTCCAGTACAATGTCAATCTAATGAAATAAAATGCATGCTATGTCCATTTTGGTCGAAATTTTTTAAGAATTCGATAGCGTCTCATTTAGTAAAAGGTACATATAATCCCTTTTTCTTTTTTTTGAGTGTGGAAAATCCATCATGGACGCTGTGCCGGACTCCTACCGACTAAAAACCACACGGTCCTACTCCAACCTTTACCGAGGACCCGGGTTCGTTGCAGCAATCACCGCGACCCCGGTAGGTTATGGTCCACTTCGGGATTTATGCAGGCCGGCCACAGTTAGCCTGAACACCTCCCGATGTCACACGTGCGTGGCCGTCTCGGGCTGGACTGCTGATCAGGCGGCGAACCACCCATACCCGCCGCCCTCAGTCCACGGCTCACGGTGGCCGGAGATCGTTGAGCGCCCTCCGGCACCTGGCTCGCCTTCTGCGGCAGGGGTGAGCGGGGTTTACCTCTCTCTCCCTTTCCGCCGCCTCCTTCGCGAGCATCACCTCCTCACAAAAGTTGGCGACGGCTCCCCATGCGCTCTCACTCCCGACCATGTGTCTAATCACGGACGGAAGCGAGAGATCGCCCGCCCTTACTGCCCCGAGGAGGTCGTGGCGCTGTTCACTCTTTTTTTACAACCGCCTTCCAATAATAGAAGGAGGTCCTCAATTCCAAATTAAAAAAAATGCTTAATGTCAAATTCAACTCAAAGGTTTTTATTTCTTAAAAACCATACCCAGGCACTTATGAAAGATCAGAATCTAGGGTAACCGGTTCCAAAAAGTCGATTCCTATGGAGAAGAACCGGCAAGAAACTCTACTTAATAGAGTTTCATTACTTTTTTAAACTATATATTTTTAACAATTTCTGTAAATACAATATTAGGTGGGATGTAAAACAACGTAATCTCGGATAAAGTCACAAATATTAAAAATGATTAGATAAGGCTTATTAGATGAATGACAAAGCATTTGACAAATTTACGGGGTTCTAGCATTTACAAGAAGCTAAAGAGGCAATATAAAACAATGCATAATATCCATCAAATATATTATTAATAAATTTAACATAACTTAATTTCAAGTTAGGAGTTTTCAAAGATCATCTGACACTGCTTTTCTCTAAAATTACCAAAGTTTTTCATAAAATTAAAACCAAAAGTAGATATAGCGATAGTTAAAATAGGTACCTAGATACCTGATGTCCTATTTATATCGGGATCTATTTCTAATGCTCTGCCCTCTGCCATATTCAAGGTAACAGGTATCATATTACATGTATTTGTATCTATATTTATGACGCTAGACCAATCTCGGCAGTGTACGAAGCACTAATAATTTATCAAAACTTATGTCAGTTTGCAACGCTCCAACCCAGAGCTATTATTACATACCTATTCTAGAGTTTATCTAAAATAGGTAGCTACAGAGGACAATTCAGTGTACTGAAGACTGGTATAAAAGGAATTCCGAAATGGTGGCTTAGAAGGTATTAGATTGAATTGAATAATCAGATATTATTTAAGTAAAGTAGAATATTATGTATCAGTAAAACTGATTTTATATAAATTTGACACTGTCCTCCGAGTTTCCAGGAGCTTCAACAAATTAACTCAAGGACGATGGTTTAAAATTGAATATATGAAAGAAGAAAGAAACAAAAAGCGTATATGAGCTCCTTTTTTAAATGTATTAAGTTGAATCTTGTTGAACAATTAGCTGTAACACATGACATCATTCACGTGGGATTTAGATTCAACCAAAATGGACGCTATCCCTACTCAGTGCAGTAGTTCAGCTGTAAAATGGTAACAAACAATTAGACATTCTTTCGCATTTATATTTATTAACATAGCATCGTGTATTCCTTAAGAGGTAGGCACACTCTAGTAGATGTACAGTGTCCACCCACATTTCACCAGCTGTTACTAAGTCACACTTAATAGGTGGTGAGCCTATTGCCATAAACTGGGCACAATTCAAAACTCCGGGCTGCTACTGAAAATTACCTAACAACACTAAAAACCCAATAACACAACCCCAGCAGGGAATCGAATCCAAGACTCCATGCTTGGAAGTCGCCCTTGCGACCACTAGACTAATGAGACAGTTTTTATTTGTGACTGAGAATCATTTTTGTCTATTGAGTTGAGTGCCGTGTTTGGTCCTTTTGACCTGGAGCTTCTATTGACATAAGGAATTATTAAACGCAATTGTACAGACCTTTACACCCACGTTTGAAAGTCGCCCACAAAGCCGACAGGTTCAAGCTAATAATATTATATGGTTCACCAAACGATATCTTTAAAGCTTTATCTAAGATTTAAAGAGTAGGAGTTTCAGTGATGGGACATTAATAATAAAAAAATTAAAAGCACGCCAGTGGTGCACGACTTCACCATGTGTGAATTAAATTTTTATAACACACCTTTTTGTGTACCATATACACATTATTACTATTTTTTTAATCTAACTTGCCTATGGTACCCTGGATAATATAAGAATACTAACGATTCCTCATACATTTAAATCGGTTCAGGCATTTAGAAGTTGTAGTGGAATAAATAATTTCACACGCATACATGAACCCTAATAACCTAACAACCCTATTTTGGGCACTCTTGTATAAATTAAAAAACGGTTCACCTTTAGCAGTGGCGTATAACTTTTATAAATAACTTTAAGTACTGATGAAAAGGTCTTCGTCCCTTGTACACGTCAAATTTCATTGATGACAGTTTTGAGATAAAAACATAGGTAAGCATAACATAGCACCACGCCTATATTCCTCAAAGGGGTGCCATGTAATAGGTAGCCATAAATCCAAAATCCAGGGTGCAATAACACCGACGGTTGGCAATGAAACCCAGGAATTTCACATCTTCACACTCGGTAGCCATTCTTGTGACCATTAGCCCAGTGAGAAATACGTTAAAAACTTATTGTTTCTCTAATTACCAGCCGGCCACACGTTCTTAACCATTGCAACTCCTGCAATCGAGAATCTACAGTGAAAACTACCCACAGTGTCCATAAACCAACCATAGTATTTTTACTGTCGTAGAACTCGCAATGAATTAAATCATAAAACGAAAATTAAGGTACAGGAAAGAATATCACTTATAAACAAACTTATATGTTTATAAGTGACATTCTAATCGTTTTTAATTTTTACACAACTGCCCAAAAAAGAATGTTATATATTTAGGGTTCATGTATGCATGTGTATGTTTGTGAGTTTCCTTATTCCACTATAACTTCTAAATCCATGAAACTTGTATGTTTAAAAGTGATATTCTTTCATGTACCTCAATTTTCCTTTCATGGTTGATATTATGGCATACTCACTTCTTTTGTCATGTATGGAAACCCTTCAAGAACACCGTGCCTGTCTTCCACAGACTAAAACCATACGCTCCTTCACTAACCTTTACCAAGATTTGTCCACAGTCACCACAATTTTCGCCCATATATATGAGAAATATATATAAAAGTAAATGCATTTTTACGGAAGATAAGTAGTCTGCCCAGTTTTCTTTAACCCGTTATAGAGATGTCATGAAAAAAATATCTTTAAGTACAGAGGAACTCGAAAACAGTTGAACTTTAAATCCAGTTCTTCGAAATATATTGTGAAAGTTTCTTCGACATAACTCCATAATTTTACTCAGCCGGCTTATTTCTGGCAATGAAGTCTGAGTCACGAACGAGACGTATCAAAAAATATGCTACATAACAAGATAAATACATATTATTAACTGTACTTTTTAGTCAAATTTATACATAGTAAGACTAGCTTTTACTCCTGACTTAATGAATATCACTTGCTTAAAACCATGAAGGAAAACATCGGGAGGAAACCGGCACACCTAAGAGATTTTCTCGATGGTGTGTAAAACCATGTCAGAGGCCTACGGGTGGTTTAAACTCTGACACTAGGTTGTTTATCAATCTAACGATGAGAGATAGAGAGACTACTGGCTTCATTTGTTCCGATAATTTGAATTTTTAAGTAGGTATTGAGACATTTTCTCATGATAAAAAGTGGCTTAGTTACTCTCCGGTCCTCTCACTCATCAAATATATGTTTCATCAGAAATGACGATCCATTTCGAGGAGAAATAACAACATCTCCCAAATACGTTCACGTCCAAACTAATATAATTATAAATGTGAAAGTAACTTTGTCTGTTTGTTTATTACGTTTTCACGCTTAAACCGCTGTACCAATTTTGTTGAATTTGAGTTGATTGGACTTTTTTATGTGTGAAAAATCCATCATGGACGTTGTGCCGAACTGCATTCACCGCAACCCCAGCAGCCTATGATCCGTCAAAAGCATCGATGGATCCCGCTATCAGTGCAGGCCCGCCGCAGTTGTTCTGCACGAATGCCCGTTTCCAAACATGGTGCGCATTCGTCTTGGGCATGCTGCTGGTCGAGCGACGAACTACCAAAATCCGTCGCCCGCAAACTAAGACTCACGGTGGCCGGAAATCTTTGAGACCCTCCGGCGTCTGGCGCGCATTCTGCGACAGGGGTGAGACGAATCTGCTTCTCTTTCCTGGTCCGCCGCCTCCTTCACGAGCATCATCTCTTGAGAGAATAAAGAAAAGTTAGAATTCGTAGATAAAACGGTTTTCTTGGGAATTACGCTAGGCGAGAAACTACAATGGGGTCCTCATATAACATCACTTGCAGGAAGGCTTAGTTCAGCTGCTTACGCAGTTAGAAAAATTAGGCAACTAACAGATATAGATACCGCGAGACTGGTGTACTTTAGCTACTTCCATAGCATCATGTCTTACGGTATTCTGCTGTGGGGACGGGCTGCTGACATCGAATCGATTTTTATACTACAGAAGAGAGCTGTCAGGGCCATATATAATCTACGTCGTCGCGAATCTCTTAGAGAACTTTTTAAGCAGATTAATATTATGACGGTACCTTGCCAATACATTTATGAAAATATTATGAATGTGAGGAAAAACCTGAATCTTTTTGTAAAAATATCTGATAGGCATAATTATAATACTAGAAATAAAAACAAAATTGCCCAACCACGGTTTAGATTATCCAAAGTACACTCATCTTTCATGGGATACTGTATTAAATGTTACAATAAAATTCCTCCTAATATTCAGGAACTAAATGAGAAAAAAATTAAAATCTATATAAAGCGCACATTATGCAAACAAGCATATTACAAATTAGGAGACTACATTGAGGATAAAAATGCTTGGAAACATGCTGGTCCTGCTCCATAGGACAACTCAACCAGTACAGCCCATCTGCTTACTAATCTATCTCAATTTTGTCAGGCGTATACGCAATGCATGTTACTGTTAAATGTTATATATAAAAAGAGAGAAAAAAATCTTAATTTTTTTTATTAGACTCATAACTTCTTTATTGTAAATGTGAGCACCATGCAGCCATTAACATTATTCTAGTAACGTGACTTGAGGTCTGGTAGTTTGAGATGTCATACTCACATAAATGTCTTACTGTGGTGGCGTATGTGTTGGGTCATTCTGTTCCCTTAAATATGGTTAAATATGGCGTGATACTCGTGAACGGGTGCCACAAGTTGGGACTGGTCAGCTCTAAACTACCAAGACTTGTAACTATTGTTTGAATTTTGTATCTTCTATTGTACCTACGTGTACAACTATATCTGCATCGTTATCACATAATGTCTTTTTATCAATAAATGTACCTAAATTATTGTAACACAACATTTTAAAAGAGTAACCATGGAGTTTCTTGCCCGTTCTTCTCCATAGGAATCTACATTTTGGAACGTGGCATTTCTTGACTTTCAAAAGTACCTTTATATGGTCTAATTGGAATAAATGATTTTGACTTTGACTTTGACTTTGACTTTGACTTTGAGTTAGATTGGATCTTGGAGAAGGACATAGGCTACATTTTGTCTTGCAGGTAAAATCAACAGGCACCAGCTAGTTGTTTATAATATTGTTAACAATCTAAGCATATTCGAGGCTAGAGTGAATACATCTCTTCTGGATATACATACGTGCTACATCTTCAGCCACACCGACGCTTACCTTATGGTGAGTTGGTAGCGAAACGTTTAAAAAAGTAGCCAGGCTCGATAAAAACGCAAATACGAAATTACTGTCGGATTTCGCGTGTCTGTACATTTACCATTATTTTAACCGGCAACTTACGGTTTATGCTCGTAAAATTATGTTTCCAACTTCAATTCCATGTTACGCAATCTTTTATGTTTTTACAATTCCATATTTCTGAGTAACTGTACCATTAAACATGAACATGAATAGCCTACGACTTCCTAGAATAAAAAACTGCAATAAACTTTCTGTTATTACGTTTTAAAAGCTATGTCGCACACAGGAAACTTAAGAAATAGCTTCTAGAAACGATTAAAGTGGTAATCTAAGTAGTTTTCTAGTGTTCACTGAACTAGAATACTTAGTTATATTCGATTGCAGAAGTTCATATTTGTATAACAGTCGTGAGCATGAATTTAAACCTGCGCCTACTATTTTTCTTTCTACAAAAAATCATAACTTTTAGAGTTCGCTACGCATGTATTTCAATAATGTATGTGGTGATGTAATGTTTCAGGCAAGTGTACTAAATGAAAAGAAAAAATAGTGGAGTCCTTCAACTTTACAATACCTAACTGCCTCATTAATTGATCCATTTGGGATAGAAAAACAGGGAAGGCTGACGCCACCACCATATGCGACACATAGCCAGGAAAAGAGTGAGAGAGATTAATTGATCCATTTGAAAAGAAACTTACATTACATAAACCCTTAAGGCTAAATGCTCTTTTACATTAATGATCCCTTCGCAGCGGTAAGCATGTGTTTAGCGCAAGTTGTTCAAAAAACACTTTGTTGGCATAAGGTATCGCCAACTACTACTATACTACTAGCCATTTTCCACTATACCACGACGCTTCATGGCTCAGTCATAAGTACGCATATAAAGTAAATCATAAAATGTTCATATCTGTTCTTTCCTTTACAATTTTACAAAGGCACCTGCTGCCGAAGATAAAATTGCAGAATCTCTTAGTTTGTATTCAAGCTCTATGTAAACATTTATAAAGGTATTAAAATTAAACTAATATTTAATATTAATAATAGAACGCCATACATTATAGACGCCTACGCTCGTGCCGGAAGATTATAGTCAGCAAGTCGTCGTCGACGACGCGTACGCTTGAATGGTAACTAGTTTCGTTATTTATAGCTCACATTTCTGTTATTATATTAGTTTGTGCTGATATTTATTTCAGTATTTATAAACCATGTATGGAATAATATAACATAAGCTGTATTCCCTGAAAGTTTAGGCAGAGAAAGAAAGAAAGAAAGAAATTATTTATTTTAGTCTCAATGCAGAATAGTTACTTAAACTAAAACAGATGTAAAATTAAAAATACTAATATAAAACAAAAAAAAAAGAACAGAACTTATCTAGATGCTACATTTTGCTTCCTGCACGAGACTAAAAAAGGTCCCTATCTCAGCATCAGAGCATGAAATCGGTAAAATGAGGGTGTAAAATAGTATCTGCATTGTTGCACATCTAGTCACCCACGCCTCAGCGATGCTGTTAACAGTCAATGGGATCTTATAGCCATTCATTGTGTACAATTCAATCGTTAAGATTTTCCTTATACAATAACACTTTGCCTGATCCAAGGATCTGACGCTCAGCAGCCGCGCTAGCGTCCACTAGACCAAAGAGTGACTAGCCTTTCGTATGTGGTGTGTAAGATTTCTCCTGAATATTTTATCAGGCCATTGTTGTCAACAACATTTTGATAATCGGGTCCTCTTTTTGGAGAAACCTAATGTTTTATATTCCGTGGACAGCCGCAGTGTCTTGTCCCTGTTGTTAGTTGTACTCAAGTGAATTAGAGCCAACGTTGGTTATCATTTGCACAGTATAAAAAAATATGGCAAAAGGAATGGTTATCTAACAATTAACTTGTTCATCAACACATTACTTTTTATATTGCTCGTACAGATAAAACTTTCAAACGTATTAAGGCATGCGTAGCGAACACTAAAGTCATAAATTTTTGTGGATAGGGAAATACTGTTGTGAGCAGGTTTCGAACCTGCGCCTCTCGGATAAATACTCCAGGCGCTCTGACCACTAAGACATCTCAACCACTGCTCACTACCACGAATTCTTCTTTCACATTTTAATACGTCTTTTCGTGACGTAATTGCTATCTATTCAGTCCCTATACGGGACTGGCTTAGTAGTCAGAGCGCCTGGAGTATTAATCCGGGAGGTACAGGTTCGAATTCTGCTCATTTCCGTATTTTTCTTCTCACAATAACTTTATATTGCTCGTATTAAAAAAATCTCATAAATATTATGAGTGTAATAAGTAGGTACGTCTGAGATTTGTGTCGGTAAATGCAACCAGAAGAAATTCCTAGTGTATGGGGGAGGGGAAAATTTATGTTGCCTGGCCAACGATGCGATGCTCTAAAAATGACGTTAGCGACAAATATTTAAGCCTAAGACTACCTTGTCCGTCTTAACCGGAAATCCTTTGCTTTATCCTAAGTTAGAAAAGAGACCATAATATAATTCATCTTGCGAAATTTTTAAGAGTCATAAAATACCGCGACCTCTGAATATTTTCACATTTTTTTCTTTTTTGTTGTCGTTTGGCAGCATCTTCCCCGCCTGTTGTCTTGAATAAGTTACTACATGGTAATCGACCTTCTCAAGGAAAGTGGCACAAAAAAGGATCTTTAAAGAAATTTCATCAAGGTCAATTTTTTTTAAATGATTTACCCACTGTAACCAATAGCAGCATAAAAATTGGATCAAATACACTGACGCAAGCAATCAAGTATTTTATTAATCGATATTTTACATTTTGTTCCTCCATATTAAAGTTCTGAAAACGCATAGTGATTTCATAATAAATAATATGTGATAACAACTAAATATCAAATAGAAATAAATCTTTCAAACGCATTAACCCATGCGTGGCGAACTTGAGTGGTTCCGATTAGTGGAGTGTGATTGGCCCAGTTAGTAGAGTGTGATTGTCCCGGTTAGTCGAGTGTGATAGTAGGATAACATCAGAACCTGGCGCATAGATAACATTTGGTGTGACATAGCTAGATATAAGGAGACCGTATCGGTGGTTGATACCACGAGGGTTGACGTCAGGCAGGCGGCCGATCATAAAACATTGCCAAAATGTTATCAGCATGCAATTACAAAAAATATTAGACAGTGGAAGTAGAATACATGCTGCGCCGACCCCAAATAAATTGTAATGATGATAATTTGGCGAACTTTAAAGTTAAAAATACGGGTGAGTACATTATGTCTTTCGGTGATAAAATCGCGATCTATTGAGTCCCTATACAGGTGACAGAGGTTGAGATGGCTTAGTGGTCAGAGCGCCTGGAGTATTTATCCGGCAGGCGCAGGTTCGAATCCTGCTGATGAACGTGTTTTTCTATCCACAAAAATTTATAACTAAACATCTCTACTTACAGGTATGTCACTGACAGAAAACTTAAAAGTGTGGTTTACAAACGTAACGAAGACCTTAAAAAACGTGTCGAGGCTCTCATAGATCGTTGAGGCTAAGCAACGATTTGTCCGGTCAGCGTGTAGACTGGTTATCGGTAAGAGTATTTTCATCTGAGCGTCTTCGTACCTACTTTGGCACACGCGTTATACCGCCGGTTCTAAACATACACATACACATAACATCATGCCTGTATTCCGTAAATGGGTAGGCAGAGGTGTACATTTAGGAAATAAAAAAACTCAGTAACACTTTGCCCGACCGGGAATTGAACCCGAAACCTCATGCTCAGCAGTCGTGCTTGGGACTACTCTTAGAACAACGTGGCAGTCCGTAGGTCCCGGCTGTGTTAATTAATACCAATCTCTAAGCCAAGTCAGGAGCCCACGGTGGGTGCCAACAACTTTGTCGTTAGATTGGCTCCTAATTACACGAAAGAAAAAAACCGGACAAGTACGAGTCTCGTGCAATAAGGGTTCCGTATAATTAACATTACTGAATTAAAGATAAATCTTTGCAAGCATTAACGCATGCTTAGCAAACTCTAAAGTTATTATATTAAATGGAAAAAGAATACGGTCGTGAGCAGGATTTGAACCCGCGCCTCCCGGACAAACACTCCAGGTGCTCCGATCACTAAGCCATCTCGACCTCTAGCCATCTCCCAGGAGGCGCGGGTACGAATCCTGCTCACGACCGTATTCTTTTCCATTTAATATTTACACATTACTGAAGTTCTAATCACCTTGCTCGTTCAAGTACAAAATAGTACATACTTTATAGATACATAAATAGGTTCATACAATCACGCTTGTTTCCCATTGGGGTAGGCAGAGACTATCGATTTCCATTTGCTATTATTTTGATACACCTCTTTCGCTTCATCTATGTTTATTAACCTCTTCATGCATGCTCGTCTATTCAGGTGGCTCCTGACCTGTCTTTTTTTGAGAACGTCCGCAATTCGTCGAGGTCGGTCTGCCCCGACTCTTCCATTCACTCTCGCCTCATGTACTAGTTTAGTCAATCGCTTTTCATCCATCCTTTCTACATGCCCAAACCACCTTAGCATATTCAATCCTCTTCACTATATTCTCTTTCACTCCTCAACGTTCCATCATCACGCTGTTCCTCACTTTATAACAATAATATTTCTATTGTGTCTGCTAATTAGCGAGTCAACTGAACTATGAAAGCGAATTGAAGGACAAACGGAACTTTGCAGTTGAAAAATAAAAAAATATTCTCCCATACATCGATAGGTATACGTCGGGGTCGATTCTCTAACAGCAAATGTAAGTTTTTTTTTACGTGGGTATAGTTATAATTACCGATTTTCGGTCAGACAGGCAGTGGCTCCATGTAAAATACTGGTATTAAGCTGCATCTGGTTTGACTGGAAGCCGTCCCCAACGTAATTGGGAAAAGGCTAGGCAGAAGACTTTATAGGTTACGTACTTAGATAAACCATCGTACTGACCGACATCAGCAAGTACAATGAAGAACTCGTATGTTAGGTTTAATCCAGTTTGCTTAGCCGCTGAGTTATTTGGCCAGCCGCCCAGTGCGTCCGACAGTATGGTTTATTCGTCATAATACACATATATACGGGTAGTCCAATGTTTATTCAGGAAATAACCTTCATCGCAGTACATTTTATGACGTTTGTCGCCATTTTTATATACTAGTATTGTTTTGTTTTATTTACTTTTCTAATAATGTGGATCCTTGAAAGCGTATTTTCGGGGACTTGAATTTAATGCAATATTATAATAAGGTACTCGGACAAATTTAACTCTTTTCCAATCTTTACTAAAATATCTTGATTTTTATCGTGTACGCTACTGCATAAAGCGAAGACGGTGATTATAATATATATAACTTTATAATTTTCTATTCTTACATACATTTGAATTCCGGGTTCTCTACTTCAGATTAAAGAAATGCACTAACTAATGCTTATGCACAATTTTTTCTTGACTTTAAATTTACACAATCGTTCTTAATAGTCATTTCCTTCTACCTCATAACTAAAGATATTTCAGAGTATATTATTTATTATCCTAATCGCTGAATTCCCCAGAAATACTCAGTGAAACCCACTGAATATTTCTTTAGAGTTCCGTTCCTCAAGAACCCGTTTATGATCACTTAATTTTCCATCTGTCTATCGGTCAGTCTGCAAATTCCTTTTTTTCTCATGAACTCGTAAATAAGAAGTTTAAACTTACATCAAATGTCTATGGTCTCTTAGAGCTGTAAAAAATCAGGTATCTAAGTCAACGTAATAAATAATTCGGGTATTTGGGCCGTATATTTTGATACCCGCATTTTGAAAATTTGGTACAATGCCTCACAGTAGGTATAAGTAAAGGAAAAATTGCGAAGATTGTAATTTTTATTAATTACATTTTAAATAATTGCGAATACAAAACTTACCTTTGCAATTGGAGAATCCACCGTGATGTATACCGATGTATGGGATCATTTTTTTAACTGTAAAGTTAAGTGTGTCATGCAATCTGACTTTTCTTTTTGTTAGATCGAGGTTCGGTGTTTTCATAGTTTATAAATTGATATTACCACAAAAAAAAAATTATAATTTAAAAGTTCGCGATAATGCTTTTCGAAGATTTATCTGTATAGTTAATAAACTTCAGAAATGTTAATTATACGGAACCTTCAAAGCGCAAGTCAGACTCACATTTATATATTTTATTACTGACTTTAAATATACTCTTGCTTAGTTAGACAAGCGGGTGCCTATAATGAACATCTGTGTCTGTTCAGTAAAAGCCTGGCCATTTTCTTAGAAACACTGTATTGTGCTATTTTGGGCCAAGTTTGTCGTGTCTTGAGATCCAATAGGGTTTCACTTCAAGTAATCCATGGCTTGCTGTTATTAATATTATATGATAACATTTAATAACTATAATTACAAACCAGTGATTATGGTTTTCGCTTAACGTCAACTATGCCATTTTTTCTATTAAGGTTCTTTATAGATTTTATTTTAGGAATTTGATTTAACATCTCATATTCTACACTATTTGTAAACAACCATCATGCTGCAGCAGGAAAACGACGGAAGATAAGTTTGGACAAACATAAAGTCATAAAACAGTTACGATTAATGTTGCTTAATGTCTTATTAACACTTTAAGTGACAGATACTGGAATTGTTATGAAATGTATTAACCAAATTTAACGTAATCTTTATTCCTCTTCTAAAATGCAATACAAACAAAGGATGCAGAATCATGCCGATGTATAATCGAAACTAAGAGAATTGGGCATTGCGTGTGCTAGAAAATTTCCTATTTATTTATACCAAATTGGTTCTTATTATGGTTCAGTTTACTTTTAGTACCAAGACTTCGAATCCGAGACTCGCGCCACTGACTTCGTAATCATTTGCATTTTATAAATTGACTATCACTTGTGTAACGGTGAAGGGGAAAATCGTGAGGAAACCAGTTCACCACCATTTTCGATGGAGCGCAAAGTAGTTTCAGAGGTCTACAGGCATGCCTGTCATCATATTCTTAGTACACGACTGCCCATCCAAAAAATCCATGGATGGTTTAAATTATTTCAGGCGATTTCTGACACTATGCTGTAATGAACATATGTCATGAACAGCATAATGGCACCATACGCTAATAACACTTCTTTTTTGGGCAGTGTAAAAATAATATATTGTGGTTAGTTCTGCCCATTCGCAAATATTGCTCCGTAACAACAACATGCATGCAACCTTTAAAATCTTCAATAATTCATACCCGTAATAAAATAATTGAATCAAAAACCATATGATTCGGGATAACACTAAGATAAATAGCCAATATAGAAGGTCATTTACCTCGTGCCTTCAGATCAGCGAGATTGCTATCTTGTACAGATTGCGAGCAGAAATCACATGATTGCAATCATGTTTTATAGTGAAGATATCGCGTTGTAAGGGAGGGGTAACATGGGCAAATTGCTCAGTTACACGACGTCTGTCACTCGGTTAATGTCTGTAGATTTGAGACAGACACGTGAATTTGCTAATATATATATATATAGGATATTAGCTACAAATTTTATATAAAATTGTCTAGTTACTAAGGCATTACCTAGTTCACTTACGTTTCTTCTCACTACCTAAAAAATTCTTAAACCTTCTCGGGGCCCAGGCAAGTCATTACAAAAATCTTTGAATGCAGTTTTTTTTTATAAATTTCTCAAATCGAAAACCTGTTTCGTAAGAATAAATTTCCCTTTCACAGAGCTTAAATTTTTCCACACCAACCTGTATCAATCATCTGTAGGTACATATACGGAATGCAAGAATAAAACACCTTATTCCAGCAAAAAATTGGATAACTTAATAACAAATCAGTAGAGCATGTCCGTCCTTAAAAATTGTTTGAGCGTTAAATCGCAACTGAAATTTCATTATAGCTCCGAGTCGCGAAACGTAGCGTACAGCGGAAGGCTTCGATTTATTTGACACAAACGATAGGCTCACTAACGGCTTTCGACTCCAACTTTAGTAGTGGCGCGTAAATCTTTATAATAGGTTTAGGAAAGCGCTTCAGTATTCCGGTAGACTTCGCCTGTTTTTGTTGTTTATTTAGTATTATTCGACATTTCTTTGGATTTGTTTTTGTGACCTATCTGTAAACAGTAGTATTACATTAAAAAAGGTACGCATGTTTAGAGATTAAGAAGTAACAACAAAAATGTATACGCGATACCTGGATATCTAAGGTCCATAATATCATATGTGAGCTTTTCTGAAGACCTGATATAAGTTGAGATTGACTTGAGTTGCTGAAATGTGTTAAATTGACAAGTTCTGTATAGGCGCTATTTTGAAAAGGCTGCTCAAATGAGATTAGTTTAATAATACGGACATAAGACATCACATAGATAACATTTGTTATACTACCGAAACAAAGTCATCTTGAAAATAATAACAATTAGCGTTGTGGTTGCCTTAATGATTCAAACAACGGCAGCGTCAGGAATGTTAATTTTGCGTATAAATTACAAACGATATCGAGGATCATTTAATTTGTAAAGTTATTATATTGAGTTGTATTTTTATACCAAAATATTCCATTTGGTTGAGAATCATCTTATAATTCAATAATATAAGATATTTGTGACTAATCTGTGACTGAGTATACTGAAAAACAACATATTTTTTTGACAAGTCATCATTCTTTTTCATTTTTTATTAGAATTTGAGTTTTTTGCTATTATAAGTAAATTTAATACTTGTGTATTAGCGTGTTATTACTTTAGAAAATTATAATTTTTCCGCTTGCGCTTATAGCATTATTCTGAGTTAAGAGTAAACGTAAAAATATTATTTTCCCGTGGGTGCAGCATCCACCTGCTCTCTGACAGCTGAGTAAATCTGATTTCCCTAAAGATTACGGAGGTCACACGGCAATCACCGTGTAAAACCATTTTCTCTGTCATAGATTGCGAATAATTCCTGTTCATTTAAGCAGGATGTATGTAAAGAATATAATCTTAGGGAAATACTTACTACATGCTTACTTCATTAGGAATGTCTGAAATTCAATGGAGGCATCTAGTTGATCTTGTATGTATTCTTAGGAATATAGGAATAGTAAATTCCAAAGCCAGCCAGTGTAAAAATTATAACATAAACAATGTTGTTTTGAGGTCACCGCGCTTTTTTTTTTGCCTAATCTCTATTTTTGTGTCACTCCTCACTAATATTTTTTTCTGGATCGTGACGATACTAATCTCACATGCGTACACGGCCGGACAGGGAACATTTGTCTGTAGGTCTTAATTGATCGGGTTTCTTTTTTGTGCGAGAATCGATCCTATAACTCCGGCGCAGAATAGAAAATCGACCACGGCTATAACCGTTCCATTAATTGAATAAATCGTAGTTGCATGTTGCCCGGTAGATGACAATATTCTCACCACCTATTTCACGACGTGGGACACGCGACGAGTGGACATCATCATTGGTGAAATGCAGGAGTTGAACTGTGTATACCACTGCTTACCTCTTTGGGAATACAAGCGTGATGCTATGTTTGTACTGCAAGTAGTTTAATCAATAATATCTTCATTTATTGCTACAAAAAATACAATAAGTATAGAACTGCATCGTCTACTTTGTCTCTTTCACCTCTGACCTAGACTAGAGTCAAGAGCAAACCCATCTCAAATAAAAAAATAGAGGAAGTGATAAAAGCCCCAGATGTTCTTTCCCTGAATAGATGTCAGAGGAAATCCCGGGAGGAGACGCGCTAGAAGGACATACGCTGAACTTATTTGTGATGGCCTCCAAAACGGTCAGGTGCATAGTACTCGCAACCGGGGCGCGTGTGTGTATGACAATTGTATGAAAGCGGACATAGCAAATCGCGTATGAAAGTATCATAGCAAGTGGCTTCTATCGTTTCTGCCTACCCCCACGGGGAAAAGGCGTGAATGGTTTGCAGAATACAGAAATGAAGACTTTATTTATACTTAGAATCTTATGAATGAAATAAAGAGTAATTGTGTTTGGTCCAGCGAGCCAGCGGAATATTATTCAAGTGTCAGTGAGATAAACATTCAACTGCGTTCCTTCTGCACAGGTGCTGTCACTGAGAGAACGAAATAGCAAACATAGTGCTCTATTAGACTGCTGCCCAAAAAAAGGAGTGTTATGTTTTTAGGGTTCATGTATGTATGTATGTTTGCGAGTTTCTTTATTCGACCAGAACTTTTATAATCCTTAAATTCTCACGGGTTACATAAGCTATTAAGATTAACAAAATAACATAGTGGCAATGGTACAGAAAAAGACGTAAAAAAAAGCATATGGCAGGCGTGCTTTTTAATTATTATTTTTATAAATTTCATCTTGCTTTATATTTATTAATATACACGGGTAAAATACGTGGTAGTATTGTATTGCATTATTTTTTCCCTCGCTTCCGATAGCAAGTAAAACCGGCGGTCCTGCGCTTGATTTCTCTGCTGTCGTGTCAGATTAGCATTGCATTGCACTATGAAAGTGAAGTAAGAGGAAGTGCACTTGTGATTGTACATACCCTTGTGCACTATAATATCTCCTGCATACTTGGCTAAGCTCCGTGTAGATAGGCCGCCGTGCCCGAAAATTTGGTTAGGAGCAAAGACATTCAACTATTGAGTCATTTGAGAATATTATTAATTTTACATCCACCGTCAGCGTCATCTATTATATACTATTTAACAAGGAAACATTGAAAAATAATAAACACGAACAGAGCGTGAACCCGTTACCATTGACATTCCGTGTCATTATCGTGTCATAACGAGTCTCCGTGTATACGTCTTAAGGAGACGCCTGGCGATATTTATTTAGCAATCATTTACAGATCTACTAAATCATTGCATCTGAATAGACATTTAGTTTTTATTTTATTTTAATACATATATTTTATATTTGCCTTCTTTAGAGCGTGTAATTATACCATTTTTATAACTATATTGTTCTAACTCATATTATAACATTGCAAGGTAATCTTCTCTTATAGTGTTGGTAAATCTTGCTCCTTTTTTTTCACTGTATTACATTTTTTGGAGCTTTGGCACACGTTTGCTCCACCTCAACTGTGGTGTTTAAAACGGGTCTGGAAATCTCCAGGATACCACCACTTTTTTATGAATATATACGTTTAGCGTGTTCGATTTATTATAATAAAACTCGAATCCACAGCGATGTAAACAATTATGTTTATTGTAGAAGAAGGCGAGATATTCGAAGAATACAGTGATAGATTTAAGATATACGAAGAGTAGAAGAAGTGAAGTAGAATATAAAGCAATAGAAGATAGACTAGCCAAATAGTGATTTAGAACGTAAGCGGACTGCAACGCGAGCGCGATATAATTTAGCGTGCGGTCGTGGCGAGGGCGTCTAGCGGACTGGTCGGCGGTCCCGGCCGTCTGCGGAGCGCTGGCGCTGCGTTGGCGGCGGCGCGGAGAGAGGGCAGCCAGCAACCGGTTTCCGTGGCCGGCCCGCTCAGGCACACCGCGCGACAGCGGAGCGCGATGATTTGTTTCAATATTTCAAAGAAATTAAATTGTTATATTCTGCGAAGTAATAAGGCAATATTAGTGTGGGTCATATTTTGTGACTCCACAGGACCCCCTTACGAATGAAAGGGCCATACTAGGCTGTGAATCGTTCAGTAAAACGAACTCTGCGTCCTGAACGCGTAGTACGCATTGGTCGCGTACTTCGATCTTGTGCAGGCTGTTTGTCAGGCACATGTACATCTTCATGAAATACATAAGCTGGCTTTACCCTGTCAATTGACACCTTTACAGACTTGCCGTTTACCAAAATATCCACAGTCTTAGGACCTCTGGAAATAACCTTGTGAGGGCCAGTATAAGGTGGATCTAATGATCCGCGAAGCAGATCTTGACGTAGAAACACATGTGTTGTTGTATTTAAGTCCTTATGAACAAAAACCTTATGCGATGAGTGATCAGATGCTGGTTGTGGTCGTAGGTCGTTCATCTTGAGACGTAAAATATTGACAAAATCCGAATACTCCACTTTGCTAGAGGAAGCAGCGAAAAACTCGCCAGGTATACGTAGCTGCTCTCCATACACCAGTTCTGCTGGGGAACATTGTAAATCTTCTTTATAAGCAGTACGCAGTCCTAAAAGAACGATGGGAAGAGTAGTAATCCAATCTTTCGTACCATGCGTCATCACGGCAGCTTTGAGCGTGCGATGTAAACGCTCGATCATGCCATTGCAAGCCGGGTGATAAGCAGTCGTCCTTGCTAATTGAATTCCATACATTTTGGCAAAATTCTGAAATAAGTATGATTGGAATTGTCTACCTTGGTCCGTTATTACCTTCTTCGGGCAGCCATACCGAGAGACCCATTCGGCTATGAACGCCTTTGTTATAGTTTCTGCTGTCATGTCAGGAAGTGGAATCACCTCAGGCCATCTGGTAAACCTGTCAATTAGAGTAAGACAGTATTTAAAATTTGATGATACCGGAAGGGGTCCGATTAAATCCATGTGGACCTCTGCGAAACGAGCATCGGGTAGCTCAAATTTACCGAGAGGAGATGTGGTATGTCGCGTCACCTTTGATCTCTGGCAAGGAACACACTCTCGTACCCAAGCGCGCACATCTTTTCTAATAGAAGGCCAAACGAAACGTTCACTGACCAGCTTGATAGATGCCTTAGCACCAGGGTGGCTAAGGCTGTGTAAAGTCTCGAACACACGGCGTCTGTGGGTAGCTGTTACAAATGGCCTGGGTTTAGACAGAGAAACATCACAATATATTTGCATGTCTGAATTTGGTACTTGCGTTAACTCCAGCTTTAACGAGTTGTTACCCTTTAGAAAGTTAAGTAGCTCTGGGTCATCCCGCTGCGCACGGGCAAGCTCCATGACGTCTACCAGCGATGTGACTGCTTCGATTCGAGACAAAGCATCTGCCACCTGATTATCTTGACCGGAAATGTGCTGGATGTCAGTGGTGAACTGAGAAATAAAATACAATTGGTTAATCTGTCTTGGTGAACCTTTTTGTTCTTTCTGCTTGAATGCAAATATCAGCGGCTTATGATCGGTGTATATAGTGAAATATCGAGCTTCTAACATGTGACGGAAGTGCTTGATAGCTTCATAAATTGCAAGAAGTTCGCGATCATAAGTGCTATATTTTTGCTGTGTGGGGCTCATCTTCTTTGAGTAAAAAGCTAAAGGCTGCCACGCGTCATCCACGTGCTGCTGTAATACGGCTCCAATCGAAACATTAGAGGCGTCTACTACTAGTGCCAGCTGTGCATCGCAAACTGGGTGGACCAGCAAAGCTGCATCGGAAAGGCTATGCTTACAACGTTCAAAATCTTTTAAAAGTTGAGGGGTCCAATGTACTGGTTTCGATCCTTTCATTCCTGGTCCAGCTAATAAATTGTTAAGAGGCGCTTGTAACTGTGCTGCGTTTTTTAAAAAAACGCCTATAAAAATTGAGCATGCCCAAGAATCGTCTCAAGCACCTAACCGTCTGAGGTGGGGGGAAGTTCTGTATCACCTGCACTTTTTCCTCTAATGGGCGTACCCCTGCAGCCGAAACCGTGTAACCGAGAAAAGTTACCTGAGGCTGGCCAAAATTGCACTTAGCCACGTTGATGACCACTCCATATTCCTGTAGTCGCGTGAACAATATCCGCAGGTGTTCTTTATGCTCCTGCGTACTTCTGGATGCTATCAACAAATCATCAATATACGGGAAACAAAATTCCAGATCCCGCACCAATCCATCTATAAATCGTTGAAACGTCTGTGCTGCGTTCCTTAACCCAAATGACATAAAAGGAAACTCGAACAACCCGAAAGGTGTCGTAATGGCAGTCTTCTCTATGTCTGCTGGATGTACTGGAATTTGCTGGTATGCTTTGACGAGGTCAATGACAGAGAAAATAGTACTTCCATGCAAGTGCTGTGAAAAATCCTCAATGTGGCGAACTGGGTACCTGTCCGGCACTGTCCTTGCATTCAGTGCACGGTAATCTCCACATGGCCTCCAAGTATCGTCGTGTTTCGGTACCAGGTGCAGAGGTGATGCCCAAGGCCCACCGGAGTAGCGAGCTGTTCCCTCTTTGATCATTGCTTGAAACTCGGACTTGGCAATCTTCAAACGGTCTGGTGCTAGCCTACGCGGTCTACAAAATACAGGTGGGCCGGGCGTGGTATTAATATAATGTACGGTAGAATGACGTACCTCTTTCGGTGCACCAGATGGACGTGAGATTTCTGGAAACTCTCTTAGCAGTTCGTGGTAAGGAGAAATACCGGTAATCGCTTTAACGCTGGGTATCTCCGTCTTCGCAATAGTCCCATTGACGAACAGATTAGTCACTCCATCTATTAAACGGTTACTGTGGCAGTCAATTAACAAATTAAAATGGGAAAGAAAATCATACCCAATAATCGGCTTTGACACATCAGCGACGATGAACTTCCAACTAAACTCTCTCCGTAGTCCTAAATTCAGCTGCAAATTAATATAGCCGTACGTGGCTATAATAGTATTATTAGCTGCGCTCAAATCGTAGTTGACACGTATCCGCTTCTCGTTTAAATAATTGCGAGGGTAGACGCATAAGTCTGAACCTGTGTCCACAAGAAATAATCGTTTAGACTGGAGATCCGTTATAAAAAGACGGCTGGAAATACCGCAGCAGTCGCTTGCCGTCATTAGCGACCGTCCTTCGAGTTTTCCGAAACATAGCCACATGGTTGTGTGCAATGACGGGCATTATTGCCGAATTTATGATGATACCAACACAACTCACGGTTATCAGCTGTTTTAAATGATCCTCTGGAACGACTTCTTGAACGCGAACCTCTTTGGTTGAATCTCTTATGCTTACCAGCGGTACGGGATTGGCGCTCAACAGTCGTAGACAACTCATCTAATTTCCGCGTGAGACTGGCGATTTCAGTACGCATTACCTCTAGTATGCTCCCTGAAGAGGATGAAGTACTCGCGACCTGGGCAGCCGGGTTCACCGGCGCGATCTCTAGTACCCGGTCGGCCAGCTCCGCCACAGCTTCCAGAGGCGTCTTGACTTGGGACGCCACGATTGCCTGCAGGCTGGCCGGCAATCGGCTGGTCCATATGGTGCGCAGGAAATCTTCAGGTACACCTCGTCCAGCTAGGCTCTGCAGGTGCCGTAGGAACGCGGACGGCTTGCGGTCCCCAAGTTCCTCGTGGATGAGAAATTGACGCACCTTTTTCTCCTGAGAAACTGATAAACGCTTAATTAGTTCGGCTTTAAGTTTTTCATATTTATTAGAAGGGGGTGGATTCTCAACAATATCCTCCATTTGAGCCATAATAGAAGGTTCTAGATTGCCCACTACAGTAAAATATTTGGTCGAATCGGAAGTAATATTCGACAAAGCGAATTGAGCTTCTACTTGAGCAAACCATACGGCGGGTTTCTCTGACCAAAATGGTGGAACGCGTACTCTAACCTTGGCTATTTCTGCCGACCCCAGTGCCGTAACTAGCGCGTCAGCAATTTCTTCTTGAGTCGCCATTGTAGGTAGAAGGTTGAAAAAAAAAAAAAAAAAATTGCCTGACCTTAACTTGATCTGTACGACCGTTCTGGAATCTTCGATGAAGTCACGCAACGTATTTTCCAAACGTTGTTTTAAATCACGTCGGGGTCACCACTTTTAGCGTGTTCGATTTATTATAATAAAACTCGAATCCACAGCGATGTAAACAATTATGTTTATTGTAGAAGAAGGCGAGATATTCGAAGAATACAGTGATAGATTTAAGATATACGAAGAGTAGAAGAAGTGAAGTAGAATATAAAGCAATAGAAGATAGACTAGCCAAATAGTGATTTAGAACGTAAGCGGACTGCAACGCGAGCGCGATATAATTTAGCGTGCGGTCGTGGCGAGGGCGTCTAGCGGACTGGTCGGCGGTCCCGGCCGTCTGCGGAGCGCTGGCGCTGCGTTGGCGGCGGCGCGGAGAGAGGGCAGCCAGCAACCGGTTTCCGTGGCCGGCCCGCTCAGGCACACCGCGCGACAGCGGAGCGCGATGATTTGTTTCAATATTTCAAAGAAATTAAATTGTTATATTCTGCGAAGTAATAAGGCAATATTAGTGTGGGTCATATTTTGTGACTCCACATACGTAAGAAATGTAAAACGTACTTGAAATATAGCAGAATCAAACTGAGAGAAAAGCGACGTGTTCCCTACAACAGTGTGAAGGTAATTAATTACTTAAGTAAGTGTTCTCAGTAATTATTTATATTATGGTGTACCATACAGTAGAATTATGTTATACATGAAAGCTATTATATGATAACAGGATAATGGAATACAAGTGGTTTGTGTCTAGCTCCGCTCTAGATAGTTTAGCCCGGAATTCTGTCTGGAACAATAAACCCAATTCTGTGTTTTTGTGCCTTATGAAGTTGTTAACGGTGCCACTTCTATGTGTGCTGAGATAGCCATGTGGTTTTAGTCAATAGAAGCCCACATATCCCTCGCCGTCAGATGGAGGGTATTCATGAGGTTTTTTCACACGTAATAAAAAAATACAAAATGGTCTTACTCTAAAATATGAACTTTGAACTTTGTTGAGTCTTAAACTCCCCCTGATATAAAGCTTATAGTGATTCATGATTACGGACATTTGTTTGGAATCTTTATTAATGTTCCAAAATAAATCCGTAAAATTTAATTGCTTTCTAATAAATATTATAACTAAAATACTAATATCGTCATCCCCTTCGAACTTAACCTGTCCGTGTCGGGGTACACGGAACTCCCGAGCTTGCTTCGCTCACTCATGCGTCAATTTAATTTATTTTCTTTCATATCGATTTGTATAGTAGTTTAGTATTTATGTCGTTCTAAATAGTATTTTTATTATGATCCTGCAAAATATAATAAAGTTAAATTACTGTTCATAAGACACACAAAGCCATGACCGACCAAATTTAGAAGTAAAATCCACAATCGGACATTTCATTTCACACTGTTTTACATAACATCTGATCGTTGAACCACTGCATTGATAAACTGCGTGTTATAGTTTAATAATTATGAAATATCGCTAAACGTCTTTCAGCTGTTTTACATAACAGCACTGTTTTATAAATCAGCTAGCAGTTTTGTAAACAGCTGATTCTACAATCCATCTGCGACACATACATACACTTGTATCTTCATGCGATAACAAAGTAAATATAAATTAATCATAATAAAAAAAAAGTTGTCCTTGTGTTCATAACTCCCCGACAAACAAGTAAAATATAAACTTACATTTTTAATCATGATACCTGTACAAAATGAAATAACTAGATCTCTTTCGATGAACTTCATAATAATGGTTAAGAATTTTCCAGAAATAGGGAAACAGCCGCCATATTAGTACCGTTTCACTGCACGTCACACACAGGTGTAAGCTAACTAACTCGATTGTTTTATTCGCCAGTCCCGCAGAACGCAAAGTGCCTGCACTATACCAGATGAGACTTCACCACACTAAAAGCTGAGCGGCAGAGAGATTTAAAGACTTTAAATATAAATAAATAAAGCAAAATTAGCACATTAACATATAAAACTACAAAAAATAACTTCGGCATACGCATAGTATTAGTGACTAGGCAATATTGAATTTTTTTTTATATTAGTTTTTTTAGCGTTAGAAATCAATAAGTACAGACGTTTACTTAAATATACAATTGATATTTTACAAATGTTTTTTTTTAACGCCATTTAAAAGGGATTTCTTCCTGTATCGCGGGTGCGTTTACAGACATATAATCTCACATGCACACACTCACCCAGACCCGGAGCAATTATCTCTAGATTGTACATATATTTGCTCCGTGCAGGAATCGAACCTGCGACACGCGGCACAGCAATTGGTCTTTCGACCACTGCCACACGCCAACCGCGCTGGTAATTGACATACTCCAGTAGGTATTTGACATAGTGTATGACACTGTTAACAAATTATCACGTCATCGCAGTTTCCATAATGCACCGCCATGCTTTCAATTTAACGTCGATGATACTAAAATGTTCTTATTCACGTTACGCAGTCCGTCATGTCATGGCCGCTCCAATAGCGTCATATAAAAATTACATAAAATACTTAATATAAGTACGTTTACTTTCACCATTTTAAATCAACATCTTGCATTTTCTATTCACTATTACCAACTTAATATTTCTGGTACTCTATTTATTTAATGTAGATTTACTGTTATCTATATTTTTTATATAAAATGGCTCAAACCTCATGCTCAAACCATAGATGGTCCCCATTTTGTCACTAGGTCATCGCTGAAAATTAGTGCTGTTGGCGTCTCTTGAGAATGCCAGTAGCTTAAAGCTGAGCGATGACCGTTTCTTCGGGCAGTAATGGGAGGACACACAACCACCCCATGATAGTTTTCTTTTTTCTTTTTCTTTTCATTGTAATCATAAAACTTGCACTAAACTGAATTGGTCAATACGATTTTGCTGTGCCTAGGTTTAGTTAAAGTCGACGAGATCTAACAAGCCACATTCGACAGATATAAAGAAGGATAGAATGTAACTTGACAATATGAATACTGGTCGTGAATAAAAATTATTTTAAATATATACTTGATATTAATTATGAAATCTGGGATCTGTGTTAAAATGTTCTCCGTCAATACTTTTTTAAATAAAGTGATGTGACTACTAGAATCATTATAATCGCTTAAAATATCAATATAAAATTTTATATTAAAAACTTTTTATAGGCTATATACACGTAACACATATGTACATTATAATAATAAGATAAATTTTAATTTTAATATTATCACAATTTGCTTGACGCTAGCAAGTGATGAAACGATAATGACACCTGTGCTATTTTTCACAATTCGTCCGGCTCAATGTGCGATCTCTCTGTTTCTTCGGTAACTCTATTGGTTTGTGTGACTCGGCTTTCATTTTGAACTGTTCCCAATTATTATTAATTTTTTTTCAAAATTTCTATTTGACTTTCGAATAGTTCTTAATTGGAGCAAATTGGTTTGGAACCTACATGAGTACGTCAAACCTGACGAAACCTGTCGAAAAGGGATGGACTTTTTAACAGGTTATGCTGTACGTCATAAAAAAAAACAATTTAGAATTAAAAAAAAATATTGCAAGAAGCATGTGGCAAGATAGAAGAGGAAGGCTGGATGAAGGTATACATATATAACAGGAAGGTATAACCATAGCAAAAAATAATGGATGACTTCTTTCATAACTTGATTCAAAACAATATAAATGTCATCTTACATACATGCACGTATTTGAGGAAATAAAACTTAACTTGTAACTAAATAATATCAGCGCACATACACACACATAAATTATTAGCGCGACCATCATGCTGCAGTATTCAGCGTGACGTTTCTCATACAACCCCACAAATAGATCCGCTCCTAGTGTGGCTAAAGCTTTATCATGCCAGCGTTCCCTCACTCTTCCTGTTTGCTCGACTAGCTACATCTAATGAATCGCCGGCTCTCCGTAAATAAGGCTTAAGTGAGTTATCTGCTTCGACCACATTTTGTTGGTAACTTTCTTTGTTGTACATATGTTCCCTTTCGACAATGTTTTGTAAGAGCGAAAGCTACAGGTTATAATGGGTTTTCTTTTTGGTAATAGTTCATAATATTAAGATTGTTTTTGTTGTTATTTTACAAGCTAAATCGACTCAACAATATCAATTTATTTATAGCACTATATGTGTGTTTGTATGATCCGTCTTTAATATACTTAATTCAAGTAGTATTGCCGTTAGTTTAATAGCCATATACCGCTCATTCATCTCAATTTATTTCGCTTAAATAAAATTAATGTAACTTCTGGCGTAGGAGATGATCTCATTACCGTAAGCTTGGCATCACGCCTGTGCCCAAGCGGTCGATAAAGCATGTCACATTCAACAGTACTATAATTATGACAATAATTTTCCTGAGAGTTGGCAGTGTAACTGTGTCGTCGTCCCGGTATCGTTCCGTACCGAGGTCGTACCTTTAACGAGTCACGATCTCCCGAGGTTCACATAGTTAATGTCGACAATTATTTAGACATACGAGAGCTTTACGGATTACATATCAAGTTAATGTTGAAAAAATATGAAAAATATTTTGTTGTAAGAGTAAAAAGTGGGTCATTAAAGAGCCACTTTCGAATAAGTATTCTTGGATTCTATACTAAAGTCTCTAAGGGGAATAGTTGTGACCAAAGTTAAGTTGCCCCATGCATGATGTGTGGGAAGGGCATTACAGGTTTTTTATGAGCTATGTTACTCATTTATTTATTATTTTTATTCCGCATAAAAATATATGTAGAGACGTGTATTCATTTTTTAAATGCATTACAAAGCCGCAGGTGTAAGACTGAATAACCACAAACTAGATTCAATAGCGACTTGGCTGGCGCATTCTCATAAATGATCCCCTTTATGACGATGTGGGAGCGTATCGTACCCATCGGCGTCGTATCGTCTTCAGACTTGACTGACGGTTGTTTGATCCACATAATCCTACTAGGTTGTACGAGTCCACTAGTTTTTCCTCGAGATTATAATACAAACATAGCTTCACACCAGTATTCTGAATTCCAAGGGCTAGGCAGAGGTATGACGAAGTAGGTACACCGACATTTAACCGTTGCCGGTATTAACACACCAGACACAATTTCTAACCCCGGACTACTTCTACGAATCCAGGACCTCATGCTTAGTTAGACATACAAACACTAAACTGATGAGGAAATCTTAAGATGTTAATAGAATGTTGAAATCTTTTCACTTGCACTGAATAGCATAATTTCTTTAAGACAGCCTTTAACAACGGATGTATGTATTAAAAACCAACCATTAGATCATTTTTTTTTTATTTTCGGAAGGCAACAGACTACTAACATTTTGTTTAACAAAAAAAAATTATAGCAAGATTGCTAATAACAAGCTCCCACCGACGATATAATAACAATCGACTTGAAAGAAAACAAAAAGTATAGGTTGGTATATCTTAAATTTTAAAGATAAACAGACATTTGGGTGTATAATTGTGTTCACCTCTGCTGAACCCTCTGGGAATACAGGCGTGCTGCTATATGTGAATTATAAACAATTTCTCCCACAGATAATCCAATATTTAAATTGTGGTATTTAGTATTGGGGTATTCATTTAGTAAGCTTTAATCATCCGGAAATTTTCTATACAAAGAATTACGGTGTCTAAGAATATATGCAAACAAGGCAATTAGTCACTGGAAATTGCCACATTGACAATGATATATGGATATAGATTACCTGTTGAACTTAGGAGGCGATGACAGCCATTTAATGGGCTAATATCGATCTTACGGGGAAAACACACTGTTCCTAGTATTGCGGCAGGAAAAACAAAAACAACTGTTTGACACGTAGCAGAATAAAAACTGTACAGCAACACTCGCTGTCCCCCGCATTTTTCTGAATAGGGACACCCTAATCACCTAGAGGTATAAAAAATTGCCTACGACCTATTCTCTGTGCTCTGGGGGAAGATGAGAGACAGAGGTATACTGGTGGAAATATGTCGAATTATTAATATATATATATAATAATACTGGAATATTGGTATGGTAACCAAACCAATCAGGTGAAATGGGACGGTACACTCTCTGAGCCGTGTGGGTTGGAGTGTGGGGTGTGACAGGGAGGTCTGACATCCCCCCAGCTCTTCAACTTATATGTAGATAACCTCATAGCGGAACTCGGCAGCATGCGTGTCGGATGCAGCGTTGGTGGAGTTAGAATTAACAACATTAGCTATGCAGACGATATGGTGCTGCTGGGTCCGTAAAAGATCGCTGGATGTGCTGCGCATCCAGTATAATAATGCTTTCAGGATACTCTTGAGACTGCCTCGGTACTGTAGTGCCTCAGAGATGTTTGCGCGAGCTCGCACTGATGGCTTCCACGCTATCTTGCGCAAAAAAACAGCATCGCTTCTGAGGAGAGTGAGAGACAGTTGCAACAGCATCCTGAGAACAGTAGGTGAGAGCTATAGCTCTCCTATCATGAGACTGTTTGTGCAAAGGGTGATGGGTACTAACACGAGATAATAAGTTTTCTGTTATAGGTATGTTTTACTAACACTATGGATTATTTTATCTGAAATAAAAAGTATTATTATTATTATTCTCAGATCTACTTCAACCACACAAAAAATGTATCTGAGCATGAATTAAATTAATGTATTAAATGGAAAATCAAAAACGTTTGTTCTTAATGACAGAAAAAGGCAAATGAAAAAACACAAATCCTTTTACAAAAACAAAGAAAACAAAATAATGATGACATATTATATTGAAAAAGAATTGAACATCCAACAGAGTAAGTAAACACATAATTCACGTTATTGTTTGTTTTTCTCAATGCTACTTATAATATCGTAATGTATTGTTGTCTGTATCAATCACAGTATCAATGAACTGTCTCTTTGACATTATATGTGCCCACGCGTCTTTTTACCATATTATTAGGGCTTTATGTTACGTGCAGCTAAAAATAAACCACAATCTTACTGTATTAGATCACTGAAGATTCGAGAAAGTCAGCATTAGATATAAGATAAATATAATAAACAAAATAATGTAATGTTACCATAAATAAGCTATTCCGTTTTTATTTCTTCTTAACTTCTGTTTGTTATTCAAGATAAATCTTTGAAAAGCATTAACGCATGCTTAGCGAACTCTAAAGTTATTATATTAAATGGAAAAAAATGTTTGTTACTTTGGTCAACAGTTTTTCGTAATGATAACGATATGTATACAATGATGACACAGTTATTCAAAGCGCATGTCTGTGCTCAGGACTGGACATTTACAAGCTGTTACTGTATTATTGATTATATTATTTAGTACCTAGGAGTATTTTTGTAAAGTGATCTGGTCAGGATTTGATTGCAAGACATTCATGTTAGAAAGAAAGTGACCTACCATAACCAGGATCGCATCTTTTCACCTATAAACGCAAACAAAAAATCTAACAATATGATGAAATATCCGTAACAATATGTACAACACGAGCAACAAAATAGTTATGCGTGGCGCCTGTATGTACTCAGGACTAGACGTTTACAAGCTGCTACTGTGTGATTGTTTGCTTGTTTCATTAGTGCACAACACGTTCATTCTACGTTTATTTCGTAAACTATATATCATAAAGGTCTAATAATAAAAAAGGGTTTATATTTACTATCAAATAATCATGTGAAAATTTTAATGACATAACATCGAGAGTTTATTATATAGTTACCTACATCCAGCCGATCATGATCATGAAGAAAGACAGTGGCCTATCACACAACCACCAACCCATCTATCCACCTTTAAAGCCAATCGGCACGTAACAACTATACTCGTAACAATATGCACGACGTGAACAACTAAACAGTTGTTCGTGGCGCCTGTGTGTGCTCAGGACTGGACGTTTACAAGCTGTTACTGTGTGATTGATTGAGGCATATTGATTCAACGGGCTTGTACCCTTCGACCATTGAGCGATTATTGTGCGGGTTTATAATATGTAGCGTAAAGGTAAAATAATATTGGCTGCCGGTCTGTCAAGTATAGATATATATGAAAAAATTACAAAGGCAGTCCTTGGAACTTTTATTTTGTACAAACTTCCTATTGAGTTGGTTTTGGGTTTAAATTATCACTGCGTGAATTTTTTTGTATGGAATGTTTTATAGAATTTAGTATTAGAAGTCAAACCTGGGGTCAAACGGTTGTGATTTATATAAATCATAATGCGAATTTTAGGAGCCACTCTGATTGTTGGCGTACTCTAGCGGAATTTCTAAAGGTTTCATAATTTTCTGTTACCTACAATATTTAGTTACCACATAATTTTAAACTTAAAGGTATGCAAACTTGTATTGCTGCCTTTTCTTACGACGTATGCAACAGAAAACTACAACCTTCCATTATTTCTATTTATATTCAGTAAGGTGGAAATGAAAAATATTGCAAAACATTTCTTAATAAAACTAGTTCGTATTTTATTTATTCGCTTCGTACTTTTCAAATTTATTTTAACCACGATACCTCTTCGTTCTTAATATAAGCGAATGATCCTATTACCAGCATGGGAACATGGAACGCTGTCTTGGGTCTTAGAATACCCCAGAGTGGCTATCGTGCTTGTCACGTCGTGCAAAAGCCATAAACGTTTGTTCCACCATTGGTCCGTCCCTAGGGAATCGGGACAAAGCAACGCCGATGCCTTTTACCTCTGATTGCATTTGATACCCACTCAAAAGGCCACCTAACGTTCCTTGAAACTATGATTATAACAGACATAACTAATAATAAGAGCGTCTGTAATAAGATCCGAGAAAATAAAATGTCGGAGATAGATGTCATTCTAACATTAAAGGGCTTGTTAACAATCTGGAATACAGAGTATTTTTAAAAGGTGAATTTATCTACGTCATAAAATTCTCTAAGCCAAAATTCCTTTAGCCTTTTACGCGTATTTTTTAAATTGACGTAACGTAACACACTGTCAAATGGTCCATGAAAATTTATTATATATTTCTCTGGTGTGCTGGTTTCCTCACGATGTTTTCCTTCACCGTAATAAGCAAGTGATAATTAATTTTTACTCACATGACTTCGAAAAGTCAGCAGTGCTTCGGATTCAAACTTGCGACTTTTGACTTGTCATTCCAACGGTCATACCACTAGGCTATGACAGCTACCGATATGACACATAGCAAGATTGCCATGTTTTATTAATTTACTTCATACTTTTCGATTTTTAATTGTCAATCATGGTTTTGACATAAGTTTCCTGATCAAACAAAGCATTTCCTACAAAGTTACAATATTAAATGGAAAAAGAATACGGTCGCGAACAGGATTCGAACCTGCGCCTCACGGATAAATACTCCAGGCGCTCTGACCACTAACCCATCTCGACTATGACTACTCGGTCGAGATGGGTTAGTGGTCAGAGCGCCTGGAGTATTTATCCGTGAGGCGCAGGTTCGAATCCTGTTCGCGACCGTATTCTTATTCCATTTAATATTGTAACTTTAGAGTTCGCTAAGCATGCGTTAAAGCTTTTCAAAGATTTATCTTGCATTTCCTACAAAGCTCAGTTAATAAGTAGATTGATTTCAAGTACATAATTTTAGCGTAGCCTGCTATATTTCATCAAAGACTATTTCGGGAACATTGTAATTCAGGGTTGTATTTATATGTTAGCCATATTAAATTACAACGATTCTTATTAAGCACACGATCCTATACTGTAACATTCAGTTGTGTCAAAGAATATAGTTTTAATAGAATTGCTATCTCGTATCTTAATACACAAAGATAGTATCTAACTATAAACAATTTGGTCAAATAAAAGTTTGTCAGAGAAACAGCAAAACTCGTTGGTTCGCCGGTAGACGTGCCGTCTCCGACAATGGCCCAAAACAAAGTTGATATCTCGGGGGTTTCATTAAAATTGACAATGGCGCTTTTAGCGCTGATTGTCTGCCACCCTCGTCTTCCGAATATTCGTGAAAATCATTAAACGAAGACGACATAACTTGTTTAGACTTTGACTGCAATGAAAATAAAGAGTTTACGTTTATTACGGAGGGTAGATTAACTCGATTAATAACGTAATCAACGCGAAACAATGTTACATTTGTAACAATGAATTTGGATCTTAATTAATATTAAACCGCTTTTTGTTCTAAAGATAAAGTAAATGCTTAAACCCCTTCGCGTACTGAATGAACGCAAAAATTCAACTCGAGTATTCAATCTATTTAACATCCTAAAATTGTTCGTGTTTCAGAATAATTTGTTCGTATTCAGAGCATCAGCTGTACTAGCGTGCATATCTCACTTCATAAAAAAACTCGGGTGAATAAATGGGATAATTTACATTCATATATCTCGCCCTCTTATTGTGAATAGCATATACGATATGTTCAAACGATTTGCTGTTCGAAGGGTAAGGGTGACGTCACAGGTAAGATGAAAACGGTCAACCACACTGCGTCGACATCCAGTGACATGTGTCATACGTATTGGATTGAGACTGATGTTGTACACAGTAGCATTCAAACCCTTTGGCACACAACACATTTGCTCAATCTGTGCAACTGCATTTAGTGTAGTCCAAGCTTTGCAGTCCTCATAACAATAGACACATGGTTGTGTATAAACTTGTGGTTACACAGACCTCTATTTGCTGTATATTCTCAAATGGCCAGGCCACGGCCACACAATGGTCCAGGTTCCGTTCAGGCAGACTAGCTAATGCCATGCAAACTGGCACCAACTGTGTCCTGTTTTGAATTTGGAAACAAATGGCGCTGAATAGTTGTAGTTTTGAAGCAAAAGTTCTGTACATATAGGTTGTTGTAAAAATAATGATTAAATTTTAAACTCACAAGGTTAATTAATGTAACCTTGCAATAATTAATGTAGTCATTCATTATTTAAACTTACAATGGGCACCCAGCATGTGTACACATCAGTTTTTTATCAATTATTCAAACCGAAACAAATATCTGTAAATCATACAAATATTTGTTTCTTGTGGCAATCGAACCGATTACACGCGGCGCAGCAGTCGATCTGTCGAGTGCTGCACCAACCGCGCTGTCAAAACTCATCAAACCAAGGCATAGAAAATAAGAATGTCTGCCGACCCCTTCCATGATCCCCATCATCACTCATAGCTGGGATCAACGTGCTGGTGACGTTAACCTTTTAAATGGTTTCACTCTCTTGCAAATTATTTATATATTTCTTTATAATACATAGATACAACTTACCACAAAACAAAGTCCAATTCACATGTAAAATTCTTTATCTTCGTGTATTCACGAAACGTATTTCAGGATAAAAGCATATACAATATCTTAGTTTATTACGTAACTTCCCTTTCAGAAGTCAATGTGTAAGTAATAAGGATTCATATAAACCATAATTTAAATATTACCGTTATCAGTCTGCTTGTGGGCTACTATGGTAACCGGGATCGGGAGAGGGCTGATTCGGCTGGGAGATGAGGACATCGGAGAGGCAACCACCTCGGCGCTCATCCCAGGTAGGGTAAAAAACCGCATCCCCACCATCGCTTGTAGACGAAAAACAGGGTCATCGACGCCGAAAAGACCCTAAAGTATGTGCTGCTGACGATTTTGGAGAGGTTAACAGTTTCTCCTGTGACGTGCCATAAGCATAGCGGCTCCTCTTATATGCTGCGAAGGCCGCGTTTTTTTTTTTGTATTTGTCTGACACGTCTTCCACTATCAAGTAGAGGGCATCTATGAAGATTTGCACACGATAATAAAAAAAAGAAAAGGTACTATGGTAATAAATATAATTTGTTATTTCCATCAATACTTGGCTTAAATGAATATAATTGTAAGGGCTTAAATATTTTTTAAGTGAAATATTACTAAATTTAAGGCTTTTTCTAAAGCCACTATAGTCCAAGAAACAACCAGATGCGTTTAAATTGAAACCTATTTTACTTTACAAAAACAATTTAATGATATGAAATATGTTATGTATGTATTCCCTCTTGCTGACAAATTTAAAGTGACGAGGGATGTAGATGCCAAGTGTGTAGACGGCTTTAGCTCGTAAATACTGCTTTACATCGCTACATCGCAGCGCTTGAACAAAGTTTGATTTATGCTTCCCTACCCGCACAGCCAGCGCTAACTGAAAAACAACAACATCATTTGTGTGTGTTACATTCTTTTGAATACGTTTACGTAAATTTAGCAATTTCGTAATTGGTTTGTGAGAAGCGTTTTCACTGTGTTTGCATAGTGATTTGCGGTTTTTACAAAAAATACTATGATGGTATAATATGTTCTAAATAAATGTTACCAAATACCTAACAGAATTATGAGTCCATCTGAGAAAATCATCACCACCGTTACACCGTTACATAGTGCAGCAATATATAATTGTACAAAATCTTGCTATTTTATATGCAGGTATAATTTAATGACAGCCGGTTAAATGTAATCCTCTAACAAGAGATCCAGACATCGCAAGGTAAATGACACCGCCACTCCGCCGCCGAATCACAAATCAAAGGGGTTCAAAGGTTTTAGTTCGGTTCGTTTGACAGTTGCTTTATGTAGAATTTTGCACTTTCTCCGAGTGCTTAGTATGCCTCCACGACACCATTTTTCGCAAATAATTTATAGTGTCGTAGCAGTACGACGCTACGCAGTGCTACGAGCGTAGCTCGTAGCTTTGTAATATTAGCACTACGAAAGTACTATGTAAGTGTTTTTGATATCAATTTACTCGGTTATATTGGGTATATTCAGTAGTATTTTTTTTTAATGTTTTTTACTTCAGATCTCCGTCGTTTATGAACCGATTTGATTTTTTTTTGAATTCAGGTTGGTGCCATTGAATTTTTTTGAAAATTGATTAGGATTTTGGTATTTAAATCAAAATAACTGAAAAATAATACGTCGTCCAAGTAAACGAAGTGGTGTATTTTGGTTTCTTATGACTTTCCAGTGGTGTTTACGGTCTCTAGAATAGTTCTAATGAACTGCCTATTTTCCAGCTTAAACCGGAAAATAAGCACCGGAACTCCGTCATATTTTTTTTGTTAATTTTTATACTTTTTAGTGTAAGCCCGCATTCACAAACGTGTCTTTTTACACGACTGCCCAAAAAATGGAGTGTATCTAAGTATGTATGTATGTATGTAAGTATGTTTGTGAGTTTCTTTACCTATTCCACCATAACTTCTCAATGCCTGAACTCATTTCGATGTATGGGGTATCGTCAGAATCCTTACATTGTCCCGTGAGTAACATAGGCTAATCAGATTTTAATTTAATGTTTTAATTAATTTCATTTTGTTTTACGCAGTTCACTACTCTCTTTTGAAATAGCTTTAGATCTAGATTTCCTACTTTGATATAGGCGTTTCTCCCCTTCTTTGCTCGCCTCAATGAAATGACCCTGACACATATGGACAGCTCGTTGACTAGGTCTACCCATATTCACTTCCGATAAATCAGTTAAGGAACGCAAGATTCACTAAAAGGTAAGAAATAAATTAATATTTAACAAAAAAAGAACCGACTCAAAAAATCTTTCTGATAAGTAAAAATGCACTAAAAAGTAAAAAATAATTGCATTATTTACTTTCTTCAATTTACATAGAAATATATTTTTTTAATTAGAGGATTATGAATAAAATCAATTTATTAGGACAATAATATACAATTATTATTATTTTTGGAGTCGGTGCCCGCAAAGGATAAATAACGTGTAAGTACATCCATGAAGTAGCGTATTACGTAACTAAGCTGTCGCTTTAGGCAGTTGTTGTGTTCATTTGTAAATAGGTTCAATCAGGTATTGTTATATTATCGTAATAATAATGATGGTTAATGTACCTTTAAATATACTTTGCAAATTTTAGGAAACTTCTTAATAATTTTTAAAATTTAGCTCGCACCGACTTCAAAAATAATAATAATTGTATATTATTGTCCTAATAAATTGATTGTATTCAGAATCACCTAAATAAAAATTTTTTTTATGTAAATTGAATAAAGTAAATAATGCAATTATTTTTTACTTTTTAGTGCATTTTTACTTATCAGAAAGATTTTAGGAGTCCGTTTTTTATTTTGTTAAAAATTAATTTATATATTTTAGGCATATTATATTTATAGTCTTTGCTGATACATGAAAACTGTATCGTGTATTCTTGAAAGGGACTAAAAATATTCACCAACGTCGTTCAAACCAACTGCCAAATGAAAAGCATACAGTACCAAATTTTTATTTATTTTTGTAAAACTTTGCAATACTTTCTTAACCTTAATCAATCAGGAAAATTAACCTATTTTCAGAATGAGATCCCGAACGACGTGCTGCTACTGAGAATTGCCTAACAGTAAAACCGAATAACACTTAGCCACCTTAGAATAACATTTAAACCTGGGAATCGATCGCAAGATCTCATACTTAGCAGCCACACTTGGGACCACTAGACCAATGAAGTTGAAAGCACTACATGTCATCCTCCTACCTTCTAGTTTATAAACAGTACTTTACTGTTTATAAACCAGAGGATAGGAGGATAAAGAAGTAGTGAGGAGGTAAGTAAGTAGTAGGCTAATTGTAACTCTTTAATCTCTAGTCACTATCATCAGTATTACTACCCTACATACATATAATATCAATACGGTATTGAATTTAAAATATGATTTACATCGACATGATATTAAAACCTATGTGCCAATAAAAATTCAGTAAACAAATTAGGATTATTGAAACCGTTTGTGCAGGAAATGGAAATGCCGTGGCCAACGGAACTCCCCGCGACTGACTGTGTCAACTCACTGAAATAGAATTTAGCTGTATTTAGTGCACTTGCATTTTAATAACAAATATTTTGTAGAGTTTTGTATGTATTAGTTTAAATAAACGATGTAACTTCAATTTGCTTTCACGCGAAGTAAGGGTAGAAAGGTAATACACTTCTGTAAATCCTTGTTCACTCAACTACTAATAAATGTATTTAAAAAACCCAAATGTGTGTATGGTTGTTTATTTGCATACATAAAAATGACCCCTAAAGACATTTATAGGATTTTTTAACTCCAAAGCGAAGAGCTATAAAGTTAAGAAAGTATCACTAGCTGTCGTTGATATTAATTGGGTAGGTTATGGCCTATATTAGCACTGCATACAATTTTGCAAAACTTGCAGAAAATTAATATAATATATACATAAAACATCTCAACAATGTTCAGAACAGAGTGAACACAAAATATTGTTACACTACATATTTTGTTGGCATACAAACATTGTCCGCCGATATGTCTGCCTGTTTACAATCAGTATGTCAATGTTTCTCAGCTAGATTGCTAAAGGAATGTGGATGAAATATAGCCATTTTCAAGTATTTAATCTGAGCCAGTTAAATAAAGCTTTTACTATCTGTTGAAAAACACAGATAATACGTTAGTCTTATGTTGATTTACTAGGACGAAGTAGTATTGCATTTTTATGTTGGCTAATTTAAATTTCAGAAGCAGCACGTTATCATGGTTGTGTACGGTTCATAATAAAGGAGAGATGTAAATGTGGACGTGCAACAGCACTTCTCTATCTAACCATTCAGGGATATAGGCGTGATGGAGATAGAGTTATAAAGTAGAATAATTTTCATCTCAGAAATACATCATTCTTATGGCATTCGATAAAGTTGTAATAACAACAATAAATAGGTACAGTTTCATTATGTGTTTTCAATGCTCTTGTTTTAAACTAAACAACTAAAACTTTACTGCTCCAACAGCGGTTGATTAATTGCTTAATCAAACTGCCATATACAGTGATTAATGTACACTCATTATCCCTATAATAACGAATTAATTACTCAATTTAAAGTCCTAACAAACTTTATCAATAATCTTTTTTTTTACTTAGTAATGTTTTTGGTATTTAATAGTCATATTTATTTATTATACTCTTTATTGTACACCAAGAACATACAATGAGTAATTAAAATTAAAATAGTACAATGGGCGGCCTTATCACACACGGCAATTTCTTCCAGGCAACCTTAGGATGGAAAGAGATGCATGAATAAAGATTAAGGGCTGTCGATGTATATACATAATAAAATAATATAGAGATAAAGTAAAGAATACTAATAATATAGCCAACATAATGTCAGATATTTTTAAGCCACTATAGGCCCCTATCTTGGCTAGCTGCTTTTACGGAATAACAGCCGGGACTGACAGTTAAACGTGCTCTCCGAGGCATGGAGACACTCATAGGAAAATGCTCCTTGCAGTCACCCATCTACAGATTGATCGCGTTCAGTATTACTTTTCTATGATCGTTTACCAACCATTGTCTCCAACAGACTATGACCAACTTCTTTTTTAGACTTTTTATTGTATTGTGTCAATAAGTAATGACAATTAATGCTATTTTACCTTAATTTCATGAGCATGCGAATTCTCGTGTCTTAAGCATGCTAATACTAATGCTAAATTAATATGACTTTGTGGGCAAATTATCAATTTCGCATTAACAACTTGCGAATTAAATTGAATAGAGTTAGTATTCCCGTGGATATAAAGGGGAGTGCATGTCGCATTCTGCCGCGATACGCTAACTTACGAAGTGCGAAGTGATTAATAATTTCACATTTCACAGAATTTCGCAACTGTATTTAATTTACTGAATGAAAAACCGCATGCTAATAATTAATTCGAATGCTAAATAACCCAACACTAGTGGGAATTATTCGTGGACGTCATGCTTCTTACCAACTAAAACCATACTAACATTTAATTAGATGCTTAGGCTAAGGTTCGTCATCCTACCTTCTTTGACTACTTTCGCTTTCGGCTCACAAACTTGATCATGATCATAAATTTGATCTTACGTAGTAATAGAATTGAAATAATAAAAACGAAAAATGCTAATAAATATAAATTCGTATACAAAGTTACAGTTATAAGCTCTTGAAGTCAAATAACTTATGAACAATTAAACAACAAACCAAAAACATAAAAATGTTAAAGAGGATTGTTACAAAATTCAAATAACTCCAAGAAACCTCCAATTTGTATGGTGATTTTATAAAATGAAACGACCCTTTAAAGTATTAATGGGACAAGCTCAAAAAATATTAATATAAGTTATTGTCATAAAATCACATAAAAACGGATAGGTAAATCTGGCCATTCCTTACTGCGATCTTTGGGAGGCTCGTATTTGGCAGTTGATGTTAACTAGGTGATAAGGTAGAGAAAGATTAATTGCAAAATCGTATTTAGGAAGTTTAATAGTGTTCATATTTTGTGACCATTACATGAAAATGAGTCCAGAGTTGCGATTATGTAGAAATTAATAATCTGGCTAAACCAAATTACTCGTTATAGGTACGATTAAATTGACATTTTTACGCAAATCAACTAATCGGCCACCCGGTTTTGTGAGATAGGCAAAACCTAGTGAACTCCAATCATAAAAAACGTCGATATAAATAAGCATTCTGTTATGTGCCTCTAAGGATAATGCTGGTAAACAAACGCCAACAACTTTTAGTTTTACTTTTTACAACGTTGAACAAATCAGAGAATTATCTGTTCAGCAGACATAATTATATGCCGTGGAATCGAACCTGCAACACACGGCGTAGCAGCCGATCCCATGAACACGACGCCAACCACCGAATCAACGATATAGTTTTTTTTTATAAAATAAATTGCAACAGAATATTTTTACTTTTACATAAGGTACTGACCGCTACATTGTAGTTATATAGCTTGTTTCATTAATACTTTGAGAGTACTCTTGTATTTTAAGCACCAAGAAGATTTATCTCAGTTGGGTACTTAAATGCGGATTTCGCGGTTTACGGGGCATTTACGATTATATGAATAAAACAGTGAAAATAAAAACTTGTCTATTGCGCATCAAAAGAGTTATGGAGTTGTACGGCGATAAATTTTATCATAACACCGGTATAGAAGCATATCGTTTTATTTTGTTGTTTTATTGCGATTTGGCGTATATGCATTACTTTTTAATGTGGGTATTATTTGTGTTGTCTAGTGTAAGTCAGAATAAATAAATTATTATTTCCATATTACAATTATTTGATATATATGCTGAATATTATATTAAAATCTGTGTCGGGATATAATCACATCAATTTTAAATAAGTTATTGAGGGTGTTGTGCACGTTTTTTCAATTCAACTTTCGTCATTACACTTGTGCAAGATGTAAACAAATAAATATTCTTTGATTGACCATAACGATGATTTTTTAAGGAAGTGTGTGTGTGTGTGTGTGTGTGTGAATAAGCGTCCTCCTTTTCTTACTCTAAATGACAAACATCAACGATTAATTTTTAAACGAAAAATGATCCCACATATCAACTATGAATGGAATATTATATTGAACAAGTTGACCAGGCCCGGCTTCGCACGGCGGCGGCATGTTCAGGATCCATATTACTGCATTTTTGCCGACATCGTTCGTTCTTGCAAATATCTACAAACATATTTGAAAATGTTGAACAAACTATATACCTGGACCTTTTTCTTACAACACTCCTTTCATTAGTGAAAAACCGAATAAAATGAGTTCAGTAATTACAGAAAAAAATATGCATAGACAGACAGATAAACAGACGCGGCAGAATTTTAATGCTATGCTAGAGAGACGATACTGTTCATTGGAAGTGGTTTTAGATTGTTAAACTGGTCATAAATTCAAAGTCTTAATTGGAAAGTTTTGCTAAATGAGATAAATCCTGCATTCACCAGTGTCAGTGAATATATCCAACAATTCATTACTGAACGTATAATTTAACTGTATTTTTTCCCCTGCCTTTGTTAATTACTCCACTCAATAAAAAATAAGTCGTTTCAGAAACTAGCCGGACCAACAATATTTTATAATATGACTATATCGGTGATTACACCCATAATGGTAAAAATGGGATTCATAAGCAAGTTTTAATGCAGGGGCTCGTGGCTAAGTTACAGTCGCACCGATTGATCGATCGAAGTTAAGGTGCGCTTGCCGCGGTCGGTCTGTGGATGGATGATCATCATTCCATATCGCGATCCCCTTCATGCCTCGGAGAACAAACTTGTAAACCGTCGGTCCCAGTTGTCAAATGAAGATCTATGACAGCCGGTACAGATGCCTGAAAGTCTAACAACCAGTCTGATCACGAGATATCGTGTTACCCAAGAACTGGGTTGTGGAGGTCAGGTAGGCAGTTGCTCCATGTAAAATATTGGTTATAGGTTTCATCCGGTTAGATTGGCAGCCGAACCCAACGTAGTTGGTAAAAGATTTTCGAGTACTGCTAGCGCTAGTTACGTCATCATATTACATATTGCTTTGCTAGGATATTTGCTAGGATCCAAAGAGTGGATGTCAATGGAAAGCGATCCCAAGGGTCGTTGGTTACTATGGGAGTTCCGCAGGGCTCAATTTTGGGCCCATTCCTATTTCTCGTTTACATTAATGATTTACCTTTTATGGTAAAAAATGATCAAGATATTGTGTTATTTGCTGATGATACATCACTCTTATTTAAACTTAAACGGCAACAGCCAGTTACTGACGATGTAAATAACACTCTTTCTAAAGTAATACACTGGTTCAATGTTAATAATTTACTTTTAAACGAGAAGAAGACTAAATGCATCAGATTTTTATTGCCTAATGTTAAGCAAATAAAAACCAGTGTATTGATAAATGATGAACATTTAGATCTTGTAGACACTACAATGTTTTTGGGTATTACTTTAGATTCAAAGCTGCAATGGGGCCCACATATTAATAAGTTGTCGAACAGACTCAGTTCTGCAGCATACGCGGTCTATAAAATACGTCAATTAACTGATATAGAAACAGCCAGATTAGTATACTTTAGTTATTTTCATAGTGTAATGTCGTACGGCATTTTGTTGTGGGGAAATGCTGCTGACATTCAAACTATATTTGTGCTGCAGAAGAGGGCTATTCGAGCAATTTATAACCTTAGTTATAGGCACTCACTGAGGGATAAATTCAAAGAAATTGGGATAATGACGGTCGCATCTCAATATGTCTATGAAAATTTGATCTATGTTAAGAAACACATTAATCTATTCTGTAAAAACAGCGACGTTCATAGTCTCAATACGAGGAACAAAAATAAACTCGTGCTACCATCAACTAGGCTCCAAAAAATTAGTAATTCATATAGATGTCAAAGTGTACGCTTCTACAACAAAATCCCAAGCAATATTCAAGAATTGAGTCTCAACAAATTTAAGTCATATGTGAAGCAGACTCTTTGCAAAAAGGGTTACTATAAAATCAAAGACTACGTAGAAGATAAAAATGCTTGGGATTGTGCCGCTCGCTCTAATGTTTAGACACTCATTAATAATTGCTGTATTTTTTGATATTTTTTTTACCACTGTTGACATTGTAATGTTTAATTAATTTATTTTCTGATATTTTAATGAATTTATTATATTAAGATTATTCTTTTTGACATTGATTCTTGACATTTTTTTGATAATATTGTTAGTCTATTAGACACTATTTGCAATGTGAATGTGAGTACGATGTGGGCTAGAAATTCATTCATACATGAACCTCATAGACTGTCTGGCGGTTTTGAGTCGTTTTATGTGACCTACGCAAATGTTCTCCTGATCTGGTATCGTCTTGTGACGGGTCGTTGAGCTCCCTTAGTTATGGTTGAGCTACACGATGACTGATGCATACGTGCCGTCAGACAGGACAGGTCACCTCGAAGCTGCTATGGCTCTTTCCTCAAAAGGCCATTCCAGACGATCCCTGCATCGTTACACTCACATAGATATGTACATACTATTATGTCTGGACTTTAAAAGAGACGTTGACCTCTGAGTTTGTTTCGGCGTTTCTTCTCAGAGACAGTCAGATAGGAAACGCCGGCGCCATCTAGTTTAAAAAAATGACTTGTAAAAGTGTCTTCAACAGATCTATTTACAGAAATAAAATCATTTATCATTCATTTCATTCATTTAGGGCAACAATGTAACCAATAACAATGTAATAGGTATATATTCTTTGGAACGTAGAACTAGCTTCTGATCTATATGAATAGACTAATAAAAAAAAATGCTTTGACTTTACTTGAAGATTTAAATGCAAATGCTAACGACCCACAAAAATGTTTCGACTACTGCTAGAGATAAAGTCCAACTTCCGTGGGTCACCAGTCGACAGCTCTATATTATTATATATTGCAACTACCTTATTAGTCAAATGTTATTGGATATCTCTGTTAGGCAATTCTCAGTAGAAACCCGACGTTAGGAAGTTGGCGGTGTGACAGTGCTTCGGTGAGCACATAAAACCGTCAGTCCTGCGCCTGATCTCTCTTCGGTCGTATCTGATTGCCACCCCGTCGGACTATGAGACTGAAGAAAGCGGGAGTGCACCTGTGTTTACGCAAACACTTGCGTATTATCTCCTGTGTACTTGGCTAATAGGCGATAGGCCGCCGTGACCGGAAATTCGGTCGAAAGTATATTATAATTATTATATTACGGCACTACGTATACGTATAACAGTTGCTATGTCCTCGAAGTACACACAAAAGCAATCTCCGTGTAGATATCACTATCAGACGTCAGTCAGAATGGGTCAAAAACTATTTTACCAGCGGTTTTCTTAAGTCGGTGGAAAATCAAAAATCTATGTGAAACATAGCTAGTCGGTATCCGATTAAAAGTGGTCGTATACGTTAAGCCTAGAGTACACAATCGGTAGTACGCCGCGTTTCAAATCAATACCATTTAGAACATTAATGAAATGGCTTATCAAAACAAATTGGACACGCAATGTGTACTCCGCTAAACTCTGGCTGAATAACAGAAATCTGTGCATATTTTTTCTCTAAATTGGTGTTTTTCAACGCGTGGGCCTGGGATAAGGTCCGAATCACACGGTGTCACGAGTTTTGCGATGCCGTGCGGCGTTTTTTATATTATCGCATCGGACTTGATGTCTCAGCGGTGTATGTGTTTTTAAAGCACCTTACATATCTCATCCTATGTTTAGTGGAAGGCGAGAGAGGTGACAGACCTTTTTTATCTAAAGTGTCGAATATAGTACGTCGAAAAGCACGCCTCTAAATAAAACCTATACCAGCTTATTGTTATTCTTAGTACTTACGGCGAAAGTGCTTATTTTATAAATAAATATCTGGTGAGAGTATCTCCGAATCCATTTAGATTAGCTCAGACTTCGTCAAAATACTAACCTTACGCAGAAAAAGCGTTCTCAAATTATATTTATCGCGCATAAAAATACACAAATTTATTACGGTTATTAGATGAAATAAACCAATTACTTTGCAATAAGATTTAGTTTATTTACTAAATGAACAACTTTGTTTTGAATATATATTGATGAATAAATATTTGTAACGCGCAATTATTTAGAAGGTACGGTCAACTGCTCGTCAGGGGTAACACTTGAACTACGAAAACCATCCTTACCATTACGACATAAAGACGCTGTCATGTCAGATTGTTGACCATGGGTAAGATTGACGGTACAATAAAGAATTCGGTCAGATTATAATACCATTTCGTGAATAATTAGCCTAGTGGTACGACCGTTGGACTAACAAGTCAAAGGTCGCAAGTTCGATTCCAAGGCACGCACCACTTCTCGAAGTCATGTGCGTATTATAAATTAATTATCACCTGCTTAAAACGGTGAAGGAAACCTTCTTGAGGAAACCAGCACACCTGAGAGATATTCGCGATGGTGTGTAAAACCATGTCAGAGACCTACGGGTGGTTTAAACTCTGACACTAGGTTGTTCATCAACCACACGATAAGAAGAAGATTTCGTGAATTCTACCTTTTAATCCTAAAGGTCCTAGACCTAGAGACTAGAGAACTTTGAATGACCGTCCTTGTTCTCATAAACAGTCATCCCAGTATATTGCTATGGTGTTAATGAACATTAAACATAACATAGCATCACGCCTATATTCCCCGAAGGGGTAGGCAGAGGTGTACCTGTACAGGTACACCGACATTTCACCGATGCATTTATTCAGTCCCATGTAATAGTTGGTGAGCCTATTGCCATGTACCGGGGCCAATTCCAAAATCCGGGTTACTACTGAGTATTTCCTAACAGAAAACTCATTAACACTTTGCTCGGCCCGGGAATCGAACCCTAGACCTCATGCTCAGCAGTCGCACTTTGGACCACTAGCTCAACGAGACAGTCTTAGGTATTTATATTTTATTTCTATTGGGACATAAAACAGTTAAACATTACAATTAGGGTACGGTACGGGTAGGTGAACGCGTAACCCACACAAATGTCCGCGAAATAATGGTAACGAACTAATTATATAATTAACAGCGTGCATTGATTTAACAGAAAGTATGTAAGTAGTACTCATAGATATTTTAGGGATAAAATTAGGTGACTAAACTAGCTATTTTAAAGATTCAATAGCAATGAGATTTTACCTATAGAGGCGTTATACCTGAACATTAGTGCATTAAGAATCAGCGGCAAGTATAATATTGCTCATACAGCGTATATATAATCATACAGCGCGCTGCGCATCCACGCAGAAAAGGACAGAATCATACAGCATATCGGTTATTAGAAAGAGATAAACATAGATGGTTTAGTTTCGGCACATACCTGCTGCACGGTCATTGGCGCGATAACAGCTGTCAGCGGAATGTTCCCGACAAAGTAAACATTACGAAGTTTTGATTCATAAAAATTATATCTTATTATTTCTGAATAAATAAAATATATTTTGTTATGTAGTGACTATTCTAATAATAAAGTGAAATTTGGACACTCTCTATTAACACAGGAAGGCGGATTTTTCGTATTTTTATCAAGAACTGTGGTTGATAGGACGCGTAACCGCCGCACTGGTTCGGACATGACTGAATGCAAGTCGGTCGATTGCCTTACTTTTGTATCGCCATTTTCGAGCGCGGGTAACGTATCCATGAGTTTATAATATCATTGTTCAATAACCATTCTTTTGAACTTTAACCTTTCGGCTCAGTAACGTACAGATCTGTACGTTGTAACAATAAAAATCTATTGTGTCTGCAAATGACTGACGCAACAGCTTAAGTGTGTAAACGCGAAAATATCCAAGTCTATAAAGTGTTTGTTATACGTGTCATCGATGCGCCGGAGACGCGCCCGTGCACCAGCGTTTGTTCTACACCTTGCAGTGTGGAACAGCTGGGGCACGCGCGCCCTCCGGCGCGTTAGAGTTCTAGGTAAAATGTAATGTAAGTTATTAGTAATATCAGTGTAATGAACATAGATGAAGCGAAATTGTGTCAGAATCGTAGCAGGTGGAAATATCCTCCGCCTATCCCAATAGCGAGCAGGAGTAATTTAATTATTAGTTAAAATACGTAAAATATCCCACAAACTGCACAATCGGTTCGCCTGACTCAGTTTGATTGTATCTACTATCTCAGTAGATAGGACGAGGTTTCTGCCCATCCTTTTAACACTATCACCGTTTACTACACCCAAGGGTGGAGAGTGTAATTACATGTGGTGTTCGTACCTACACTATGTATGAAACGAGAACGTTTACTTAACATATGTAAGCCTATGTGTGTGTTATGTTACGCTACTAATTAATCGCTACTGAAGTGGTCGGGTAAACCTCAAATTAATTGCCACTATGCATAGAATGGTGTATCGATAATATCTATAAGTTAAGCACGACCAAAGTTTCGTAGAACATACAAGATTACCATATTAATCTGTAGATTCCAAATGCAAAACTACCTGCTTAATTTTCAAAAAAATTATAAGACAGCCAGTATTTTTAAGCCATTTAATAAGAAATAGTTTCAGTTAGCAGCTGATTACTATATCTGAAATAGTTTCAAAATTATTATAAATGAATATAAAATAATCTTAACACTATTCAACGTCATCTAAATGTTATTCAGGATATAAAGGTCAATATATATGTATAGATAAAAAGTTAAATAAACTAACCAAATCATATAAATCCTTGGGCAAGCATTAAATGAAAGCTTATCAGCTTAGTCCCCGGAGCTCCTTGTTAGACGCCAATTGGTTCCCAACGGGCCACCACGATTTGTCCCGGCAAAATGGTGTACTTGCGACCGCCATCTTGCATTTTCTCATTATACCTTAGTCGGTATCCATGATAAGACGAGAGGACATATCTTTAAAACTAATACTTGAAAACCATTTACAAGATACACTTAAAGATAATGAAAGAAACAAAGTATTTATTAAATGTGAAAGGAACCTGTAGGTAACCCCTGGTATATACTAAAATTATAAAATGACCTTTACAGCGCCACCCAACAAGAACGGGTAAGTGCTGAAGGCGCTTGCTGCTTTTAACATTTATTGTAAAGACTTAAACAGGAATGTAAGTTCTAAAATCTTAAACACGACTGCACACGCATATCTACGAGAATGAAAGCATAAGAAGATTAGATTAGACTGCTTGGCTTAATTAGTATGAATTTAGAAAATATAAACTACTATCGACTCGGCTCCAAATGATAAATGATGATAAATGATATTTATTTCTGTAAATACATCTGTTATAGACACTTTTACAAGTCATAAAAAAAATTAAGCTAGATGGCGTCGGCATTTCCTATCTGACTAGCTCTGAGAAGAAATGCCGAAACAAACTCAGAGGTCAACGTCTCTTTTAAAGTCCAGACATCATTTTATTCAACATATGAGTGTAATTCTGTAGGGATAGGTCTGGGGATGGCCTTTTGAAGAAAGAGCCATAGCTGTTTTGAGCTGACCTGTCCTAACCAACGGCACGTATGCATCAGTCATCGTGTAGCTCAACCACAATTTAGGGAACTTAACGACCCGTCGCAAGACGATACCAGATCGGCAGGACATTTGCGTAAGCCACAGAGATATCTCAAAAGCCGCCAGACAAATCATATAATTATAACTTCAATCCAATCCTACACAATACTCACATTCACATTTTTATGGTATTGATAGATATGTCATCAAAAAATCAGTAATTCATTTAGATGTCAAAGTATACGCTTCTACAACAAAATCCCAAGCAATATTCAAGAATTAATTAGTCTCAATAAATTTAAGTCATATGTTAAGCAGAACTCTTTGAAAAAAGGTAAACTATAAAGTCAAAGACTACATAGAAGATAAAAATGCTTACAATTGTGCCGCTCGCTCTACTGTATAAAACTGATGAGTAATTATTGTTTATTTTATCATTCTTAACATTAAAATATATTTAATTTTGGCATTTATAATTTAAATATGATTATGATTATTCTTTCTGACATTATTCTCTGATATTTATTGATCTTTTGAAATGTGAATGTGAGTACTATACGGGGCAGCAATTCTTCCAGCGGTTTTGAGTTCTTTTATGTGACCTACGCAAATTTCCTCCTGATCTGGTATCGTCTTGTGACGGGTGGTTGAGCTTCCTTAGTAATGGTTGAGCTACACGATGACTGATGCATACGTGCCATCAAATAGGATAGGTCACCTCAAAGCTGCTATGGCTCTTTCCTCAAAAGGCCATTCCAGACGTTCCCTGCATGGTTACACTCCCATAGATATATACTATTATGTCTGGACTTTAAACGTCTCTTACGTTGACCTCTGAGTTTGTTTCGGCGTATCTTCTCAGAGATAGTCAGATAGGAAACGCCGGCGCCATTTAGTTTATAAAAATTAAAAATGACTTGTAAAAGTGTCTTCAAAAGATCTATTTACAGAAATAATATCTTTTAGTGTGAAAATAGAATTGTTATTCTCGATATAGGTTTGGGTTTCCACTTCTAGGACTCATCACTATTATTTTCGTAACAAATAATACATACCTACTTTTGCTAAAACAGTTATAGTAGTAGTTTTAATTAAACCTGTTTTATATGGTCTTGATAATTTCCAAACTGTAATATTAACGATAATAATACAAATGTCAAAGTCGAAGATGGCATTTTATGTGCACTCATTGTGCTCCGTGTAGTTAATTTTAATTTAATTAGAATAAATAGTAAAAACATTTGATTCATTGTGATATATACGTAATAATAAACCTTTTAGTGTTAAGTCTAAGTGAGAGTGTTATTACAACCGAACTATCGCAGTGAACAAAGATTAAAACATTTGTGTGGTGTGTAAACAATACAAAAACAAAAACGTTTATTCGTCCCCTAAAACAATTAGAAAATAGTGCAAATACAATTAAAAGTTCCTAATACAGTTCGTAAACAGTGCATGTACAGTTAAATGTGTAAAAAGTGAATAAATCTTTAAAATAATTGAATACCTGCGTAACTGAAACATTAACAACAAACATTTAAACTATAACGGCTCATTAAGAAAACGTAAATAGTACATCGCTATTTCGAAACGAATTTTAAAGTATCACCAGCCTAGTGGTTTAAGTACGGGGTCCGAGCCACTGCTACGTATAATGTCGGAGGATCGAATCCAAGAAAGTGATAATACTTTTTGTGTTGAAAATTCACTCAGCAAAATGAATTTCTTAGAGAATATCACATTTAGACGCAAACGTTCTAAGTCTGAAACGAACCCAGATGAAAATGATGACACTATGTTAACAAATTCTCCTATAGATGGCACCACAACAAGCTTACCTGATATTTCAGATGATGAAGACGACCAAATTACTAAGTTAAAACACCAATTAGAAAAAATAACACTGGATCTCAGTACGGCCCACGGCGAAATAGAATCCTTAATTTTGGAAAATTCGAACCTCAATCGCCTTAACCAAGAGTTACAGAAGCAGAACGTTCTGCTCAAAAAAGTGGCATGCTCTCCTGCTAAGTTAAATCCACAAACACCAAAAAGTAAGAAAAAGTCGACATCACTTAATCAGGCTGTGAAAAAAATAAATACAGAAAAGTTAAGTGAACGTAGAGGATCTGCAGATGAGAAATCTATATCGCCGACCTGTGCTCAAAATCATCAACAGTTAGATAAATCGGACACAGATGGCGCTGCCCACAGTCATACTCCAAAAAATAAAGGAAATAAAAATGAAATTCAAAATGCCGAACTGAATTACAGCTCTAAACGAATTAAAACTAGAAAAAGTAAACTATGTATATTAAGTAGTAATAGAAATAATAAAATACTAGATATCGCCGAAAATAAATTTCATAATTATGAAATTTGCCACTTCCTGACACCCAATTGTGGTTTAAGGTATCTTCTCCGTAACTTGGATCTAAAATTAAAGGACTACACTAGTTTCGACTACTGTTTGATATTTATCGGGGAAGAAGACTTTCGTCAAACCAATAACTATGTGGAACTGACCATTAGTATTCGTGAAACGCTATTAAAACTACAGCACACCAACATCATATTATGTGCTCCCACATTTAATTTAACTAAATACTCTGCCATGTTTAATTCAAGAATAGAAACATTTAACAGTTTGTTATATCTAGATGCGTGTACATACAACTTTGCCTTCCTATTTGACTCTAATTTCTATCTTGATTATGATTTTTCTATGTTTGCAAAAAATAACGGTTCTGTAAATAATCGTGGCATGGCCAATATAATCCATAATATAAGCTTAATGATTAATGAATTTACTCTATGTGATGATTCAGATTTGCCACACTCGATGTCATGTAATGCTATTGATGATAATAATGAATTGTTTTTTCTCTAATAGTTATATTAACATACTACATCAAAATATAGCAGGTTTAATTAATAAAGCAGAGGACTTGTTGGTATGTCTAGAAGAGCTATCTCAAAAAGGGTCTAATATTGATATTTTGTGTATTACGGAACACTTTATTATGGAAGGATATGAAAATTTATTGTATATACCAAACTATAACCTAGCGGCACATTATTGTAGAGAAGATAAAAAAAGGGGAGGCGCATGTATCCTCGTTAAGAATGGGACACAGTGGAAAGAATTACCAAAAATAACAGGGCTTTCAACTCCAGGCATCTTTGAATGTTGTGGAGTGGAACTTACTAGTTATAATATAAAAATTGTATGTATATATAGAGTTCCAAACGTAAATAATTTAAATTTGTGCTTTGATAAACTTGAAATAATCTTGCAGGAAATTCTTAGTACACGCTGTAAGAAAATTGTTATTTGCGGAGATTTTAACATAGATGTGCTGAAGCAAAATAGTGTAACTAATGCCTTTGAATGTCTCTTAATGAGTTATAATCTGAAACTTGCTTTGAAAGAACCTACGCGCATGGCTAGCTTGTCATGCATTGACAACTTTGCGCATAATGTTAGCTCTTGTAAGACTGAGGTATTGGAATTTGCATTGTCGGATCACACAGCACAGTTATTTAAATGTCCAGTACAAAAAATTTGTCGTATTAAGCATTGGTACGCAACTAGAAGGGACTATAGTGCGGAGAATATAATTAAATTTAAAAACCATATAAAGAGTCTAACCTTTTCAGAAATATATAACACGGAGGACCCTAGTGTAGCTTACAATAATTTCATTGAGACTTTCAAGTTATTATATGATCTGTGCTTCCCACTGAAGATCGTTAAAATAAATACTGTAAGAAAAACGAAATGGTTGTCAAAAGGGATCAAATTATGCTCAAAAAAGAAAAGGAAACTCCTATGGCAGTTTAGACTTAACCGTAGCAATAGTAATAAAACAAAATTATCTAATTATTCTAAAATATACAAAAAAATTATTAAATTAACACAAAAAGCACAAAATAATTACAACATAAAAACATCAAAAAATAAATCAAAAACCGCGTGGCAAATTATCAACCGTACAAAGTATCATGTACCTAAGTCCAATATAAGTAAAATCAAAATAGGTAACGACGTCATTTCCCATCCCAAAACTATTGCGGAAGCTTTTAATAATTTTTTCATTGATAAAATACAGCCAAATCTGAGTAACAACTACAACCCTAAAGTACACACAATAGATCGTACTAGTAGTAGCAAATCAATGTTCATGGCTCCGAGTATACCAGATGATATTAAAAGAATCATAATGTCCTTAAATAATACAAGTAGTGTGGGATATGACGGTATTGCCACTGAAATAATAAAACATCTCTCCGATGAAATCTGCGGTCACTTAAGTCATATAATTAATCTCAACATTAGCGCTGGAGTGTATCCTGATGCTCTAAAAGTTTCTATAGTCAAGCCACTGTTTAAGAAAGAAGATAAGGAGCTAATGGAGTTTTATCGGCCTATTTCACTCATTCCCATATTCTCTAAAATTTTTGAGAAGTACATATATAAGGAACTAAATTCATTTATTCAAAAAGATAAAATTATATGTGAGGAACAGAAAGGATTTCAAATAGGTAAAACAATTAATATGGCTATCTATGATTTCTTATATAATATTTTATGTACCGTAGATAAAAGGAAACCGGTCTGTGGAGTTTTTTGTGACATGACACAAGCCTTTGACTATGTGCATCATGGTAAATTAATAAATAAACTTGAGGATTACGGGATTCGAGGTAATGTCAATGACCTCATTAAATCGTACTTACATAATAGAACTCAAATAACTAATATAAATCAAATTGATATGAAAAGTAAAAGAGAAATAGTTTTTGAATCCACTGAACGTAAGGTTTCGTATGGTGTGCCACAGGGCAGTGTTTTAGGTCCTCTTTTATTTATATTATATATTAACGACCTTCCGAGAAACATCCCTCAACCTATGACACTATTTGCCGACGATAGCACCATAACGATACCGTGCAAAAATGCTGAAACCTACGAAAAGGAAATCAATGAATCTATAAATCTAATAGTGAAGTGGCTAGTGGATAACAACATAAAAATTAACCTATCTAAAACTAAAATAATACACTTCAGTCAACGGATAAACGGCAAGAGTAATTTAAACATAAATTTTAATGACCAACAAATAGCACAAGTAGATTCAATGAAATTTTTAGGGCTCCACATAGATAAAAAATTGAATTGGAAACCTCATACTGAAAACTTATGCAAGAAAATGAGTAAAGCCGCATACGCCTTGCACACATTGTCGTCTATAGTAGGTGTTGCGGCACTGCTGACAGCCTACTATGGTCTAGCAGAGTCTCATCTACGGTATGGAGTTATTTTCTGGGCCAACTCGACAGAAAGGGAAACGGTGTTTAAGACCCAAAAGAGATGCATACGTTCTATGTTTAAAATAAAACCAACTGATAGTTGCGTCCCTTGCTTTGAAAAGTATAAAATCCTCACATTACCATCTCTTTACATCTTGGAAGTAGCGCTTTTCGTAAAAAGTAATCCTCATCGTTTCAGGCTATTGAATGATATAATTCCTCGAAATAGACGCGACAATGGCAGGATATGCCTTCAGACTGCAGGAACAGCCCTTATGCGCAAAAGTGTTTTTTGTATGGCTCCGATGATATTTAATAAATTGCCTAAAAGCTGGAGAGAACTGCCATTAAGAATATTTAAAAGAACGCTTCAAAGATTTCTGCTGAGTAAAGTGTACTACAATATCTCAGATTTCCTTAATGAAAACGATTTTAGTGTTCCGACTGTTAAAATATAAATTTACTCTTATGTTTTTTATCTAGTACCTATTATGTAATGCTCATTAAATATATTGCATGCCGATTGGTAAAGTATGGCTGATCTATCTACATTTATGTAACTGAACAACTTTATTGTACCCATATTTGCAAAATAAATTATCTTTATCTTTATCTTTATCTAATGTTCCAACAGCCTTCCATTTTATATGTACGAGATACGAATGAATATAAGTATTTAACACCAAGCGATTGTCATCTGTCCTCCAGCCTGCGACTCAATTACTGGGGAAAATTTATGTTTCAAGATTAGAACAGGCGCCAGATTTTTTTGCTTCAGAATGTTCTAAACTCGACCTTTTCTTATGAGCATATACAGTCAGGCCTGTGGTGGGGCAGTTTAAATTAATAATAAACGGTAAGATACGTGTACTTGCAACCGGCGCGCGTGTTTGAACAGCAGGAGTATTGCTTCAGTTTCTCGGTTGCCATCGAAATCATGGTCACATTGGAGTACATTGCATCCTTTGTTTTACAATGTATTTGCTCTTAATAGACAAACTTAATCGAGATAGCCCATACGCCTGTAAATGTACGTGAACGAAGCAAAAGTACCATGGGTACTCCTGGGTACTCCTTTTGAATCTTTTTTTAATAGGTAAATTATTTTATACACATTAAGAAGACATTAGCTCAGAAAATCTGCTTCGTAAATCGATAAACCTCGGAATAGCCCAAATATACATGAACTTAGTCCATAAATTGTTTATCTTAGAAAAAAAAAAGTCTTCAATCATTCTTCTCTCAAAATATTGAATGTGTCTTCGTATGATTATAAAGTACTATAAAATTAAAGCTTAATTCTTAACTTAATTTATAAAGGTGCTAAGTATAACCTACTTACGTAAATAATAAGATCACCCGAATACTACATATTTTCAGTCGTCGACTACATATTATCAGGATTATAGGTAACATAATAAGTTTACAGTTGTATCGCTAGGAGGTCTGTTTCTCAACTTTTCTTTCCAACCACAAAAAAACACTATTCGTTTTGGCGGGCAGTTATAGACTTTATCAAAGTGTAGAAGTATTAAGTTATTGTTGTTATAAGGTTTTTAGTCATTAGATGTTTTTGTTTCCGAAAAAAATCACTGTGGTAAAGTCGCGAAACATCGGTAGTTGAAAGTAATACCTGCTTTTATTAAAGCGAGCCCGTTTTCAGTCACAGGTAATTTTAATATATTCGTTCCAATTAATTCAATCTTTTCAATCAAGCGGGACTGGACGATACACACCAATGCCTTGCCTCATTTACGATATCCAATCCAATAATTAAATTAAACAGACTTGATTGAATTAATAATTTGTTTTTTTTTATGTTAAATCTTATTTACGTACTTCTAACAACAACATAATCAGTACTAGGGCACCATTTCACTAAATATATACGAGTAATTTGCCCAAAACTTCTATTCATTAACGAGCAAATTACTCAAACGTTCTAATATAATAAACATTACAATACTCGGTTAATACCTCTATTAAAATAGCTTTAGGAGCTCTAAAGCCCGATTCCAATAAACTGTTACTTACTTAACCCTATCCTTACATTATCCAAACAATTACAAACACACAAACAGATTACGTGAAACCGCAGCAATACGCGGCAACACCCGGCAATAAACGCCAATCTGCTCGCGATAACATTAAAATCGAATAGGTGAAGCGAACTTCGCGAATACGACGCCTGAGCGAACTTGAGCGGCTCAATTATCGAATCAAAACCATTAACCCGCATACGTAGGTGCGAGCGAAGACGTACGGCCTGTCAGAACGACGATTACCGGCGAATCTAGGAGTTCACTTATGTGGCTTTAGATAGATCGCGCGAAATAGGGCTATAAATGGAATATTATAGGATTATACACGGCGAAATGCATTTTAGAGTCGTTAGAAATTGACGATTTGACATCAATACCACATACATAGACATTTTGAGATTTAAGTTTTTGAATCGCAACCTATTTGAATCTAAATACTCATCATTAGATTAACAACGAGGTCCCTTCGTGGGCTTCGTCTTACAACAAACGACTCTGTTCTGAGCTCAGTGCGGATTACAATGCAAATGTGTGCACCCGCGCTGAATCGATAGTCACCTTGACACTCATTCTGAAGATACCTTGAGGGGCGTGTGCAAGATAAGACTTTGGGTACGCGGCTAAAATAAAAAATTACTTGATGCACAGACCTGCCATACATGTTTTTTTAATGTGTTGATTTTGTGCCTCCCTATAACCGACTTCAACCGGTGTCACAAAATGATATTGTTTCCCTAGTTGAGAATATAAAAAGTAGAAATATGTTTAGAGGCCTAAAAAGTCCCACTTTATGCGATAAAATCTTGTACGCTGCCCGTGGACTAAGACGTCGATCAACAAAGCCCATGTATGTTTTTTTTTTTTTTTTTTTTTTTTTTTTATGTTTGTTACCTCAGTACTCCGTCATTTATCAACCGATTTGGAAAATTATTTTTTTATTTGAAAGGATTTACTTTCAGATTGGTCCCATTTAAATTTTATGAAAATTGGTTTAGTAGTTTGGTATTTAAATCAAAATAACTGAAAAATAATACGTCGTCGAAGTAAACGAAATGGTGTATTTTGCTTTCTTGTGACTTTCCGGTGGTGTTTACGGTCTCTAGAATAGTTCTAATGAACTGCCTAACTGTCAGATTGTTGATTTTAGTTCGAAATTTTGTCGGCTCTGTATGTCCTAACAATAATAACCTAACTTTATTTTACTTGTCAATAATAATTGTATATTATTGTCCTAATAAATTGACTTTATTCAGAATCATCTAAAATTAAAAAAATATTTTTATATAAATTGTAGCAAGTAAATAATGCAATTATTTTATAACTTTTTAGTGCAATTTTACACAGAAAGATTTTTGGAGTCGGTTTTTTTTTTTGTTAAAAATTATCAGTATAAAATGTCGATGGTGCGCTCAACTTTTAAAAGTCGCTTTGCTGAATATTCACCCATGACCAAGCCACACGAGAAATGAAAAGGGTACAAGCGTGGGTACAAGTAACATTATACGTTCATGGGGTTCGTATAACTTCACACATTTCTACATTATGTGTCCGTAGTTCGGAATTACTCTTTGAAAGTCCTTGAGTCATTTTGCGGGCACATTTGTATTATAATTAATTGCCACAAAGTTGGTTTGCTGAGACCGAAGCTTGAAGGTATAAAGGCAGTGATGTGAACGATGTAAGTAAGCTACGAAACGTCAACGTAGACGATAGCTGTTTTTGTTGTTATCTAGTTTGACTTGACTAGGTTCACAAAGGTGACACAGCCCGCATCTACAGCTTTATCTCGCAAAACCTTTTAGAAGAAACTGACATACGCTTGTTAACGAAAAATACAACTTTTTCTTCTCATGCTGGTAAGCACACATTTTTATAACCTACAAAGAAGTTTTTTTAGGATGAGCATTTTTAACACTATCTTCGTAACGTGTCGTCAATTGTATTTCTATTTTTTCGGACTTATCATTAGAACGCAAATGAAATGACAGTATACTGATTCTCGCGGGGGGGATACGTTGAACAGCCATCACGTGTGCGATTGTTCGGGGGAGAAAAACAACTTTAAATGGTTGATCATTGATGCGGTTTAAAAAGGTATAGTGGGTAGACCCAAGTCAACTTTCTTCCCGGAAATTGATCACCACCTTAACATCCGGGTCAAATATAATAAAAATAGGATAAACGAACCAAATTGAGGCAGGTAATAGAAATCAGATGAGATCAGTAGAAATCGTCTCGCATACAATCGATTCCAATCACGTCACAACGCGATGTTTGCCTCTGTGTGTGTGTCACCCCACAGATACGTATTATAGAGGTCCAACGACGAATATAATTCCTCTATAGATCACCTATTGATGATTGCCCGCAGTCCCTGACGGGTCTTGAATAACAAAATTCTCTCTTCATGACCCGAAGACAGTTGTTCACGAACTGACCTTCGTTCAAACCTTTGTTACGTAGTACTGAGAATGCAGGGATCAAAATATAATGGTAAAAAGGTTGTTGTGTCGATTAAACATATCATATAGGTTATATAAAATTATTTGAAAGCCACTGTAAACTTATATATATAAATATATAAACGTAATCTTCTTTATAAATAAAAATTCAGCTTCCGTAGGTTTGTGTCTCCCAAAGTTCGTAAAGCTGTCGATGGTTGACTTTAAATTTTTAAAACAACATTTCATTTTATTAGAGGAATGTTTTCATGTACTTTTTATTCCGAAGTTTTCACGGAAACAGAAAATTCCAAGTGAGTTTCAGTCTGAGCCAAAGCGAAGCGTGGCTGGTTATAGCTAGTTATGTTATAAATCTGTGTAGGTATATATTATAGGTATTTCATGTTATATCTATATTTATAACTTCTTGATCCTACATAGAAGGAAATACATCCAACTATGTAACATATACTCCTAGTAATATTTGTGATTGTGCGCGTAATAAATCGACTGAGCTCGTGGAATAAGAAGTACGGACTTATTCGAATGTATGAATATGTTTACATCTATCGCTTACGACATGAACATTTCACAAATCATACCGAGTCTTACTTTTCTGAAATACGAGCGAACAAGAACACGTCTCTGATTCATACTCATACAATAATTCAGTAAAGTTAAGCCAATTTTCTCAAAACTCAGTATTCCGTCTCATAATTCAATTATTTTATCGAGAATAACTGTACTACTTCGCGAAAATAACAACTACTGAGGCGAGAAAATAACCTCGCTAAAGTACAAATTGACAGAAAACATCCCATCAAATTGATCTTACACCATCACTAAAGTCAGTTATCGTTACAACCCAACAAATATCGTAAAGTACTCGTAAACATAACAAAGTGTAGTATCAGAGCTTCGTACATTATGTGATGCGAAGGAAAAAAGCGAAAAACAAAGTAATATTGCAGACATTGACCCTGAAAGTGTGTTTTTGGCCTTACGCCAAGGACTCGAGTAAGCGCCAACATATACATACATTCCTTATTGCTATAATTCCTTTTCGGTGTGTTACAAGATTAATTTAATTCGTAAGGAAACAGGAATCCCGTTAGTAGTAACATTGCAGTAGTTGGTACTTGTATTTAACTTCTAGATTCGTAAGAGTATGTGATTTCAGAAACGCACGACTATATAGGTACAGATAAAAAGTTATAAACGCAAAACGTGACACATATTAAAATTATTGTAAATACATCCTACCCTTATTATAGCAAAAACGGACAACTTTGATCTAATAATTTACTTATTGACAGGGTCCATAATTTTATCTCATAGCCTGTATAACATTATGGAATGCAATTAAGTATTGAGTATTGAGTATTGATCAAACAAATTGATCACACCGAGGCATAATATTGATTTAAAGTTTTGTACTAAAATCGAACGTCCTCATAACCTGGGCCGTCTCCCAATTATAAGCGTAATCATTTGAAACTTCGAAGTTTTCTATTAACTCCAGATCACAAAAATCCAATCGAAGTTATAAGTCAAGAAAACAAATCAAATGTTTATGAAAGAAGACAAAGGAAGTTATTAAATAAGCTAGAATAAAAACAAAAGTAGTTACTTACAAAGTACAAAGATTGACAGCTGCTGTTTTAGAGGAACGAACAAACAAAGATGGTGATGGGATAAGATTTATAGAGAGACCATAGTCCAGCAGTGGTCTGGCTGATGATGAAATATCTTCAACTATCCTATATTTTTTCTTATTCTTATCCAATTTGGTCGGATTTTCAATCTTCTGATATATTATACCTCTGACAATTATTTTTGTTATAAAATAGACTACGCTTTTAATGCTAATAATTTATCAATTAAAAACATTTACTGACTTTAACTCCCAAAGTTCTACGTAACAAGACAAGTAAGGATAGAAATATCTTCTATGTACATAGCATCCCGCCAGTATTACTCGACGGCGAGGCAGAAGTGTAGAGGGAGAGCACGGGAAGACAGTTGAATACATTCCACCATTGCTATTATTTATTAAGACCCATTGACTGTTCCTAAAAGAAATCGCATTTTTTTTGTCCTACCCGGGAATCGAACCCGGGGTCTTGCGCTCAGAGCACTTGCAGATCTTGCCAAAACTAGATTAATGACATAGACATTACAAATTATTTTTACAATTCATCTATATTTTTCAAGTCAAATATATTATTCAAAGTTTCTCTACTCGGCGAATACAAACTACCACACAATGCTGCTCTGTTAAAATAGGTACTGAACTTCGCAATCTGTTGTAAACGTGTGGTAGTCCACGCAATGCGACGCTATCGTTCCTTTGAAGGCTATAAACTACACTTACCTATCATGATTTAGGCTCACTACAAACGCAACTCAAAAGTATCACCACTGTTTGGCCCTTTTAATTGAAATTCTACGATTATCTACATACATTAACAAACCACGCCTGTATTCCCAAAAAGGATAAGCAGAGATGTACACAGTTGTACATCTACATATTACCCATGTCGTTTTTAAGTTTCAGGTAATAGGTGGTAAACCTTTTTGACTTAATAACTGCATCGGTGAAATGTGATAGTAAAAATACTCTTTAGTGTAATCCTTCGAGGAGGAGTGATGCTATGTTATGTTTTGCGAAAAAATCAAGTATGAGTAAGACTAGTACTAGCGTTCCATTAGCCATGTGTACAAACAGCCTGTCGACACGTTAAACACGACGCGACGCAATCCCTTATCTTACTATTCGTATATACATATAGGAAGGTTGCAAACAGCGCTATTTTACAGGGGACTCGCATAAATATGCGCGGCGCGTTGTTCAGTAAACGATGTGATATCACGTCCCTCTGAAGTGATATGATGACAAGCACTTGAATATTAAGTACGTTTCCCTCTCCCAACCCTACCGGTGATAGTAGAGTAATAGAAATGTGCAGTGACGAAATTTCGAAGTATTGATCTGTGAAAAATATGAATGAATCTTTTTTTAAGTGATATTACACTAGATATTCTTCTGGGTATTTGCACATATCTCAAAACAAATCAAATCAAAACTATCTTTATTCAAATTAGACCATTTGAAATGGTACTTTTTGAACGTCATACATTACAATAAGACACTCTCACTTAAACAACCACACGACCCCGCACAGATATGTAACCAAACAAATATTTGTACCGTGTCTATTGTCATTCATGCCACAAACCAAATAGGTAATACATTTGGATCAAAATCATAAAGATAATATTTTCATGTAGGACTCGCTGCCTGGAAAACTATAAATTTTCTGTTATTTTCCAAATAGTTTGCAATGTTATAGTGACCATTAAAACTCCAATTCTATTACCTCATTCTCATAAAACAAAAATAATTAATTTCGATACAGAGTTGTAAAGCTACATTGTATAGGTAGATAATTTTCCTCCAAGTAAAAATCTTGTAAAACTTCCCCATCCTCATCCCTAGCGAAATTTTATTTTAGTAGGTTCAGCTGTTTAGGGCGACGTTGATAAATGAGTTAGTAAGCCATCCTGAAATTTGTGAGTTCTACATATTTTTCACGTGCAAAATCTTTTTTAGATATCTACATTTATTGATATGTGCTTATCAATATTGGCAACGGCCTGCGTCTTGAATTTCTCTATAAATGTTGGTTAAGTGAAGGAACTGGCTGGAAAATGTATGGAATAATATCTCTTATCTCCAACACACGCCTGTACTTCCCGAAGGGGTAGGCAGAGGTGTACACAATTATACCCCCACATTTCACCAATACTGTTATTAAGTCCCAAGTAATAGGTGGTGAGCCTATTTCCATCTACCAGGCTCAATGTCAAACTCCGGACCGCTTCTAAGAATTTCCTAACTAATAAATAAATTAATAAAAACCCAATAATACTTTGGCCGATCTGGGAATCGAACCCAAGACCTCATGTTCAGCAGTCACGCTTGGAACCACTAGACCAACGAGGCAGCTTGTATCGTGACCATCAATTAGACGGATTACGCGTGGTGCTACGGCGACAAGTCGTCCGACCCAGCGATAAAGTCGAAAAACAATATTCTACTTCAATTCGAAAGTACGAATTGCAACCTTAACTTGACGATACTAATTTCGTACCAAAAAGCAAAATATGTATGCGTTAAAAGGGACAGACATGGTCTAACTTCATTAATCATACCATAGTACAAAATAAAGTTATAAAGCAATCTAAAATTCTAAACACAGGCCTTAAAAATTCAACTAAAGAAGAATTGAAACAAAATTGAAATACGGAAAATGTCCCAATTCCCATACATTCAGCGTCAAAGTGGAGTGATTCGCACGTAAGCTGGATACTTTCAATCAGCTCGGCGATATCGTGCGTGCTCCCCGAAGGAATCCACAGATTACCACGGCTCAACTACATAAATCGGTTTACTACGACGCCCGAATCAAGGTTTTCCAAATCCAATAAAACGACTTACCTATGCCATTTAACTGTGGCGAGACAATCTTGCTACCGAATGTAACGTACGGAACACGTCTAGAATAAGATAAAAAGTGAATACGTGAATTTTAAATTCCTTCTTGGCTAAAGATGCTTATTTGGATTTTGTTTTATGATAAAATCCTATAAGATCACAAGTAATACAAAAAAGTGGCGCCATGTTTTGTCTAAAAAATTACATCGTCAATTCATGTTCTTCTCACGTAAGGTTGATTAACTTTGTGAGAGTTTAAACCACCACGTAGCTTTACACAACATCGAGCACAAGTCTCAGGTGTTAGCTGGTTTCCTCGTTTGAGCAAGTGATTATTAATACATACATGACTAAAAAAAGTTAACCTTAAAAAAAAAAAAAAAAAAAAAAAAAAAAAAAAAAAAAAAAAAATCTTTATTGGCCAAAAGTTTGAACATAAACACTTACAAATCATTAGTATGCTCATGAATACATTCATTAAATAACTAATATAATAAGTGTTTGTTTGAACACTGGTACCCAAAGTAAGATTTAACTTGTGTTATGGGCACCAGAATTCTCACAAAGGTATTACTACCTAAGGCAAATTACATTGGGTGCATCAGAGGTCATTATTTGTAAAGTAAGTAAAACAAGTGACAGCCTGTGTGTGTGTGTGTGTGTGTGTGTGTGTGTGTGTGCGTGCGTGCGTGCGTGCGTGCGTGCGTGAGTGTGTGTGTGTGTGCGTGTGTGTTTGTGCAAGCATTAACGTTTATTGTTATGAAGGAAAGTATACATAAATATTTAATTAAATAATAGATATTTTAATAAGATTTTCCATCTCATTATAAGTTTTAGCCTGCAGCCACTCAATAACTTTTTGTTTACAGTGTCGTCTATTAAGAGGAAAGGTATTACAAAACTGATTTGCTTTATTATATAGATGACTCCCAATAGTATAATAATGCCGCTGGGCAAGTGCTGTTCTACAGCTTTGGGTTGGACAGACCTTATAAGATCGACGCTTCCCACCAACACTTGCATCAAATGGTAGCGAGGAATGCTTACGCATAATTATATGGAGCACAAAAAGCTGTCTCACTGATAGAACGCTACAGTCCTCATACAGAGTAACTGTAGGATATATAAAAGGTTTAAACGTCATTACTTTCAAGACGGCTCTTTGTGCACGTTCCAAGTAGATAAGCTGGGTCTTGTGCGCTCCACCCCATACAGAAACACAATACGTAAGTATTGACTGACACAGTGCGTAATAGACTGTCTTTAGGGTGGTAAAGTCAGCTGAATGTCTCAACTTTTTGAAGATATAAATAAGTTTTCGGATTCTTGAGGTGAGACTATTAAGGTGAGACTTCCAGTTGAGTAAGTTATCAATAATTATCCCAAGATATTTAACAGTGGCAGATCTCGCAAGTTGTGGACACTGACATGGTGAATTAAGAGTGTTTTGGGAGCAAGTATGAGCCTTAATAATAGAGCTTGCGTTGGGTAGTGCGGAAGATTGCAAAGCAAATGGTAGGTAGACCGTCTTCTTTAGATTGACTGTGAGGAGGTTATTAGATAGCCAAGTCATTACAGAAGTAACGGCTCCTTCAGCGAGTTCAAATGTCTCAGACCAATCTTTTCCGTGTACGATTAATGCCGTGTCATCTGCATACGCAAATATTGAACAATTGGTCAGTGTCAGTTTGCACAGGGCATTAATATAGATCAAAAAGAGGGTCGGGCCCAAAATTGAGCCCTGAGGAACACCGAAAGTCACAGGTTTACTGTCACTAACCAATTCCCCAATCTTGATGCATTGAGTCCGATCAGTAAGGTAGTCTTGAAGAATTTTTAAGGTTAGGCCACGAAAACCTATAGCCTCGACTTTGGATAGAAGACTGGGAACAGATACAGTGTCAAAGGCTTTCGAAAGGTCTAGAAAGACACCAATGCACTTATTCTTACTGTCTAGCTTAGCTACCAATTCGTCTACTAAAGAACCAACAGCATCTTCAGTAGATTTACACCTCCTGAAACCAAACTGGTTGCCAGCTAAAAGATCGTGTGACTCCAAGAAATTGACTAAGCGCTTATTTAGTATCTTTTCCAGAATCTTGGAGATGGAAGATAAAACAGAGATAGGTCTGTAGTCATTCACACTGCGTCTGTCCCCACTCTTAAAGATCGGATGTACAACGGCCTTTTTAAAAACCTTAGGGAATCTGCCCGTGGAAATACAGAGGTTGCAAATATGTGTTATTATTGGGACAAGTGTCGGTGAGCAAGATTTTAATATTTTTGATGATATTCCATCCCATCCTGTTGCGGCATCGGAGCGCAACCCACTCACAAGTCCCTCAACCTCTATTTCGTCCGTAGGCAGCAACACAAACGAGTTAACTGTAGCATTGTGTAAGCAAGACGCGGCCAATCGGTTCGGAGTACATTTTTCAGCAAGATTTTTGCCAATGTTTGCAAAGTAATCGTTAACTTTATTGATAGAAGACAACTCATCAGGAGTAATGCTGAGCAACTCTGCAGGGGAGGTCGCTATTCGGTGAGTATTAGTAATATTTTTTATTACTTTCCATGTGGCTTTGGGGTCATTTCTGGCTTTTTGGAATTCTGATTTCTCAAATGCTATCTTCAGATTCTTTAGTAGTTTGTTACTGAAGTTCCGGTATCTAGTGTACGTAGTTTTCAGAATGTAATTCGTGGGATCTTTCTTTAGTTCGCGCATCATGTGGTCTCTGTTGCGAATACATCGAAGTAAACCCTTGGTTATCCACGGTTTAATAATTCTACGCCTAGATGGTATATATACAGATTTTGAGTGCCCTTCTATTACTGATCTGATCATAGATACGAATATTTCAGCAGCAATATTCGAATCCTGGATATTCAGCACTGAACTAAAATCCATATTACAGATTTCTGTAATTACAGAAGGATAATCGACAATGATACGGTTCATTTTGGATGTGGGAGGTGACACTGCCAAATCCAGACTGAGAAGGGTTGGCCTATGGTCGGTAATGTAGGTGTCAAGAACTAGCGTAGTATTCTTTAAATCAGACCTGACCATTACATGATCCAGGCAGCTACTATCACGGGTGGGAAGTACATGCGAGGGTATGAGACCATGAGAGGCGATTAAATTTAAGTACTCATTAGCCTGATGGCTAAGATCTGTTGGGACTATGTTGATATTAATATCTCCCATAATAATCAAGTTTTTATGGCTTTTCATAGCTGTGAGTACACTATTTAAACCAGTAATGAACTTATCAATATTTCTAGCAGAGGGCGAGCGATATAGTGCAATTACAGCAAGGTCTGCACTTTTCAGATGACAAACCAAGCAGCTAACATCTGGAAAATAAGGTTCTGTAATTATGTGTGGCAAATCTGATCTTATAAAAATTATGACACCATCATTTTGATTTCTAGGCATGCTAGTGTGGTAACTTGTGTAGCCTTCAAGTGTTGGAATTACCAATGTCACATTTAGCCAACATTCCGATAAGATTATAATGTCACATTTAATTTGAATACTACAGAGAAATACTCTAAAACTATCAAAATTGCAATTTACACTACGAATATTCAATTGCAGTATATTTACAGAATTAATTGCTCTAGAGAGGAAAGTGGTGCATAGTTCAGCTTTACAAACGTAGGATTCGAAAGTACCAAAGGAATCAATCTCTTTCGAAATCGAGCCAATATCAAGCATTTTTAAAATGTAAGAAATGGGCAACCAAAGACACCGAAGAGAAAATCTTGCAACAACCTATATAGAATGAACTATTGACTATTAATAGTATTTCAAACAGAATGTGATTTAGAAAAGTGTATTGTAAATATGTGTGTGTTTCTAGAAGACTGAATAATATTGTTTTGTTTTTAATGTAACACAATATTTTTGTTTGTGTGGAAAAGTACAGTGTTATGTTTAGAGGCTCACATGTACACCTTAAATATAGAAGATAACAATATATAACACTTACGGTTTTGGAAACTATATTAATTAAGTAATTATTGAAAAACATATTGAAGTCACGGTTTACTTTACATTTGCTAACGTGTAATGTATGTAGTGTTTTCTGAAATTTAGAGTCTATCAATACACGACCAGATTTACTGTTAAGCAGATTTCTGCAATTGTTTAAGACAAGACATCGAACTAATAATAGTAGATTTAAGACCCTCCTTTTCGCGAAGAAAAATCTTACCATTCTGAAACCAACAGAACTTAAAGTTGTTAAGTTTAGCAAAATTGCGTGCTTCGTAGAATAAGTTTCTCATGCTGGCGGGGAGATGCTCCGCAACATATATTGGTTTCTGTTGTCCTCCAATACCAATATGACCAGTATTTAGTTTTTCAGCTGTTTCTCGCTTTTTATTGAAAGTACGAGCAGCGTCAATAACTTTTGTTTTAGCTGGCACTGACAAGAATTCGGCTATTATTGGTCTGTTAAACTGGTTTTTACCTGGGAGGCGATAGATGTCTCGTATCTGGTTTGGATCCATTTCAGCTTGGATGGCATTACAAGTATTGACCAGAATGGATTTGAGATCTTTTATTGTCTCATTCTCAGTGGATGGAACATTTCTAATTTCAACAGCAGATGAACGAGAGTTACTTTGTAAGTCATGAACCTTTTTTTCCAAATCTACTATGTAGTTACGTTGACCCAGTTGCTCTTTCTCCAGTTTTACAATTTGCAGTTTCATATCCTCGCATTCTTTATCCACAAAGTTCCTCCACTTAGCAGTCTCCGCATAACTTTTTTGTATGTCTTTTACCTGTTGTTTCACTTCTGACATGTCAGACATTAGACGTCTCAATATAGTATCCTGCTCCTTCTTCCAGGATGTAAGCATATTCATAATCCTGCTTTCAAAAGATTGCGTATCTTTGTCTGGAGAGAAATTCGGTCTTTGACGCTTATTACTATTTACGTTAATAAATTCTGAATCAGCATCAGGTTCATTCTGGTTGCCTGACATATCAGGAGAGGAATGCACACGTTGTATCTCAGCCGTAGAGGTGGGTGGAGGTGACCGCAGAACTTTAGGCATTATCGGTAGAAGTAAAAAGCACCAGTTTCGTCAACAGTGGTCCAATGTATCGAAATATAATCAATAAGTAATCAGCTCAGCGCTTGTTGAGTTTACGCAGTGACTTGTGTATGCGTTCGCTGTGCGCCGTAATATGGGACACGGCGAGGCGGCGGCGCAGGGGTTGACGGCACTCGTAGTTACAGCGCAGAGCGTGCGAGATAGCCTTAATTTCGCTGCGGGCGCTCACGCACTGAATAGCTCGATTCACACGGAGGCGGTGCACTCAGTGAACGCAGCTTCGATCCCCTCCACGGATGACACCTTTTTTTTTTTAAATATATATAGTCGTCCTCCTAGATGCCGCGCAATGAAGGTATAAAATAATGCACCGTCTGTGTTGATTTATCTTTGACGCGGACCGTCGCATGCGTCACCGGCTGTCGACGCAAGCAGTATTGGCGCTTCTGCACACCACAGAACCGTGCGAATTCCGTGCACTGCGCGTAAAATGACTTGTCATTCACTCACCATCTGATTAGTTGACATTTATTAAGTTTAACTATTAGCACTAGGTAATGTTCAAATAATGCACTTTATATTGTTTCTTTGTAGTCGAATACACTTCACAAAAGTAATGCAGTCACTGTGATATACTTTAGTGGAAATTCTATCGAATTGTCTCATACAATTGTTTTTTAAACATAGAACAGGAAAACACGTACGTTGACCGTTTGAATGCAGGGGCAAAGATGAAAGATGATATTACGCCTTAGGTTCGAACCTTCGACCCGTGGCCACACCAACAGCCATACCACTAGGCTATCACTGTTCAGATGATCGTCAATTCATTAGTTTAGTCACAGTTAAGCGGTGAGTAATGCATCGGACATTAAGTTTGGTGGGGCTTATGTATAGGTATAGTGGGTACTTAACCAAGTCGATTTCTTGGTGAAGCAATCTAGAAAGGCTGTCTCTACTTCACGAACTTCTTTTTGCGCTAATTTTACCACAATCACCACATTTTTTTTAAATAAATGAATCTACTTTTTGCCATCAACTTGCCTGATGTTAAGCGACGGTGTGGCCGCGGATGGAGCACGTAGATCCAGAAGAAATCTATTCACTGTAAGTAGAGTGGACAGATTTGGGAAGAACGACAGTTGAGGAGCTGATGCAACTGCCCAGACCCGTCTCCCAGAACGGTCTACATACCGAAACACGACTAGATCGCTTCACTGCATGCCTTCGTCCGGTGGGTGGTAAGCAGCCGCGGCCAAAGCCTCTCACCAGAGTTTTATTGCCTGTTGTTCGTTTAGGAAATATTAGTATATTTTTATTTGCTTTATTTTATTTTATTTCTCTTATCTACTTTAGCCCATATCCAGAACAAGAGGCCTCCGTCAGAGATGCAAAAATCCAAACAAGTAAATTGAATATTTTTATGAAAGAATATGTTCACATACACTTACTTAAACATTCCATTAACTCTGTGTTCTGCTAATTTAACTATGTTAATTTAATCCGACACTTTTGCATTTATACCATTAGTAAGGATAATATTAATGAGCGTGGCTCGAACTGCGCTAGAGTCAACATTGAAAACGCCAATTGCTGACGTTAAAAGACTAGCTACATTTAAATTAACGTTCCAATTGACTGTTAAAACTTTGTGGATTGATTTTATTATGAAATTAAGCAAATAGTCGTGGTATGAAAAATAATACCTAATCTAGGTATTCTGAAACAATTCTGTAAAAAGTTGGAAAGGAGTAAAAGAAGGCCAAAGCGTCCTTTGCCCACTATAGAGACTTGGATTTTTCAAAAATTAATTTCAAGAACCCTATTTACATATCTAGCACGGCACCGCAATCTTGTATTGCAGATCATGTAATAATTCGTAAACTTTTTATTCCTTTCCCACATCGGTTCAATTATTTTCACAATACACACACATGATCATTCGAATCGATAAATAGATAGGTACTTAAACTCCTAAACACCTCCTTTCCCCTCTACATTAAACACCGCAAATATCCGTTAAGATTTCAATATACAAGATAAACAGCCAAAACGTGCAAAGATCAACTACCGGTAGCAAGTCTACGTAAAATGTATGAGTAATATTTCCTTAAATTGAAATTCCCAGCCAGTTTGCACGCTAGCATGTTGCAGCAGATATATAGCTGTATATATAGCAGTATATCCTGGGTCGTAGGTTGAGCTTAAAAGATTTTAGCAATAAGTATCAGTCTGCGACCACCGGACACTCGGTGCTCAGTGCGGCCACCTCGCTGCACCAACCTGTGTTATCTCACAACGCAGCTTTGTTATAGAATTGCTGGAATTCTCAAACGTATGATGTAATTACTGTACAACAATTATAAAAAAAAAACAAGAGTAATACAATTTGGATTCCGTGGTAATATTTATTTGTGAGAATATCGAACCACTATGCCATTCGGAACGATTTCACCCTTCAATTTATTAGTTACAACTGATGCAATCGCTGCAATAGCCTAACACAAAGACTGCAACACAATTATGAACATGATTGGAAACTATTCGATTAGTTCATTTTACATAAAACGCTTTAATTCTTCCTCTCAAATTACAAAAACACGTGCAATGAAAACGTTAAAAGACAAGAATTTGTCCTGCAGAGGAAGAGCAACTATTACAAAAGTAATGAAAATAAAACAATGTACTAAATTGTTAAGCTCCCTGGCGCTGCTCGGAGCACGGCAGCCAATCTAAAATGCAGATACAATCTGCGAAACTCAATACCAACCGCACACGATGAGTCTATACGTAATTACCTACTATTATTGTAGTTACACCAGCTCGTGGAGCGATCGATCTGGGGTAAGGGACGATTGCTGCAGACTTGGATTTGGATGGATAACAGTTCTTAATGTCAAATAAACAATAATTGTGGTCAACACGAACATATATTATCTTTAGTCGCATTAATTGGGTCGCGAATTTCTCAAACAGCAATTGCGTGGCCCAGAAAATATCATAATATGGTAACTTATGTATGTTACCTAAAAGAAAAAGTTTCACATTTTCAACACAGTGAGCAAGCGTGATGAAAAGGAGGGAATCCTTTGCGAGAATAGGTCTTTGCCCTAGGACAGTTACAGGCAAGTACTTTCTATTCAGATAGCCCATTTAAATATAAGCTTCTACATAATATCACTGCATGCATTAAACTATAATGGCGATAAATATTATAGTATAGTTCCAATTCATTGGTCCACAGAGACTTCAAATCTCACATCAACCAAAATGGTATGGGATTAAGCTGCTTCACGTTGAAATTGTGTACGTTAAATTGCAATAAGGTCACTCTATGCAAGCTTCAATACTGTTATCGACGAAATGTGGGTGTTCAACTGAAAACATTTGAGTTTTTAGGGCACCGTTGTTTCGTAATATCTACTCAAAATAGTTCCCAGATAGGGAGTAGATCTAAACGGTGACCCACCAAACTAATTCCAAGAAAGTTTTTTAATCTTAAACTTTCGCACATCCGCACAATGAACAAAGTGCTCACTTTGCAGATAAAACTACCTTCTGGCTTAACTAGATTAGACTTAATATTATATTTAACATTGAAAGATAAACGAATTATAATCACGTTGCAGTTTTGCGGTAAGCACGTTCTGTTTATTGTTGGACAATTATAGTTAAATAGTTTTGCATAAATGTACGTGTGCACTACTCCTTAAATATGCTGATCTCGCTAAGGTAAAAAAGCCACTGCACTTACTAAAGTTTCCTAGAGAAACAACTTCAAATATAATAAAAGCTACAATTTATAGAAGGTATTACTTCTAGGTATGAACGATATTTCCAGTAATTTTTTTATGCAACGAAATTTTTAAGTACTTTGGTTTAACGGATATTAATGATATTAAAGCTTATTCTAGTAAGGATCGCAGCGTTCTCCTAAATTACGATTTATAGCACCTTGTATGTAGCGAATATTTTCAGTTATGATACATAAAAATGGCAAACTTATTCTTAACACGTTTGTAGCATAAGCACCTAAAGACCCACTAAAGGATTTTTAGTGTACCGAAAATTGAAAAAGGTTAGAATAGAATAAGAAATATTTCTAGCGACGCTGTTATAATACTACCGATTTGCTTTTCCTGATTTTTTTCTGAAGTGGACCCGAATATTAGTTTCCTTCAACTAGACATAAAGTATGAAAATTATATAAAGGTGAAAACGAATGGATAATTAATACTAGTTTAGTTTTTTTATCGTTCCTTTGTTTAATACGGTGAAGGGTTAGATTGAGTATAATAAAATACAGTAACTAACTGTTAGGACAGCCATACATGAACAGCATTCGTTGACGAACAGTGCGTTGTGGACCGATTGAGCAATCATTGTCAACTGCTCGAGTAGTCGTTGTCAATATCTCGACCAGTTGTTTTAACTGCTAGAGCAGTTGTCAATTCAACTGCAGTTGCAATATGGATTGCAACGTTCCCAATAAGTTCTTATGGTTACCGCGTCAATATCTCAAACGTTGTTCGTGTTGAACGATATCCGGCATACAAGTGCGGGGGGATAATTGTACCAAGTCCTCGTAGACACATCAAGATGTGTATATCGTGCAACTGTTCGACCGCACATTATAATTTTGATATGCTACTATGTCAATGAAATGCAGATTGTAATTCCTTATGTCACAAATAGCAGTCAGTCATGACAGCGTGACAGCTGCTCTTGTATGAGCGCCTTCTTCTTCTCCATCGTAACTTTTCTGAGAGAGCGGCCGAAGTCATCATATATTGTTAGGGAGGATTTAGCTCACCTCACGATACCCCTTATTCATAGAAGGCAGTTACCCTATACTTAGATACTTTCGAATATCTCATAGGCCATATTTGACGTCTCTAATTTTGTATTCCGAAATACTTTCTAGTAATCCTACATGGACTACCTACCTACTGGCTAAAGACCACAAATTATTATTCGTATTAGATACATGAATGCGAGTTCTCGCCTTCCCCCTCTTAAAGTTCCTACCTACGCAACCTCTATAAGCCGAGTTCTCCGTCCAGTTTTTTTAATGACAATGACGTTGATAAGGCTCGCCTCTCTCCCCCATTGGTGTTTTTGTATTTTCTACAAATACCTTTTTAGATTTCAGAACCTAAAGCTTTTGCTGCAGATGAAAATATAAATCTAAGGAAACCAGGACAGAAAAAAAGCAACATCCATGACACTTTTTTAAAATACTTTTTAAGCTGTTGTAGTGTCATAAATTGTTGCGGAATCTTGGTACTAATGACAACAAAGCGCTGGTTGGCGCGTCGCCAGGCGTAGTTACTCGCGCGTTAAGGCTGCATACACGACCTCCATTGTGTGGGTCAGGTATGTGGTTTCTTAGCCAAGTAATCATAGATTACTACAAATTCTTAGATTAATCTGTTTGTCGAACATCGAGACTGACTAACTTTGTAGGTAATAATAATTCAATGTCGTAAGACGCGACTGCCATAACAAATGCTATTTTTTTTTATTGTTTTACGGTTATTACTCACGCGCATTCTTCGGGATTGCCAGACTACTTTCAAACTCGAACGGAGCCCTTATTCATGAGTTTTGACTTGCGACATCACCGCGGGCTCAGCTCATCAGCTAATAACCGTTAAAAATAATATGAATGTGTCTCACGAAAGTTATTTTACAATAATATTTTTTTATAACGCATGCCTAGCTACTACTTAAGTTATAATTTCTGCACCCCTTGAAAAGGTATTCAAAGTGGTGTATGAACTGTCAGCATCAGACACTCAAGTAGATATCTGAATAATTAAGGGTGTGACGTGGCCTGATAAGATGTTTAACTATTAAATACATAACCCACTTTCTGAGGCAGACAGGTAAAAAGAAAACATTAGAATTCATAATTTATTTTTTTATTTGTTAAAAAGCACGCTTAACACATTAGCAAACTAGTACCTAATAGGCTTCCCAGAATTACTACATTACAATGAACAGTTTCATGAAATTAGGTAGGCAATAAATATTTGTAACCAACTTTAAAATTATACCTATTAATTGTGCAGCGGAAGCCGCTGAAGGGAACCGTTACACACTGGCTAGTCGCTTTATTATTTTAATGGATTTAGTTACGCAGTTAAGAGATAACAAAAGCAAGTAAACTTTACCTTTAAAAAATTATTGTGAAAACATAACTTTGTCGGTAATGGCGATATAAATGAAGCAAAATATTATTAAGGGAGATTTATATCTTGTGAAGCCATAGTTCATCACAGACTTACCTATATATTAATTAACTAACTGTGGAAGGTACTTGGTAGCTACTTAAGATTAACAACACAAGTAGTATAACATTTCCAGAATTTTCGGAAGTGGGCTCAGGTATATGTGAATACAATAATGCAAGATTCAAGTGAGCTAAGTTTATCAGTACATTGAAGTTGAATTGCTACCCGAGCCATAGCGATGGTAGCAATTCAGATATCTACTTGAGTGACTGATGCTGACAGTTCATACACCACTTTGAATACCTTTTCAAGGGGTGCAGAAATTATAACATAAGTAGCAATTGTGCCAAGACGTAGGTAGGTAGGTAATGATCCCAGCACACGCGTCTTATACAACGCGAGGAAAAAATAATTTAATTGCGTAAACTTTTTTTGTTATTAAAATGGACTCTTATTCACTAAAACCTCCGACGTGTTCCGCCTCATCACCATCATGGGCTGGGGTAACGGGTGCATATAAAAATTCTTCAGCAGCTGAAACCGCGATTTGCGATCGCCTCCGATCTTAAGATGGAAGAATCTACTGCTCCACACTTTTCCAAACTCATCTCAATGATTGGTTCTCGGGAACACCACGCAACACCACGGCCTTGTGACATAGGCGGACTTCCCCAAGCTTGGCGCCGGGAGGCCACATTTACGGGGTCATATAATAGCAGAGTCCCGTCTCATACGCCCTCTTCTTCGGGCGCTGATTGGCAGGATACTAGATTTCCTGTTCTGTTTACCATGGATATAACCACGTCCGGGAGTGAGCGATCATCCCACAGCTGGTGATCGATTAAGACACGATGCTGTTCATCCCAGGCAGAACACTGCTCAAGTGCTTATTTTTATACCTACCTTAGCTAATTTTCCTAATTTATTAATAGTTATAATTATGATTCATCCATTTCAACAATGTTTATAACTTAAGATTAACAAATACAGAAAAGTTTAAAAGATCTAACTGATATAACTACAGTGAACTGCGTACCTAGCAGTTCCAAAGCTATGAAAAATCTCATAATCAACGATAATACACTCGTCCTATTTTCATCTCTTATTTCCCCAAATAAACGCAGAAGCGAAATAAAGTCCAATAAAAGTTAATTATAATATTTTCGTTAAGGAAGTCCAAGAAACTAATAACGTCGCTTCCCATCTGTCGCGGGTCGCAGCAAGTTTGTATAATCTGTGATATTATCTACTAAATTGTTTCAATGTTGGCGGTCATTCAGAGTAATCAGAGCAGCGGGAAGTTAATTTATACAGTTAAATGATTGAAAAATATTAACGCATGCATAGCGAACTCAATTGTTATAAATTTATGTAGAAAGAAAAATATGGTGATCTGTAATTGGACACTGGACTGCATTACCTAATTATCATTAAAAAGTAAACGTGAACAAGAGTAGACTACGTACACAGTCACGAGCATAAACATTTGCACTTTTTAGACTCCGTACAATGAGTTATCTGAATAATATACGTAGTAGTATTAATATGTCTATATTTAGAAGGAATGGGTCTTCTATCTGTGGTACATACTTAATTATCATAATAATACACGCTAGAGATATTGTCGGCGACTTTTAAAAAGTGTACATGCTTGTGCTCGTGACTGATACGTAGATAGGTAAAGTCAAAGCCTTTATTTCAATTAAACAATTCACAGCTACTTTTGAATTGTCAAAAAAAAACTAGTTGCCACGTTCCAACGTGTAGATTCCTGTGGAGAAGAACGGGCAGGAAACTCCACGGTTACTCTTTTTCATCACACAATTACAATATTGTTGGTTACATTGTATTTATAATATAGAAATCATATGTGAGAACAATGTAATGTGAAGTCAATAGAGTCTAGTTACAATTCAAAACTTTGCCATGACAGTTTAGAGATGACCAGCCCCAACGAACGGCACCCGTTCACGAACATGACGCCAGCGTCAGCATCACTAAACTCAACCATATTGTAGGGAATCTAATGACCCAACACAAACGCCACCATCAGCGGGACATTTGAGTGAGCATGACATACTCTAACTGCCAGAAACATACATAGCTCCAATGAAGAAGATACAATGAAGAGAAAAAAATTGAGGGAATGACTTCAGGGATTCGATAATATGGGGGATGGGCATTCTTAATTAAGATATTGCGATGCGTTTTCCAAACACACTGATTACAGTAATGTCTATCTGGGACCGCTTATTGCAGCCGCAAGGGTGCATGCCAACATGCCCATAATTATGATAAATATAATGATCTACCTACTGTTAAGTTAGTATTCATGAGACCTTGCTTATGCACATTTGGAACGCTTAGTTAATCTTCTTTAATTTATTTTTCAAACTACATTTAACCCATTCGGAATGCCTTATAACGCGAGCCGGAATTATGAGGAATTCTGCATTATGCGTCGACCGCCACCCGCTCATCCAATAGCATATATTAAGTAGATAAGTGTTCCCGCAAAAGTAGTAATGGGTTTTATTTATCTACTCTAGGTAGTGTTACTACCTGGTACATTACTCTAAATCTGATTCATGCGTACTGTCCGAACATAAAATGACAGATCATTTTGTATTCCCTGGAAGATTAGACAGAGATATACTGTTGAATTTCATATTTCAACAATGCCGTTATTATGCCCCATGTAATAGGTGGCGCCTATTGCCATCTACCGGACGTAGTTCCAAACTTCGGGCTGCTACTAAGGGAAAATTCAATAACAACGCCCGCCCCACCGAATCCGAATCGAACCCGATACTTTATTTTAATCAGATCAAATTTTATTTTATTGTAATTATTATATTTTATTGTACCACCACAAATGACAGAAATTAAATATTTGTTGGTAGAATATTGGGGCATATTGCTGCGTACATAAAGTTTATTATCTCAGCACCGTAAACAGAGTTCTAGCACGGCTTCGCGCTTTAAGCATAGCGAGGCACTAGTTCACGCGCGGCTAATGAGATGACAATTTTGATGGCGAGGTGGAAATATGTCAACGAGAATCGTCAAAAGAAGCAGCAAGTCCATTGGTAGCTTTCGTTTTCAGCAGTTATGTACACGTAATTATTCAGCGATATTAAGATGAGTATGCAAATATTTTATTATTTAACCTGTTTAGTGGTTAATCAAGTAAAATATCTTTTTAAAATTATTTATAATAATTATCTTGATACCTGTTATGTATTTTTAATATTACCCTTTATTTGGGAAAAAAACAAATAAGATGTGAAAGAGAGAAGAGTAAAAGTACCAACACAAGTTCACACAACTGCAAAACATTCCAAAAACTTATATTGGTTTTATAAAATTGTATAATTATTTAGGATATTCTGAATGACAAGATTGGTGATTAAAGTATACAAAAATCATAATTTAATAATGTGAATAAGTTGTCTTAAAACTATTTAAATATCTGTTTCAGGCTTTAATTTTATAATTTAATATCAGAAATAATTTATAGAAAGATAACCATAACTAGAAAGATCATCTATCATAGCCTTTACAATTCCTATGTACTTATTTACTGCTTTCTCCTTTTCTTCTCTAGTGTTCAAAACTTGCTTACTTCTAACATGTCCTTCTTCTTGCAAACCATTTGACAACCACAATGCAGTATTGGCCGTTATAAAGCAGGCTGGTGAAACTACTTTGAGATCATCATCCAACATTTGCCTAGTATATATTTCTTGAGACTCCAAGCCAACTTGTTTTAACACTTTGTCAAATGTTTGGTAATATATGTCCAATAGTTGGGGAAAGTATTTGTGTCTCAATTCTTTATTTGTGCTACTAATAATAAGGTACATTGTATCATATGCTGGACTACATATTCGTGTTGTTTGGTAGTCTATCATACAGGCGGACACTGGCTTATTATCCTGGAAAACAAAAAGTGTTTTAAGCTGTTGCCTCGCTCATTAGCAGACACAATAGATTTTTATTGTTACAACATATAATTCTGTATGTGGCTGAGCTGAAAGGTTAAAAGCAGGATTAGTTTCAAATTACAAACAGATTTAAGTAGGTAAGTTGTCTACAGCATTTCTATAAAGACAAAGAAATATTCTAAAATTTTGTAGTTGTGGAATATTTATTTATTTATTTATTATTTATTCTAAAATTTAAAAAATCAATCCACATGACAAAATAATAATGATCAGTAAACAATACCCCATATTTGTAAAGAATATTTTCTTTCCATATATCTCCATGACAAATACATGTATTTTTAACTGAATTGACTGTGGCGTCAAAAACCTTAGCACAGTTATGTTTTAACTTCTGTAACAGTGGTATATATTCAGTGCCATTTAACTTTTTCAATGCTTTATCCAATCTATCTCTCATTATATCCATGTACCTTGTATTTGAATGTTCTGTTAATGGAACACAAGTTTTTGATATTTCATCATAGACCACAGGATCCCTTAATTTAAGAATAAATGACAATGCATGTAGTTTAGCTAGGGACTTCAAGGAAATGAGTATGTGGTCCACATCAAGGAACATTTCATGAGTGTATGGCTTATAGTCATCTCCACACATGTCTTGAAGCACTATCACCTCCTTGCAATATTCTTTCTGCACATAATAACACTGAGGTATAATGTACTGCGAGTGTAAAGGAAAATGTTTTTGTATTCCTTGATAATTTTTAAATAAAACTGAATAAACGAAAATTTCTCTAGCAAACATAACAGTCACTGCACCGCTAACTCGAAACTGTTCATTGGTTGGAGCCAATTTTAAAACTAGTTTAATTTCAACTTCCTTCCCTTCATGTCTACCCGACAAAACGACTGGGATTATTATTCCAAAGTAGTTCTGCGCAATACTTGCAAACTTTGCTCGGGTATAACTCCAATCTTGTAGGTTATTGACAGTCGCTACTTTCCGTACAATTGCACTAATATACTCTTCGGAAATACCAGACATTTTCTCACTGTAATGGTTTTCCAGATAATAGTAAGCGCCTTGGTTAAAAAACGCTTTAAATAGTAATTTAGCCAAAGCGTTTATTATAATCATATACTTTGTTTACAAAAATATAAAGTAGTGAATAGTGATGTGGATAATCGATTATTTCAATTAATGACAATATTCACTCGTGAAAATTTTAATTGATTACGTAATCGATTATCCATACTAATCGTATAAAAATACCCATCATATAAATTATATTTGCCTGCACAATTTACTAAATGTGATTAATATTTTTAAATTTAACCAATTTCTCTTTTATTGTAATATTTAAACCACCAGTAGGTGTCGAACATGGCTTTACATCGAGAACATCTCTCGGATGTTCTGGGTTCCTCACGATTGGAAGTAGTTACGCAAAATGAATCCAACCCCCAAAAAACATTTTTTGAGCTACTGTCATAAATGGTATCTACACATCAAATTTAATTTATTTAAAAATACCCAAACCTCAGATGTAATTATTTTCTTAATTAGTTAACTGACGATGTCCCCAACTGAATTTTAAGCATCTTTTCAGTAGGAAAATAGAACCATATGACATGGTAACCCGGAAAATAGAACCCTGAAATGTTTCAAAAGATCCAAACAACTTTGTTGTAATCTTTACAAATACTGATAAATATTTCAAATGCTTTAACGCATGCGTATCTCTCAAGTTATAGACGCATCAAAATATGCATTTGAGAGTAGTGAGCACAGGTCGAGATAACTCCTGTATTATTTATCCAGGAGGTGCGGCTTCGATTCATGCTCACGACAGTATTTTCTTCTTTTCACAATGTATTTGTTGGGATAATCCCATCTATAGGATATTAACTGCAGTGTTAGTCGTGTCCGTTCAGTCACCTGTTAAGTAACTGAATATATAACAATGATCACCAAAAGACGTAAGCTGTTGCCTCAGTCATTAGCAGACACAATAGATTTTTATTGTTACAACGTACAGATCTGTAGGTTACTGAGCCGAAAGGTTAAATGTGGAAGAAGATTACTTTACCATCTTTTAGGCCAATTAGAAATAGGTTATTTTTTATTTCCATTATTATTTAATAATCGATTACTCAATACATATAAATACGTATAATAATCGATTAAAAAAATAATCTATTTCAACATTACTAATGTAAAGATAGACTTTACGAAAGTTGGTTGTCACTAGTGTCAAATAGTAAGTTGAATAGTCATAGTCATTTTTTTTTTTTCTTTCGCCCTAATCGGGCAAGCTAAGGTCTTGGACCATACCGCCTCGTCTTCAGTGTTATTTTCCCGCCTAAACTCTATTGTGTGATAGTCATAGTCATTGTCATTTTCTATTTTCATGTCACTGTCAAAGGAAACGGGACTTTTATGGACACTTAAATAAATAATAAAAACCTTTTTGGATCAAACCAATGGATACCTACAGGCAGGGTAGTAAATATTATTAGAAAACTCATCATAAGTAAAAATCATATTCATATTCATATTCTTTATTTTTTGCATAGGTACCATAATGTACATAAGGGGTCGTAAAGAAACAAGAATCACTAAGGACCCTGTAGGGCACAACAAAAATTAGTAGAGGAGGACGTATTTTTATTATATTAACATTGTCTGATAATGGACATTTGGAAGGTTTTTAATCAAAAACCTCAGTTTCTTCACAGATATCTTTAATTTTCCGAATTTTGTATATGGGTTACAATGATTTTCAGATTTTAGATGTGGACGCAGTCGTGTACAAATTAGAACAGAAAAAATCAAAAGTGTGTGGGTGTAAGTAAAAAAAGTAAATTAGTTCTTGTTAGTAATAGCACTTTTTAAATGTGCAAACTTGGTGCTATTAGAAAAGCATCAGGCGTAGATACTGCGCAGACATCTTCCCCCCCGTTGAAAGACTACTTTCAACTTCTTCAGTCGTCATCCGGCGAAGAGGTAGGCAACGGGCAGATCCGAGTGAGAGGCCTCCTGAAGCAGCCTCTGGTAGTCTCCACGTCTGCGACTCGTGTGACGCCGTCGGTCCCAGGGAACAGGCGGCTGACTCGTCCCATTCGCCAACTGAGTGGTGGGACGTTATCCTCCTGGAGAAGAACTAAATCTCCAATTTGCAGGGATGCCGAATTAGTGCGCCATTTGGAGCGTTGCTGTAGTTCTGCTACATATTCCTTTTGCCAGCGCTGCCAAAAATTTTGGTGAATTTTTTCAATACTCATGTATCGTTGAAGGTTGTTCTGGTTCTCGTGCTCGAGCGATGGACCAGGCAATGCATTTAGGGCACGCCCTATCAGAAAGTGACCGGGAGTTAGGAAATGGTAATCGTTAGGGGAAGGGGAGAGTGGGCATAAAGGTCGACTATTAAGCACAGCTTCCACTTGGGTGAAAATAGTACATATCTCTTCAAACGTTAAATGATTGTTCCCCATAACGCGCTTTAAGTGGTATTTCGCGGATTTAACGCCGGCTTCCCAGATGCCGCCGAAATGTGGAGCATACGTGGGAGAGAACACAAACCTTATGCCTTCATTGGTAGCAAAATCAACTACAGGTTCCTGATTTATTTTAAGAAAATTGCCTATTTCTTTAGCTGCTGCAACAAAGTTGCGGCCGTTATCGCAAAATATCTCCGCTGGCTTGCCACGTCGTGATATGAACCTACGTAACGTCATAATGAACGCGTCTTTAGACAAATCACTGACGGCTTCCAGGTGCACACATTTATATCGGAAACATACAAACAAACATAAATAGGTTTTAGATAATCGTGCACCTCGACCCTTTCTATTTAGCGTGAGGAATGGACCAGCGAAGTCAACTCCTACCGTACGGAATGGAAAATCAGGTATGATGCGCTGTGCAGGTAAGTTTCCCATCATGGGAGTTAATGTTTTACCTTGTATACGTCTACATCTGACACAGGCATGTACTGTGCGGCGGGCCAAGTGCCTACCGTTTATAGGCCACACAGTCTCTCTTACACAGGCCAGCAACAGCTGTGGCCCAGCATGCATGTTGTGTAAGTGTTCATATTTAAAATACAATTTGGTGAGTGGATGAGAGGCGTGTAAAAGTAGAGGATGTTTTTTAGTATAATTGTAATTAGATAATTCCAACCTACCACCGACTCTCATCACCTTGTCATCATCCAAAAAGGGTGAAAGTGACAGGAGTGTTGACTTGCTACTTAATGTTTTATTTTTTTAACAAAGTTTTGTACTCCAGAGCAAATGAAGTTTGCTGAGCAATTTTACATAAACTAATAAAAGATGATTCTAATTCATTAACTGTAAATTTACCAAATAATTTATCTTTAGAACATGTATGTCTTATGTTATGTATAAATCTATTAACATACGCAAATATACGTCTCAATTTTAAAAACGATGAAAAATGTTGTATTTTTAGAATTTCTGTTTCAGGTTCCTGAACAACAGCGGAAGTGGATTTCATCTCAGGTAAGTCTATTTCATTTATTAACTTATTTAAATAGGGCCAATCAGATTCGGGCTGTAATAGAAAGTTTGGACCTGACCACCACAAATTAAAATTGATAATTTGATCTGGACTTACGCCCCTTGAGATCAGGTCAGCCGGATTCTGATCAGTCGGCACATAGCGCCACGACGAACTATCGGTAAGTTCATTTATTTCAACTACCCTATTAGCTACAAATGTTTTTAACTTTGCAGAATTACCATTCAACCAGCTGAGGACAACGCTAGAATCGCACCAGTAAATGATGCGATTGACCTCATATCGCAGAGAACTGGTAACTGCCTTGCACAATTTTGCAGCTAATAGAGCAGCGCAAAGCTCCAGACGCGGTATAGTAGTCGGCTTAATCGGCGCCACCTTCGACTTAGCACACAGTAAGTTTACCTTTATGTCACCAGCTAAGTCGTGTGACCGCAGGTACACACATGCACCGTAAGCGACTTGGGAAGCATCACTGAAGGTATGTATTTCTATATAACTAGGAGCCTCGCATAGCGTTGAACGCGGGATCTGTAGATCTGATAAAAAATGTAAATTGTTAATGAACTTGTTCCAGGATTCCAGAATATCGGAACTAACTGGCTCATCCCAGTCCATTTTATTGAGCCATAAGGACTGAAGTAACATTTTAGGTATGATCACACATGGACTGAGAATTCCAAGAGGATCAAAAATCTTGAATGATGCAGACAGTATAGATCGCTTGGTAACTACATCATTTTTATTCGGAATCTCAATCGATATTTGAAGGGTTTCGGTTTTAGGATTCCAATTTAATCCTAAAGTATTAGTGGATTCACTTAAACTAACCTTATCATTTTGATCAATGACTGATGATGATAAAATGCTTGGTAAATTCGATCTGAATTTACGTAGTTTAAACCCACCAGATCTTAGAGTGTCCGATACCTTGCGTTGAATGTATAATAATTCGGACTCGTTGTTGGACCCAGTGATCAAATCGTCGACATAATGGTCGTGTTTAATAATATTACCTATCAGCTCGTCATCGCAATCTTCTGCCAATACTGACAGACATTTGGTGCTCAAATATGTAGCACTTGCGAGACCATAAGTTACGGTTTTTAGACGTAAAGTTTTGATAGGATTGGACTCATCAATTCTCCAAAGTATTAATTGTAAATTACGATCCTTTTCATCTAATTCAACCATCCTAAAGAATTTTTCAATATCAGCTGTCAAAATATATTTATACTGACGAGCCCGAATCAAAATAGAAAAGATTGAGTCTTGAACATTGGGACCGACCATTTGTAGGTCATTCAGAGAGAAACCTGAGGAAGTTCGTGCCGATCCATCAAAGACAACACGAGTCTTTGTCGTTTCACTGTTTTGTTTAAACACTGCATGATGGCAAAGATAATAGGATGGAACGGGATTAATGGTTAAATATTCCTCTAAATGGCCTAGCTCTAAATATTCTTGAATGAAATTTGAATATTGTAACTTTAATTCTGGATTCTTACGGAAACGTTTTTCTAAATACAACAATCGTTTCTTAGCCATTGCATAAGAATCTCCTAAACAATCTGGAGAATCAATAAGGGGCAGCCTAACACAAAATTTACCCGATTGTAAACGGTAAGTATTACGGTAAAAATGGTCCTCACATGCCTGCTCAATTTTGCTAAAATATTGCTTATCTGGAACCTGTTCCAGTTCCCAAAACTTAGTTAATTGAGAATTAATATTGGAATTATTGCATTCGTCACTATCACTGATTAAAACATGACACGGAATTTTTGTAGGTGACGAATGATTCCTTAAACTTGGAGAAATAGGGCCGGCAACGAGCCAACCTAGCTTTGAGCTACGTAGCTTGGGCATGTTATGACCTAATGCTAGCTGATCACATCCTAATAGGTCCCAAAATAGGTCCGCACCTATCAAGACGTCTATAGCCGAAGGCTGATTAAAATTAGGATCAGCTAACTGCAGGTTTCTTGGAATATTTAATTGACTAATATCTATAGCTTGCTTAGGTATAGTACCTGTTAGTTGGTTCAATACATAAAACGACTGTACGACGCTATAGTCATTGTTAAATGAATTTAATCGGGCAATGCAACTTTTGTTTATATGTTCTGCTAAGTTGTTGCCTATACCAATAACATTTATAGTATTTATAGCACATACCTGTAATGATAGCTTATTCATGAGTGACTGGCTTACGAATGAGGACTGACTTCCGCAGTCTAATAAAGCACGCACTCGAAATTGTTTGTTTGTTTGAGGATTGATAACATTAACCATAGCTGTTGACAAAAGAATGTGATTTTCTATAAAATTATCATTAATCGAATTATTGACTGATATTTCAGTTGAACCGTGATCTGTGTTAGTATTATTGCTGCTGACTGTACTAGCATTACTTGTACTAGTACTATTAGAATTAGGTAAATGCAAGAGTGAGTTGTGCCTACGCTTGCACTCACGACAGGGACCCAACTTGCAATCACGTGCACGATGCCCAGTTCGTAAACAATTGGAGCATAAGTGCAACTTAAATGCTTCATCTTGTCGTTCCTGAACACTCTTCGCTAGAAAAGTAGCGCAGTCGTATATCCAGTGGTCACCCTTACAGACAACGCACTGCTTAGTGACAGAGCCGGTATTCTGAACTGTAGATGAAAAGGATTTAGTACCACGAGAATTATTATTATGTTGGCGTGATTGTGTCGCCTTGGGTATATCAGACTTGTTTTGATACATAGTTTCTAACACATCAGCACGATCAGTTAGAAACTTATTGAAATCCTTTAGAGCGGGGACTTCGGACAAACCGTTACGATGTTCTTCCCACTTCATAGCAGTACGATTATCTAATTTTGGTATGAGAATTTTAATAATTATCATGTCAAGCAGTTCATCTTGTTTAGCTAAGCTTGACAATGCTCGCAAGTTTTTAGTTACGTGGTCAACTAGAAACCTCAGTGATCTGTCTGATTCACGTTTGTGTTGTTGCTGTGTTGATTCAAAATATAACAATGAATTGAGGTGTTGGTTTATAAGTTGGCGCTTGTTATCGTAACGATCGCACAACAGCTGCCATGCAGTTTTATAATTATTTTCACAAATCTCTAAATTAGAAATAACTCGCGCGGCTTCATTTTCCAGATACGATACTAAATAATGGAATTTATGAATGGGCTTGATACGCTCATTATTATGAATAAGCGACAAATAGGTATCTCGGAACTCAAGCCAACGGAAATACGCGCCATCGAACTTTGCAATTTGTATTTGTGGTAATCTAAAATCAACATGATGACATTGAGATGACTGATCGTGATGACATTGTGATGAATTCGGCAAATCAGATTCGTTGGAAGTATTTTTATACTTATCAAGTTGCTCTTCAGCAATTGCAAGATGTGAAGTAAAGATCTGCTCAATTTCATCACGTTCGTCTATCTCAGAGTCCATATTATCGCAATTAATGACCTCAATCTGAACCTGTAGTTCATCGAATCTGCTAGACATAGCTCGTATTTTGCCAATACTAATTTCTAACTCTTTAACTTGGGTTTTTGTTAATTTTGAAGAGCATATTATATCTAAATATTTTTTAAATTTCGTTAAGCGACCTTTGACCGAGCTACGTTTAGCAGAGAGTTCTTTCAATTGTTTTGCATTACTGTCCTTATCTTCGCTCAAAGACATCTTGTTTATTGATTATTAATAGCAAACGATAAACTAGCACTGAGAACCTTAGAAATAAAAAATAATTGTTGATTGAGTAATCTAAACGGTAACACACTAATGCAAAATGAAGGAATAAAGTTATATGTTTGAAGTCTTATCTGATACTCCTTCGGCGGCACCTGGACCCGGACGCAGCCACGCGGTGGCGGCTTGACGTGGCGCCGACGTCACCCGAACACGGCTAGCGGTAGCCAGCACCGTCAGGCGGCGGCGACGTAGTTCCTGGAATAGTCGGCCGAAAATATTTGAAATAATATGAACTAGAATAATGACACGAACTATTGGAAGGGCGACCACTAAGTTTAGGGCCTCAGATTACCTAGTAGAACGAAAATATCGGGATTGTAATTACTAATTAGTGTTTAGATACTCAAATATTATGTATTTATGAACTTATTTTAATGAATTAACTATTATTTTAACGAATTAACAACTTAAAAAAATGATTACGTAGGTAGTTGACACTAAACTATGGATTTTAATTTTACTATTTTATTATATTTACTGGTTGTATACTTGAAATAAGCTTTATGATAACTAGATAGTTTGTTAAACTAATGAAATACACTTGTGGAATGTACCAAACAGTGACCTTTTTGATAGGAAAATATGGTTTAGGTACTAGGGTACACTATGGGAATGGCACTTAACTGATAGGCGAGACGGCTGATTCTGGCTGCACTGGTCTCGCTGGTGGCTGTGGCACTGATAGGTACACGAGCTGCTCACAGATATTGACAGAATCCTCGAACTAGCATGGCAGGCTGACGGTGAACATCGACGTGACGTCGTAAAAGCTAAGGCTGGGCGCGGCGCTTTCTGCTGACCGACCTGGCTGGCTTAGTTGTCTTTTATAATAGTGTTCTTGCGTCTGTAGTCCTCCACGATGATTCTTTGGTTGATTTCCTTTTGATGAGAATTCTTTGTCTTCGTAGTCAATCCGAATTTTGCAAATTCGTCCTGTCACGGTCGCCAATTAATGTCTGATAATGGACATTTGGAAGGTTTTTAATCAAAAACCTCAGTTTCTTCACAGATATCTTTAATTTTCCGAATTTTGTATATGGGTTACAATGATTTTCAGATTTTAGATGTGGACGCAGTCATGTACAAATTAGAACAGAAAAAATCAAAAGTGTGTGGGTGTAAGTAAAAAAGTAAATTAGTTCTTGTTAGTAATAGCACTTTTTAAATGTGCAAACTTGGTGCTATTAGAAAAGCATCAGGCGTAGATACTGCGCAGACAAACATTTATAGACTTAAATTTATGTAATTAAATTCAAAATTTAGTTTATGAATATATTATAACTCTAATATAGTAGAAATTAATATAATTATAAATATTATAAAATAAAAAATATTGTATTTATCCAGTGAAATAAGGTTATATCTTTGTATGTATCTAAAAAACTGTTTACAAAGGAAATAAAATTCAGTTTTCAAAAAAATTGCTGCCTTGCCTCCATCTATATTTCTAACTAGCTATGTCCCGTGGTTTCACCCGCGTATAATTATATTATAATAAGCCTAAGTTACTGGGTACTCCTTAGGTATTTAATCAGTTACCTGCCAGTAAACTCTTATCAGAATTAGTCCAGCCGTTTCGAAAATTAGCAACAAACAAACAAGCAAACAAAATTTAAAAAAAATTTAGGCATTGGTATCGTGCAATTAACCGTACTAACTTAAAAAACTATTATTTTGACATTACACACAGATACTTCATTTTTATTTATTTGTACATAGCATCATAGCATCACGTCTGTATTCTCCGAAAGGGTAGGTAGAGGTGTACACAGTTGTACACCCACATTTCACCAGTGTTGTTAAGTCCAATGTAATAGGTGGTCCCATGCAATTCCAAACTCCGAGCTGCTACTGAGAATTTTTTAACAGAAAAACTCAATAACACTTTGCCCGACCGGAGAATCGAACCCGAGACCTCCTGCTCTGCAGTCCCGCTTGGGACAACTAGAAATTTGATAGTTTTTCGTGCTTCGTGCTTGGCAGTTTGTAATTTGTTGATTTATTTGTATTGATTTCTTAAAAGGCCACTGAGGTTATATAGAAAAATCATAGGTATATAATTATATGGAGGTTAATGGCACTGAGGTTTGATGATGACCAGCACAACATACCTACTACAATATAGATTACAAAGCGGTCATTATAGAAATATGTCCAAAACTGGTGATCAGCCGGGCCGTTAAAGTGCAAAGAAAGAAGTCAACAGTGTTACAGGTTATACGGACCAATACCCTCTGATAAAACCTCACTGTGCCTCTACCACGGTTCCGGAACTCACAGCTGTATTCTCCGCCATCCTGGAATAAGAGAAATCATCAAGAAAAAATATATTTTAATATCTTATACCTTCAGCGTTCTATACCCAAAAAGCTATTCAATCTGGAAAATTACTGCTCCTATCAAAATATGCTAAGCCGCTGAAATATTAATTAATACGTTGGGTTAGGTTAGTGAGAAGGGTTAACCGCTAAAAGATTTAAATGTATGCAAAGCGAAAATTGTTAAGAGGGCCTTTATTCCAGCGTATTCCCGTTAGTTATTACTGTGACACTGTTACTATCAAAATAGCATACCTGAATAAATTGGGTACATATGTGAAGTTATAAACAAAGAATTATACCTACATATAACTTAGGTATATTAAGATCATTCCCATGATGATCTTAATATTAGATATATGTAGCACCACAGCTGCTTGCCCTCGTAAATTGTAGACATTTAGCTATCAACGAGATTAAATAAATCAATATACATATAATAAAAATGTAACGGATCGCTGTCTGTACATGGAAGATATATGTGAAAAAATATTAATGGGACCTTTATCAACGCAAATAGCACCCAAAACAATGATTGTTAGTTTTTTTTTCTGTTTGACTGTGCGTTTGTATGCTAATATCAGAAACGACTTGTCAGATTTAGGTGTGGTTTCACTAATATATTGTGGTAAGCTTCACTTAACATTTAGTGTTTGTTTCATAAGTTATGCCAATTTAAAGAATCACGTCGAACATTTTTTAATTATTATGAATTTGTGTTCATACACGACATGGTGTAAATTTACGACATCCACGCGGACGGAGTCGCGGGCACAGCTACGTTAAATATAAATGCTAAATTTAATAACTACTTAAAAGTAAGCTTGGGTAAACTACTGTTTGTTTGATAGGTAACCCTGCATTAGCGTTATATTCCTATAGTAGGTGGCAAAAATTATAGCCGAGGATTAAGTTAAGCTTTACAGTAACATGTGTGGAACAGCAGTTTTATGGCAAGCGCAGCTACACGCACGAGAAAATGGCTGCCGTAATGGAGCGAGGCAATAACGAGATCTTAAAGCAATCTTACGCTGGATAATCTCGCTAATAATGCGCTACACTTTCAAATTGTTCTTATAGGTTTAAAATTTATTTTGTCGCAGTAAAAATAGACGTAAAATTTTTGGTCGAAAACAAGTACCTAATACCTACAATAAAATATGAAATAGTCAATATACTAGGTCTGAAGTTGATTTAGTGATAGTGCCGGTGTTTGGTATCTTTTCCGTTAAATGGTGTTTGGCGCTGGTTTAACTTTATGTTTTTGAAACAGAATTCTTTCATTTTAATTGATCGCCAGAATAAATAATACACTGTGCCGCCGTCAGTCGTCTGTCTCTTATCTGTATATTTTGATCCGTAATATCTGGCCAGTTGACATTTTCACAGCATTTTTATTATTATAGCCGCTCAGGCCATTAATAAAACACGAGGTTTAATGATATTACTGCCATGGAAGTTGGCTAGGCCTCTGGTGTACCCGCGCCATCTCATCTTTCTAGTTCGGCGTTCTGTCCTGGTGCTGCTGCTTCTTACCAGTAATTATATTTTCGGGCCGTTTTGCAACACTCGGGTCATGGGGTCTGAACGTTCGCCTTCTCTTTAACGAGATTGCAAGGCGATTGGGCGACACTTCACGTGACCTGAAGGCTGGTCTTTACTTCGCACAAAGAATCAGCATTGCCATTCAACGAGGTTAATCCGCCAGCCTTTTAGGCACGTTACCAGTTGATAGCGATGCGGATGAAATTTTCGATGCTCTATAGTTTTTTTTTTTAGTTATTAAGCGTAGGTGTTGCTTAAGTAATTCGTATAGCTATATGGATAATTATATTTTGTTTCGTGTAGCTACATTTTTTTATACTAATAATATTTGACGGATATTATGCATTGTTTTATATAACTTCTTTAGCTTCAACATTTTGTAAATGTGAGAACGCCGTAAACTTATCAAATGCGCTATTCATTTAATAAGGCTTATGTAATTATCTTTTATATTAGTGACTGCATCCAAGATTACGTTGTTTTTACATCCCGCCCAAAATTGTATCTGCAGAAATTGTAAAAGATATACAGTTTAAAAGAGTAACCATGGAGTTTCTTGCCGGTTCTTCTCCATAGGAAGCGACTTTTTGAAACCGTGCACGTAAATTCTGACTTTTCATAAGTGCCTTTGTATGGTTTATATGAAATAAAAACCTTTGACTTTGATATTTAATTCTTAGTTTAAATGTGTTATAGCGAATAAATACAAAATTCTAACTTTTTTTTTTTGTTTTTAAAGTTACTTCCTGAAGTCCGTGATTCCTTGTTTTGATAATCATCAGTCAGTCAGTCAGTGAGTTAGGAAATCGACGTATTTCAGATATCAATAAACCTGAAACCATAAAAACTGGATAATTGATTCTCAGTGTGTTTGATAGTTCTGCTGAGGACATTTTATTCTGAAAATTCAGCTTTCTAGCATTGTCCTGACCGACGCTATGACGGTCCGAAAATACGACTAAGCGCTTCCAGAAAAGGCAGGTAGTACCCGGTTCTTTCGGCTCGTCTTGGCGTCAGATATTGGAAGGAGATCTCGCCAATATGTCAGAAGCATCAAAAGTAGGATTTGTAAAAGGTATATCTATGTAATTTATTTATTTCTCATACTTCAATTACATGATAACATATTACGATAAACCTGTTATTTATGAATTTAAATGTCTCTAAAAAAAAAAATGTCAAAAGCATAGTAGTAGAAAATGTTTGCTACGTTTATGACCCAAAGCCGTTTTGATTAAAGTAAGTTAATATGCATATTATAAAAACACTTATTCATTCATAGACTGCAATACTAGTTTGGTCAGCGAGTTCAAACACGAGTACCTACACCCGTCTACGTTCTACATACCTACTTACTTACTTGCCTATCTACAGATTTTCAGTTTAGTCACTGAAACAGTGCTTAATTTCACACATTGTTAAGCTACCTACATACGATTATTAGCCGCCATGTTACCTACCTACATCCACCATACCTATTCTATGTTCTAGATTTACAGCCTGATTAGGTAAATTATGGGACAATACAGCTGACAATGCCATCATTAAGACACAATCGTACCTCACAAGATGCTCACCAGTGTAGTGTAATAGTAGCCATTGGAGTCACATAGTACAAAATTATACTTCATAACAATAAAAATCTATTGTGTCTGGTAATTAGCGACCAAACACAATCAGTAGAACGGGTTATTGCCCATTTGATAGACTAATGGCTAGGTCTGGCGATATTCATAAGCTGACTTTTTAAATCTGCCGCTGCTTTTACAGATGTTTAATACTGTTAATGCAAACCGGAAAACTTAAACTAAGTATTCTGAAATATTACCAATATTTCAGAATACTTAGACTTAAATAATAAACAAAAAACATGAATGGGTACCAAGGTTGAGGAAAGGTTTTTGTGATTTAAAAAAACGATCAGCCCTCGTACCTGTTTGAGTTTATTAAAATAAACTAATGAAGTCATTTGGTTCTGTGATCTCGTATATGAATTGAGGTAATTTGTCCAATTCGTACATCACTTGGTGAACCTTTTCTTTCTTTATTGGGATCATTTGTATAGCGAGTTGTGAGCTCCCCTGCAATGAGCCGTAGGGAAGTGTATTAAAGGCCTGCCTACTGTATTGATTTGAATAATCTCAATTTAGAAGGGAAGAATTTTGTGTGTGGCATGTAACTGAAACCTTGAATAAAACATCCGATACAGTTTGGCATTTCCTATGCATAAACTGGGAACACAAAAAGGTTTTAACATTATTTACATATAAACAATGACGTTTTTTACAGGTACGTAGTAGTTAGTCACATAAATTCTATTAACCTACTTGTTCCATTTTTACCACATATTACGGCCATATATTATATATTATTATATTAATACACTATGTTAGGAATATAAGTTGTGTTAGCGCTTTACTATAGTAACAATAACTAGTGACCCCCCCGCAGGCCTCAGTGCCGCGTAAACCATCGGAATAGGCCCACATGTTTTGTCCGTATGAGCAAAAATCTTCCGCGGCGAAACTTTGACGGGCGTTATAATTATATTGGTAAGTAATATCTTTTTAATATTTTTATTACTGATCGTGGTTTCAGTCAACTTTTTGTTTCTTAGCATGCATTAGAGTTTAAATTACATTATTTATTATGTTATATTGTTAAACATTTTTTATTTATTTCGCAAATAAAAAGGGCAAGTATCCGCATCAAAAAGGATAGTCGCCCTACCTACATTCACGGATAGTTGCCCCTAGAGTGACTAACATTTTTTCAACAAGCAAAGACGGATTTTATTTTTTTGTTGTTTTTTCGAATTTACTGTGACTCTAACTTGTTGTAAATAAAATATATATCTACTTAACTGTTTTATATATTTATTCTAGATAAGCAAAATACCTCGCAAATATAAGCGAAAACCAGGCCTGGTGCCACGGAACATCAACTGGACAGAAGATAGCTTAGCATTTGCCTTGGAAGAATTGAGAAAAAAAAGGTATTAATGAAGTTTCTCAAACTTACGGAAACAAAACAAAGTTAAAACATTAAGGAAGAGAAGATTACAAATTTACAGTTCTGACAGTAGTGGAAGTTAAGAAAATATCTTCATTTCAAAAACGCTTAAAGGGGAAGCCACATAAGGACTACCAATCGAAAGAAACAAGTACGAAAAATCGATAGAGACACTCAAAAGATGATAAAAGTCAAAAATGCTAATTCAATAATAAATACAACTAAAAAAGTTTCAATTAATAATTATTGCGTAGAATGTTTTGAGAATTACAATTTGACTCAATGTCAGATTGGATTCAATGTGAGATGTGTCGGATGTGGTTGCATGAAACATGTATAACATTCAAAAACTATTGTATGAGATGAGGAAAGTTAGAAACCTCAGCTTCTGGTAAAAAAATATGTTAATAGGTTACCAAATTTGATTACCAAATTGTTGTATTCTTAAGATAAATGATAATATTTTAAAATTGTACTTAATAAAAGATCTCAGTAAATTATAAAGACTGTTAAATAAATAATAAATATTACTTTATTTCATATAAATTTCTTTCTATCCTTAATAAAAATCATACCGAGATTACTATCCCCGCACGAAGCAAGTATCCCCCGAAGCAATTTCCACGCTAGGCTACTATCCGCCATAGTAGGCAACTATCCCTTTTCTGAGAGGTGAAATAAAACAGTATTTATTCAAAACCATTGATAGTTATGTATACAAAAATAGGCTATTACAGAAGATAAAAGACCTATGTTTTGAGATACATACTGAATAATATTCAGCAACTGGATATTTTAAAAAAAAAGCTTTTTGGAAAAGTGGGGTAACTATCCGGGTTTTACCCTAACAGCAAAAAAAACGTGCAAGCCTCAGACTATTTTGTTTTTAGACACAGATAACCTTTCTTATAGTAGAATATAACTTTTTACAAGATTGGCCAATAAATTGAGGGTTATGTTTTGAGGTTTCTATGTATGTATGTTTCTTTATTCCACCATAACTTCTTAACGCCTGAACCGATTTAGATATATGGCTTAACATTAGAATCCTTGCATTTTTCCGAGTAACATTAGGCTACTAAAATTTATCATACGTTTTTCAGTTAGGCTAGAAACATTTTGTTAATTTAATAATAATTTAATAATTTTATTCTTTGAAGAATATTCTTCAACGAATAAAATTATCATTATTATCCAATTTAAGTGAAAATCTAAGCTTAGATTATATGATCTAAAAGCTTAGATCATATGATCAACATTTTGATAATTTGCGTGTATTTATTTATCTCTATGTTTTAGGGAACCAAATGAATAAATGGGAACGTTTACTTATTATTTACAATATTCAAAATTTCATATTTCCCAACTGACACGTGTAGGTACGTGTCAGTTGGAAAATATGAAATTTTAATTTACACGTTTTATTTAAGTTAATTTAGTAAAACATAAAGATAGCAGCATAGTCATTGGTAATTAATGTAATTATTTTCTTTTTGAGAAGCCTATGTTTTAAGTATGATGGCGCCGTTGGGGCCAGTAGTCAAGAGACCGGCTTAAGCGCCGCGTGTCGGGGGTTCGATTCCCGCACGGAGCAAATATTCATATTATCTACACACAATTGTTCCGGGTGTGTGTGCGCATGTATCTGTAAACGCACCTACTATACAAGATGAAATTCCTAATGTGGCACATACCTTACCATGTTAGATATGTATATTGTACCTGTAATAAGAATGGAAACCAACTTCAGTTGAAATATTTGGTGGATTTTTTATAGTAAATTCACGCTCTAGTATATCAATCTACCTAGCCTTTCCTCACTACGTTGGAGTCGGCTTCCAATCTAACCTTGATGCGGCTTAGTGCTAATATTTTACATGAAACGACTGCCTATCTGATCTACAATACCCAGTTACTGGACACGATATCTTGTGGTAAAACTGATTGTCAGACTTTCAGGCATCTACCCGTAACGGCCGTCATAGATCTTCATTTGACAACAGGGACCGACAGTTTAACGTGCCCTCCGGGGCACTGAGGCTAACTCCAGTATATCATATAGATACATAAATTACTGTAGATACCTACTATGGTCAAGTAAAGGTATGGCACAGTAAGTAGACGTTTCATGATTATAAATTCTTACCTAAGCATATTTTAACATTTAAAATAATCCTCTTCATTTTAATAATGTCTTAAAGGAACCAGAAACGACCGTTTTAAATCCGGAATTATAGGATCAAAATTCACGATAATCTCGAAAGCTGGCGTCGTATTACTACGTTTTTAAGTTACTTCGGTGTTTAGTTAGATTTTTATAATATTTTTAAATCATCTTTTCTTAATCACTACTGTTTGTAACTATGTATTTTTATGGAAAACTTTTCATGTAGATTTTTTAACTCTTTAGAGACAAATTTTAATCATTAGGCATTACCCAAACTAGGGCAATGATTAAAGTTTGTCAGACGTACATAATTAGATCAAGACCAATATAGATTAACGGAAGAGAAGACGAAGGTACAAAGTTGATTCCACCAATAATAACAAACAAGTCTTGGGCGGTTACCATCTATACTAATATAATACATCCGAAGAGTCCTTTTGGTTGAACGCGCTAATACCTATCTGGAACAAGCAGTCGGATTATAAAATTATCTCTGCATTTGATAGCCGAATTCTCTAGGAAGGCTAATAAACGACACGCTGTGACCCTTAGGAACTTAACATGAACAAAAAAGCGGGGGAAACCGCCGGGCACAACTAGTACTCTTATAATCATAAACTATTGAAATATACCTACGAACCCTCTTAACTATTTGAGCTGATTGGCCATTTACTTCGCTTTTTGTGTCAACCAATGTTTTGGTCATTAACAAAAGTAGAACTTGGTTCAGATAAATCTTTTAAAAGCAGAATAGCGAACTCTAAAGTTATAAACTTTTATGGATAGGAAAATACGGTCGTGAGCAGGATTCGAACCAGCGCCCCCCGGATAAATACCTACTCCATTATCCGGGACTATTGGGGATTGAAGAAGTGGAAGCCCACTTTCCATTGACTATCTCATTGGTCTAGTGGTCGCAAGCGCGACTGCTGAGCGTGAGGTAAGTAATGGGTACGATTCCCAGGTCGAACAAAGTGATAATTGGATTTTTTCTGTTAAGGATGTGGTGTGACACCCCCGTGATCAGGCGCAGGACCGACGTCTTTACGTGCTCTCCTAAGCACGTAAAGACGTCGGTCCTGCGCCTGATCTCTCTCCGGTCGTGTCGTGTTGCCGTCCCATCGGTCTATAAGAGTACAGAAAGAGGGAGTGAATTGCACCTGTGTTTGCGCATACAATTATGCACTACAATATCTCCTGCGTACTTGGCTATTCTCCTCGGAGATAGGCCACCGTAACCGAAATACGGTCTGGAGAAGATTATTATTCCTATCTGGGTGGCGCATGTTCGAATCCTGCTCAAGATCTTTTTTTTTCCAAAAAAAATTATAACGTTAGAACTTCATTATTTAATAAACAGCCACATCTAAGAAATCACACGCGCTATTTGGCTTTCGCGTGGATGGAATCGCCAAAACGCATGGAGCATTGATGAAGTCGCAAAGCGATGCTGAAAGTCATCCCTAAATTAACACCATAAAGTAACAGGAACATAGACACAGAAATTCTATAAAACAAGAGGTATTTGTTATAACGTTTAGAACATAATCATCCCCAAAAGTTGGCCACTAAAGGGGCATGGCTTATAACTAACGGGCCCTAATCTGACTAATTAACCTTAAGTAGGAACCCTTATAAATCACAGAATACCCAGAAGGTTCAGTTGAATATGTACGCCGAACAAACATCTAGATAGATATGTACAAATTTTGTTCATTATCTTTTTACAGACAGTTAAGAAAGTGTACAACTAAGGAGTTGTAGTTCGTAGGTTATAGGACCAATCAACATTGCATCGTGAATAAACCAAAAATTCAAAAAATATGTATAGTAGATACGAGTTGAAACCTTTACCAGCAATATTTAAGTACTTTTTACAGAATGAATATGGATATATTGGAGAACTGGAAGCCTACATTCCATAGACTAGCAGATGATGATGAAAAGTGAAATACCAAAAACATACAAATAATGAAAACAATGCGACCATCTTCGCACTCCAGGTAAAGGATGAAATAAGTATTCCTCCGCAACCATTAAGCTTCCATTATGACAAGGTAAATATTTAAGAAATGTTAAACATTCCGTTTAAGAACGATGCGAGAGCGACTTTAAGAGAAATTGCGACCCACCGCGTACCTCAGTGCTTTCTGTTTATTTGTTATTTACTTTAACAAAAACCTGGAATATTAAGAAAACACGAGGAGTAGGTCATCAGGTCATGAAAGTTACAATATCTAATAAATTAGTTATAACTAAATACACAAACTACGTTACTATTCAAATTCATAAATTAAAGTCATCATAAATATCAAACTCTATTACTATGGATATAAATAATATACCTACTCCCTGTAGATGATGGTGTAAAGAAAACACATTACTTTTTTTGTTACAATAGGTAAAAAACGTTGCTTCGAGTGAATAGTAACTCGGCGGATGCGACGGTAATTTTTTTCTACTAGTTGAGGGTGTTCGGTACAAAAAAAACATCTTATAGGTTTAAGCTACCCACCAAAGTTATTAGAAACTTTATTCATAAAAGATCGCAGTAGATGGAATAAACTTTATATAATTTTAACTAATACAAAACATAGTAAACATTCATTTGCGTCGCCTACACAGTTACTACAGCCTAATTTTCGGTCACAGCGGCCTATCTCCAATTCTTTACGAAGACTGGCCAAGTACGCAGGAAATATTATAGTGCCCAAGTATTTGCGCCAACATCATGTGCTCTTCCTTCACTCTCATAGTCCGATCGGATGGCAATCCGACGCGACTGGAGAGAGATCAAGTGCAGGACTGACGACTTCACGTGCTTGCTGGAGATGTTACACCGGCAACTTCCGAACTCCGGGCAGCTATTAAGAATTTTGTAACAGACACTTTGACCGATCCAGGAATTGAACCCAGGACCTAGCCCAATGATGCAATTAGATATAAATAACAACATACACACATATTTAAGTGTTAGAGATTATGATAGAGGAAATTTACAGTTATTCTAACTTATCTTCTCAATGTTTTAAAGTTAGGGTCCAGATTTATCCATAAATCGCTACGTTGAGCTAAATCAGTATCACAAGAACCTACTAAGATTCTCCTTATGTTACAAGAAAAACCTCCATCAATCCTTTCTTGTCTAACTGATGAGCTTTAAATGGCTGCCGTTTTTTGTCACCAACCCCGTTTTATTCTGCTGCCACCCAAAATGGAAAGACAACTCTCACCAGTACCACAGATTAGACAAAGAACAGATCCATCCTTTATACGGCATTTAATGACGTTGAAATTTTCAACCCGACAATTTAATCTATGCTTAAACTGGCATAATGACATCCGGGCGAGAAACGGCAGCTCAGTACAATTTATCTTTTAAAATAAATTAAGTGACGACAACAAAAACAATGATATATGCAAACAATATTTAGCGAGTAAAGGTTAACTAAGTGCGTAGAGTACCTACCTAAAGTAAACGTTGAATATTTTCACGGACACACAGTTCCATGTAATTACTTCTCCTGAGGAAATCCTTTTAATAACACGTCTTAAATTTATGTTTTTGTTCCCAGATTCTCTTCTTCTTATAGTGTGGTTGATGAACTACCTACTGTCAGGGTTTAAACCACCCGTAGGTCTCTGACATGGCTTTACACACCATTGGTTGATATCTCTCAGGTGTGCCGGTTTCCTCACGATGTTTTCCATTACCGTTATAAGCAAGTGATAATTAATTTATAATACGCACACGATTCGAACTTGCGACCTTTCTCGTCTTACTCGTCAGTCCAACGGCCACTAGGCTATCACTGCTAATAAAAATAATATTTAAAACTCCTACAGTGCACTACATCGTGACCAATTGTCGTATATAAAAAATATTGCTCAATTTTTTTTATATTTATTAGCTGGGCCCCGCGGTTTCACCATCTTTTTTTATTTTGCTCGAATCCTAAGGTTTATTACCCTAACGTGATGTCAAATAGCTTATACTGTTCACACTATCCATCCAAATTATATATCCATACATAATCCATACTAATATTATAAATGCAAAAGTAGCTCTGTTTGTTTGATTGTTTGTTACCTCTTCATGACTAAAGGGCTGAACAGATCGTAATTAAATTTGGCTAGGAGATAGATTGTATCTTGGGGAAGGACATAGGCTACCTTTAGTCACGCAGACAATGTCGCGGGCACCAACTAGTTCCTTATAAATCAGGCTAACATATACATAAATATTTTTTCCAATCAGACTAGTAGTTTCAAACATTAGCGCGTTCAAACAAACATAAAAGCTATTCAGCTTTATTATGTTAGTATAGTTATTATACTACACAACAAACTTTCACTTCAATCTTTAACGCTTTATCGAACTTGTAATGTAACCGTACTATCAATAGTTACCAAAATCAACAGCGATTTTGTTGAACAATTTTCCCAAAAGGATGACGATAAAAAGTGAATTTTACTTTCGCTACACATTCCTCGCGTCGGCATGGGACGGGATGGTTTCACGTCGGTCGGGTGGGTCGGCGACGAAGGCCGTTCAAGATCGAGCGCGCCACCACGCCGTGAATATTAATGAACACTATGTTAGGTTTGCGCACACTGCTGCGATAAAGAGATGAGAAAAGAGAAAGCTGAACGGGGAGCTAAAGGATATTACGAACATTAAAAAAAATTGACTATCATGTGCAACGTGATCAGGTTTACTCTAAAAAAAATCTCGATTAATGGGTTTTCTGTTAGGAAATTCTCAGTAGCAGCCCGGAGTTTGGAATTATGCCCAGTATATGGCAATAGCCTCATCACCTATTTACATTAGACTTAATACCAGAATTGGTGAAATGTGAGTAACCGTGTATGCCTGTGACACTATGGTGACTTTTGAAATTGATTTCATTTCCTGCAGTCATTTGAAATTCAATTTGAAATTATGGACACCCACTGATCACAAGCGGCAAGCGGCATTCTATTCTAATATTTTATTCTATTCTAATTAAATTAGGCGTTAATTTTGATCTCCTCAAATAGACTTTAATATTCAACATCACATTATATACCTCACCAAAGTCAATGCCATCGCATACCTATACGAGAACGCACATAATTCCTAGTCGGCAATGCTTATCAGAATGTAACATATCTTATACAATCAGCAAAGCAAATTCAGGTAACTAAGAACACTGCTTTTTGCTGACTCAAATGTTTCTTTGGTTTTGACATCGTATAATTTATCAACTTACTTTTGAACAAGGTTTAATTCTTAAACTCGAGAATGAAAAACAAGTCAGTCTCCTACCGCTCTCCTACGAAATATTGTTTCCATTTACTAAGATAATGTTGAATTACAATTGCCGCCATGAGCTAACAGTAGAGTAAAAGCCTTAGTGTTCCGTCTGTAGTTTTAAGTATAGATTTTCACAATAGCCTACATTCCGAACAATACGTAAGGCCGAGCCAACGGAAATGAATGAAGAACATCTTTTAATAAAATAGTGCATCACAGAAAAATATTTTTCTCTAGACCGATATTAAAACCCGGAGAATCTCCATACATCCTTGTTCATTTTTGCTTTCGGATTTTCCCTTATAATTCACTTTTTCTCACTACATTTTAAATTACGACAACTTTTCTCGGCCAATTAAGGAGAAGCCTTTATGCAAAAACTTTCATAATAAATTATCTCTTTTAACTTTTTTATTAATTTTAACTCTGGATTAATGACAGTCAAGCCACGGAGAGGGGCTTTGGTACTAAAAAATTTAACTGGTCCAACTACTTGCTCAGTGCTGTACAAAACAAAGCCATGATAATATACAGCTGTAGGTATTAAATATTTTAATGTAGACTTGGCGTTCAGTTTCAAAATATGTAGTGTAAAGTGCATATAAATCAGGTTGAGTGAACATTTTGTGCATATCATGGCAGTAAGCGGACTAATTCAGGCTGCACAACGTTGCCTCACTTATGAATATTTATAAGTCCTCGACTTCACCGAGTATTTTTCTCTTACAATAGAATATCAAGATCGTCGATATATTTCTGCGGATGTCGCCTGACAATGAAAACGTAGGTACGTACTCACTCGCTGAAAATATCACTTTCTTACTGTACCACCCTCATGCGAGATATATTCATATGAAACAGTTAAAACAAAATACCCATGGATCTCGCCAAACATCATTCTAATCATACTTGATACTTACTGTACACGATTGTTTAGGTCACAAACCCAAATATATAGATAGTATTATATGATCTGTGTCCAAAGTTAACAAATTATCACCTACTTTCCAATATACAATATTTTCTGATGTAATAGACAGCCTGTCACAAAGGAGTTATCTGAAATGAGGATTATCACCTACTTTCCAATATACAATATTTTCTGATGTAATAGACAGCCTGTCACAAAGGAGTTATCTGAAATGAGGGTAGTAAGGGCCTAATGAAATAGACTATAGTGCCACACGTTGTGTACCTGCTGACTAACGATGAATCAGACACATTCGATCTGTTGTATTGGAAGATATCACGTAAAAAGATATTTAAACATTCGTGAATTAAGAAATTTGCTTTGATCACAGTAATCATTTAATCGTAAAAATAAAAATTTTATGATAGAATGTACAAAATACTAAGTGTAAATGATATTCTCAAAAATTGGCCAAAATAAAAATTCATTTATAAAAAGTAGGTGCAATATACTAAGTGTGAATGATATTGTACGTATTTAAGCCAACCGCCTCCAATTTAAAGATAAAAATATGTGTTTTAAATGTTACTCTTATCCTAGAGGGACTATTTACACAGGAGAATGAAATTGTTTCCCGACGCGCCGGCCGGGCCCGTCGCACAGATTGAAAAGTAAACCGATTCGGCCCACGTCGAGCGCGTTTATTTGGCGTAAGTGGCCCACCATGGAGTGCTTCGCCATTTGTTTTTATTAGAATACACCCGTTCTCAAATCCCTCTATACATCCTCGTTACTAAAGCTAGGAACTTTCCGCGGCTACATATAATAGGACGCTACTTCAATTCAGGTAGTTTTGGTGCGATTTCTCTTACTTTAATAAACAATGAGTGATTCGTATTTGGGTTTACCTATATAGCAAGATTTATAGAGATGATTCATGTTCTAATATATTTTTACACCAACATGCCCAAAAAAAGGAGTATTATTATCATTCAGCTTAACATACATTTACACATAATCGGGCCGATAACTTACTCTAACATCTTTTGTAACAACATACGATATAGGTTATAGCTATAGGTATTTTAACAATTATTGTGTGGTGTTTGGTGTTACTTTTAGAGATACTAAAGGGATTATAATGATGAGCCAAATATTAGGAAAGTAAGGAAGTAATGTCTTTGGACGAGATGTTTCAGACCTCACTTGGGCCCAAGACATTTGCGTGATAATCTACATATAAAGATACAATACATATGACACGACGAAATTAATAAATTAAAAAAAAAGAGATGTTCAGTGAGACCCAGAACTAGCCCCTCAGGCGACACTGAGCAAATTTTTCCAAAGGAATTATATTTATCATTTATTGTCTAGAGATAAACAAGTACTGTACGTATATGAAGTCACTGTCTTTAATGGGATAGTAAAATAAACTACCTAAACAATATACTTAGAACTAAAAATTATAATTATATATATATATTTATATACTATAGAGCGTCGAAAAATTCATCCGCATCGCTATCAACTGGTAACGTGCCCCTTTTGGGCACGTTACCAGTTGATAGCGGACCCAATGCTGGCAGCATTGCCACGTTGAATGGCAATGCTGATTCTCTGTGCGAAGAACAGACCAGCCTTCAGGTCACGTCACCACTGTCTTTAGAGAACAACAATCAATCCAAATAATAAATACTGCAGAAATTTCAAAACTTGTTGTTGTTTTAATAAATTGAAGTATGTAAATGTCAACAAATAAGTTAGCTTGTTTCGCTTCAAGTTCTTTCCGTTGTTAAACGCCATTGAAAGTTTTAACAAGTCTTGACAAGCACGATGTTATATGTCGTTAATTGCAGCACATCCCGATATAAATTACCTACTTGATATATTATTGTGACCGTAAAAAAAAAAAAAATGTTTTTCCAATTTTCTTTATAATATTCACTTTACAAGCTCCTAATTTTTTGTTGGCCTGATACTTTGATTTGTTTAGAGTTTATGGTACGGCGCAAATGTTCTAAATTATTGTGGAAACTGTGTTGGATAATGTATGGTTTGATTTGTATGTATTTTCTTTTATATTGTATCTGTTTGTTTCCCAAATAAAAATAAATAAATAATATGAGACGTAGTTCGTAGCCATACGTAGCAGTTCGTAGCACGCGCTACGAGACTACGAATGTCTACGAAAGCGCTACAACGATGTCAACGTTCTAATATAACCCTAAGCCGCTACTTAAAAGGTTTTAGTAATATTCCTTATCAATGCCGACATACCTACCCGCCTCATAACACTTGAACTAGAACGTTTGAAGACAAGACTTGCCAATTATACGCCAAACTTTACTAACTAATAACGTTTTAATATATCTGCGCTCCTTAACGAAATCAAATAAGTACCTACTCTAAGTACCTACTGTATTTAGAATCACCTTGCTCGTTAAAGTAGAAAATTGTACTTGATAACAATATTATTTCTGTCGTGTCTACTAATTAGCGAGTCAACATATTAAGTTAATTAAAGTATTGCATTGATACTGTTTCAAAGGTACCACGTACCATTTATACGATTTTACATGCTAATACCCAAACAAAAATAAACAATACAATTTAGAATAAAACGTATTAAAATACTTATTCGATATCAGTACCTTCAAAACTTGTTACAACAATCACTACATATTATAAAACAAAGTCCTCCGCCGCGTTTGTCTGTTCGCGATAAACTCACGAACTACTGCACCTGAACAATGCTTGCAATTCCTCATCTTCGTATTTTGTTGGCGGGTTTCCACGTTCTTTGTCTGCAACATCGAATTCACCACTTTTGAAACAATGAAACTATCGTTCACACGTATCTTGCGATGGAGCATGTTCACCATAGGCTTCATTCAAGCGTAATTTGGTACAGGGATTGATTATAGCCTGGAATAAGACAGGCTACTTTTTATCCCTGGAATAAGTTCCCATGGGTTGCGAGAACGGGATCAAAATTTCATGATTACTTTTGGTCGCGATAACCGACATCCACTCGGGCGAAGCCGCGGGCATCAGCTAGTTTGCATATATATATCTGCCTAGCCTTTTCCCAATTACATTGGGGTCGGCTTCCAATCAAACTGGATGCAGCTTAATACCAGTATTTTACATGGAGCGACTGCCTATCTGACCTCCACAACCCAGTTACTGGGTAACACGATACCTCGTGGTATGACTGGTTGTCAGACTTTCACGCCTCTGACTACCTGTTACGGCTGTCATAGATCTGAATTTGACAACCGGGACCGACGGCTTAACGTGCTCTCCGAGGCACGGAGGGGTCTCGGTATGAAATGATGGTCACCCATCCACAGACCGACCGCGGCAAGCGTAGGTTAACCTCGATCGATCGATCTGTGCGGCTGTTATTTAGTTAGTTTACATATATATATTAATAATTACAAACCTTTATACTATTAAGAGGATCTTTCGTTGATTGTGAAAGTAAGGTTTTCGGAGTATAACATGGACGAAATTCAAAAAACACTTAGATGGACTATCTGGATGGACTTTTAATAAACATTATTATCTATCTTTTATTATTCTACAAATTAATATGACTAATTCAAGTCCACAAACTAATATGTTCGTGTCAAGAACTTAAAACTTTGACCTAAAATATACAACAAAACAAAGGAAATCAAATAACTTAAAATTATCCCGATCCAATATGGAATAGTTTACGGTATCTATACTCGAGCAAGGCAAATACGTCAATTCAGAGTACCCGTCGTGATTGAAGAGGGACCCCTCTAGTCTTGGCGGAGCAATTAGAGCTGCGCCGGTCGCCTAGCCCGCTACCAGACTTAACGAGCCAATTGCTAACAACTTAGACTTTTGGAGGATTTTTGCTTAACTTCCGATTTTTAACAAATTAATAGGGAAAAATCTTTTGCATGGCTTGAGGGAGGGGTAGGTGGCAGTGTATCCTGCCGGAGATAACTGCAATAAACCCGGAACCTCGGCAAAGGTTGGAGTAGGATCGTGTGTTTTTTAGTCGGTAGGACTCCGGCACAACGTCCATGATGGATTTTCCACACTCAAAAAAATGGGGAGGGAGTGTGAACACCACTAGTTGTACAACCACATTTCACTAATGCTGTTATTAAGTCCCATGTAATAAGTGGTGAGCCTATTGCCAACAATCGGGCCCTATTCCAAGCTCCAAGCTGCTACTGAGAATTTTCTAAAAGTAAATGTAAAAACACTTGCCCCACCCGAAAATCAAGCCTCATGCTCGGCAGATACCCTTCCGACCACTACACATATTTTGTGTAAAAGATGATGATGCGATAAAGAGATCTAGTAAAAGGTGTACTGTGATACCCGCAAATTTACCGATGTCTATGTAAAGCGAGTGTGTAAGTATTGGTGTGCCAGGACTATAGTAATATTTTAAATTTTCGTGATCACTACATATACAAAAACCAATAATACATTTAAAGTTTAATCCGATTAACCTAGTTAAAGTTTTGTTTAACAAAAAAATAAAAGTAATTTTATAATAGGTAACCACTAAACCAGTCACACTCACTAAACCAATGACTAATGCATAAATGCTGCATAAACGTACGGGTGCCTGTGCTAGACTGTGTAATAGGTATTTGATCACAATTTATTACCGATTAGACCACCTTGGTCGCAAGGGCGAGTGCTGTGCCTGAGGTCCTAAGAAATTCTCAGTAGCAGCAGGAGTTTGGAATTGTGTCCGATAGATGGCAATAGGTTCACCACATGGGACTTCAGCATTGGTGAAGTGTGGGTATACAACTGTGTACACCTCTGCCTACCCCTGTGAGGAATGCAGGCTTGATGCTATGTGTATGTTTATGTTATTGGCTAAAGCCACTTCGATTGTGTGATGTGCAACGGGTTAAAACTTTCCAGGCAGTTCGGTCAAACATTAGCTTTCGGAACTCTTAACGGAATGACGTAATAGAAAGACGGAAGTTTAATATTAACCAATTATCGCAGTTTTTTATTTTCCGTTAATAGGTATCCCGCAGAAAGACACACCTTATTTTATTAATTGAATCTGTTTAACACACAAAAACTCATCGAAATGGGCACGGTAAGAGAATTTGTGACTAATTCTTTGCTGAGCATGAGTATAAGACGCCGAATATTTAACTCAGTATAAAATAAACTTAGTGTATAATTTATATACATATTTGGTATTTATTAATCACTGGGGCGTGAAGGCAGTTCGTGGGTGGACCGGGGAGCGGATATTATTAGTTCCGCAGATGGACACGCCCGGAGACATGCCCAGATGTACTGTATTTATAATTAGAACCAACAAATCTCGTTTAACTGACTAACTTGGATTCAATTATATTTTTGGTTTGAAATAGACTTATGACAAAGATTAGACATAGGTACTTGGTGACATACTTGAGTGACATACAAATTATATATAAGAATAAGAAAATTTATTTGCCGTAAAACATGGCATTAATAGCTGTTACAAACTTATAAAAGTGCATACGTGTTCAGCCAATCAAGTTAGGGGGGCAAATTTTCAAATTAATATTTACATAGATATATTATTTCACATTAATAACTTCTATCAAAAAGCTTCTTAATGCTACATTTTTGATAATATAATAGGGAAACGTGCAATTCGGTAGGCTAGAAATAATTTATATCCTCATAATTTCATAACAATTTTGATCTAACCGATGCTAGACTATTGTGAAGACGGTTACTGCCATATTTGGAAGCAAGGTTGGACTTCCGGCTTTCAACCGCCACGTAATGATCTAAAATGGCCTACCCGCAGTAAGCTAGCGTGGTGATCAATGCTCGTGCCTTCTCTGTACGCGAAGGTCTCTCGCTCTGCAGAGAAACAGTTACAGGCTGATGATTTAAGGCTTCGTGTATAAGACGACACCTTGACCATACCATTCAATAGGTTGCGCCTTGACATAATAAATAATTTCCCCTTCATTGAGGTCACAATAATGTGTTTACTGACATTGAGATCCCTTACGGTAGAAGGTAAACGTCAGGCGGTATTAAGTAAACCTAACCCCAAAGAAACGCGTAAGCATCAATGTTTAAAATAAAAATAATTCTCCATGAATAATTTCCCGCAAAACTCCGAGTACAACTATCTCCCCTTGTTCTTTTGAAGAAATAACTTAGTGTAAATCAGACAATAAGTTTCCGGTATAACAAACGGGGCAATTGCGCAACTGACTTGCAACGACAATACATTTCTGTTTGCCATATCTACATTGCGCCGTCTGTCCTAAAAAGTAGAAATCCTATACCAGTTACTCTTCGACTATTAAAACGACGTAGTGTCAGACTGTCAAAATAAAAGCTATTTCAATTGAAAGTCAGTTCCGCAATTAGATAAACAGAGTAGTAATTCGGGCTTTTTTATTTATAGGATTACCTCACAGTTGGTGCTAATCTGACATTTTGAGCAAAGTACTTATATAAAATTCAACATGGCAATGCTATCAGCTAAAAGGCTTGTAATAATTTAAAGGAATATTTTGATGATGAATATAATAATATTTCATTTGTTGTCTACACTTACAGTTTCTTATCAATTCACAATTAGATACTTATCTTTTCAATTGAAATACTTTAACTATAGTTTTATTTGTAAACTCTACAATAGCTTTCTTTCATCTGTTTTTATTACTGTGTGGCAGATGAAAGAAAGCTATTGTTGCACTTCATGAAAATATACTTGATACAATAAGATAACGACAATACGATGATTTATCTTTGTACATACACCTATCTTTTATCAATGCCAACTAATTCATATCGGCGTCCCCTTAGATAACCCTCGAAGGACCATGATAATGCCGAACCGTTCCTCATCGTGTTACTGTGGCGAGCAAAACCTCCGCGCGCGTGCCCTACGAATAGGAAATTTATCCCATGGGACAGATGCGATAATACGATTTGTACCATTAACCTTCCGTAGGCGTTCATGACTTGTTATCAATATTATTAAACAATGAAAATATTTTTATTAAACCACATTGATGGATTGAGTAATTTGAATATGATTGATGATTATGATAGACATTTTCTCTTATAAATAAATATGTTCTAGAATAGGTATTTATTAAAAAAAAAAAAAAAAAAATGTGCAACAACGAATCGTGTAGAAAAATTAATATATTTTAGGTAAAACAAATACATCAAGTTAATACATTAAAGTTATAATTTTTGTGGAAAGAAAAATACGGTCGTGAGCAGGATTTAAACCTGCGCCTCACAGATAAATACTCTTCTTCCACATTTAAATGTCTTTTGATGACATCATCGCCATCTATTCAGTCCCTATACTGGTGACTGAACACTAGAGTTTTTGGTACTGTCACCAATTAATTAGTATGGATAATTATTGGAGTTACGCATGCACATCGACAACGGCCACGTAGTTAATTTTCTCTAGATACGTTATAGTTTCAAATTTCTAATATTGATGGCACATGGATACGACGTGAGTATCCGTAAACATATTTTTTGTAAAAAAAATAAAAAGCGACTTCAAGACTATACTATATCTCTTAGTTTGTATTACAAGTACAAACTGAAAGATTAAACGTCCTCATCAAAACTTTTGCTGAAGAGACCACCAACCAGAATGTGATCTGTGTACATATTTTTTGTCTTTGTAGATTTTTTCAATAAGCTTGCTGTTTCAATATCGTTAAACCACATATAGGAGCACCTCTGGAGTATGACCTACCGAACAAAAAAGAATCATCGAAATCTATTCGTAATTGGCGGAATAATCACTCAGCAAACATAAAAAAACCATTCAGTTAAATTGAGAACCTCTTAAATAATGTCATTTTTATATATGTAAAGGCCATACAATGCCTATATTAATTTAATTAATGAAACATTGAAAAATACTAGACACTAACAGGGCTTGAACCCGCGACCTTTGGCAGTCCATGTCATCACCTCCCAACTTATTTACCACATCGTTGTTCATCGTTTTAATGCATCTGTAAATGATTGCTAAAACGATATTGCCGAGCGTCTCCTTAAGACGAATACAAGGAAGCTTGAAATTTTGTAGTATGAGAAAGAACATCCTCCTTTTTGAAGTCGGGTCGGTTAAAAATACAGATTAAGATTTAAATAAACTACATTGCATGAAAGAATACTAATAAATAGTACTAAACCAACGTACCACCAAACTCATAAAAATATATTTTTCAAACATACATTTGGGCTCAATTAAAAACATTCGTAAGTAAATCTAAAACAGCGTTTACTTAATTATAGAAACACCATTTCCAATTGTTCTTAAAATAAATCCAGAATACACGAACAAGGAAATGACAAAGTTTTAAAGAATATCTTAATGTCATTCATAGCGGTTGTTAAAAAGTTTGCGATACTACAGTTTGCACAACTTTTGGAAACTGGCAACACATCGGAGCTGACGTTGCGGCGCCGCCGCCATCCCTACAAACTTTTAAACAGCATAGTGACGCAACTCTGGCATTCATTCATTTTGTTACTAGGTAGTACGTGGTTGGATTAAGGCACCATACGTATAAAGTGCCTCTTCCAGGACCTCATTCTACCTGTACATATTTTGGTTTCCTTCGCAAGCTACTGTGTAATTATAAAACTAAAGAATTAAAAATTAAACATTTATTATAAAAATTTTAAACCCGTGGACTTTAAAAAAAAACGTTTAAACGATCACCAAAACACTAAACAACTTTGGGCCAGGTCGGTCATCATGTTCAAATAACGGACGCCACCAAATATCTCATATAAATCATACGGGAGGGGATATTATCAATGTACGACCAGGATCAAATCTAAGAGCGACTGTGACTGACGGAAACCACTCATAGCGCCCCGAGAGTTGCTTAGATTTCAATAATATGCCAGCCTCCGTCGCTTCTCCTTTTATTACGACCAAGGAAATTTACGATAGGTAGGTACTTTACCGTGCGTTGCAAATTTTGTGTGACGTAGGTGAAAAACTTTCTTAACAGATATTACTTGAGGATATTACACCTAAGAGCACTGACAAGTATTTACATATATTCAGACCGTTGTCTGACAAAAAAAGGGTCGAAAGAAATAAAGTTTGTAAAAAGTTAGATTGTTTTATTGACCTATTTAATAAGTTATTAATCAAGCGTGCACATGAAAACAAAATAAGAAGTTATAAAAAAGATAGAAGTCTCTATGGCAGTGATAGACGTAATTACTCAGTCCCTTCTTATTTCATGTAATCCGAGATAAACCTACTCAATAAACGTGGAGATCCGTTTGTAGAAGGCATCCATAAGATATAGGTCCGGTCCTTAGAGAGCAATCATGAAGAAAGGTTGGCCGCAGGGGTTCCTTAAGCCGCTCACAATCAAATTTAGCTGCATCGCGGCCGGGTTAATCGAGGATTAGGTAAATTGCCCCGGATACACTGATGGGAAAATCTCGCTCGTTTTCCAAGGTGAACTGATAAATAATATAATTAAATTTTTTTAAGACATCACAGCGTGACTTAATATATTCAGGTATTTTATTACAGATTTATTATATATTAATATACATAAAAAAACATCATTTACATTGATAAAATATGGTTGAATTTCAGATTGATTTACCTACTGACTCTTTATTTATAAAATAATCGTAGAATCAGCAATACGAACGAACTTACTCGTATCCCACAAACGCGTCGCCAAACTTTTGAGTTATATTTTAGACGTACGTATAATTTTAGGAGTAAGCGTGAATACCTATATATATATATATAAAAAATTCAAAATTCAAAATTCAATTTTTTTTATTTCACATAGACCAAATTACAGGCACTTATAAAACGTCAAAGCTAGGTATATATATAAGGTCCTATTTTATTAAGTAATTTTGATGTATAAGTCATAAGTATTCAAATGCACAAGGAAATAAATTGCCAAAGCACACTTTAAATTATTATTATATACAATTTCGTTTTAAATTTACATGGAAACCTCCAATGATTAACAGAACAGTCGCGATCTTTACATAACATTCACCATCATGCAGGTAACCGATAACTTGTTGTCAAACAAAGAGCAACCTAATGAAGGTCTCATTCAAGGTGAAAAAGGCAATGAAATTTTAATGCAAGGTCGACTTAGTATGCTTACGTATCTACAATCAACTTGTCAACTTTTGAAATATGATGATGTGCCACCCCCTTAACTCGTTAAGCTTCCTCTTCAAGAACAACTAGCATTGAGTCAGTGTTGAACATCAACATTCTGAAGGCGGTCATAAACTGAAAAGATACGCCACAGAAATGGCTTACCACACTAGTAACAGTTTATTTCCTACGACTGTACCCATACCGAATGGTTTTCCTGTTCAGATAGATAAAAAGCCGAGAAATAAAATTATTTTTTTGGATGTAACGCCTGTTCGATCTGCAAAACCTATTTCGCCGAATGCTGTAGCTCCGTTAAGGAACAACCTCGTAGAGCCGCTTATCTCTAATGACATTATATATGAGAACATCAAGCCTGTGTTCACTATACTGAGAATAATGGGAGTCCTGCCCATAACAAGGCCATCTTCAGGTATAAACCAATTTCAGATAGCATCTGCATCGATGTTATACGCTATCCTGGTGTTCTGTTCTCTAGTCAGCTACGTGCTGTACCTGTCACTTCACAAGGTTCAAATTCTACGCACCGCTGAAGGAAAGTTTGAAGAAGCTGTAATTGAATATCTCTTTACCGTCTACTTGTTTCCGATGATTGTAGTTCCAATATTGTGGTATGAAACAAGGAAAATTGCGAATGTTCTCAATGGATGGGCTGATTTTGAGGTAAGACCGTTTTTAATAAAGAAATACATTTCCAGTTAACTTTGATTTCTATTAAGTCTCTAAATGAGCTGTTTGGTAGGTATCGCTTCGAATATATCGCGATCTTTTTAACCTACCCATTTAATTAAATGCCTCTTTTTTCTTAAAATAGAACCTATTAAGGTATGGAATATTTTTATTTCTTGAGGCTTTTGTAGATTAAAATCATTTTAATAAATAGTCCCTATTATCTTACATAGGATTTATAAATCGCCTTTCATCAAATACGGAATTTAACGAAACAAAATTTTATTAGAACAGAACCTTATACAGTTAGAACTATAGTCGGTGTAACAAGAAGGAAACCTACCAAAATAACACAACAATTGACTAATCTAATCGACACTAACATTATTTACACAATGTATCACTTTACAGAGTGACTACAAGCAACTATCAGGCCGTACGCTCCAGCTGAAATTATATAAAAAAGCACTAGCTATAGCAGTTATAATACCAGTGCTATCGACTACGACCGTCATCGTGACCCACGTGACCATGGTGCACTTCAAGCCCCTGCAGCTCGTGCCATACGTGTTCTTGGAGATCCTAACGTATATGCTCGGAGGGTACTGGTACCTGCTCTGTGAAACGCTTAGTATCTGCGCTAATATCTTGGCTGAAGATTTTCAAAGTGTAAGTTTAGCACCTAAGCGTGTTTTGTTAAACACTTTGTTTTTTTTTTTACTTTTAGATTTAAAATTTATCATCGTTGTCCAAATAACTTTTTAACTTGGGTATTTTCCATTTAATTATTTAAGCTAAATGGTAAATGAAATGGAAGAGAACATAATTTTAATAGGTAGGTACTACTTAATAATTTTTTTATGAAAAAGAATACGGTCGTGAAAAGTATCATCTCATAACTACAACGGTAGTAGTTATCTACAATATAGCATTCGTTATAAACTAGAGGGCCCTTAAGAATTGAGATCTCTCGAGCTTTTTTAATGTAATCCTAACTAACTTGTTATCGTGTGGTTGATGAACAACCTAGTGTCAGATTTTAAACCACCCGCAGGCCTCTGACATGGCTTTACACATCATCGAGAACATCTATCAGGTGTGCTGGTTTCCTCACGACGTTTTTCTTCATCGTTATCCTAACTATAGCAACTAATAAGTAATCTAGTGGTCCTTCTTTGTGTTTATTTCTGTTTATTCATTTCTTTTCAGTATACAGTAAAGTATTAATCCTATACCTTTATCTAAATTATGTATGCCACCAGCTCTAATTGTCAATAATTAGAACTTAATCGTAAAATTGACTCCACCGCTTACAGGCTCTTCGTTACATCGGCCCCGCAGGCAAGGTCGCAGAATACCGTGCTCTATGGCTCCGACTAAGCAAGCTGTCCCGTGACACGGGCATTGCTAACTGCTACACATTTACCTTCGTCAACTTGTACCTCTTCCTCATCATCACCCTGTCTATCTATGGGCTGCTGAGTCAAATCTCCGAGGGCTTCGGTATTAAAGACATTGGACTTGCATTAACGGCACTTTGCAGTATCTTTCTCCTGTTCTTTATTTGCGATGAAGCTCACTACGCTTCTCATAATGTAAGTATTATAACATTAGGATCATACTTAGGACTATTTTTCGGTTTTAGATATCTTTTATCTTCTGAGGATTTCTTTTGTTCAAATGGCTGCCACCAATGAAGACTTATTATTATTAGTACATTTCGTTCATTACTGTAAGTTTCGTTCTTTTCACAGGTGCGAACAAACTTCCAGAAGAAGTTGCTAATGATGGAACTATCCTGGATGAACACTGATGCACAAACTGAAGTCAATATGTTTTTACGAGCTACTGAGATGAATCCCTCGCAAATCAGCCTAGGAGGATTCTTCGATGTCAACAGAACTCTATTCAAATCAGTACGTAATTCATTTAGTATATATATAGTATTTATTTATTTCATAAAAATACACCAACAGCAACATATAACATTTCTTTACACAATATTTTCGTATTATTTCTTATATATACACAAGTTATAGGTGTATATAGCATTTAAGAAAAATAGGCGTCAGATAGAGGCTGCTTAATTAGGGTAATAATAATAGAGTTAACATAATTGTATGTAGTTAATAGTGAATAAAGTATTTGTGTAAGTTTCGGATTACGGGTCGGAAATTCATTCCGATTTAGTCCGCCCCCCCGGCCCCCTACTACATATAGCACATATAGTTTGAAAAAAATATGACGTCTTATTCCAGCAGCTCTTAATTTGAAATCGGAGAACAGTTTTATCGTTTATTGGGCCTTGTTTTGCTGATGATTAAGAAAGTGATTATATTGAATAAATAAAAATTTAAAAGCACTCATTTTATTCATAAAAGAATTTTATTAAATGACAATAAATATTAAAATAAATATTCCATTATAGCTATTGGCGACAATGGTGACTTACCTGGTAGTACTACTACAATTCCAAATCAGCATTCCCGATGAGTCCCAGAACCAAAACGGTGAGGATGAAGAGCCTTACAATGTCACCAGTGCAACAACCGAAGCGTTGACTACCACCACCACTATTATGACCACGGTCCTCACCACACTCGCGAAGAAGAAAAAGAAGCATTAAATTAATATAGCTTTGTATTAAAGTAAGAAACTAACTGTATTACGAGACGCTGAACTAATATCTTCTAATAAAAACCTGTGTGTATTAACGTTACTAAAGCATTACTTAGCATACTTACTCAGGATTAGTATATTTTTAGAATTATTTTCTTTCAAACGTATCGTGCTTCTGTAATTAAATATGGGTTTTATGTTACATAAATGTAAACAGATTGAATTTCGTTACCTGTTTACTAGTGAATAGTAATCTTGGATGAAGTATCTTCATAGTAATAGCTGGCCCCCTAGAAGCCATATAGACTACCCAATATACATTGGCAGCCGGTGAATTCAGGAACTAAACTCAAGTGAAGTGAATTTCTCTTAGTCATAATCTACCGAATACATAAAGATACTAATGAGGATAGCGTTCGGTCGCAGCGTGTCAATTTAAGAATTAGTGTTTTTTCCAATAAAAGTACTTTTAACCGGATTTATCGCGTGTATTATTGGGTTTGGGTTTTCCTGACGTTTCGAACACTTTGTAGCGTTCGTGGTGGGTGAATCAATCCTTTCCTATCAACAATCTAAGAAATCGATTTTCTGATCTAAAAATAATAATAGTTTTTTTTATTATTGGTTAGTCGCGATTTGCGCATTGCCACATACAAAACGAGGAAACCAGGTAATTATAGGATATGGGTAAATTAGGAAGCGGAATTTGGAATATACAATTGGTTAGGATCAGGTTCAATGTAATACCAATACTAAACTTGTCGCAAATGTCAGATCCACAAGACGTGCAATTAGGGCTATCAATAATATGCAGTTTGGCAAGATGGGCTGGTGAACACACATGTCCCAGCCTCATCCGTATAAGTACAGATGTCTCCACCTTGTTAAATTTTGCCTTAGAGAACCACGGCTTCACAGGTACAACAGGTTGAATATAAGAAAAATACCGGCCTTTTAATTGACTACTTAATCTCCAAACGTCGTTCCAGGGGCCTAATTCTGCTAATTTACCAATGCTTCAGTTGAGTGTCGATAGTGTGTCGATGGAATGATTTTAGTTAATTGGTAGTCTGCTAGCTTAATAAGACCACCAGTCTAACTAAAATCATTCCATCGACACACTATCGACACTCAACTGAAGCATTGGTAAATTAGCAGAATTAGGCCCCAGGAATCTCGGAGAAAGCTCTTCGGTAACGCTATGAGGTCATAGGAGAATTTTTTATATGCAAAAGTGCTAGTGCACCGCGTCATTAGCAAGACGGTCAGCTAATTCATTACCTTGTATTCCCGCATGAGCAGGAATCCATGCAAGTTGCAAAAAGTAACCATTAGAAGAGGCTTTAAATAACAAATTTCTTATTTCAAAAATGACCGGACATCTTAAATGGAAATTTGGCAATAGCTTGAAGAGCACTTAGTGAGTCCGAAAAGACTATGGTTCGTTTAAGTTTAAATATGTTTACATATTCAACAGCTTTTAATAAGCCAAAAAATTCGCCTGTAAAAACAGATGTTTCCGAAGGTAGTTTAATTTTTTGAACACTAATGTATTGACGGTGATAAACACCTATTCCAACACACCCAGAAGATGAACGTTTGGACGCATCTGTATAAATGTGATGAAAATCTTTATAATGCTCATCAAGAAATATTTTAAAATTGAAACTAACATGAGGGTTCGAATTATTAATAGAGCTAAGTTTAATATTAGGTGAAAATTGTAAACAATCATAACTGATGTTGAATATAGGAAGTTTGTTAGAACGGTGAGTAGGAGAAGATAATGAAAGGAATTTCTGGTAACTAACAACTAAACATGGGGCAGCTTTATGAGACCAATAACTAGAAGAAGGTAAATGTTTTGCTAAAGATTCCAGTTTCGGTATGAGAGGATGATTTGAGAATTGAAGAATTCGAAAGAAAAATCTATCAGACAGAAATTGTCTTCTAAGTTGCAAGGGAGCTTCTGCACACTCAACTTGCAGTGCGTTAATAGGACTGGATTTCATAGCCCCTATATCTGGGGCTATGAAATCCAGTCCCTACGGAGTGCCTTGGACTGAATGCGGACTAATTTTTGAATAGCCAACATATTCCCTGGTTCTAAAAATATTGTACCATAGTCTAAAATGCTTCTTACTAAAGCATTATAAAGAATTTTCAAGGAGAAAGGATGGGCACCCCTGACAGGCACCTCAATATATTTAGACGTTTTTCACATTTCGTGGCAATATAATCACAATGTGGCACTACTGTCAGCTTACTGTCTAAAACGACTCCTAGGAATTTAACTGATGCTTTTACTGGAATAAGATCACTATCATAATATACAAATATAGGAGGAGAAAGGCGCATTCTTGAAAAGAGTACAACAGTGCTTTTAGAAGTGGAAAGCTCAAGGCCATTCCAATCTATCAAATTTTTTTAAAGTTTAAGCGTGGAGGACAGTGTAGAACACGCCGTGGTAATAGATTTATGAGAATAGTATACAAGAAGATCATCAGCATATTGCAGTACTTTCACCTGTTTATTTAATGAGGACTCTAGATCTTAAGTATAAATGTTATATAATATAGGGCTAAGAACTGAGCCTTGTGGAAGACCTTTCCACACCATTCTAGTTTCGTAACTATGATCTTCAAGTAAAAGATTAATGTACCTCTCAGAAAATATGTTTAGAATAAAGTTAGAAAGAATGATGGGGACTTTCAGATGCTGCAGCTTATCTTATAATGTGGAAATAACAACATTATCATAGGCAGATGTTATGTCTAGAAATGCAGCAACTAAAGAGTCATTGTCAGAGAAAGCTAGCCTAATATCCGTAACAAAAATACTGATATTATCCATAGTACTCTTACCCCTCCTAAATCCGAACTGACTTTCACTTAATAATCCGTTACTTTCTAAAAACCACTCCAATCGATTTTTAACTTTCGTTCTGAAATCTTTAGCAAAACTAATGAAAGAGCTTTGGGTCGATAAGCAGACCTATCTGACGGACTTTTGCTTGGTTTCAAAATGGGAATAATGATTTGAGATTTCCAAGAAGAAGGAACATTGCCACTAATCATAATGGAATTAATAAAAAAAAAAAAATATGAAAGAGTAGCATCATTAAGGTTAGCTATGAGGAATAAGGAATTCCATCAGCACCAGGAGCAGTCCTTAACATGGGCTACTATTCCTTTAAGCTCTAATAAACTGAATGGGTTATTGAGGCCAGAAAGATTATTAACTTTTAACGAAGGTATTGTATAAAGAGGGGTTTCTTCAGGGACATAAGAAGGAGCTATATTGTCTAAAAAAATTTTTTGGATGGAAGCAGGGAGAAAGGTTGATGAAGATTCTCTGAATGCTGATCTAAATCTTCTAATATTTCTCCATACTACCGATGGCTTAACATTAGGAGAAATCGATAAACAGAAGGATCGCCAGCTCTCAATTTTTTGAATCACTCAAAATATTAAAGTTTTCTACCGTAGAATTCTGGCAATAAATTTGTTCTGTCAGTTTCCTCCATTTTATTGCATCTGTGCAATCTTTGTCCCACCTAGTTATACAAATGTACTCTGTGGTCCCACCATGGTGGACTCTTTGATGGTGAAGATGGAATTTTACCCTGTATTGATTTTTTTATTGGAAAGAGTTTATCAGTGGTTGCTATCAAAGCTTTAGGTAGGGCATCTGCACAAGAATGTTCATTGCAAATATAATTTCAGGAAATTCTGACATTTGTACATCTAATTGCTCTCTAAATACAACCCAGTTACCATCAGATAATCTATATTTAAGACGGGGTTGACGCTTGGGAATAGATTTATAATTGAATGGAAATGAAATTACTAGAGGAAAATGGTCACTGCCGTAAGTAGAAGGCATAACTTTCCAGGTTAAAGAGGAAGCTAATTTGACAGAGCACAAGGACAAATCCGGAGCACTGGCACCCTCATGAGGTGCAGTGCGTCGTGTTGGAAAACCAGTGTTTAATATACAAAGATCACAGGTATCCAATAGATCAAGAATAGCACCCCCAGCACTATTGGATACAGAACTACCCCAGGATTGATGTTGAGAGTTAAAATCACCTAAAACTAATAATGGTTTTGGAAGAATAGAAAAAATATTTACAATTTCAGTAAAAATAGTAGTTGATGGACGAGGAATATATACAGATACAATACACATGTTATTTACAACTGCTGCTATTCGGCTCCCGAGGCAATGATGCAGCGGATGAGCTCGCAAGAAGAGGCTCCAGTATAGCCGCTATGGGTCCAGAACCCATAGTACCACTCCCCTTTGGACACCTACGCACCCTGGTAAGACAACACACTAGGGACCAACACAGCAACTACTGGACGAACCATGGTGAGTGCAGGCAAGCCAAAGAGGCTCTCCCGACCATCGACGGCCGGATCACAAGGCAGCTTCTTCGACTGTCAAAGCAACAGCTGCGTACAGTTATAGCAGCTCTCACGGGCCATGGGTCTTTTAATAAACACCTTTATGTTATAGGTGTTACTGACAGCCCTCTTTGCAGAGCCTGCATGGAGGAAGATGAAACAGCGGCTCACGTGGTGCTTCACTGCCCCGGGGTCGCCACTTACAGGGCTAAGTACTTCGGTAACCCAAGTACTCTCCGAGAGGTCGCCGGCAAGATCAAGTTCCTACTGGCCTATCTTGAGGAGTTGGGGTGGATCGAATAATCCATTCCCACCCCGGACGCAAAATAATCGCCAAGAGCGGGGAGTTGCGGAAACTAGCTCGCTACACCATACCATACCAACTGCTGCTATTATAGAAAAATCATTAGAATGATTGGGAATGGGAAAAAGACAGAAAGAGTATGAATGATTGATGAGTAAGGCGACACCACCATACCCATCAGAGCGATCTTCTCTGAGACATGAATAACCAGGAATCTAGAACAAAGATTCCGGTTTAAGCCATGTCTCTTGAAGAGCGAAAACAAAAGGTTTATAAAGACTAACAAGATAAATTATATCCAACTTTTTAGAAATTGTGCTTCGGCAATTCCATTGGGATACCTTGCTGGCTGAGTTGTCCATGATTAACTTTCGTAATATTAGATACTGCATCAAATACAGGGGCGGCATTGGACAGTGAAATAAGATTTGATTGTGTTAAAGAATTAATTAAAGCTAATATTAAATCGGTAATTGAGTATTATTTAAGTCAGTATTGGAGATGAGCGCACAGCCATGTTTTGTATTCTTTGTAGATATGTTATAATCCCTAGTAAGTTCTTTGTGAAATTGCTGATTATAGCCTTTAGAAGGATTGGTTGGAGGAGGGCGGGGTTTTAAAAATACTGTCTTTTTGTATGATGTATGCTTAGACTGTGAGTTATCAAGAGGTATTGGTGCATTAATATTATCAGAAATTCGGGGTGAAGAGATTAAGGCATCGGCATATGAAATTTTTGAAATAATGGGGTGTAGTTTAGATGCTTCCGAGTATGAAATGCAAGATTTTGCCATGGATTCTTTAATAGACCTTTGCCTTTCAAATTCGAGACATTTCTTGCTAGTTGCTTCATGGAAGCCCTTGCATAAACAGCAGGAAATTGAATCCTCTGGGACTGTGCAGCTCTCTCCTGAATGTCCTTTTCCGCATTTATAACATCTTGGTGTAGAACGACATAAACTCTTAACGTGTCCATACCGGCAGCAGTTTTAACATTGTATTGTGGGGTATATATAAAGTTCCACAGACAGTGCAGTGTAACACATATAAATACGCTTCGGAAGAATTTGACCATCAAAAGTTAATATAACAGTCTCAGTATTCTTGAATTCACTTTTACTGTCTGATGTAATTTTCCTTTTAATACGCCTTATTTTTAAAATATTACCGCATCCTATTGGAACAGTAATATTTTCCATAACCTCCTGTTCTGACCATTCGGATGGAACACCCTTTATGACACCCATGCGTGTTACCGAAAAAGCAGGTATAAAAGCCTTATACCGTTCTTGTTATAATTGACTATTCTGTAAAAATAAATTTGCATCTTGTTAATTGGAGAATGAAATAGACAGTCTATTTCGACCAATTTTCTATAAACTTCCATTTACTATATTATTTAAAGTTACAATATTAAATGGAAAAAGAATACGGTCGCGAACAGGATTCGAACCTGCGCCTCCCGGATAGATACTCCAGGCGCTCTGACCACTAAGCCATCTCGACCTCTGCTCGCCACCGCGAATTCTTCTTCCATATTTTAACACGTCTTATGGCGACGTCATTATAGTCATGTATAGGTACTGAATTGATTGCACCGTATTCTTTTTCCATTTAATATTGTAACTTTAGAGTTCGCTAAGCATGCGTTAATGTTTTTCAAAGAAATATCTTGAATTATTAAGGTAATTGCATTCTTTACGACATTGTATTAACTGCAAAGTTAGTCGTGTCGGTTCGGTCACTTGTATAGGTACTGAATTGATATGGAAGAAGAATTTGCGGTGGCGAGCAGAGGTCGAGATGGCTTAGTGGTCAGAGCGCCTGGAGTATCTATCCGGGAGGCGCAGGTTCGAATCCTGTTCGCGACCGTATTCTTTTTCCATTTAATATTGTAACTTTAGAGTTCGCTAAGCATGCGTTAATGCTTTTTCAAAGACATATCTTGAATTACTATATTATTAGTAATATCTTAGGTTTGCGCGATCACTACACATTATAATAAAACAACTTTTAACCGGATTAATCGCGTGTATTATTGGTTTTTTGTTTTTCCTGACGTTTCGAACACTTTGCAGCGTTCGTGGTCAGTCCTCCTGCGACCACGAACGCTGCAAAGTGTTCGAAACGTCAGGAAAAACAAAAAACCAATAATACACGCGATTAATCCGGTTAAAAGTTGTTTTATTATACTATATTATTTATTAAATTTATTTTTAAAAAACGAACAAATGTTATTGGATTGAGGTATGTGTTTTCCGTTACGTGTTCACGTTGAATATGAATAGTAAAAGGAGCCGCATCTGAAGTATTGAATAACGCCCTTGCAACCTGTACCGACTGGAAGCCATTAACCACATCTTTTTCACCGCCCTGAACCGAGGGGATACAATGAGTAATTTCAGATTTATTTGTATTATCATTTAAGTCCAGTTCTTGGACGCAAGCACAATCATTAATTTTTTTTCCCTCCATTCTTACGTCTCTTTTTATTACAATGCCTGCAGATAACAGGACGAGCAGATACACGTTTGCGTTTATGTTACTTAGGCTGTTTGAGCCATCAGTGTCGACACTGATATCATTATTAGAGATAGTAAAATAATGGGCTATATCTACATGTGCTCCTCCAGGGTTCTCTGGAGGGTCCATTATTAAATAACTATAAAAACTTACCAAATAATTTGTGCACTCAACTCTAAACTAAAATATATAATAGAATACACTCTAAGACAATACACTATAAGAAATATTTACATATAAATATCCAAACCAATGAATTAAAATAAAGAAGAAGTTCAAGGTTTCCCGCGCTTTTTGAACCACAACCGATCAACCAAAGTTCCACAGATTCCCTTCACAGATTAGTAATATATGTTTCTAAGATTCCCTTGTTTTTGTCGGATTTGACGTGACGTTTCTCTGTTTCTGACAGTGTTGTTCCTGATACGACAATAGGTGTAACATCGGTAATAGGTATTCTAGCCATGAAAAATATAATTTATAACTTGGACAAAAAAGCAAAATACCAATCTTTCAGTTAATTTCTGGCCGCAATTTGCCGCTAATAAAAGATTATATTATATATATATTAATAAATAAAAAAAATATTATAATAAATGTGACAAGTAGTCCATATTAGAAATAGCAATTAATGCTATTTAGCGTTAATTTTATGAGCATGTGAATTCTCGTAAAATAGCATGCTAATTTCTATTGCTAATGCATAAGCAATAATTTACAGTATATAGTATTTTCGTAATATGCGAATGTGTACGGGATAGGTGAGCCATTGTCACACAGTCACACTCAACAGTTCATTTACAAAAATTATATACCTTTAATTATAAAAAAAAATATACTTTTATATACAAGGGTGTATATAAAAGTATAAATTACATATTTTTTTATAAATAAAGGTAAATAACTTCTCGCACTACTTTTGCTGAACTAATCTATTTACAGTTATTGAGTTAACACTATTGTTTATTCAATTTACAATGATAAAATTATAACAAGAAAGAATACAATAAAAAAAAATGTCGAATACGTAAACAAAACGTTCACTATCAGTTTCCAAAACGTATTGAAAACCTGACACAAATTCACAATAATACGCCCAATACACTCGCCGCGCGCTAAAAATTAACAATTTTTTTAATAATCTTAATTACTATTAATCTACCTAAAGCAATATACGACCCAAAAAGCAAACATTTCCTTTATAATAAAAGAATATTCGCGAAATTGCATTCTTTCACTCGCTCGCTCCCCATAAATTCCGAGAATGACATCACGTGATAATGCTAAATGAAAAATAGCATGCTATATATTAATGCGTATGCTAAATAATCCAACACTAGTCCCGAAAAATATACACCTACAATTTTTCCTTAATAATTATATAGATACGGCATTATTTTATATTTTGCCTTAAAATACGGCAACTTCCGATGTTTAATACGGCAAGCCAAAATTTCTCAGGAACAACACTGGTTGCAGAATCTGATTCTGTACAATTCTGTTTATTTATTATCTGTTCCAAGCGTTATATGTTGAGTTAATAGAGAATTTTCCGGACTTTTTACTGTTTCTCGAAGTAAATCGTTTTCCTATAGATAATAAAAATCTAATTAATCATTGAAGTGTGAGTGAAATAAATAAATTCACTAAAAATGGTCGACTATAGCAAATGGAAAGACATAGAAGTAAGTTCTTATTGCATACCGTTCAAAATTAACTTCACCGTTGCCTATATCTAGATGACAATTTATTATAGATATCCGATGATGAAGACGAGACCCACCCAAACATCGACACCCCATCGTTATTTCGCTGGCGGCACCAAGCGCGAGTCGAACGCATGGAAGAGCGACGCAAGGAAAGAGATGAACACATTCAAAGAAGAGCCGAAAACCTCAGATTGTTGAACGAAACTAGAAAGAAAATCTCTGAAGCAAGCTCCGATAGTCCCGACCTCAATTCTTTGAAGAAGGCATTAGATGAGCTTGAAAAAGAAGAAAAACAATTGAGACAAAAGGAAGATGAACTCAAAAAAAAGGAACGACAAGCTCCGTGGAACGTGGACACAATCAGTGAGCCAGGCTTCACCAAAACTGTCATCAACTCAAAGCCCGCGAGACCCAAGGACGAGAATTTGACTGAAGAGGAGAAGGAAGCTAAGATGAAAAAGTTTATCAAAGAAAATGAGAAGCTGCTCAAGCAGTTTGGTATGCTGAGGCGTTATGACGACTCGCGACAATTCCTGCAGGAGCACAGTCAGCTGGTGTGTGAAGAGACTGCTAACTATCTTGTCATCTGGTGCATTAATTTGGAAATGGAAGAGGTTAGTAGAATGTCACATAGTTGTTATGTATGTACCTAATTAATATGATAAAACAGATATAATGTAATATTCATAAGTGCAATTGCTGAGCGTTAAGTTGTGGGTTCGATTCCTGGGTCAGGCAAAGTGTTATTGGGTTTTTCTGTAAGGAAATTCTCAGTAGCAGCCCAGAGTTTGGAATTGTACCCAGTAGATAGCAGTAGGCTTACTACCTATTACATGGGACATAATAACAGCATTGGTGAAATGTAGATGTACAATTGTGTACACCTTGGCCTACACCTTCTTGGAATATAGGTGTGGTGCTAGGTTATGTGTATATTTGTTGTATTAACATGTTGACTGTCCCAGTATTAAATATAATGCAGTTTCAATCTACATAGGTTTGTCATCCTTGTATTGGATCTCATATTTCATGGGCCCATGCTAGCATATCTGGTTCTGTGAGCTGGAATTTTTATATACTAGTGATGTATATGCAATGAACTAGGAAAAATAAGAAACCAATTTTGTATTATACTTTTTCTTTATTTTATTTTTTTATATTTTTCAAAAACTACCTGTTGGTTTACCCAAAATATTCTGGACAGCCAGTGTGTTAAATTTAATATCATTTGAAATCAAAAGCTTGTAGTGCATTGCAAACTAACTACCCTCTATAATTATATTGTTTAATTCTTTTCATCCATTGGTTGTCTGTAACAAATAACTTAATTAAGGATATGTGTACATTAGTACAATAATAATAATCTATTCATCTATAACCTAGGATTTGTTGGTTATAGTAATATTTATGTTTATTCTATTTAAATTGTTGTGCATCAATTCATATTATTAAAATTATTTTCAGAAACATGATTTGATGGCTCATGTAGCTCACCAAACCATCTGCATGCAATACATATTGGAGTTGTCGAAACAACTAGATGTGGACCCCAGGGCGTGTGTTGGCTCTTTCTTCTCAAAGTAAGCCTGGTTTTAGTAATTTTGTTTTATGTCATAACATTTAATAAATACTGTAACCAATTTATCTTATCATTTCTGTTATACAGGATTCAAATTGCAGAGAAGACATACAAAGACTCGTTTGATGATGAATTGGAGCAGTTCAAGGCTAGGATCAAGAAGCGAGCTGCTGAGAAAATCAATGAGGCTATCAGAGAACAGGAGGAAGAAGAGCGCAAGGCCAGGCTTGGACCTGGTGGACTTGATCCAGTTGAAGTGTATGAGGAATTACCTGATGTAAGTAGCCATATTTGTCAGTTGACAGTAAGCATATATTTAATAGTCTAACAGTAATACAAACTTAGGTGTATTACCTTAAAATGTTGTGTTTGATATTTTTATTTACTCAACAATTTTATGTTTATAGGAATTGAAGAAATGCTTTGATGCCCAAGATGTTCCATTGCTTCAAGCAACTATTGCTAAAATGCCAGAACAGGAAGCCATATACTATATGAAAAGGTGTGTGGATGCAGGACTGTGGGTTCCTGGCAAAACCAGTGATGATGAGCCAACCATGAAAGAGAATGCAGGATCCTCACAGCCAACTGGCGATGGTCCTACCCCCACACCCTCAGCCAGCACTGATGAACTTGACTGAGATACAATCAAGTGCTAGTATTTAGGCATAACTCTGCTAAAGATCACTGGATTATTAGAACCACAATTTCGGCATATTTTATTATGACATATGGACATAAGTTAGACTAATGTTATGTTATTATTATTTTTGTATCTTCAAATTAAAAGTGATTTCTGATGAATAGGAATGCATAATACTTGTGTTGATACCTCTAAGAATGGATTATTTTGTTAATTGCTACCATGAACATTAGGTAAATATGCTTTTCACTACATTGTGGAATTCGTTGCTGTTAAGTGCTGTTAAATAATTTATCACTCAGTGTACAATATTTTCTAAATGAGAAACTTTTACCTGTTATGAGATTTTACAATACAGATATATATCACTACAATTGTTATATTACTTACTTTAGCAGCTTATCTAATTCCAGTGTAGCAGTGATAGCCTAATGGTATGACCATTGGACTGACAAGTCAAAGGTCGCAAGTTCGAATCCAAGGCACGCACCACTGACTTTTCGAAGTCATGTGCGTATTTTAAATTAACTATCACTTGCTTATAACGGTGAAGGAAAACATTGTGAGGAAACCAGCACACCTGAGTGATATTCTCGATGGTTTGTAAAGCCATGTCAGAGACCTACAGGTGGTTTAAACTCTGATACTAGGTTGTTCATCAACCACACGACAATATCTACAAGACAATATGACAAGATCTAATTCCAGTCAGTCTTTTAGAAAATCAGGAATGCTTGAATTGTGTAGTAATAAAAATAGATGTTATTATATGGGACTGTATTTACTTAGCTGCAATGGCACAATGCGACTACGACTATGAGATAGGTACAGCATTTGCTCACAAGTACCATAATAACAGTGCCTCTAGTAGTGTACACTGTAAAGAGATGGGGGACCTCATTATTACATAGGTATATAAAAGGACTCTGTGATTCTAGTGTATAGCAGAACTATACTTGGAGATTTACTCATATTACCATGTACAGGTAATTAGGTATCCTTCTGTTTCAGTTTGGTAAGAACCTATATTTTTAGGTCCAGTAAACCTCTAAATTTACGCCCGCCCGGGGAACCTAGGCGCTATACCGACTACGCAACTATACCAACCTCTGCTCAATAGTGGGTGCCGTAATTTTTTTATTGTAATGCACGCTTGTTTTGTTTATATCTTATATCGCCCATGGAGGCATATCTGTAGATATAGCTATTTTTTTCCTTACATTTAGCTGGAATTTCTTCAATTTTAGGAGCTATTAATTTTATTACAACAATTATAAATATACGCCTAAATAATTTTATCTTTTGATCAAATACCTTTATTTGAGCTGTACGAATTACAGAATTTTTACTTTTACTATCATTACCAGTGTTAACTGGAGCTGGAGCTGGAGTTTTAGATAGTAAAACCATAAGCAATAATACGTTATTATATGATGGTCTCAGATGAGAATTAGTAGATTGACCCAGGACCCACTCTTTCCGACTGCCGCATTGGAGTATGTAATGGTCACTAGCTCAGCGCTTGTGCATGAGGTTTTAGATTCGATTGCCGGAATTGAACTAAAGTCCAGGTTTAAAATTATTTATATGAGCCTTATTAACGGCATTGGTAAAATGAGTGTGAGCAACAGTACTACACTTCTGCTCTGCTAATCTTAGAGGGTAATACAGGCGTCATGCTCTTTAAAAAAAGTTGGGGCTGTAGTTTTAATGCATTTGTTAGACGGTAGTATTTTCCTGCTTATACTATAATCTATTACTACGCTGTAGCAGTGATTCATATGTGAACAATAGGGCTTAACATAAAATTAAAAAGTATGTCTTTTTTTAAACTTGTACTTTTTATATAACAAAACTACAATAGGTGTATGAGAGAGGACGCGGCGGGAACGCTACGTGAGCACATGCGGTGGCAGTTGCGGTCGTCCCTCCAGCTTGCTGTAGTCCAAGTGGAATTCCTTCGCCACCTTATAACAAATTAAAAAGAATAGGCATATGATGACTGATTTTGAAATCTCCTATAATAAAGGTACACGTCTACTATTTCCGAAAAACACATTATATCAGCAATAAACTCTGTTTTAACGGAGATTATTGCAATTTAATCAATCTAGTTTGAATTAACCACGAAAACGTTCATGGGTGACATGGCGCTGCTTAAGAGTTGTGACGTCACGCTTCCATAACATTTGACAAAACTTCAAGCAAAATCATGGCGGTGATAGGCAATTGAGGCGTGACGTCATTTTCTGTAATTGGCGTAGTAGAGAGTTACACTTTTATTTTATTGAAAATCTTATTAATCTTAATGTGTATATTATAAAACGAGGTAATTTTTTTTAATTCTGTGTACATTTATTTTTCTCTAAAACCTTTTATTCTTTGATTCTATAATACTGTCATCATAAAGTTATAATATTAAATGGATAAAGTATTCTTTTTCCATTTAATATTATAACTTTAGAGTTCGCTAAGCATGCGTTAATGCTTTTCAAAGATTTATGTTTACTGTCATCATGCCTATTGTCATACACATGGTAAATAAAAATGCAATGGCTATTATCGCTTTAAAAATCACACTTGTTGCCATCTCTCTGTCGCATCTTTTGAAACAAAGTTTGATTTTCACAGAATGTTTTATTATGGTCTCTCAATTTGCCTAGCCTTGCCCAACTATGTTGATGTCGGCTTCCAGACAAATCGTATACAGCTTATTACCAGTATTCAAGACTGGTTTTCAGGCCTCTGACAACCCGAAACGGCTATCATAGATCTTAATTTGACGGGACTGACAATATTCAACTGTCGGATATGAAATGATGATCACCCATCCATCACCAATCTTGTTCAATCAATGTGTGCGATCGTTACTTAGCCCGTCTATTGTTATTATAGCCTCTATCATGGTAAAAATCTAAAGGAGATCCATCCGCAGTGTGCGAGTTCGACTGGCACTTGGTTGTTTATGTAATGCGCAAAATAATTATATAGATAATGATCTAATGGTTGCCAGCACGGCTACTGCTGCATGGAAGATCCTGGGTTCGAATCCCAGGCTGGGTTGTGTTATTGGGTTTTTCTGTTTGAAATTCTCAGTAGCAGTCCAGAGTGGGAATTATACCTGGTGAGATGGATATATGTTACCTCCTATTAACATGGGGCTTTCACATTGATTAACATGGATGCTCATTAGTCCCACAATTTTTACCTGGTTTTACCAAAGGATCTTCGGTGAAACCAGGCATAATGATCTGGGAATTACAGTAACTGAGGTATACAATATCCTAATCCAAGGATACATTTTTTTTTGTATTTTCAGTCCCATAATTTACTATGCATACATGCAAATCTTACGATCAATCTCAAATTGTCTGATCGTGACTACAGCAATAAAATGTTCATTCCACATGCTTAAATATAGGTAAGTCTAAGGAAAATTCAATAGTACCTTACGCCAGTTGTGCGCATCGAAGAAGTAATAGGTGCCACGCTCGTACGTTGATGTTTTCTCCACCATAGGCATGCCGGGCGCTTGAGAGATCCACACCTTCTCCTCCATGTGATACCGCCATTCGCGATTATAACTGAAACAAACATTTTTGTAATTATATACAATGCAAAAATACTATGTTACACATTGTTGATAAGCATGCGGAGGTGAGCGACAACGGAATTGGAACAAAATGATTGATTTCAGTGTGTATTGTGGGTACTTTACAACCCAGTACCCTATGTGTAGCAGCTTTTTTTTAGCAGACATTACGTTTTTCTGTCAGCCAATCATATACGCTATCATCCTAATTTTGCAGAAAGCAGGTTGTTGAATGCCAACTTGCTGAGCCAGCCTTCCCCCACCAGCGACGTTCATGCCCGTAACCGGGCTCACCATCGGCTGTCGATCGTTAAGAGCATTAATAAAAGAACTCAAAACGTTGACATTTGTCTATGATGTATAATTTTGATTTTTGTTCATCAACCACATGATAAAGAAGAAGTATTTTTTATAATTCAACTTTTATTTTCAGATTACAAATTTAGAATTCTGTTTGTACTTGGAAAATCAATAATCGATCTTAATTTAATCTGTCACATCATTTTATCTCAAAGAAGTTCAATCACAGCAGTGATTTCTTGACCCACAATTATGGTGTTAGATCCTGAGATGATCATTTAAGTAGGCTATAAACCTTGCGAATTAGGTTTATAGTCTACTTAGTCTAGAACTGAGCACCAACAGCAAAATGCTAGGAGTGGCTTGGTAACAACTATGTAAGTCATAAACAATAAAGATTAACTCACAGTTCGGCTGCAGCTGCGATTTGCAGCACGTCACCCACGAAACAGTAGAACAAATAAAATAATAGGTCTTCTTTATATCGACTCAGTCGTAGAGGCGCCAACTTTTCTCTAATTGAACCATTGATTAGATATTCGGGAGGCACATGGTAGTCCATATCCTGTGGTCTGGAAATATAATTATAAATTCAATTAGAACTTTTTTTTAGCATGCTAGATGCGGTTTTTCTTTAAATATTTATTCAGTTAGTGATATACAAAATGCAGTCTATCAAATGTATGGGACATCAATTTTATCATTAGAAGTAGGAGAATTTTGTAATTACTAAACTTACCTGCAGGGCGTATCTGCCCAAGGGCCAGCAAAAGTGAGATAAAGGTTGTCTGGTGAATTTAGATTCAGTCCAAGCGCAGTGAGATCCTGCCCTAACGCCAGCGACACTAAACTGGGATCCGATTCTGCCGCGCGAATAAACGTCAACAGTCCCACAATACCAAACTGGTTTGGTATCATCGTCTCTGGTATATTCGTTACTTTACCTAAAACATACCACATTATTAACCAACTGTTAGAACAAAAATAAAATGTTCAATGGAATATTGTCTGGACTATACATTAAAACTGCTTTTAACAACAATAGTATGCAGTTTAATATATTTCCAGCACTTATTTGTTATACACACCGTAGAATTCCGTATGTGCTCCTTGACTGATAACTTTAGGGACAAAAAAATTACATGTCAGGTGCAAATTCAGATTAATTTACTATATAAATTAAGATTCCACATGTATAGAACATTAAAATGCATGCACAATGAACACAAAATAGAAAGATACAATTTGTGTTTTAATTTACAAATGCAGCACAATGTTCAATTCTTTTAAGAGAAATCTCAGAAATTGCATTTCTGTTAAGATATATAAAAAAAGTTATAAGTTAAAATTAGAATAAATCATGGACCAAAATAAAAATATTTTAGTGATCACATAGTTATAGAGATATTTAATTGATTAAAGTTGTTAAAGGTAAAAGTATGATATTTACCATCGGGTGAGGTCTGTATGCCCTTCCGGGGTTTGTCGTTAGTGTGGTTGCTGAAGTCGGGCGGAGGCGGCAGCGGGCCGGGCGGCGGCAGGGGCGCCGTGCCGCCTGCACTCGATGTGCCCGGCAGCGCCGGGAAGTCCTCCGACGACATCGTGAACTCCGACTGCTCCGATGTAGGCTGCTTCACCATACCCACTGAGACAGATTCATTATTTAATTCTTAGACCTACTGTTATTACAAATTTTCAGTACATTAGGATACAGAAACTGGCTGTAAGATCACTATGCTCATTGCTTAATTTTGTGTAGAGTCATAAAGCTAATGCTTATGCAATTCAATCAAGGTTTGGTAAGGCAAATTTGTGATTGTAAAAATAATCAAAAACTCAAAAAGTGTGATATATTATAATATTCCTCCCAACCAAAAACGGAAAATATTTTATTATCCACTAGCAATATGTTTTTCAGAAATTACCCGATAAACCTTTTAATACACAGTATTTTTCTCCATTGAGTGAGGGCACGAAATGGTTGAAAGGGCCATGACAATCAAAGGGTTAATGATACTGACATGTTATAGTAGAAGCATGTATACCGTAAGGTTTAGAGCCGGGTGGCGGCGGCGCGGCGGCGGGCGCCTGGTCGCCGGCTCCCCGCGCCGTTAGCGACGGGAACTCGCTGAGATCCAGCAGCGGAGGCGTCGATGTATCTCCGCCCTCGCCGAACACTGAATGGTAGTTGCTGCTCGTGTTGAACCGAGACAGGTTGCCCATACTCGACTGAAGGCAAAGTAACCAAAACATCACTTGATGTTAGAATTAGCATTGTAACTCTTACAAATATCTTATAAGAATTGAAATAATAAAATGTTTACACACTAACTAACATGACATTACAAATTTACAGTCATAGGAGGGAAACAGCAATCAACAGAAATATATCAAGAAATATTCTTTCAGCTTTAACATATGAACCATAAAATTACAAAAAAAAGAAATGAAAGCAGCTCTATTTGAATAAAAATATTGACACAAACCTTGCCAAGTTTAGTGCCAAAATAGGCATACACTATTGATGTTTGAATATTTTTTTTTGTTGTTTGTGTAACTAAATGACATAATTATAGTTAAAGTCCTTATAATTTCAAAATCAAAGAAAAGCCAGAGAATACACTGCACTATATAATTTTTTTACTAACCAATATTTTATTTAACAAAAATGCACTAGAATACAGTTGTAAAACAATGAATTTATTTTGACAATAATAAATAAGATTACTAAAATGAAAACCAAAACATACTTATCTCACATTTATACAAAATATTCTGTTACAATTATTTATTGAAGGTAGACAGGGACACATTTTTTTTCAAGTACCCACATAGCATTTATTATCATCTTACTATATGAAAATTGTAATGCTCACCATGGAATTTGAGTTAGGCTGCGATAACGCATTTGGTATGGGTACCCTGCGGTCGGCAAATGCCCGCTGGCCGAAAAGTGTAGATCGCGATGCCATAGAGGGCGGAGCACCCCCAGGCATGGCGGTGGAGTTGCGGCCGGGCGACAGTGCGCCTCCGAACGTAGGCGTCACATGGCCCGACACGCCGCCCACCAGCCCCGAACTCACGCGCCCACCCACACCGCCGCTCGCTAGGCTTCTAGGTGCTTGTTGGAAATTCAAGTTTGCCATAACCTGCAAAAGTTCAGTTTGTAGTCATTCACCTAGTTTTTGGGTCTACTGTTGATTTATTGCAATGAAACAATTGCATTACTGTATATTTCTAATCTGTTTCACTTAAGTATTCTAGAGAAGCAACCAACTCTCAACAGTGATCTTGATAAAAAATAAATTTCATAACTAAATTACTGAATTGTCAATTGCTATTATTACTTCTTTGTGAAGCAGGCTATTCTAGTTAAAAACTATTTGAATACTCATGTGGCCTATTAAACTAAGCAGCATCCTATAATCCTTACAAAAACTAACTATTATTTATGAATTGATACTCAAATAACAGCATTAGTTTTACTTCTTGAGCATACAATTGTAACTATAAAACTGATGTTCATTACTAACAATAATAATAAATGATTTATCAGACCAAAATATGGTTGTTGCAATGAAATCTTATTGAAGTAGAAAAGGTGACAATGAGTTTTCTTTTTATTGTAAACATTCAGATTAATACTAACATTTCATACAAAGAGTTAAAGAAAGTCTTTTTCAAAAGTCTTCCAACTTGATATTTCAAGACCAACTCTCCAATATCTTGTCTGGACATGAGTGTATCACATTCGGCTATGTAAGGCATTTACTTGGACTAAGTAAATCCTAAATGAGAAATATTTAATATTTTTAAGCATTTTATCAATGTATTTCTTTAGAAAAAGGTAGATTATATGGTAGGTCCCCAATAACCCAAAATAATTGTTCTTATTACTAGATAAAAACATATAAACAGAACTTATTTTTGCTTACAGCTCTAATGAAACCTGAAAGTCTGGAAGAATCAGAAGGTTTCAGCAAAATTTAGGATACCTTACGGTAAAACTTAGTGATGATTTGAACAACTATCAATTCAAACTTGGAGGTATTTATGAAACGGGACCAAACAAAATTCATACACTCAAGCATTCAAGTATTCAATGCATAGCAAAGATAGGACTACGAGATAACGTAGGCTAATAACAACAAATGAATTAGGTATCATACTTATCAGTACCTATTTTACTATGGATAATCGTCCCCTGTCAAACAATGGCGACCCCTGTTTTTGGTACACTCGATTATTCAAAAATTACAAATTTTTACCTAATGTGTCGACGTCAGTCCTTGTTCCACTATTTTAGTACCAGTATAAATGGTTCATAATCGAGTATTCTCTGCAGGAACAAATAAATCCACTCAATTGAAATAAACAAAAGTTTGTTGACTGTCCAATTTAGACGACGATTTATATGCATTCAAAAATTTTAAGACGAACTAAAAAGATGCTCAAGACCGTCTTTGCATGAAACACTGCTATAAAACGCTGAAAACTTTATACATCTTTACGTCACTTATAAATATTTTAACAATTTCACTCAGTTTTGTCGAACGCCACATTACCCTAAACAACTGGCGGCCATATTGTTGAAAGCGGACGGAAAACTGTAACAATTTTCGCTCTAGTAACTTATTAATCTTCGGTACAATCCACGATAAAAAGGAGAAATGAAGACAACTTGTCAATTTTTATTATTTATTTTAATTTTAGTTAAAAACATCGGCATTACGATAATTTAAAAAAATGAAACATATTAAAATAAATAGTTTTTCGTTTGACTCATACGGCCAACCCTCAACTAAATTACCACACTAAAATAAAAAGTCTAAATCTTGTGCGAAAAGTATTACTCTAGTCTATGGTACTAAGCAAATAAAATTGAAAAAAGAACTAATAAAGCTATTACCACATCTGTTGTACCTACCTCGTTCGAGAATTTACTTTGAAGCAACTTTCACTAAAATATTGGCATTTATTAAAGATTAACCTGTGCTACAGGTGGAGTCAGAGAAGTAATTATTATTAAGACAAAAATACTAACTAGAGACACAATAGGTATTTTATTTTGCTGCTTGCGCTATAAGTGCTATGTAGAACATTATGCCTGTGTTTCCTAAAGGGTCAAGCAGACGTGTATTGTTATATATTTCTGATTCCATAATGCAATTCCATTTGCATACATTTTTAGATGCAATAAAAAATTAAACTTGGTCATATTAAGTATTCCATCTACATCCATTTGCCCTACCCCTGCCGTTTGCAAGATATAAAGGCCTAAATTTTCACAGATGGGAAGTGGGTTCCTATTGGGTGATTGGAACATTTGCATCTGGAATACTGAAATGTTCCAAAACACTGTGTGAAGTTTCTCTAAAACTCTAAGGATATAAAATTCGAAATGGGAAGTTTGTTATGTCGCATCGCGGGAAAGCTACTGAGTGAGAGTGAGATACATGTCATTTGATATCTCTTTCCTACTTGTTAACATTGTATTATGTTTGCCGCTCACTCTGAATCTGAATCAGTGAACGAAGCGAGTACCGACTGGCTTGCGCTCTGGGGTGACGCATTTCACGTAGTAAAGAGCAATGTAATGTTTCAGTTCCAAATGATACGTTTAGTATAGGGCTTCGAAAACTTATTTTTACTGTGACGCCTTTGGGATATTTGATTTGCCATTTGTTTTGCGACGACCCCTTCCTCTCTGGCTAAAAAGTACCTACCAGTATGTAGTTCTAGCCTAGTAAAAAGTAATAAAAAAATCTCCATATTACATTTATAATTTTAATAGACTCGTATCGGTTGCGTCGACACAGACAGCAATCTATGCCCTGGGATAATGCGGCGACGCCCCAGGGCGTGGCGCCACACATTCCTTGTGTGTCCCTGGTTTAGAAGATTATTACTGAGACAATCTTGTGGAACACCTAATGTAATGTTTCAGATCAGTGAGTCATATCAGTAAAGAGTTACACACATCTAATTGAAATAAAAAGAAAAACTATTTACAGGTTTTCAAATTCAATGTCGACTCAGAACTTATGTCCTATTTATAGTAAGTACAATCTTAGCAAGGCGACTTTAATTTTATTGACACGAAATAAAAATAAGAATGCCTTCACGTGAAGCCTTATCGGAATCATTTAAGCGACACTTTTTGGTTGAATTGTCTTTGGTTTACAGTGAAGAATTTAACTTACTTTGCAACACCGGGATCATATGATTGTTCAATGAAGAAGCACGTCTGATAGGCGTCGACTTACTTCTTCGAGCCAGTTTTTGATTTTCTGGCTCTTTATCGGTTGTTTTTCGTGTTAGTGGTGTTAAATATTAACCAACAGCCATGGCGCTCAGCGATGCAGATGTTCAAAAGCAGGTATGTATAAGAAATCTGCAATACGGCAAAAGGCAGTGTAGGCCTGTCGACATGAATTTGTCAGAATAATTGATCCAAAATGAGGCACTCGCCAATTCTGTTCCAAATTGCATATGAAATCATAATGGATTTAAAAATTATTACATCGTTAAATAATAGCTTTTTGACTGAAATATGCCAATCTTTGTCATTAGATCAAGCACATGATGGCCTTCATCGAACAAGAGGCTAATGAAAAGGCCGAGGAAATCGATGCTAAGGCTGAGGAGGAGTTCAACATCGAGAAGGGCCGTCTCGTCCAGCAGCAGCGGCTCAAGATCATGGAATATTATGAGAAGAAGGAGAAGCAAGTTGAACTCCAGAAAAAGATGTAGGTTCCGTTTTTAAAAGTATAATTTTCATGTAACTGGCTCTTTCTTCGTGCTTAATAACAGGCCTCGTAAGGAATTTTGATTATATCATAGTTTTAACTAAGTCACATATTAGCAGTTGCAAGGGTGTGCTCATTAGAGTGCAGTTATATCTATACACCTTTACATAAGTATTAAAATTATGCTCTATTGCATTTAACTCCTTATGTTACAGTTTCCCTCATGGTATTACATATCATAGTCCAACTACTCTGTTATAGGTACTTGTTTCTTAATTGGTTCTCCATAATGTTATATGGCCTTGAATGACTGATCAGTCTTAATTATTGCCTACCTTTTGAAGGTATAAAATTGAAATTGGTTTTCTTTTATATATATTGATATAGAAATAACTCCATGTACTTATAATTGAACTTTCTATTCAGCCGATTGCATTGCCTAAGACTTATCCATATTTGTTCAATTTAGAATCAACATAACAGCTACTTCTCTTGATATAAATTGATTAAGTTGAATGCCACACTACTAATATTATATATATAACAAAGTTCATATTAAAGAGTCATGTGACCAACTTATGTGTAGTTTCATGAATGAAGTGATAATTTTTAATTATACAAACAGAGATACCTACAACTTAAACAACTTAGTCATTTGTATTGATAAGTTTAAGTATGAAATTTTTCAAGTTATGTTTTTGCTGCCTTTGATTGCGAAGTGAAATAACATAGTCACATGACTATCTTAAGCAATAAAACCCAAGTAATGGTTAACATTTGGTAAAATTTTGAATGCTATCTAATAATGTTTTCAAGAATAACTTTATGTATACATATAGTTAAATTTATTTCAAATAAGATTTATGTTATAAATATTTTTTGGTTTTTAATTTGGCATATTGTTGAGCACAGAATAAATTGATAACAATGATTACATAGAATTTATCTCATGATAAGGCTGAAAGTCAAGCTATGCTATATGTTCCATGGTAGAGTGGTGCATATTTATTATGTCTACTGTTTTTGTTATTAAAATGCAACTTATAGTCATCTAAGCCTGAATGGCTTTGTGCCTGCTCATACCCAAAGAAGAGAGGTTAAAGTTCAGTAGCTGCTGTTATGATGGTAAACTACTTATAGATTTACAGAAAAGTAGGTCATCTACTTATGGTATAAGTATATTTTTTTATTTCTTAAGTTATCATAATTATTGATATGCATTAAGACATAGAGGATTTATTAATCTTCTGTTTTAAGTTACTTTGTTGCCTTCACTGCTTTTATATAATTAAAATATGCCAAAGTTATGACTTAGAATATCGCATGATGGGCAGCTATTCAGCCAGTGTACTGTTAATGTGTTAAAAGTAATGTCACCAATGCAAATAATCAGGAGGCCTTATTGATGGGGTATGTGTATATTAACCTCTTGTATGCCGCTTTTCCAGACGCTCCGTGTGATCCGGCACTCAAGAGGTTCAGACTGCCACATTGGTCTAGTCGTCCCAAGCGCGACTGTTAAGCATGAGGTCCGATGGGGGACCCGGGTTCGATTCCCGGGTTGGGCAGTGTTATTCAGTTTTTCTATTAGGAAATTCTCGATAACAGCCCGGAGTTTGGAATCGTGCCCAGTAGATGGCAATATGCTCACCACCTATTACATGGGACTTAATAACAACATTGGTGAAATGTGGGTGTATAACTATGTACACCTCAGCCTACCCCTTCGGGGAATACAGGCGTGATGCTATGTTATGCTATGTGAATATTTTAAACTTACCATCAGAGTTACATGGGACATAGGAAAATTATGAGTCAATAATATGTCCAACTGATGGAACTATCAAGTATAGTCTAACTATTGTTTGACAGCCAATCTTCGAACATGCTGAACCAGGCCCGTCTGAAGGTGCTCAAAGTACGTGAAGATCACGTACGCAACCTCTTGGATGAGGCCCGCAAGCGCCTGTTTGAAGTCTCCAAAGACAGCAAGATGTACGGCGAACTGTTGACCGCACTCATCGTACAAGCCCTCTTCCAGGTGGGTGCAACACTTGAACTCCATTTATAGATAACTTTATTAAAACTACAGCAATTGCTTGATTCACATTCATTTAATTATCTGCACTTGGAGATAATTCAGACTTATAAGAAAGAAAAAATGAACATATTCAGACTGATAAGAATGTCTTCCATTGTGTAATTTTTTTTTCATGACGCTATGCTATCGTTTATCTAATTTGTTACACTCCTGCAATTTCAGCTGATGGAGCCCCAAGTAACTCTCCGCGTGCGACAAGTAGATAAGAGCTTGATTGAGTCGGTCATTGGCAACGCCCAGTCCGACTACAAGTCTAAGATCAAGAAGGACACCACCCTGAAGATCGACACCGAAAACTACCTGTCACCCGACACCTGCGGCGGGATCGAGCTCATCGCCGCCAGGGGACGCATCAAGGTATGAAATAACCGCCTTTTTTGATTTCAAGATACATTTTGCCTTTGTAGTATCGATGTTACAGATGGTTTATGAGCTTAAAGGAAAGTACTGAATAAACAAGTTCACAACTTACTCGGTTTTGATTCCTATCTCGCTCGTATGGGGTGGAACCGCGTTTCACCATTATTTAAAACTTTTTTTATGTCGTGGTAAATTAGGTATGAATCTCGCACTGATGGACGAATTCAAACGAGTTGTATTATACTGTAATGGTCACGCATGATAAGCTACATTGTTTAGCTACACCTCTATGAAGTGTTGAGAAATTGTGTCGTTTGTAAATGTTTATCGTAATAAGGCAGCGTGTGAGTGACGTATGTTTTATTCAGATCTGCAACACCCTGGAGTCCCGCCTGGAGTTAATAGCCCAGCAGCTGTTGCCGGAGATCCGTACCGCCCTCTTCGGACGCAACCCTAACCGTAAATTCACCGACTAAACTCTTAGCGGTGACCTATATTCACACTTGTTACTACTAACAATTTATTTAAAGTTCATAATTTGTAGAACTAAAATAATATTATAATAAGTGTTTTCCTTTGCCTAATTAATTATATCGTAATAATGCGTACAATTTTATCGCTGTTTAGAATGTAATCTGATGAGTGGTCCCGTTAAGTCGCCAGAAAATGTACAACTAACAATGTGTGATCATGTGAGTTTCTGATTTCTGGGAATCATACCACACGAAGGATAACTTGTAATCTATACTGTGCATTAGTTTCGCCTAAATAATGTCAACAACTCCTTACTGAGCATAGAATATTTTATTATAACAATTCATTCAGATAGCACGATGTTATATGTATTTTTAGAGGACGTAGTTTATAGGATTTGGAGATGGTTTAATTAAGATGTTACCATTTACTAGGTCATTCAAATAGCCATTATCTAAAGTTGATACTGTTGACATAATGACTTGTCCCTTGCAGTATTATTATAGCACAAGAACACTTCGCAATGGTAGATCGACGTTATTTCTATGTGAAATATTTAATTGTATTTTAATAATCTTCCTTCTATGTATTATGGATGTTGTTATTGAATGTTTTGGATAAATATTTTTCGTCTATACCATTCATGTTATCAATTTAAGGAATAATTGAAGGCTGTAAGGTTGTCGTGTGACGCAGCATCCCACGCTATGTTCACTCAAATCTTAAAGATTTGACTGTGCGCAGTGTGGTGTGACACTTGAACCTTGCAGCTGAGCAAGACATTCCTACTGTGTGTTTATCCTGGCAATGTAACATTCTGGCTTGCTTTTGACAGTGGCTATTATAATGAGCACCATAGCTCTATTCATACTATATATAATTACCATACAGCACTGTTAAAATCCTTATGTAAATATATAGATGTGTTGGAAATAGCGTTTCATTTTAAATATATTTTAGATACATAAACATAGATAAACTCACGCCTTATCCCATGGGACAGAGTATAATATTAATTAACAAATCAGTTGGAGTAATCAGTATTTATTTTCTGTCACAAGTAAATAATTTATTGTTTAGTAAACTCTAAAATAATATCAATATTTTGATCGGAACCTTTGCTTTTTATGATAAATTACTATAAAATATTGATATAAAAATAATAACGACATTACAAATTGTATTTTCAATATAAAGTTCTGAATAATAATAACCTATAATTATATAAATTAAACATAGTACACTAATGGCAGTAACTTTTACATACTTAATTTCTTAAGAAATCAATTTAGTACCATGTTAGAAAATAGCTTTAGAACAAAAAACAAGCAGAAATATATTTCTTTTGTATAACTACCTTATATTAGTCACAGCTATTTACGAGTTTAAAAGTAATGTTAGGAATTTCGGGTTCATACCGTACCCTGTAGCTTACAGAATAACAAATAATCGCTCTATACAATAGAAAACACGAACAATCGTATTGAGAAGCTTCGCCTTTTTCAAAATGGCGCCTATCTTGCTAGTTTACCTAAAGAGCTTTTCAAAGATGAAGATGCTACTCGTATTTATATTAACAGACAATTTGAATAAATTACTACGTACCTAAGTTGAGCTTGTTAAATTCTTCACAATGTTATATATTTTCACAGCAACAATTCATTTCTAACTACTTTAAGGACGAACAACACCAACTTATACCTAGTTTGCATACTGCGAGTTCAAATAGTACCTCCCTAGGGCCGTTAAGACATAGCTTTACTTAAAAATCTTAGAGCCGTATTCATAAAAAAACGTAGTTCATAAATCGCTTCCTATCTCTTTCTTGTCCCTGTCGCAAATGTCGATGAATTTAGTGAAATTTTTGCTAAAAGACAATAAATAATAATGATATATTTTTCTGCCATATCATTTGATATGGCATCAAAATTTTAATAGAAAGCTGTCATCTTCCATCAACGGGTCGATTGATTTTTACCAACTAGCGGACTACCAATTCGCTCAGTGCAAACACAGATCTTTACAATCTAAATTTAGATCTGAGCTTAAACGACAAGATGTGAGACGTCAGGTGTGTAGGCTGGAAGGTATCTTGGAACCCGTGGTTCATCACGGCGACGTGCTCCCCGCTCCACCGCCAGGCTGATACTGCCCGCTTCCTTCACTCCATTCGACTTGGCCCTCCGCTGAGACGGCAGAATTGCAGCCCGTAGTGACTTCCGTTTCTGAAACATTTCACCGTTCATTTGGCTGCCCTTGTACACCACGGAGGAGTAAACAAGTGAAGGGATAATGCGCAGAAGAGTGTCCAAGTTCAACATCTTCATTAATAATGCAACTGTAGATAGATATAGCGAATTGGAACTACGCAATATGATGTGCTGGTCGTCCAATGAGCGACCTTACATATTCAGTAACTGATTCCAGTGTATAATATAATATAAGCGTATTAGCACTCCATTGGTTTACTAATCTGTGTTGTACATTCAAAACTATAACATGAATAACACAATCACATCTACTTACAACAGCAATAGTCTATTACCGTGTCCAGCGAGTGATGTACAAGCTCCACAAAGCAGCGGGGACTCATTGTGATTAAAATTAAGAATGTTTATGAACATGAAACGTGTTTATTTTGAATAATTTAAATATTGGTCGTTAACAATATTTGATGTCTACATCGGAGATGGCGAACCTTAATAAGCTGTGTCCTAAGATTAAATATATTGTGTTTCTAAGTTTTATATATAAAGATATGATCTATTCGCTATTGTAGTAGGTAATAGATTCTCTAAAAATATTGCAGTAACAACGGTTCGCGATCCCTGAACTACATACAAGTGCATTTCAGTCGTCAGTGGGGCACACAGCACACTATATTTTACTCTCTAACTGCTGTTTGACGTGATCGTAGTGGTCCACATCCATGGCTTCCGCCTTTACTCTGTTTACCTCGACAGCTCCGCGCCACCGGTCGGCCGCGTGGCGCGCAATCTCCATCCTCTTCTGTTTTCTGATCTGGTGACGTTTGTACACCACCTCGATCACTATTAGTACTATGCCCCCTATAATGCCCGCTAACACAAGTATGAACACTCCGGCCATGTTCTTCAAGCCTAATGTGTTCGGTGTTTTTTCGTTCTCCTCACAGTTTAGCATGTTATTTCTGAGGATCCATAGGTTATCCAGAGACTCCATTATGCCGCCTGTAAAATATATTATATATTTTATTTTCTATGGCAGTAATTATGCCGATATACATGCATTCTATTATTAGTTCTACATACTTTCATGAAAATCCAATATAGCCAGTGTGACAAGGTCCGCCCAAGGGGATCCTTTCTGTAATCCAACGCCATAGCCAGAGCGACCAAACAGTTCTCCAGCTGTCACTAGTTCACAATCCTGAGCTGCTTCAAATTCCAAGCGAGAAGAGTCCCAAATGAATGCCATTAGTTTACTGCAACCACAATAATATAATAAAACGGAGCCAAATAGGTTTCCATAAAAAAAACTAAGTCCTAAACTACTAGTTAAAATCTGAATGATTGTTATGAAATGGCCTATTTTGAACTACAAAAAAAAGTTCCATAAAAATTCTATAATATCTAGTCTACATATTCTACAACTACGGAAACAAATGATTCGTTGTTTCACCTACCCGTTCTTAACGTCTTCAATGGCTTGTTCAGCGTTATCATAATTATTAGCTTCCATCGTTCGATACATATTCGACAGTTCGACTTGTCGTCTAAAATACATATCAACAGCTGATCCTTTTACTGTAGCACACGTCAGATTCTCCATTGTATTGCGAAGCTAAAGATAATAAAAAATAAAGCATTAGCTACTGTCTAAACTAGTCTATGCTTCTACATTAGCCCGAAAATATTAATCAGTGAAGTTGTACCTCCCCCTCAAACGGCACCATCGAACAGTCCTAGGGAAATATTGCCATTATGAATTAATCTTGGTATATGGTCTGATTGATGGATAGGTACTTGTTAAGCATGAGATTAATGTTAAGGAATTGGTCTCCTGGTACCTAACATATATCTTGCGATTGCGTCCCCTTTGGCGACATCTAAGGATACTGAAACCTCACTACATCTGAACGAATAGTCATCAATAACTATAACTTTGTACCTAGTCTATTAAAACAATGCATTTCACCTACCCTTGCGTCGTTGATCCCGGTGAGCTTAGTCTTGGGGCGCTCAAGCACGAGGAAGGCGGCCAAGTTGGCAGTGTATGAAGCAACGATGATCATTGCGAAACCTGCCCAAACCATACCGAGGACACGCGCTGAAAAACTACGCGGAGTGCCTGGAAGTATACATTAGGCGTTCAGTACGCAAATCCTTATGAACTTTATTATTTTGTGGTATGTAGGTATGTTAAAAAAGTATTAATAATGAACTCACCTTCACCGATGCCGCTGTTAAGAAGCACTCCCCAAGCAAACCAGATTGCACTTGAAAGGTTTAAGGCATCTTCTTCAGTTCCATCAATATTCGCAAGTTTGAACCTCCCAAACGGTGAAAATCTGTCCAGTAGATATAATACTAGAGCCACCACATGGACCGATACCATGACCAATATCCAGAGTGTGTTGGAAAACGGTTGCAAGAAAGATACGAGCGTTGAGGAACGCGATGGCTGAAAATGAATTAATAGTAAACACAAGGGTAACTTAGGCCTCTTACATACGAGGGGCACGTTGTCAATAGCGTTGCCAGATGTCCCGCGGTTCTGGTCTTTCGAGAAGCGTCCCGCCAGCACCCTGAGCGGGACCCCCAAAATCCCGCTTTTTCATCTAGCCCGCCTCTGAACAAAGAAACGAACGCGGCGAGCGGGTAAATGCCGAGTGCCGCTCCTATGTGAGCGCCCATAATCATAGTTCCTGTAATAAGTAGGTACCTAGGTACTTGTCGTAAAGGCACAACACTGGCCACCAAAGCATATCATGTCGATTGACTGATCTGATAAGTATAAGATCTACTACATGGTGACTTTTCGCTAATGAATACATTTCGGTCCAAGTGTCAACAGATGGCACACAACTGGGACAGCTCAAATCATATAATTATCTATACTAATATTATAAAGCTGAAGAGTTTGTTTGTTTATTTGGTTGAACGCGCTAATCTCAGGAACTACTGGTTCGAATTGAAAAAATCTTTTTGTGTTAGATAGTCCATTTATCGAGGAAGGCTATATAGGCTACATAACATTACCCTACAACCATTAGGATCGGAGCATCAATTAAAAATGTTGCAAAAACGTTTTTTTTTTCTTTTAAGTGCTTCCGTTGCGAACTGCGTAAACGGTTAAAGTTACGCAAAGATCATGTATGACAGAATTGTCCCCTTTAAAAGTTCTAAAAAAAGTCCGCGACAGTATATGTCTATCTTTTAAGGTTGACTCACTATAACCTATTTTATGGTTATCAAATTGGTTCTAAAATAGTTTATTATTAGCGAAGGTGTTTTTATAAACGCGATATTAATCCTTACCCAAATAAATACGTTATTCATCACAAGTATTTAATTTTGAACAAAATTGCCTTTTACTTCATTTGATTTCAATGAATATCTTCGAGGATATCGTAGTTTTAAAATAACTCGGCAACAAAATAATGATCAAGTACCACGCGCGCATTTATAACATAACATCATTACGCCTGTATTCCCCGAAGGGGTAGGCAGAGATGTACACAGTCGTACACCCACATTTCACCAATGCTGTTATTAAGTCCAATGTAATAAGTGGTGAGCCTATTGCCATCTACCAGGCACAATTCAAAATCCCGGCTTTTACTCAGAATTTTCTAACAGAAAAACTCAATACCACTGCCCGACCCGGGAATCGAACCCGAGACCTCATCAGCGCAGCAGTCGCGCTTGGGACTACTAGACCAATGAGGCAGGCGCATTTAAGATGTGCTATAGGCGCGGTCATGACGGGGAGGGCGGGATATTTTAGTAGGTTTTTTCCTCAAATTAACGGGGTGAAACCGCGAGGCACAGCTATTATATTATGATTAGCCTAAGTTTCTCCGGATTAGGGTTCCACAGGCTGAGCGTTAGTTTCCGACATCCACGCGGACGAAGTTGCGGGCACAGCTAGTACCATTATATAAGGCTTTATTTGTCAAAACAAATGCATGTGGCAACAGAAAAGCGCATGTGGCGAGAATTGCCCATTTTTGTCACAATCTCAGTCATTTGAAAGCGGCATGTGAGAAGGAAGGAATCATCTTTTAAGATAACTACACAAGAATATTATAAACTACGTACCTTTTTCTCTAAAATCGTAATACCTTGATATTTGAACGGTTTACTGAATTCAATAAACTCGGCACGTTCAGGATTTATTGTCAAAGGAGCCACAATCATGTCAGCACGTTCGTAAACCAATTCCCCTGCGAATTTTAAACATATCGTTACATATACCTAAATACTATCTACCCAATATATATTCTGCATACGTAAACTTCTGAACTTCGTACCTATAAGCCCTGTCCATTCTTTCTTAGCTCCAGGTTGGGTGAGGTTGCGTATAATGTAGTTCCCAAATTGACCATCAGGTGAAAGAGCCAACGAGTACGTAAAGTTGATCGCCTTTGAAAGATGTCGTAAAAGATCCATGCAGAAACCCTTACAGCAATATAGTTGGTCTAAAAACAAAGAAAAAAAGGTGAAGATCATTAGTTCAAATTAAAAATATGTAATAAATATAATGTGTAGGAATGTACTATGTATAGGCTGGTCCAAGGCATTCGACGTGCCACGTCGAATGATAATGCTGCATCAGTCTTCTGGGCACTTTACCAGATCACAGCTATGTTAAGAATTATAGTTTGAAGGAAGCCTTTCCCTGTAACTGAGATTTAGCTGATAGGATAGAAAAACCCACTTTCTACGACTTAAAATGCCTTGAAGATCGCAAGATTTTCAGACTTAATTATGAACATTAATACTGCCTCGTTGGTCTAGTAATCACAAGCGCGGCTTCTGGGCGTGAAAGGTTAGGTTAGGGTTAACATAGGATTGTCTACCTGTATCCTCAGTAGCATTGTAATGAGGACAAGGGATCTCTTCCGGAGTACATTCACTGCCGTCATCAATACGACGAGTGTAAACGAAAGGCTTCTCCTCAATCGTTAATACCTGAAAATAGTATGACATAGTTAACTGTTGTTATTTAGCAACTCCGAATTGGACACCAATTCGGATCTTAAATTTAAGAAAATAATGTGAGTGTGGTCTTGTGGAAGCGTAATTTAAAAGTCAATCACGCCTGTTTACCATTAAGGTATTGCAGAGACTATCAATTTCTACTCCCTACGATTCTGACACACCTCTTTCGCTTCACATACTTAAATGTTCATTAATCTCTTCATGCATGCTCGTCGATGTAGGTTGCTCCTGACCTATCCTTTTTTGAGAACGTTCTCAATTTGATTGCGGTACGTTCGTCGATATCGGCCTATCCAACTCTTCGATCCACCCTCGCGTCATATACCTTATTAGTTTTGTCAATCTCTTTCATCAATCGTTTCTACATGCCAGAACTACCTTAGCATACCTTTCTCAGTCCTCGTCACTACATTCTCTTTCACTCCACAACGTTCCCTTATAGGAACAGCGTGATAATACTCTATCTTTCTAAGTTACTCCACACACACTTCTCAAAGCGATAATTTTTCAAAAAATTCAGATTCACTGGGCGCTGTGTAAGTATTATGTAATATCCAACATAATATTCTATAAATTCAATTTAGAAGACAATTCCTTTTGTATTGCCTAACGTCATAACTTTTATCTATCAACCTATGAATATTTTGAGACTCGGTAGCATTCATTGAACGTTGTTACCTACAAATGAATGATGATTGATATCACCTTGAGATGTGTCGGTATCATAAACCCTTCTGGTTTCGTAGTGCTGCGACCCATCCATATAATTTCCTGCTCTTTCAGTTCCAATCGCATCTTTTGAGTTTCCTGTAAAACAGTAAAGTCAAATTTAAATCTTTTATTACATTGAATTGACCACTTTCTACAGCAGTTCAAAGTAGTTTAAAGCATAACATCAACAGTAGGTACCTACTCCAGAAGCAAAATAGTCCTAAAAGAGTTGAAAATTAAAACAAACCGTAAATTAAACGTATTTAGGTATACAAGTAGGAAAAGGTCAAATGCAAGTAGATTATGAGCTAGGCTTAGTTACGCATTTCAAATCGGCTTACAAAGTTAGTTATTCGAGCTACGAGGTTAAAAGAATGCCTTACCTTCGAATAAAAGTACTTTCCTACAGCAACATGTTCCCCCTGAGCTCGAACATTAACCATGTCGTACTCCGCATGCACACGATCTCCATGGTCGTCGAATGCCACATGTCCAGTAGCTCCGCTTTCCAAACGCTGCTTCCTGACATAGTCAAACAAAAGACGGCCAGTCATCCAAATGGACCCCGAGTTGTCGCAGTCTGATGGAGGAGCGTGGATCTCTTCAGATGTGTTCATATCGCGAATTGCTGATGCCAGCACGTAACTGTAAAATAATAATGTCAGAGGAAAACGGAAAACAACTATTGTAAATAACACTCCTATTTTTTGGGTAGTCGTATAAAAACTAATTATTAAATATTTTTTAAAGTAATTAATACATTAAAAAGTTTTATATTAACTGTGCAATATATTAAGCCTCTTTTAGCGAATGAAAAATAGCCAATGACTGGCTACTCTACGTCAAAAAAGTATTTAATTGCCATTCATGTTTTCTTTTTAATTTCATATTTTTCATGAGTTTACAGTATCTCAGTATTTTTTGATCTGAACCGGCCTTTTCACTTTATTTATTTTATTTAACTTTCTCAGTTAATTTGTGATACATAATGCATATTTAACTATGTACATTTATTTATTTGTAAGCTAAATGACCTTACATAGAATCCTGTATGTGGGCGTGTTCATTAGTGGCGTTGACTAGCCGCAGTCCAAGTAAACCTTCAGGAGCATTGGCAGCATCTAAAGCTTGCTCCGTCACCATCCATACGTAACCAACTGTCGTCATGTTTAGGAATGTGGCGTCGCGGAAGATTATCTCTGCATCTGTTTTACTGCAAAAAACGCACGTTAATGTCACTTATGTAAAGTACAAAATGTGAATCCTCAATTTAGGCGTAGTCAAAACCAAAAACGCAGGCTAAACTGATACTTTACTTCTGGCCTTGCAATACATCTAATAATATTAACTAAAATAATCTTACAGACCAATATTGAAACCGTTTAGGTAGTTAGATGGCAATTTGATAATACAGGGGAAGCAGATTTTTTTTTATACAGTTCCTTTAATATTGACAAGAATACAGTGCAAATCTAAAAATTGATGTACCTGGCATACATAAGAAATACTCTGGCCTGAGCGCCCTTCACATCCATGAGCCTATCGCTGAAGGAATCTAGTCCAGGTTCAAATTCTATCACCTGTTCCACAACTACTTTCCGGTCTACGTCTTCATCCACACTTTGAGAAGTCGTCTGAAATCTGCAAGCGAATATGAAGAGACCTGTTACCTAGATAATCTTTCCAAGTTCTACAATATGTATGACATATTGTTTGTCAACTCACCGTCCTAATATGGCCCTGCCATCGGTATCAGAACTATGAATGAATATAACCTTCATATAGTTGAAGTGTTTTAGTACATCGACCCACACATCAGCCTGGTGTGAATAAGGTGGAACCGTTCGAAGAAAAGACACATGAATGTTCTTGTCGGAGAAAGCGGAGTCTCTGGAAGATATGCCAATTACTGGGATGTGATAGAAACCTGATGTGTAGGACACAGCAGCTGGAGAGAGGTCTCCCGTGAGTGGGTGAGAAACCACTACTGCGTACACCTTAAAACGAAACACACTATTAATACACATTATTTCAGTCGATTAGGGTTAATTTAATATTATTGGTAATACTTACGCGATGAGCAATAAGATCTTTACAAACGTTGAGCGCCGTTTTTATGGGGTTTGGATCCATGAGCATGGAATAATCATGATACGTCACTCCTCGAGGCACAAATTGATCTTTAAAGTTGAGATTCTGTAAATAAAATGCATCGCGCTACTTTTAAAGACAAAGATGATAGACTATTCGCTAGATAAGTAGGTTTAAAGTTACGTTCATAAATTGTCACGTTGTTATTGTGAACATCAATAATATAGAAACTTGGTCAAGAGGACAAAGTTTTTATTCATGAATATTACAGTTAACGAGTTTCCGACAATAGTTGGTCCATGTGTAATTAGTTCACGTCACTATGAAAGGAAATGAAAATTGGCATGCGTTGCGTTGAATTAAAAACGTTTGAAATATGCACAAGCTTGTTAGATTCGGTAGACTAGTACCTATTTTTATTTACGATGGCATAAAAACTACAGCGTGAATCAGCTTATGGCTTTACTTATATTATAACTTTTAAAGAATAGACGTTTCTTTATAAATTTCTGAAATGTCGAATTCGGGGCATAACATGTGAATGTTAGTACCCAAATGCGAGAGACTTAAAAGTGAACTAATAAACTAATCTTAATAACAGTGCCGTAGCTAATGGTGGCAGGAGCAGTTACCAGGGCTGCAGGCTCCAGGAGGCGCAGACTTTGCAAGATTTAGTTCCCGTACAGTAGGTATGTTTGCAATACTGATCTTTGCCTTTAAAAGGAAAGCCAAATGCCTGCTAGTGTGACAACCAGTCTTAAATAAGGTATCGTGTTACCCAGAAACCAGGTGGTGGAGGTCAGATAGTCAATCGCCCCGTGTGAAATATTCAACTGAATCCAATTAAGCTGGAAGAACCACAATCTGGCTCTAATCAACGTACCGAGATAGTATCCTTGAAGAATGCAATGGACTCGTTGCTTGAGAGCACGCCCCCCACATTGTAATAGGTTGGGTTGGAGAACCGTCGCCTGTCGATGTCGGCCGACACTAGCGGTCCTGCGCAGCACAGCGCGAGGATGACACGATACAACCGCATCTTGAGCTCTAACAAAATAGAAAACGTTATTTCAGGTGCGGTAAGTTTAAAGCAACGTAATAGAGCCGAACCATTATTTTAAGTTAATACCATCATTTTAAGGCCCGGGATGAGAGTGGATTACCGGATAGGGTCTGGTGACTTAAAGATTGGAGGTCTTATGGAGTTGTAGAGAATTGTGAGAGTATCTGAGAGACATAGATTTCAGTTTTTATTTTCTAGTTCCTGTTCTGTTCTGTGTTCGCTAAGTATTTAGCTAACTTGTGTCATTTCGTAGGGAGGCACGGGGTGTGTATGATGTTTTTATATATACTAGATTTTTAAGCAAGGAGGTACTCGTAGGTAGGCTTATTTACCTACTTACTTAATCACTATAATTTAGTTGTCTATAATTAATTTTAGTATGTTCCAAATAATAAGTAACTACACAATTTTATTCTATACTGTTCTCTCGTTTCAAAATACCATAAAGCCTTATGTTTGTAGAAAAAAAGTGCTATAATTATGTATTGTTATAAATTAAACCTTACCACTGTGCCTTACTAGGGGTAATTTATTAGAATACATTAATGTCCAAGCCATCGATACTTAATGTTATGTAGCATATATAATGCACACGTGAATTGAACATACCTAATGGTACCTACCTAACTACTAAATTAGGAGCGATAGAGATAAATTAGGAGAGATATTTAGTCTGTGTAGGCGTATAGGTCATACATATATTATATTAAAATAATCTGAAATATTTTAGCTTTCATGTTATTTTACAGGTATGGCTATGTTACATATACCACGATTACTCTTCATTTCAAATATTGATGATCAAAGTTTTAGCCCTACTACATAACTCGTATGTATAAACGACGGTAGTGATTACGTAAATGCTCAACTTTAGATTGCGTATTAATATTTTAGTTACGCCCTTTTTCTCACACCCATTTAATTAACACACCACCTAAGGACGCACACACACTGGCTACAAGTCTTACCTTATTGATTTCCAGTACAAATCTTGAATTTAAACCATTTTATAAATTACATACAGTACAATTATGGAAAGATGAACATTTTTGTTTTCGAGAATCCGATGGAGTCTGGATTCTGCAGGATGTTATCAAAGAGCGATAGATGGAGCTTCATCTCCGGTTGCTAAGGCAACGGCGCAGGCGTAAAACAAAATTCAATAAATGTGAATGAACTCAATCTGGGATACTGGCACAATCGTAAATAGATATTCATAATTTAATACCTAACATAATAAAATTATGATTATCTCGATAGAACTAAAATTAATAGGCATATTTGAACAGAATGCATCCTAAAACTTCTTATTTTGTGCTGTACTTAGATAATGATTGCCCCGGTTAGTCGAGTGTGATAGTAGGATAACATCAGAACCTGGCGCATGGATAACATTTGGTATAACATAGCTAGATAGAAGGAGACCGTATCGGTGGCAAGTACCACGAACAACAGCATACCCACTGAGGGTTGACGTCAGGCGGGCGGCGGGTCATAAAACATTGCCAAAACTTTAGCAGCATGCAATTTCAAAAACAATTCGAAAGTGGTAGAAGAATATATGCTACTCTGACCCCAACTAAATTGGGATAAGGGTAGGGGGATGATTAAGACTTGGTTAATGATTTGTGTGTTACAGTATAGCGTACTATATACTCATGATATACTACATTTAGTATTACCACAGTTTAATGACATAATACTCGTGGATCGTCTTTGCTTGTTATAAAATCTACCGTTCTTTATATAAATTCAATATACCTACTCGCTGGGGTCATTGGGTCAAAAGTCTATCAGTACCTAAAACCTAATACAGTCTTAATGTTGTCTTCATGATTCCATTTATAAAGAGATAAATAATAAAATAATAAAGTACACGTAATTGGTAACTACTACATACTTAATAAAATAATAATATATTATACTTATCATATACCTAAACATATTTTAAAGCTTGTTTCTTGTCTTTGACTCGATTATATTCCCAAGAGGCTCTCCTCTTGGGAATCTCATCGGGTCAAGGGGGTAAAGTGGCAGATAGATAAAAAATAATTAAATCAGAGTTTTTAAGTCATTGGCGTATATTTTTATGTTTAATTCTTATAACATTAATTATGTTAAATAGGTATAAGTACTGAACCCTTATCTAGAAAGTTACCTACATTCTTATTTGCTCCACAATTACAAGCTAAATCAATAAAATTGTGGCAGAATAGAGCTGCAGACATTTGCATACTTAGTCTCAATTATATATTCGGCGCCGGCAGTATGTTCCTGTTCAAATATCTGCTATGTTTAAGCCCAGCCCCAACTGGCAGGTACCCATGCAGAAGGAGCCCAGTGTTTGGCAGGCCATTCAGGCGTTTGAGGGCGAAGAGCAGCTGCGGCGGCAGTAGCGGCATGTTGCGCAGCCCCCGCAGCCCCTGCTGCTCCCGAACTCTGAATCACTGATAGTTTCAAGGCTTCTAAGTCTGAAATAAACGCAAATGCAAATTAAAGAACATCGCTTTAAATTAGAGTTCTTTTTCATTTTGATGTCATTTCCATAGCAACGTTAGCACGCTTTCAGATAAAGCAGCGACGGTCTCAATAATCGATTCACCACCCAATAATTTCATCATCTCGATAAGCCAAAAATATGGTCACTTGATCGTGTGAGGTGACTGTACCCAGAGCCGGTGGTTTAACTGATTTATTGGTTTAACACGATAACTTGCTTTATTAGCATCGGTGACTTCGAGCTCATGCTGGTCTCACTTCCTTATTTGTGGGTTTACTAAAGTGCGACAATGCGTCCCCAACATTTCTCAGGCTTGCCAAATATGCTTACCAGCGGTCTGTAGCCTAGCAGCTTGGTTTTGGGCGGCACGTTGTATGGCCTTAGCTGCAGTCGCTTCCCGAGCCGCGGCAATCTTCTGCGCGGCGGCGGCGCGGGCCTTCGCACCCGCCAGCTGTGCCTGAGCCTGCACAGCAGCCTGCGCAGCTTCCAGCGCGTGCGCTCGGGCGTTTCTTGCCGCCTCCTCACTGCGATTTTAATTCGTTATAAGAAATCATATATGTAGGTACATATTAAACATATTCTACTGGCAAGGGAAGTTATTTCGCCAGGGGTCAGATGACTTAATAAAATTGACTTTACGCCACTACCATGTTGTTACATAGCATCACGCCTGTATTCCCCGAAGAGAAGGCAGAGGTGTACACTTACACAGTCGTACAGCCACATTTCACCGATGCTAATGATGATTAAGTCCCATGTAATAGAGGGTGAGCCTATTGCCATCTACTGGGCACAATTCCAAACTCTGGGCTGCTACTGAGAATTTATAACAGAAAAACTCAATATCACTTTGCCCGACCCGGTAATCGAACCCAAGACCTCATTCTCAGCAGTCGCGCTTGGGTCCACTAGACCAACGAGGCAGTTTTAATTATAGGGTCTACCGGTTTATAGACCGTCTAATTTTTGCAGGCGTTATATGGGCTATTCATCCGATGCTTGTAACATATTTCCGTTTAAGGCAGCATGCTTGGTCACGCCAATCTCGTCTGTTTGGTCGGAGCTGTTGCCACAGTTTGATGTATATTAACCAACCTCTTATGAGCAGCGCGAGCCGCCGCGGCTTCCTTGGCACTGGCAACACTTTGCTGTTCGAGAGCAGCATGCTTGGCTGCGGCGACCTCGTGTTGTGCCGCCATGACTGCCGCGGCGGCTGACTTTGCTGCGGCCACTGCACCTGCCACGTCTGAGCTAGTATCAGTCGACCAAGTTCCTGAAAAATCATGATTCTGTTATGTACAGGCTAAATTATACTCAAATAGTGAATCGGGATGTCCCGGACTACATTTAATTGGGGAACACTTTTCCCAGGAAATGTTGCTATTTTAACTAACTAAGTATTTCTAGCTAACCAGATACGCCTGGAAATCAGAATTTTGCTGGCAGCTACTGGCGTCAAGCTGGGGCACCATTTACGAACTCTAAAATAAAATCGGTCAATGACCCGCCGTGTCTAAACTCCTAAGACCTTCCTTCTAATATCTTTGAGTAAGAGAGTGGTCGATTTGTAAAAAGTGGTCATATTTCATAGACTGACCGCAACTTTTCAATTCAACCACCACTTCTTCTAGTGCAACTAATAAATTTAAATATATTACCGTGTCCTCCTTGCGCCCACGCCGCAACCCCAGGCCACGCAATCGGCTCGATGCTAATCACACTCCTCTTGTCTTGCTGGCTACTGGCTGCGACAGTCGCACCCATAAAGGCAGCCAGAACCTGGATTGTGGATGGCCACTTCAATATAGGTATAGATATACCGAAATGTAGTTTGAATTAAAACCTAATCTTTAGCCCAATCTAATTCTCCTATAACTATGACCATTAGTGTCACTACATGCAATGTGAATTAGGTTGAAAATAATATAGCAAATTACTATCTGTCAGACCAGTATCTCAATGATGATACCTACATAAGAATAGATCTACAGACAGTTGAGAAGAATGGAGGATTATAAAATAAATTCTTATATTTCAATACCCAGCACTCCCAACAGAGGTGAATATTTAGAACTATTTATACTTACCAAAGTTTTATAGCACATTGTTTAAATTGTTGTTTACTCTACGTCTACACAAAATACTATGATAGACAATTGGTGGACATGGATCAATTTATATTGTTGAATCCGGAAAAGACGGTCTAGAAAGGTATTATAGACAATACGTACCTATCTATCTATATCGTCGAAATCCGAGCACAACCTATCACAAGAGTAAATCGCTATTCTTTCACTTTCTTCAGGACCTTATAGCTTGATATTTCGTGCCCATATAAGTGACGTTACTGTTTTTGCAATTAGGTAATCAGTCTCCACAATTCTACTTTATCTATGCAGAATGAGTACCTGCCGATAAGATTTGTCACTTTCATGCTACCCGCCACGATGTGGCTATATGTATGTATACTAGAGGCAAGGATCACCTCACCAGTCTCATCCAGATATTAGTCACATGAATGACGACTATAGTACTACTCTATGATTTTATATACTGGTTTGATGTTGTCATAATATCTGTATGAAAGAGGCTCATTTTCATGACTAGGTATGTATTGATTAGGTACTCAGTTATAATTAACATGTATCGAGAGGAAAATAAAGGCTCTTCATGTGGATGATTTTTTTATTATTAAATACCGTCTAAGCCTATACGGACCACGGGGAGAAGTGTTCCGTAGCACCTAGATACATCTTAAGCAGAATCGCCATCTTGGCATAGTGCGAACAAAAAGACCACTGAAGGCGTCAAAACTGGGCCGGCGAATAACTTAAGAAAATCAAAATCACGTTGCTGTTAATTTCAACATCATAATAAGGGCGCCATAATTAGATCTTGCTCTATCCTAAAATTAGGCTTGGACCGGCACTGGCTGTAGGTGGTACCTACACCGCACCGGTCTGTTATAAATAGGTGAAAATTTTAATTGCGTGCTTTATAATAATAACTGTGCGGGACAAGGTAAGCAGCACTAGTGCAATTAAACACTACTTTTTCACCGTGGGAGAGCCATGCTTCGGCACAATGGGCCGGCCCGACCGGAGTGATACCACTGCCCCACAGAAAACCGGCGAGAAACAACGCTTGCGTTGTTTCTCGCCGAGTGAGTGAGGGTACGGTAGGCCCAAATTCTTTAAAAGGCCAGCATCGCACTTGCGACTCCTCTGGGGTTGCGGGTGTCCATGGGGGCGGTAATCGCTAACGATCAGCCGATCCGTCAGGTCGTTTGCGCCCAATCCCATAAAAAAAAACAATATTTGGAACACAAAACAGCTTTTTAGGCATAGTGAATGATGAGTAGTGTGAATGTGATGAAGTGACCTACGTATTCAACAAAGTGGTTAAATAAGTAAGGCATAAGAACACATCTTATTCTGTAATATATTTGAAGGTTCGATTGGCAGAGTGGTCGAGAGACCGGCTTTTTCGCCACATGTTGCAGGTTCGATTCCCGCGGCGAGCAAATATTTATTTAATCTCCAGATAATTGTTTCAGGTCTGTTTGTGTGTGCATGTGAAATTGTGTATCTGTAAACACACGCACGAGATAGGAAGAAAGTTCTAGTGTGATGATGTGAAATATATTTAATAATGCATCACTAAGTACCAAGGTCATAGTCAGAAATTAATTTCGGAGGAGTTAGTACGGAGGTAGACCTCAGGAATTTATTTCGGGGGGGGGGCACCCTTTTTTCCACGTATCTGGGGCTATGGCCATTTCACCGACTATAACATAGGACTTAACGGCACCTCTGCCACATCTCTGCCTAACCCTTTGGAGATTGCAGACGTTATTATACGTTATATAATGTTGTTATGGTCAACATCCACGTAGGTACCTGTGTTCTTACTAACTTTTAAACTATCGCGTAACATGATATTATTAATAATAACAGGAATTACCGCGCAATAAATACCTTTGAATCGCTTGACGTTTCGACCAGGTTGCACTGATCGTGGTCACAAGCAGACTCACAATTTATATTTAAAAAGTAAGAACACAGATATTACTATATGCTAAGTAATACCTGTGTTCTTAATTCTTACAAAATATATAAATATGTACGTATCTATGTACAGGCCTCGATAATCCGAACCTCCGCTTCTTCTTACGCCTCTATAATCCGAACGAATACACCCACTGAATAAATGAATTCAAAGTATTGTCATTCACTTTAGGTGCTACATGTATCCAATGGCAAGGTTTCCACGTAGTTACTCGAGCTGTATCTACAATAAATGAATGCTTGGAATGTACGGATAAAGTAGATATTTCATTTGCAGAAAAAATGCTATTGCGTAAATTATATTAGCATATTTTCTATGTAACTTACACCACTCACCAAAGTATCATACCTACAATTTTTTTGTGTTACATAATAAATATAATTAATATTACAGAATTATACTTTGTAACAATATATTTTATTGTTACAACGTATAATTCTGTACGTTGCTGAGCCGAAAGGTATACTTAATAATTAAAATTAATTTGTACCTTTAATTACAAAAGTCTTTTGTTCATTTTATAAAATTCTACATACTGTAATCCAAACGCTCCATATATCCGAACAGTGCATACCTACATTTTGGGTATGATTATCGAGGCGCTATACTGTATTGTCGGTTACTAGGTATAATATTTATCCCACAGACGAACCTTGTTAAATCTAAGAGTTCATTCGAGCTTCATACATAGAAGTAAACTTTTTTATCGATCTGGATTCTAATTTCTATCGTTCCGATTGATATTTTCAGTACCTAGCCATTAATCTCGATACCGATTAAAGGAATCGATATTTCTAGAGATGTGTTAATGTCGCAGATGGATTGTAGAATCCGCTGTTTTACAAAATCTCTAGCTGCTTTACAAAACAGTACTGTTTTATAAAACAGCTGAACAACGTTCAGCTGGATTGCCATTGCGATACGTTTAAAAAAACTGCTACCCACCTTTAGACGTAATGCAGAATGACATATTTACAGTGGGACAGGTTTGTTTATTGTATAGGTATATTAAATGGATAGTCACCATTCAAGTAAAAAAGCGATACTGTATTCTGATTTGACTTTCCGTGGCTGGGTCGACGGAGCCCTGCTTCGCGGGGCTCTTATTTTTGTGTCTGTGAGGTTAGAAAACCCTAAACACGAAGAGAATGACGAGGGCTGTTCGCTCGCTACGCTCGCTCACTGGCTCCCGTCATCCTCTTCGAACCTAACCTGTCTGAATACAAGAAACTCCCGAGCTCGCTTCGCTCGCTCATGGATCAATTTCGAATATTTTCTTTCATAATCCCGATATATTGTCGACTATTATAGTGGTTTAGTATTTACGTCATTAAAATTTTGCTGGTTATTATTGTTAAGACATACAGAGCCATATGCGACAAAATTTCGAACTAAAATCAACAATCTGACAGTTCATTTCACACTGTTTTACATAATCTCTGATCGTTCACCCGCTGCATTGATAAACGCAAAACGTTCATTCAATTCTGCGTATTATAGTTCAGTAATTATGTAAAACGGCTAAACGTCGTTCAGCTGTTTTTAAAAAAACGGTTTTGTAAATCAGCTAGCAGATTTGTAAAACAGCTTATTCTACAATCCATCTGCGACATTAATATCCACGTCATGGCACGTAGATACTTAATATGTATTCTCAAATTGACGTTTTTTTTTGGAATAATGGAAATTAGGTACTCGGTTACAATCAATCTATTTTAATTTGTTAGGCGTGATCGCTATGGCTATAGCAGGCTACACGTAACAAAACGAATAACTTTATGCTAGTCTCACATACTTTAATACTACAGAAGTCCTGGTCAGTAGATCCAAATCCAAGTGCTACCACGGTGGATGTGCAGCTTACCCTCAAAGTTCAGATGAATACATATGTGTTTCGTGAATATAATTAAATAAAAACTACTTGGCGTACTTAGATCGAATGTGTAAGTTAAAACTATAGTTGGGTAGTTGGAACTGTTCGCTATTTTCAAGTATTTTCATCCGGTAACTATTACCAAGAAGCTTAAAACCCACGTTAGGATCAATAGATATATATATAGGTCGATGCCTGTTTTTAATAAATAGTACTTAAAGAAATCAATTTCGGGTACCATCAAAATAATTATACTAAATTAGAGTGGTGTAATAATCGATTTCTCGTATTGGCGTTTGAGATTTGAGAACACTGGTCACTCCGGGCATAGAGTAGATATGTCTAGTTTGTACTCCGATTCTCCGACCACAAAGTAATTTTTCACTTCAAATTCAGACAGACAGACAAGTGGCCGAAATTTCCAATAATTTCTAATTTTATTTATTCAAAATGTTTGTATTATAAATCAACCAATAGATGAAGGGTTACAAACAGTAATCCCACCCGGAAATCCCAAAAAAAAATAGGTGAGTTCATTTTGTTTTGATTACGTAAAATGCCGATGAAAATACGTCTTGTATTAGATTAAAATACAAGATTAATAGAACATGCACATTCTCTAAAACATCGTGTAAAATAAATATATTTTGTGACACCAAAGTGACCAAAGTACGTGTATCAGCTGAGCACATTATTAAGTACGCGACATGTCGACGTTATTGATTTTCTGGGCGTTCGCCGGTTTTGCGGTATCTCTGTTTTATTAAATTTGATTGTCCTATACTGCTAATAAATGTATGTTGTAAAAAAGATACTACCTTTAGGCCAATTGTAGCACATACATTTTTTATTTATTCAAATTGCCTTAATGATGAAGTGAATATTGATTCATTGAAAATGTTTCCCTTCAGTCAATCAGGTTCTACATTAAAAAACCATGGGATGGTCATTAAGCTATATTACTTAGGTTGCAGATAGATGACTCAATTAGATCTAGTTTGATAAGGTTGATACTAAAAACTTATTGAGTATGATGGTCCCCTGTAGATTCTCATTCAACAATTAAAGTCTAAACTCAATAACATTCTCCATCTACATTCTTTTCAACATTCAACATTTACACTTAGTGTCAAGAGTTCAAACTGCCCTAGACTTCTGACATTGCAAATTCCATATTAATTACAATAGATTAATTTTTGGTGACTGTAATTAAATAATTTCCTAACCCGTGGCAGCCATGTAAAGAAATATGGGAAAAAAAAGTATTATCTATGGATAATATTGTAAAAAATAGTACCTATAGCAAGAAAATTTTGATATGAAGTTGAAAAAATTAATAACACTAAATACAGTTCAGGTATTTCACATAAATTGATTGTTTTTCCATCATTCACGATATTATATATCAGATATTATATTTAGATATAGATAAATAGGCCTCTCTTACAAAATAATAATGTATGCTTTGCTAAACCTGTAAGTTTTCTAATTATTGAAGCTCTAACTTAAGTTTGAAGGAAAACAATACATTTCTATTAAATCATGCCGCATATTTCTCAAGATTTGAATCAGAGAAATGCAAAACTGGAAGCTCTTAAGCTGTTGCGTCAGTCATTAGCAGACACAATAGATTTTTATTGTTACAACATACAGATCTGTACGTTACTGAGCCGAAAGGTTAATGTGGGAAAAGACAGGTCATGTACTTAATTTCGCCTGACTACTCCTTTAGTTAGATACTACTTCATTTCATATCATCATCATCATCGTCATTCCCCTGTCCTTATCCCCATTTGTTTGGGGTTGGTGCAGCATACCTGGCAAGCTGCTAAAGTTTTGGCAATGTTTTATGACTGGCCGCCTGCCTGACATCATCCCTTTCTGGGAATGCAAATGTTAGTGGTAACTGTCACCGATACAGCCTCCTGCTATCTAGCTATGTCATAGCAGATGTTATACATGCGCCAGGTTCGGATGTTACTTCATTTCATATGTGACTTGAATTGGTTTATGTGAAATAAAACTTTTAACTTTGACTTGACTACAAATGTTTTACAACAAATTGTTTTATGTAATTGCTGGATACATCTCTTTTTATTTTCAGCTCCATAAAAAATCACCATGTCTGCTAAACCTGCCCCACCGCCTCCACAAAAATTTGCGTAAGTAGTTCGTATATAAAATAAGTTTAATTATAACATTTACTATACATAACAAATATATTAAATTTAATTATTTTTATTATATATTTATGAACCAAAAATACAAATATCAGTCACACACTTCAATGGAGTCCAACCCTCCACATGAGTGGCAGCACCTAATCATTCAACCACTGCACCAACCGCATCATTGTTAACATTGCAAACTCACCATTGCATCATAATTATGATAATATTTATTTATAAAGGCAGGTTGTGTATTCATAATTATGTGATATGTACATAATAAAATATGATGGTGTAAAATATCTTCATACACAGATATTCATACTAATTATTCTCATATCAGCTAAGCTTCTTGTAATGGTTAACATAAAAATACATAATAAGCATATGTAAATTGGTATTCTATGCCGGAAATAGTGTTCATTTTGCAATAGTTAAATAGTATGGTTATAGACAATGAGTGACCTTCACTACAATAATGTATAATGCCATGTTGGCCTTTACCATTACAGACTAATGATTTACTGTTACTATCCAAATATTATTTTAGTAGTGCAATACTTCAAATGCTGTGTTTTTGTTTTTTACAGCAAAATTTTAAAAATCAAATCAGCTCAAATTTTATGTATTATGGATCATAGATATATAGAATGTCATTCATTATACATTGAAGGATTTGCTCAGCCATGTCCCGCCATTATAGCATACAATTAGATTACAAATAGATTTGGTACATAACATTAATAATTTATATAATAAAAACGAATTAACTAATTATTGGAATTAAAACCTATGAATTAATTCTAAATCATCAAAAGCATGTCCAACTATTATTTATTTTCATATAATTATACAATCACAATCTATAATGTCAACTGAATATAAATTATGATGGCTCGTCTAGTATGTCGTTAAGAAAATCATTTATGGAGTAGTAACACTTTTCAACCAATATTTCGTAATATTCGTAGTCTCTTTTTCAAATCAAATTTAAAGTATTTCACTTAACTATGAATACATTCGATCGTATTTTTTTTGTTTTGTTTCTCCATATAAACTTTAGCTGTGACAAATCTTAGACTCCTTCGCAATATGCTTAAAAAGAGATACAGTTACAGTCAGTTCTTAACATTAATACAGATAAAGATAATACTTTAAGGGATTTGTTATTATCTTATTAATAATTATTAAAATTTATTGTTATTTGAATTTTTTCGTATCTGACCTTTATGGGAAATTAATCAGGTTGTGAAATTAAGTTTTTCAGCACACTTATTCGTAAAGTGACTCTTAATGCAACGCTTTATCGGATAATTTTAGGATCATAACGCAGTTTATTACGCACGCGTGTTTTTTTACTTTACATAGCCGCACTAGTACGGTAATCAAAATCAGCAAATTACGTACCTTTTATTTTTAAATCTCAGTAAAGAGTTTTGATGTAATGTTTGATAAAAAGTCTTTGCTCAGATTTTTAACCGACTTCCAAAAAAGGAGGAGGTTTCTCAATTCGACAGTTTTTTTTTTTTTTTATGTGTGTTCTGGATTAACTTCGTCGTTTATGAACCGATTTTGATAATTCTTTTTTTGTTGGAAAGAAGATATCCTAACGGTGGTACCATGATAAGGAAACCAGGATCTGATGATGGCATCCCCGAGAAATCGAGGGAAACCTTCGAAAATCGTAGGGGCGACTAGTGTGTTTGTTAATTTTTTCATTAAGTATTTTAAAGCACTACTATTTAATGACGGTCTGGAGTCGATCTGATGACTGATGGTGCCGAAAGACGATCTAGGGTACTCTTTAACGATTTACAGCAATTACCTGGTGTTTGGGCTTGATTAATTTGTATTGATGAGAACTTTACACCTAGATGGGTTGTGACTGTCATTAGGGGTCTGATGATGAAGACGAAGGACAGTCTACCTTGTTTTGTATGTATGTCCGTCGATATAATTGTTTGAAAGAGTAGTCCCCAGAAATGGTTCCATTTCAATTTAGTGAAGATCTGATGAAGATCTTCGAAGTTAGACAATGGAACTCTTCAATAAATCACAGCAAATCACTCGCAATTGCTGTAATCGCATATCCATGTATAGTTCATGCCACTCAATACATACATAGCATCATGCCTGTATTGCCCGATGGGGTAGGCAGAAGTGTCCACTGTTGTACTCCAAAATTAACAGATTATTATTATATATTGTTATTTTAAAATTATTTTATTATAAGCCAATTTTGATATTATTTTGAACTTTTTAGTGTAGTGGATTTTTGAAGGCGGTTTTTATTTTTGTTTATATACCGCGTGACTTTTTTTACCGTGAGGAAAAAAATAGGGCATGTTAGGTTATCGGAGATCATTATTTCAGATTTTTTTATTTTTTCATTAGCATTATGAAATTGATTAATCAATAAATACTCCTTATTTAAAGTAATAATTTCGTACAAAAAACGTAAAACAATTTTTTGTGAAAATAATTAATAATTCTACCAAAAAACACCAAAATTTAAATCACAGACACCCTACTTGACGCGGGGAAATTATCAATGAATTCATAGGTAGTGAAATTGTATCCTTTGAAGCCTCATTGAAGCCGGCCCATAGGTACTCGTCGAACTTGCCGGCGGCCTCTTTGATATCCTGTAGCATTCACACATCGTGTGTGCTTGCGCATATCGTCCCCCGCGTGCCGTGATCTCATTTCAGTCACCTGCGATTAGTCATAGCGTGACGTCGCTGACGCGTGTGTATCGGCCGCGTGGTGATTCAAATCATAATATTCCAACGTAGAGTACCTAGCAATGGTGAGATATTATATCCTGTCTGGTGAAAACTTAGAAAGTGCGAGTCGAATGTACCCCGAACAAGAACACTTACAGTTGTTGCGAAGAAACGGTATCCCTGCTCCTCAAATTCCCAGCACTAATCTAATATTACGGACGTATCACCGGTTACGTGATCATGGCCAGTTCCAGCTTCCGAGTCATGCCACAGGCAGAGGCCGGCCACCCCTGTCCATACACGATGAAGACGCCATACTGGATTATTTCCAGAGACACCCGAGAAGGAGCACTCGGGAAGTAGCTCGTCGATTTAGTGTAAACCAGTATGTAGTATGGAAACTACTTTATGCAGTAGACATGCATTCATACCATTTCTCACGCGAGCAAGCTTTGCATGCACCGGACCCCGGACCTAGCATAGAGTTTTGTCACTGGCTGCAGAACCATCCGCAAGCGAACATCTTGTGGAGCGATGAGTCCATATTTACTCGTGATGGTATTTACAACGTGCATAATGAGCATTAGTGGAGTTTTCAAAACCCAAACTAAATTAAAGAACATGCTCATCAAATTCGGTTCAATGTGAAGGTTTGGGCCACGATTATACGCGATCGCATAATTGGCCCAGTTTGGATAAAAGACCGATTGACGATTGTTCCGTTATCAACACAATGTTGGAAGACGTTCCTGTGCTGTATCTACGAGGCATGTACTTCCAACACGACGGATGTCCAGCTCACTACGAGCGATCTGTGCGTGCGTACCTGGATAGTCAGTTCGGTGATCGGTGGATAGGTCGCGGTGGACCTGTGAATTGGCCACCAAACCTAACCCTTTAGACTTTTATTTATGGGCTGAACTAAAACGTTTAGTGTACACTGGAGAAGCTCGTAGTCTAAATGACTTAAAGCAGAGAATAATAGACGTTTTCAATATTCTTAAAAGTGATAGAGACACGCTTCAGTTTATCAAACAATTTGCAAAGACGTGCTAGTTTGTGCTTAGAAAAAAACGGTGGACATTTTGAACAATTACTCCGATATCGCTAAAAAGGTACCTACTTTTTTATAAATAATAATGTAATTTTGTAAACATCAATCACAACGAAAAAGTTCATAGAAAATTTGCATCACTTTATTATATCAAATGTTTATGTAATTTAATTTAACTAGGTAAATACAGCATATTAGAGGGTTCTAAGCCCGAAAAGTATTAAGAAATGATCGAAATCAAAAACATATCGGATGTAAAATACGGAAAATTGCGTATTTAGGTACTTATTTTATTCTTCAATTCGCTCACTCTAAAGTCTCCTCACTCCATTTCCAATATCTGCTATAAAGTTTTAAATAAAATTGTAAACAAACGGGTCATTAACTTGATCTTAGATGGTTCGGATCACCGAACCTAAGCTCATGTCATATGACTCGATTTGATACAAAATGATCGTTATCTAATTCTTATTTCTTTCATAATTTAACTTTTCGCTAAAGATTTCTCAATTTAAATTTAATAATTGGAACAAAAGGTTCAATAAGTAAGAATAAGTCAAGTTAAAACAGGTGAAGTGTAAGTGATTGTATAAGAATTTTAACTAAACAGATTTGTTTACATTAATATCAAAAGCTTGAAGAGATCTTAGGTACGAGTCGGTTTTCGGTTTCAGCGTGTGTTATGCTACACTCGAGCGTAATCGCCCGACGCACGGCCTGTTAGGTACCTAGCGAAATAAATGTGTGTTCGTCTCGCTCACACTTTAATTCATACACGATCGCACTTCTACATCGTTTACTATTTCTTATTTTACCTACTATTATTTTTACTCATGTACCGTAGGATGGATTAATTTTATGTTTTTTTTAGGATTTTCGGAACTTCTACAATCTTAATAGTACAAAGCAATTATCGTTGCGTATGGTTTATATTCCACTTACAGAACACACCATTCTTCTTTCCCCACGGTAAAAAAAATCATCCGGTATGTTTGTGTTTAAATAATAGTTCAAATATTTGTCAAATAAACATTTCAATTCATCAAAATAGATAAACATTACGTAATTACTTACTTTTCGCTTAGCTATGTTCCCGTGTCTATCTTGCACTTGTAGTTTGACTGGGAACAGTGACAGGAATAACGCCAAGCCAAAGCACGTACTAATGTAAAGTTTATTTATCTTTACGTGTAATGTTTATTTAACTTGGTATGACAGTTCCGGTAACCGGGCGAGCTCGTAGCTAAGAAATAACCGCACAGCTCAACCGATTCAGGTGAAGCACTTGGTTGGTCTGTGGATGGTGACCGTCATTTTCATATCGAGAACCTCCGTGTCTGGAAAGCGCGATAAATCGTCGGTCCTGGTTTATAAAATAAGATCTATGACAGCAGTGTCAGATGCCTGAAAGTCTGACAACCAGTCATAACCACGAGATATCGTATTACGCAGTAACTGGGTTGTGAAGGTCAGGTAGGCTGTAAAATAACTGGGAAAAGGCTAGGTAGATTCATTGATTTTTATGACGGTTCGGGTAACAGGTACATAGATACAGAAGAATACTTTGTAGCTGTAGCTACATTATTACATTAGGGTGAATGTTTTGAGATAGACATGAGAAAAGCAGTTCAACTTTTTACTCGCCAATACCAGATACGATAGAAATATTATTGTTATGTGTATAATTTTATGACTGCTTCGCGGGCCTAGTAGTCCCAAGCGCGACTGCTGAGCATGATGAGCACGGTCTTGGGCTCGATTCCCAGGACGTGCAAAGTATTATTGTGTTGTTCTGTGAGAAAATTCCCAGTAACAGTCCGAGTCTAGAATTGTACCCGGAAGATGGCAATAGGCTCACCACCACACTTGGGACTTAATAACAGCACCTCTCCCAACCCCACTGGGAATACAGGCGTGATACTATGTATAGTTTTTGACGTTCGGGAGTAAACAGCTAAAGAATTTGGAATGTGAAATTTTGATCCAGACCCAGAGGTAGTGTTTTAAACTATCGGATTTTAGATGTCCTAGTTGAAACTGAGTGATAAACATGTATATAAGAATAGAAATGCGCTTTCACTCCCAACTACGTCGTGTGTCACGCCAGGAGGGAGATATATCCCTCGCCCCAATTGCCCGTTACGGTCACGACATTTCATACACCCATCATTTCCTAGACATCTATCGTTTAATGAGCCGTCTCCAAGAGGCAGTGTCCGTAGTGATTATTGCGAAGATTTGCCGACCTATGTGACTCATAATTCTCGAAACATGCTCCGTGGTTGGAGAGTATATGCGTCAACTGGAAGCTTAAAACATCATGCTATCCCTCCAGCCACTACACGGCCTCACGAGTCTTACCATTGTTGCTGCGTCCTGTACCTACACTGAAAAGCTCAATATTACGTCTGGCAAGCATTTGTTAAAATTTGATTTAAATTTAAAATACCTATTTATTGATAAATATTGTTGATATTTACAGGCTACTCCCAAAGATTATCAATGGCGGTATTGCCGGTATCGTGGGTGTCTCTATCGTTTTCCCACTGGATTTAGTGAAAACCCGACTTCAGAACCAAACTGTTGGGCCAAAAGGCGAGAGACAATACAAAAACATGTCAGTATTCATATTATTTTCGGCTTGCTTAACTAAGTGAACAATAAAAGGAATTTCATCATAATGTTATATATATTATTTTCAGGATTGATTGCTTTAAACAAACTTATAGAGCAGAGGGCTACTTTGGCATGTACCGAGGCTCTGGAGTTAATATCTTACTTATTACTCCAGAGAAAGCTATTAAGTTAGCTGCAAATGATATGTTCCGCTTTCATCTTAGTAAACCTGATGGGTAAGTGCTGTTTAATTTTATATTAATTTATAGATATCCATAACTCCTTCTGAGTTCTGATGGTGTCTGTTTTTATTCATTGTTTGTATTTCCCTAAAGTATGATCAAGTGCAAGAGGGTGGTTAGAACGACCATTCTATATTTTCCCAGCCACTGCAATTCCGTTGGCCAGGATCTACAATTCTATACATATTAATAAACATTATTAAGCATAATTGTTCTATCCATAGAACTCTACCACTGCCTCGTCAAATGTTAGCTGGTGGTTGTGCTGGTGCATGCCAAATCATTATTACTACGCCCATGGAGCTATTAAAAATTCAGATGCAGGATGCCGGACGAATTGCAGCACAGGTTAAAGCTGGTCAGTATTACCCCAATCATTGTCAATAGATTTTTAATAACATACAAACTTTTGCAAAGTAAATCTTGCACCATCTGGTGAGTTGGTAACAAACATTTTATAAGAACGAATATTCTTTCAAAACGTACGCGTACTCTTTACGTAGAAGAAAGTCAAATCATACCTTTTCCTAACGTACATATGTTGCGGCTTCCAAAACCATACGCATCCAAAAATTAAATTTCAAGTGTATTCAGGTGTCAGCGCAAGCATCTAAAATCTAACCTAACTATTGTTGGTATCTATTAAAATAACGTTTAGCAACCTTTCAATTATTATTGACTCTCTTGAACATGATACATTGAAAAGCTTTTGCCAAAATACGCATTGTAAGGGCCATTAATTGCACCAGTTTATAAGTAAACACACGTAAACAGCTCAAGTAAAAAAAAGAACCCAAGGTAGATACCGCTACAGATGAAATCGCTCAAGTTTTAGCATAACTGCAACCAGATAATATGATGTTGCCAGTAACTGATATTTTGTCATTCGAGTGTGTTTCAATGGTTCCAAAAGTCTGGTATCCGTCAGCTTGGATGATGACTGCACGTTCGAAACCATCGCTTTATTGTGTCGACGTCTTTCTTTTTACGCAACCACTTTAAGATCACGAGAAGGTTACTGGAGTAGAGCTGCTATACCCCCAAAATTGACTGGACAGCATAGGAAAGACCGGTTGCAATTTGAATAAGAGGTCTGCCCTCTTGTCACGAAAACGCTTACCCTTGCTTCACCAAGGGTAAGCTTTTTCTGCAAGAACAAGAATTTTATGGGAGGCAAGAATAGTTCGCACAAGCCTGTATAGAGCACAAGTGGAATACCCCCTGTATCTTCATTTGTCACATCACATATCATTGACAGCAGAACGCACTTTTTGTGCATTTGGCGAACTAGAGAGACGTTGGCGAGCAACAGACGCTGACTGCTCCTCAGTACATAAACGCAATCCTGAAGAGTATGTGGTCTCAAAAACAGGTGTTGTTGGCGGGTTGGTGGGTCTAAGGTAACGCCGGCTGTTACAAAAAAAAAACATTACCTGCTACTAAGAGTTTAGTTATGTTGCTGTGCCCTTACCGGGTTTCATGTTGGAACTACTTTATAATTATTCTACATCTTTGTAATCACATGAATGCAATAAAAAGTTTTGAGTTTGAGGAATTGAGATCTGTTGACAAACATGAACGACTGTGAGCATGTGATGTTGCCCCTACCATTCTTCAAGACCTCCAAGATTGCGGAATGCGTAAATTTCATTGCAGAATGGGTAAATGTTTCAAGAAAGCGCCGTCAAGTTATTAAGTTCCATGAGAGATGTTTTTGTAATTCGTGCAGTGTAATTTTTTTATTTTTTTTTATTTAGACTACAGGTTTTGTTTATCCTTTTTAGCTGGTGGAAAAGCAATTAGGCGTGTTTCCGCATTGGAATTGACCCAGAAGGTGATTCGCGACAATGGTTTCTTTGGGCTTTACAAAGGTGTAACAGCAACCGCAGCTCGAGACATCTCCTTCAGTGTTGTCTACTTTCCGATGTTTGCGATCCTCAGTCAACTAGGCCTTCGAAATGAAACTGATTTAACACCTCCTTTCTGGTAAGTACGTAACATAGCATCACGCCTGTATTCCCCGAAGGGGTATGCAGAGGTGTACACAATAGGCATGATGACAATATTAAAGAATCAAATAATAAATGGCCAATGAGATAAATATATGTACAAAGGATACTAAAGCTGACCTAGTTTTAATGTAAACATTAATATGATAAGATTATCAATAAAATTAAAGTATAAAATACTGCAATCGGCCAAGTGATCCGCAACACCAATCACAGCAAATGACGTCGTAGTGGTATGACCGACAAGTCAAAGGTCGCAAGTTCGAATCCAAGTCACGCACCACTGACTTTTCAAAGTCTTGTGCGTATTATTAATTATCACTCGCATAAAACAGTGAAGGAAAACATCGTGAGGAAACCAGCACACCTTATAGATGTTCTCGATGGTGTGTAACGTTATGTCAGAGCCCTACCGGGCGGTTTAAACCCTAATATTGTTTATCAACCACACGATAAGATTAAGATAAGATTTCAACAAATTAATATATTTTTACAGCAAACGTAATTTTTCTCCCAGATAGGAAAAGCGGCGATAACTTGATATGTAAACTTTCAAACGCATAAATGTTTTTTTGATTAAAAACGTTCCATTTCAACCAGGTGGTCGTTCTTGTCGGGATGCGCTGCGGGCTCCACTGCGGCACTCGCCGTCAATCCTCTGGATGTTGTGAAGACTCGAATGCAGACGCTCACTAAAGGCAGTGGCGAGCGACAGTACTCCTCGATTATGGATTGCGTGACGTAAGTCGTATAGTAGATTTTCCAGGATTTAATCATTGTCAAATTTTTTTTATGAATAATTCATTGTAATTTAGATTTGCGCGGTAAAATGCATCATAATATCAAATGTAAGAGCTTATCCAGAAGATAAACAACATGAATACATGTATATTCCATTTTATTTTTTAATTGGAAAAAGAATACGGTCGCGAACAGGATTCGAACCTGCGCCTCCCGGATAACGTCGCCATAAGACGTGTTAAAATATGGAAGAAGAATTCGCGGTGGTGAGCAGAGGTCGAGATGGCTTAGTGGTCGCAGGAGGACGCGACCACGAACGCTGCAAAGTGTTCGAAACGTCAGGAAAAACAAAAAACCAATAATACACGCGATTAATCCGGTTAAAAGTTGTTTTATTATAATGTGTAGTGATCGCACAAACCTAAGATATTGCCTTTAAGTTGACCACATCAGGATCTAGAACATTCAACAATTACATATAGATTTATACATATTATGTAGTCAAGTTCAAACTGATATACTGATTCACTTATCTTAATAGTGTTTCGGACTCAATATCAGCCCACCATTTGCCCGCACAAGGAGCATAAAATCCGCCCACCGCTTGCCCACACAAGGAGCTACGGCCTCAGGGTGTAATATCAGCTGACCGCTTGCCCACACAAGGAGCTACGGCCTCAGGGCGTAATATCAGCCCGCCGCTAGCCCACACAAGGAGCTACGACCTCAAGGCTTAATATCAGCCCACCGCTTGCCCACACAAGGAGCTACGGCCCCAAGGCGTAATATCAGCACACCGCTTGCCCACACAAGAAGCTACGGCCTCAAAGCATAATATCAGCCCACCGCTTGTCCACACCAGGTTCTCCTGCCTCTTCCAGGAGGTAAGTGAATTTAGCTGGGTACCGCTTGCACACACCAGGTGCTTCGGGCTCCTCCAGCAGCTCAGCAGCCATCTCCATTGGGCAGATCATGAAAGGATATGGATCAAGGTGGGAAACGGTTGCGTGCACCATAACCAACGAACATTTGAAATTCTATTGCAACATACGATCATTAATAAGAGGTTTAAATTGTCAGCACTAATTAAGATCACATTAACTTTGATGGTGAACAATAAAATAAAACAGAAAACAATGTTTTGTTGGAATTCCACAATGATCACTATCCTCTTTGATAGAATCGCTTTCAGATTCGGACTCAACAAATTTCACCCAAGATTTATGTTATCTACGGGGAAGATTTTTTGTACATCGTTTGTGAATTATTTAGTAAGTAAAAGCATCAGATACATCGAGACTTAGCCTTGGATCTCTAATTTAAACGGCAAAACAGTCAACTCGACTACGGAACTGTGGTTTGGATTGGTGGCTGGAATAGAGTCCCGGCTTAATGCATCCGCATGGGACAACTTGGCCTTAGGGCGATATTCAATTGAGAATGTAAATTCTTAAACCAAAAGCCACCCACGAGTTAGTCTTGGTATCATCTCAGTTAGGTTAGAACGTAAACCGTTAGAAGCTGTATCGATTTCAAAATCCATTCCAAAAATGTAAATATTAAAACGTATTAGAGCCGCGTAAATTGCTAACGTTTCAAGTTCACATGAATGGAAATGCTGTTTTTCAGCCGACATTTTCTAGCCAAGGTGAGTAACAAGGTGGAAAGCTGTCCCTGGATTTGATCTCTGAAGTAACGATTCCCTCAGTTCCATTAAGCTTGCGTCCTTTCGTAATTATGATTCCTACACCGGATTATATACAGCCAACACGCAATAAGGGCATCACGGCTGTATTTCTTGAAGGAATAGGTAAAGGCGTACACAGTTGTACACTCGGATTTACCAATGCTATTATTAAGTCTCATTTAATAGATAGTGAGTCTATTGCCATCTATCGGGCACAACTCAAAGCTCCGGGCTGCGGTGAGTCTATTGAAACGCTTTTTTTTTATTGCCAGGAAAACTCAACACTGCCCAGCCTGGGTATCGAACCCCATGCTCAGCAGTCGCGCATGGGACCACTAGACCAACGACGCAGTCTTTAAATGTATAACCTTTCAAATTAATCTGCCTAGCCTTTTTCTAATCCCATTGGGGTCGACTCCCAGTCAAACGAGCGATTGCCTATCTGACCTCTACAGCCCAGTTATTGGTTAACACGATATCTCTTGATATCACTGATTGTCAGACTTTCAGACCCCTGACTATCCGTAACGGAGGTAGTAGATTCAGTTTGACACCCGGGAGCGACAGCTCAACGTGCTCTTCGAGTCACGTAGGGTTCTTAGGATGAAATGATGGCAACCCATCCACAGACCGACCGTTACTGCGGCAAGCGCAGCTTAACCCCGATCGATCAATTTATGCGGCTGTTACTTAGTTGCGAGTGTTTAAACTTAGGTACGTTATCTTCTTAGTGGCAACATGAACTGCCTTCCGAAGTCAGTACAACGCGACATAGGTTAACCGTTTACGATTATCTGCTTAACTACTAGTAACCCTGATCACTACTAGTCATATTCAGTTTAAAGGTTTAGTCATGTTCCCATTTTGTGATGTCGTTACAGTCGCATCACGCCCATCAGTATGTGTTATCATAGTGACTAAAACGCCGACATCTTTTATATTATATATTTTTTTATTATGCTTGGATCATAGCTACGGTGCGAGACTATCCAGCTTGTTTGCCAATGATATTATAAGCTACAGACGCATTATCCGCGCTCAAAAATGGCGATAGGAAATTATAGCAGGATAAATCGCCTCGCTGTGTTAATAGTGTCCAAATTTTACTTTATTATTAGTACAGTCACTACATAATAAAATACGTTTTAACCGAAATATTATAATGATCATAAATTAAAACTTCGTAATGTTTACTTTATTCTTGACACTACTCAGATAGCTACGTCACCCGCGCACGCGCCTATGAGCCTTCAGCAGCTTATCGCAAGTATGTGCCGAAACTAAGCGATGTTTTCTAACAACTGCTATGCTGCACGATTTCATTATTTTCCTTTCCCCACAGACTATGATTGTATGTATTGGTATGACGCGCCTATATATGTATATATAAAACGTTATTGTTTGCCTTTAACTTTGCACCTATTAATATGCATGACTGTCATAATAGTATGCCTCATCAAGTCAAGTTTTCCGATCTGGCATATCAGAGAGGAGCTCACATGGAACAGTTGCTGTGAGTTTTATTTACCAATCCGCTCACGAATACTTAACACTAATTATAAACATAATAGTACATATTATTATACCAACTCATTAATTTTGGATAGCCAATACATCATCGTCTTAAGACTTATCTGACCTGAAGATAGAGATCAGGAATAACATTCTGAACACCATACATTGCTGAGTCTACTACCACTACCCTGAATTTCGATCACTTGAACACTGACCAGTTTTTCTAAAAGTGTACGATGATTGATGACGAAACTGGTTTCCATCGTGACGCCTAATGTTATGGCAAGATCTCACTCAAGTTCTTTATATTGGTTTACATGACTCCTATGTTAACTGTGAGAATGTGATGGTTGATATGGTGAAGTGCATTCAGGCACACTCTGTTCATTGGTTCTGGTACATTAAGGGTTATGTTTTGACACAATGGTATGAAAAGGAATGAAATAATTTCTGAAACATACACACCATCTAAATAAATAATACAATACAAACATTTTTGTTTCCAATTGTATAAGGAGTCACTTGAACATTTAAATAGCATATGATGTTAGTTTTTAGAGGAAAATGGTACAATTATTAATCTTATAAAAATCACTATACTGGAATATGTTAAATTCAGTATATTGACATAATGTTAGTGCCTTAAACTTTTTACTTGCACATTCCAGACACAATAAAAATATTATTGTTGTCTATAATGTTGTGTTTACTAGTAAATAGTTCAATATCCTAAAGGATATCAATAAATAATAATGAAATAAAGACAGATGAGAAAAATATGAAATATGAAAATAATTTAAAAAACATTTAAAATTACTCAGTTCATGTATTCAAAGAAACAAGAAGCTACAAGAATCCTCAAACTCAAACTTTTATTTGTGATCCACAATGGTGTTTATATGGTAAGAAAAATAATATAGTACATTGTGGACTCTGTTGGGCACGCAAAAATTAAGAGAGGAAAAACATTAGTAAGAGGGTACTTATAGCATTGATAATATTTTTATTTTATTTTATATTTATTAAAATATCTACTTAGGTAATAAATGATACCTATATTATATAATTGTAGTAGAACACCTAATTGGTATTCTTAATTTAATATTTATTGTAACAATCGTTTTTAATATTTATATTTATTTGTTTTAATTATAATTATGTACTTACTTCTTTTTTTTATTAATTATTTATGTGTAACATAAATATAACATAGTGATATTTGTAGGGTTTATTATTGTAGTTAAGTAGGCATTTAATTTATAATACTTATCAAGGCATTTATATTATCTTTTATTATTATTACTTTATGTTAGGATTATTAAAATTTACCATTTAAATATTCATTTATGTGATAATAGCTTTTTTTTGTAGTAATAATTTATTTAATTTGACTATGAAAGTATTATCTTCCATTTCAATATCTTCAGGTAGCTGATTAAATAAGTTTATGGACATAACATATGGACTAGATGAATGGAGCTAGTTAGGTTTAATCTGTTTTTATATCTTAGAGTGTAGTGAGTTTGTATGTCTTTTGCAGAATAAACAGAGTGGGTAGTATAGTGGCAGCTATTCTGTTTCCCCATAGGGTGACACCATAATTTAGCCATGTGGAGGCATAGGCGTAATCGATTATAAGCGCGGTTTGTAAATTAGTGGTCTTCATTATTTCTCCGATAGCATATGAGAATTTCGATATTTTAGTTTTAATTTTCTGTATATGAGATTTACAGTTGACATGGATATTTAAGCCAAGCAGAGTGAACTCTTGAACCATTTCTATTTTTGTGTTTTATATAAAAAAAAATAAGTGAGTGAAATGTCATCACAAAATCCTTTTTAATTAAAAATAATAAATTGATAAAGTAATTATATATTTCTAAAATTATACAATTAATAGTATTAAATATTTAACTTATTGAATATTCAAATAAAATGACAAAGTAATACAGTTCATCAAATCTGTATTCTCTGTTTAATGTTGTAGGCTTTCCAGGGTTTATTTATGAAATATGAGTAGGTATATGTAACATCTTGTATGGGTATAGCATGAGATTAAGAAATTATTTTATTAAATATTACCATATAAAGTAGGTATTTACTTTACTGAGCATTCTTTACTTTTAGTTGACAGTTCTTTTCAAACTGTACATTGGGATATCATTATAATCTATATTACAACTGTGATAGTACCAATTGTCATAGTGATAATAGTAATAAATACCCATACCAAAAGGATTTTAGTATTAACATTTAATTAAACACATGGAACTTATGTGCACTAAATATAAGACAAAAGGATGAAAATTTTAATTAAAAATAATAATATAACCTTATTCCTTGTATGTACGTATGCCAAAACACCGATTCTACAGCATTTATAATTTTACTTCAATTATGGAAATTGTTTTTACTGATTGAAGGTTAGCATAGTTATACCTCATATGCCATTTCTACATAATTTCTTGTCTTATCAAACATTACATTTTATCCATGATGCGATCAAGAAAAACCCGTACCTAGTACCTTTTTTTTTATAATGACGTATGTTGTACCTGGTTCCATAAATCATATAAAAATCAACTATTAGAAGTTAATATAACGATGTACTCAATAGTTCCAACTCAATTATATATTTTTGTTGTATTTGGCCAGTCGAATGTTATAGAATTCTGCAACTAACCGAAACAGCTACACCATTTTTTTCGTTGTACAGATGAAATATCGTCATGGATACAAGTATTTTTAGTCATTTACATTTTGTCAACAGCAATTATTTTATAATTGTTAACACAAATTAGTCCTTTTTATCTTTATGTAAAACTAGCGTCTGCCCACGACTTCGTCTGCATGGACTTAGGTCCAGCCGGAATAAAAAGTACCCTATGTGTTAATCCAGGTTATAAACTAACTGTGTGCCAAATTTCACCCAAATCCGTACAGTAGTATTGTGTGAAAGAGTAACAAACATCCATAGATACAAACTTTTGCATTAATAATATTAGTAGGATGTTATGGTCATCAAAACTCATTGTTTATGATTCCCTGTTTAATGTTAAAACCAGTTGTAAACATTTAAACTATTTACTATATTAACCCACTGTATCTACTCTCCAACTATGTGTTAAAACATTAAAATGTTCTGTTAACAGCAAAACGATGATGTACGAAGGCCCCACTGCTTTCTTCAAGGGCGGCGCGTGCCGTATGATTGTCATCGCTCCATTGTTCGGCATCGCTCAGACCGTATACTACCTCGGCATTGCAGAAACGCTGCTGGGATACAAACGCGAAAAGCCACGTTAAGGAAGTAAAAACGCTTTCTCTTATTCTGTATCAATTGTACAATATTTTAGTTATTTTTGCCATAGTGATCTTCGTATTCTGTCAGTTGTAATAATTCTCAAATTACACTGTGTTATACTTGTTTGTTATAAAAACTATTAGAACATGTTATGTAGTTTATTTAGCATAAATTTCATACAAATAATTTTGATTGGGGTTGTTAGTAATATTATTTTATTAAAAGAAGTAGTAACTTTATACAAAAAACGCTTTCATGTATCATGACATTTGAATTGATGAATATATTATAAGATTCGAGTGACAACCATGTCAATATGATAATGTAATACCTTTATGTATAAATTTTGTAAACCTCGAAACACATAAAGAATCAAAAATAATATTTTCTTGAACATAATACACCTAGGTGGCGCTGCGTGCATTTAATATTGAACTATAGAACTTAGCAGCGCAAATAGTTATTTGTGCATATATACGCTGGAAGATGCCTTAACAATAATAACTATATAAATAGCTTGGCATTAATATGCAGTATCTATAGTATTCCACTAATATGATGTTCATTGTGAATAAAAGTCCCATCCGTGAATCATTACTCAGTGATAAAATTGCATTATATAACTTAGCAGCGCAAATAGTTATTTGTGCATATATACGCTGGAAGATGCCTTAACAATAATAACTATATAAATAGCTTGGCATTAATATGCAGTATCTATAGTATTCCACTAATATGATGTTCATTGTGAATAAGAGTCCCATCCGTGAATCATTACTCAGTGATAAAGTTGCATTATATAAAGTTCGAAACTTTTGATCGCCACTTCAGGAAAGTAAAAGCTCTCGGCGCCAAACTACAAATTCATCCTATAAATTGAATACCTACAAAACATACAAATAGTGAGGCCGGATCTATGACGAAAGCACAAGAGAATTGCCTTGTATTTTTTGTACATTAATTTTAAATGTCTGTCATCCAGTCGTAATTGTGGCGTGCTGGGCACATTTCGGTTTGTCATCTTTAAGGATGTCAAAAGGTGAAGCAATATATTAAATATTATTTATAGGACTTTTTTAATACACTAAGTGGAATCGAATCATGAAAAAGTGATACCTGTTGCAAAATTGTTTTTTGACAATATTATTTTTTATAATATATTTTAAAGAGGATGGTTTGAATTCTTGGCGGTAATAATATACTGTTTAATTAAGATATTGCGTGTTTATATACCGTCTAGTCTAGTCACCAAGAACGCCCAACATCTTCATAACTTGTGTTATGCTGCTACAAGTGCATTCATGAGCATAAGAAAATTTACTTTTGACCTGTAGATGAGACATAGAAAAATACTTAGATATCAGTTTTCTTCCATGACAATCAACTCTCGATTAAGTACCTTGTCACAGGCCAAAAAGTTGCTTATTTTTCAATGGCAGTTTAATAGGTGTGTTAAAATTTGCTAGCAATGTGTTATTAAAATTAAGTTATCGCTATAAGTTACGGTTCATTAATCAACCTGCTGACTAGTTGACTCGTATCGCTTGTACTTGAGATGTTACAGTAATTGGATTTATTCGGCTGTTATTTGTATCTAAACTATGCATTTAATATTGTAAGGTTGTTCAAAAAATATTTTTAATTGAATATTGTAGTTAATGTTGAAGCTTCATGTAGGTGTCACTTATTTGTACCAGTAGAGATACAGAGTCAGTCAGATTGTTGTTATATAACTTAGATGTTGCTAGTTCGTATTCTGAATTTGTTTCTTAGTTCACGCAACAATACTATCAGTCTAATATCTATAGAACTGATGGATTATCAAATAATCCAACATTAACATGTTATCTATACATGTCTAACCGAGGTGATCTCTTTACCATCGGCTATTTTTATAGTTCATGAGACGTAGCTGCTATATAAGTTACTATTAATATACTCGCGTGTTATTCGGAATGTTTAAGCGATTCTAATCATTGTATTTATTAACAGATATGCAGCAATAGAAGGAAGTCAAACAATGTATGTATTTCTTGGTAATATTCAAATTTGAAGTTTACACTGTTGTGCCCATTTCCATATTAAAAAGTATTTAATTTTATATAGGTACCTAATTATTATAAGGCAATAATATATGTAATCAATTACTATTAAATATAGTTGGTGCACTGCAATAAACATTTGTTCTTATTATTACAATCATGTCCATCTTATTATTATATCCAATATAATTATTATTTAATAATAGATAGATGTTTACAAATCAAGTATTTAAACTATGAAAGACAAATCACGTTTTAAGCAATAGTTATCTTAACTGTTATTAAAATGATTATTATAATTATGACGATCAAAATACATAGTCTCCCACTGTTGGCTTCTTTGCTGTAGTCTAATCATTTAAGCTTGTACGTAATCGTAATGGTTGAGTAGTACTTTATTTGCGATGGATTACGGTTACTAATAAGTTGTTGATTAAGCTGACGACCTTATGTCAATGTTATAAGACAATAATTTATGAAAGTAGTGGTATTTACTGAGTGTTATTAATCTAATTGTAATAATTAATGTATTGTCAATTAAATTATATCTAATATTATGATTTTTTTACGGTCCTTTAGCCTCGTAGTAATTAGAACTGGAGCCCTATATGAAAAATATTGAAACATTAATTTATTCACCACTTTATAGCGCATCTGACTCCGATGTTCGTACATATACAAAAACTACAAGCTTAATTAAGATTTCCAGTGTCTCGACAAAACACAATTCTGCCGACACACGAGAATATTATAGTGTGATAGTAATAGATAATATCGATATCGGTAAAATCTAAAGTGTTTTCTTAGATCCAATCGTATTGGTTAATTATTTTCATGTCGGATACCTCGTGATTAATGTTTAACAGGGCTATAAGTACGAAGTACCTAGCATTTAAAGTGGATGTTTCACCCTACTAAATATCAACTCATTTTTATTTACCGACGTCAATTTCACATCTTTTAGAAGTTCATAATTTTATTTAGTAAGTAGAAACACCCATCTTAATATTTTTTACTGACTGTCCAGTCCAGAGGTTAATTAGTCGTCAATAATATGATAGAAGGTTACTCTCGTTAATTTAAAACATGGGTAAACTAAAACGAAATATCGATATCAGTTGTATCTGGCAACATGACATTATAATTTAACCATAATCTTGTTAATGTAAATTATGGAAAAATTATAGCTTAGTGGAGGAGTGCATTACAATTTATATAAGAAATAACAGTATTTATAAAGACATGTCTATTTACAACTCAAAACCGATATTGACATTAAAGTGCGGGAATCGATTCTTTTAAAAAGTCCATTTGCATAGTAGTCACTGTGCATTTTGAGAATGTAAATAGCGCACCCATATTGGTTTTTATAAACACCTGTTATACTTGCACTTTCAAACATGAAGCGAACATGATGGGTTCGCTGGGGCGGTTTCTGTTCTAATTACTCTGAGTATTTAATCCTTTGACCGCCAAAGATGGCACCGGCCTTCGAAGCTCCAGTGACTAAAAATAATACGCCAGAAAGTAAATTATTTAAAATCAATCACCTTTGTTTGTTATAATAATAGTTAGTCATCCTTAACACATATTCTGTTTCTAGGCGTGGAGAGTCACTTTGATTTGTATGCTGTGGCGGTCAAAAGGTTAAATTGTTGCCGATTGTCAAGATGTACCTATTCTAAGACAACTCAGGAAAGAAGCTTTGGATCAAATTAATTTCGAAGTCATAGTTTGTATTATTTTATAGAAATAATTGGAAACACGGCTGCTTGATTCTAATCATAGCATATTAAACCATTAGCATATTTACTAAATCAGTTGTCATCATTGTTGATCTATATACCTATACATAAAATAAACCGGAGCAAAACTTTACCTTGTTATTATTTTTCTATGATTAATTATTATATTTACTATTGTTTTAAGATCTTCGTCCCTTTGTTCAATGTTCAATCAATATGAGGTCTGGGCACTAACTGGCGTTGACCTTTGACTAGCAGTGAGACGGATCTGTTTTTTTTTTAAAGTCTCAACTTTGCTATGCTATGCGCTTTTTACTACGAGATGACAGCCTGCTTGCTGTATCCAGATTTCAATACGATTTTGAAGACGAGGTCTTTTTTTGTGGAAAAAGTTAAACGAGTGGAACTCGAACTCGCGTCACCAAGTGCAGCAGTCGCGGTCACCACTCGTAGTGCTACATACTTTTTACCCCTTTATTGACCTAGAAGGGTTATGTTTTTCGACTGTATGTATGTATACTTCTTTGGCACGCTCTACAGGCTGCAGCCTAAACCACTTGATGGATTTCAACATACGAGGTGTCATTAGATTTGTCCGTAGACAGAAAAAGCTATCTCTATCTACGGATTTGTCTATCTCAATTACGAAAGTATCATAGGCTATAACAATATTTAAATATGGCGACTACAATAAAAAAAAGAGGAGGAGGAATAAACAATTTAATACAAATGGTTATCAAATGAAACCTAGTAAAAATAACCGATTTCGAATATTTATACAGATAAATCTTCGAAAAGCATTAACGCATGCATAGCGAACTTTGTAAAGTTATAATTTTTTTTTTAATTCAAGCGTGTGAGCAGGATTCGAACCTGCGCCTCCGGATATTTATTCGGGATAGCATAGTATCAAACCAGAAAGCCCCATTCTAGGTTCGCATATTGTGACGAGCAACTACGAAACCCTACACTGCGCATAGTCCGACACGCACTTTGCCAGTTTTCCTTTTGAGGTATGGAACCTTAAATTTTATTTTTTTACATTTCCGCATTTTACATACTCGTCAGCATGGTTTGTGCACTGTTCGAGAGAACGGGTGTAAGATCTACTACGGATAAATGTTTCGGATCTGGGTATGTGTGCACGTGAGATTTATGTCGATAAATTCCTCTACAATACAGGACCAAAGGAAAAACTCCTAGTGGAATATCGGTTTTTTATGGGTCGTAAATGTTGATAAAAAATGGCGTTCTTAAAAACGTTCTATACATTACACCTGTTCCTGTCGCAGAGAAACTAAGAGTGCCAAGACTGTATTACGAAGTACTTGCGGTGAAGCACCGCAGGTAGTGGAAGTACGAGTAAGGGGCGTCGAAGTAGGTTGTTGCGGGATCCAACTTTGTTTGATTTTGAGGCAGTGTTGTTAGAATGTTCACTCTCTGTCAAGGGTGCAACCCAAATGGCTCGTTGGATCAATGGTAACCTCCTGCCAGATTGTATCAAGATTTCGGCTAGCGGAATTGTTGCGAAGATAGAAGCAGGATTGTATTTTAGATGGATTTGGTCATAGAGTATTCTGATCATATTATTTTCCGAGGCTTCGCAATCTGAGAAGAAATACCGAAACAAACACAAAGATCACAGTCGTTTTAAATTTAGAGATCCAATTAAACAATTTTATTAATTAAAAGGTGTTCCGATGCACGCAATAATCGCTCACAGTATCTTGATTTTTCTTGTGACGTGTAGTTTTGGACTTGATTAATTTCAGTACAGGGTTCCAAACAGGTGGTAGGTAATTGCCAACCATTTCGAAACGTCAGGAAACACAAAAACCAATAATACATTAATCAGATTAAAAGTTGTTTTATTATGATGTGTAGTGATCGCGAAAACCTAAGATATTACTATGTCCTGAAAGTTGTTTGGGTGCCCCAATGAGACCCCAGGCAAGTCGTCTGCGTAGAGTAAGTAAATACTGGGTTGGTCATTTGTGTAGATATTGAACAGGCTAAGACACTACCCTGAGGAAGTCCATTCCGCTGACACCATCTACTTTTTTCTGCTGCCACGCCCACTCTTCCTCAGTTTGTCTGCCAGCAGTCATCCTGACGTTCGCGATATTAGGTATTATGAGAAATAAAGAAGTGTTGTGTTTTATCCTGCAAGAATTACTCGTATAAACGTTCTGATTCTTAGATTATATACTTATATAGTATTAGTTCTGATGCCGTGAATGACATCTCTTTCGTATTTAATTTGTAATTTTAGACGTGTTTTATTATGCAAGGTCTAAAACAATTATTAGACCTGCTGTCTTGTATGGTTCAGAATGTTGGCCCACGAAGGGAATGAATGAAAGACAACTACATGCAGCTGAGATGAGAATGTTACGAAGGATGTGTGGTGTGACGCGGATGGATAGAATTAGAAATGAATATATAAGAGGAAGTCTGAAAGTGGCACCGGTGACTGAGAAGTTGTGTAGAAATCGTTTAGCATGGTATGGGCATGTGATGCGGAGGGATGAGGGTCATGTGACAAGGAAAGTTTTGAGTATGAATGTAGATGGCTATAAGAGTAGAGGAAGACCGAGGAAGCGATGGATGGATTGTGTTAAAGATGATATGACTAGAAAAGGGGTGACTGACGATATGACAGCTAATAAAGATGTATGGAACAAGAATACATGCTGCGCCGACCCCAAATAAATTGGGATAAGGGCAGGGGGATGATATTATGCAAGGTCTAGATTATTCTATGAAATGTCATATTAGTTCTATAGTTTTTCTACTCGACGACAGGCGACCTATAGATCACATAAAAATAGCTAAAAATGACATAAAAAATACTTTTCAGTTGTTAAACGAATTAAACTAGACTACATTACACAAATTTCTTTAGTAAAAAAATATCGTTTATATAATATTTTATTAACCGTCATCTACAGTGCAGTAAAGGCAATCCTTGAAGAGACAAGGCCGTACTCAAAATCCATTTTTTATTATGATGTTTTCAGTGTTATTATAATGATATTTCATAAGATTTCAATTATGTTTTAGTTTTTCATAAGACGAAATTTTAAAATATACTTGAATAAAAAAAAATGGGTTAAATTTTAAATTAAAAAAGTTTTATTTAAGCTTAATGATTGTTTGCTGTGTGACAGCATGACCAGCCAGTGGGCTTAGGCTGCCTGTCCACCGGAGCGGGGCGAGGCTGCGGAGCGAAGCGAGGGAGTAATGCGGAGCGCAGTTGTTTTTTTTTTTTTTTTTTGACGTGGTCTCTTGAAGTTAACCCATAGGGGTTTGATCTGCGTAACCGAACAATAGCTATGGCGAGACAATTTGATGCCTCCAGCCAGAGCATATTTTATATTACTACAAACTAAGCAACACAGCACTAAGGGCGTCCCCTGCGGGACACGAGCCTCGGCTTAGGGCGTTGCTGAGGGAGCGCAGTTGCGGACTGTGTCTGTACATAGACGCGGAGCGGAGTAGCGGACTACGTTTTTTCATACGCGGAGCTAGGCCGCGAGCACGCGACGAGTCATTTGAGCTACCGGCGGCGGGCAATTGGTTTAGTTCTCTGCCCCGCCCGCGCTCGTTTCTCCTCTCCACTTCCCCGCTCCGCTTCTCCGCTCCTCTTCCTTGCTCTGCGTCCTCGTTCCGCGTCCTAGCTGCGTTTCCCGGTATTGTATGAATTTTTAAACTAATTCACTACTCCCTGTCCACTGAAGCAGAGCGAATACTATTGGTGAATTTTTATCTCGCTCACCGCTCCGCAGCCTCGCCTCGCTCTGGAAGACAGGCAGCCTTACTCTTGAAAATAATTCCACACGATTGACATTGGAAATATGTCAGTTCGTACTTATAAATGCCGAAATGTCTAAAAAATGATTACAGATTCGAGATATTAAGAAAACAACATGCTTTAAAATTGAGGCAACTGTAATGTAGGTGAATTTATTTTAAAATTACACGTTATTTTAAGGCGTCTATTTAATATTGGAATTAGTATTAGTCTCAAGAGTAACCCCACAGCTCTTAATGTGAACAATATACATAATAAATATTATTCACCGTATACAGTCGATTTTACTTACGAAGTAACATATAACATAACTTAGCATCACGACTATTCCCCGAAGAGGTAGGCAGTGGTGTACATAGTTGTACACCCGCATTTCCCCAATGCTGTCATTAAGTCCCATGTAATAGGTGGTGAGCCTATCAGCCTACTGCCATCTAACGGGCATAATTCTAAAAAACCTCCGGGCTGCTATCGAGAATTTCCGAATAGAAGAACTCAATAACACTTTGCCCAACCCGGGAATCGAACCAAGGACCTCATGCTCAACAGTCACGCTTGAGACCACTAGACCAACGAAACAGTCAAGTAACATATGTGTAGGGTTATAGGGTATGATGATAAACTAATTACACTACGATTTGTAAATTACAATGCATTTAATCAACGAACCTTACTGAACCTCAAAGCAAAATACCATAATGGCGATTAGTTTAAATTATTTGATTTGTATAAAATACATATTTCATTTTAATAACTTCTTTCAACTAATAGACTTGGTTCCACTAAAATTGACAAGTAATATTTTTTTTAATGTGCGAATAATTATTCTTTTTGCGATCGGTGACAGTTTTGATTTGGTTTTGATCATGTTTTGATACAAAGCTTTTGATATTTACGGTATAGGACGATACGGTATATGTCGATTTAGAAGATAACGTTCAATTAATATAAATGTGTGGCACATCAAGGCGATCGGTCGGTAGTTTTTTAGATCGTCAGATAGTTTGCCGGGTTTGAGCGGCGTTGTGATTTGAGGATTACTCTGTATTTTTGGATTTCTTGAATACTCAAGGCAGAATTATTTAAAAAAAATAGGTGTCATGTGCTCCAACAGCGCCCAAGTACTTGCTCCGGCGCTGCTGGTCTCCGGCGGTCCCACGCATTCTAATCGTCGTAGACGGCTTTCGCTCACCACTGCAGCTTCGGTTTGCCGGTAGCTTTAGCCGCGGCGGTTCTCGCAGTCTCCTGCTCCTCAGCCCGCGGGCCGCCTCGTCCCTACGCACCTAAGCAATTTTAAATTACACTCTAGGGGTAGGGCAGACAAGACTGCGTGGAGTCGCAATTCCTTTCTGTCACTAATACCAAATTTTTAGCAAATGTTTTAGGACTAACAATTTTATTATAAATGAATATTCGGAATAATATACATTATATACCTAAACTAATACAATACTTAGAACATATGATTTTATTTCATGCAAAATTAGGAGATTCAATTATTGTATCATGACACAATATTTTTAGAAGTAGGTAAAGTTAATTATGTAAAACAAAATTTCGAATTTTTGAACATTATTGTTACTGAAGTTTACAAGCAAATGGATAATTATTATCGTGTGTGACCCAATTTTATGATTTTGTTTAGTTTTTTTTGTGTGTTATTACTATTAATTTAATGACGAGAGCTATTGTTGCTTTAGAGCAAGTTCTTTTGTGATTGTGTGTTACTTCACTCCCCACCAAAAGAGGTGAGCTTTGTTCGATATTTAGTCAGAAGTCAGCTCCCATCTGGTCCTCTAAGGCTGCAATCTTATCCAGGTTTGTTTGTTTCAGCGGGGTTGCTAATGTGCGTGCGATGATCTCCAAATGGAATAGACAAATTTATCATAATTGTGGCCTATACAAAAGTAATTAAATGTTACTTTTTCTGGGTGCTTTCAAAACCTCTGCAAAATATGACGTACGCTATAGTGAAACAAAAATCGATTAGTTTCGTTTAATAGAATCTTTGACTGTTTATGATTGACTATGGTAGTCGATCATAGACAGTGGCAACAGATGGCAACACTAAAAATATATTGTCAATCAATTTGACAAATTAAACTGTCAAAATTCACTGAATCTGATCGAAAGTTCGAAACTATAGCGTCGTCGTGTTTTGGCTTGTTGTTTTTTAGTTTGTGGACTTTTTCACTGAATAAGATTCAACATCGTATATACAATACTATATTAACAAATAATATATTTTGTGGAACATAATGGCAACTATAGGTCCAAAGAAGGATGGAGGGCCTAACATCGAGTTTTTTCAGTCGCCGGAATCACTGGCGCAATTTGACCAAATTCGCGTTTGGTTACAAAAAAATTGCAAGAAGGTTAATAAATTCCACAATTATATATTATTACATATTAGCTTTGTGCTGTGATTATTGCGTTGTGGTCACCGCTTTGATTTTGGTCAATAAGATTTCAAACACGTCAATATGTACATTTTATGTGTAGTTGTTGGCCCGATAAGTTGTTTTTGTGTATGATGTCGCTATAACAAGTCAGCTCAGGTGCCAGTTATATTCGGTTTTGATTATAATATTTTAACAGTGTATTTACCTGGAGTATTATTATTACAGCATGTGCAGACAGATCCACCTACGAAAGAGGGATTGGCTCAACTTGTTATACAGCTCATTCAGTATCAAGAGAATAAATTGGGAAAAAATGCATCAGATCCTCCGTTTTTGAGGCTTCCGGTAAGTTCTATTCATGTATCACTAGTGATATTTCCATAGTAAAAATATATAAATTCTTCCGCATCCTTTCATATTTGGTAGGTTTTAAAATGAAGTTGTTGTTGGTTAGTTGTTAAAGAAAATGTTACAATGTTTAGTAAATATGAAGGTTGAGAGTTTTGTGAGTTGACCAGATATTATTGACAAATGATTCCAAACTTCTTCCTGATTAGAAGGAGCATCAGGGTAGTTTGTGTTGAAAGTCATAATTAATCAGTATTTTACATAAATATAGGTTATTCTTAGTATATTAGAAACACGAGACAGGTCAAATATTTTCATTTAAATAATTGGTATAATAATAGTGTTGTGCTATTTACTGAAAAACCTAATATTGAATACTATCATATTCTTTTTGCTAGAAAAACAAAACATTTCAATATTTTAGTAGGCTTCAGTATTTTCTGGGTGACTATACTAGCATGACAGGGATAAATAAAAAGAAAACAATTTATTTCAGACATCAATGCCCATATTTTGTAAGTATACAAAGCCATTTAAAATACAATCTTTAACATACACCTATCACAGGTTTGACTTCCTTGTGAAATCAATATTTGTATAATCTACAGAAGATTGTTCTTGGTTGGTGTCTGCATGATGTGTTTGTAAATAATTTTTCACCCACAATTCTAGATTAATTCCTAGTGTGGGGCAAAAAAAAAAAGACAACCTGGCACACCCCACTAACAACGTCACGCGGGACACACTTGTTGGGTGGTCAATTAAGTGAAGGCATTAAATCTTGCCTGTTGTATCAATTAGTGGACACTGCCACATAATCTTCACCAGAACTTGTGCATTGACAATGTGCACACAATGGTGGTATTTAGCACAAATTGGCACTTGTCTATCGCATATGGAGTTGATTAGTGTGTGCATATTTATGGAAAGCCATATAACAAATCACAACCGATCGTAGTGCGGTGGTGCTGGTTTGATGCCAGGTTTATGAGTGAGTGACAACTTGAAATAGACTGTTTATTTAAGAAGTATATATTTTATTAAATTTCGCAACTCTAATAATCTGCAGCATTTGCAAAAATGAATCCGTTTTCTGGCACCCCTTTAGACCCAGTACCCTCTATAGCAAACAATGAGCCAGCTTCAGGTTGCGTGTTCAAGTCAGCTTGTGACAGATCAACATTGCTAGTTGTCACAAATAGAGTCGACAGGTCGTGACCTCCCCACATAACTGATGTTACTTTTGCAGCTGGTAACCTATGTTGCTCTAATAGTTTTCCTGCTCTGGAGTCAATCTTTATTACCTAGAACAAAAAAGGAGTTAATTCAACTAACATTATAATAATTAAAACAACTTCTTCGTACACTATATTGATTTTGCGAAAGGTGGAAATTAATCATAAATTAATAAATATCAAAAATAATTAAAATTATCAGGTTGCTTAATTTTTTTTATTAATAAAAATTTCAAACGCATGCTGTGGAGCGCAGTATCACAGTAAATTTCGGACCATGTAAGAGCACAACATAACACGCCAAAACCAAAATCACAGATGTTAGCCAGAAAGCTGCAAAACTTAAGTGAGATGAGCTGTGGGTTAAAAGAACATTTAACGCTGGGCGACACCGCGACTGACCAAGGCGAAGATGGAGGGACAAGCTTGACTCAGAAAAGACTGGCCCTCATTAGCAAGGAACAAAAGGGTGTGGGAAAAGGAAAAGGAGGCCTTACCCTTTCATTTTGATTTTGGAAAATCCATCATGGACGTTGTGCCGGACTCGGTAGACTAAACCACACGGTCCTATTCTAACCTTTACCGAGGTCCCGGGTTCGTTGCAGCAATCGCCGCGACCCCGGCAGGTTATGGTCCCGGCACATTTACTCAGTGTGACGCACGTCCAAATCACGGTGCGCTGCCGTCTCGGGCCTGGCGCTGGCCAGGGGGCGAACCACCCATGTCCGCCGTACGTGTAGGAAATATGTTAGTCGTCTATGTATAAACTTTGTACATAGCTAGAGATTATGTTTAAAAGGGCAGGCCGACGTGTGAAGCTGGAGCGGGTCAGCAAGTGACTAGTGTTATTATAAAAACACTAGCTGTGCCCCGCGGTTTCACCCACGTATAATTATATTTTAATTACTTACGTCATATTAACCAACAAATAACAAATTATTCACAGTTCATCTCGTCGGGCGGGGTTTATGCTGCATACGGCTCGTTCGCGCGGGTGTTAAATTATTTGTATTTTACATTATTGATGAAGTAACTTTCGTTCGTAAGGATTAATATGTCATGGTTAATAATAATGCTCAAAAATCACTTTTGAATTTTTAATATTTTTTTGGAACTGAATACCTTATTGTGTTTTTCATAACAGTACTGTTTTGTAAATCAGCTAGCAGATTTTTAAAACAGCTGATTCTACAATCCATCTGCGACATGTATATAGGATAGACATATGGCATCCCGGATATTTTTGTAGAACATTATATTTACGTATAACTAACCTTAACGCCAGCTCACGCAGATAGAGAGGTTCGGCAGCGCTTACTTACCAAAAATGATAATTGAAGGCCAGCTGAAAGATTTTTTAAATCCGACTGGTAGTTCCAGAGTTAAGCGCGTTTAAACAAACAAAAAATCTCTTCCGCTTTATAATATTAGTATAGATAGGTACTTACTGTCCAGCCATTAAAGCAGGCGACCCACAGATTACCATCAGTGTCAATAGTCATTCCATCTGGTAATCCAGTTACATTGTTGGCCTGGAAACTAAATAGTGTCCTTCTATTACCTGTAATCAAAAATATAAATAGTTATGCTAATTTCGTAAGCAATGTAAACTCGAAAGTTACATTCAACAAATTTATACAATCCAACTTACGAATATTTCCATTTTTGAGGTCAAAGTCAAATACATCAATATTTCTTGTTGGCGTGTCGATATAAAACATAAACTTGTTGTCCTGAGTCCATGCGATTCCGTTGGAGACAGATACGGGCCGGACCTTGTCCACTGGGTTGAGGTAGTTGTGCTCATCCATCATATATAATGTAGCTTTATCTAAATCTACATTATTTTTAACTTCTTTGCCCATTGTCCCTGGTTGTATAAAACACAAATAAAAAAATACACTTCTGTAAGTATGCAATTATTTGGAAGGTCGCACGCTATCCATAAATGATCAAAATACAAAAAAAAATATTGAAATACTATAGGGATTGGGAGCAAATAAACGATAGTTTGCGTCAATATAATAAAATATAATAAATCGCAACCAACACAAAATCAGTGGCGGTACCTTCATATAAGCCGAAAAGCCTACTACAAAATGCCTTACTAAAATGCTCGATAGAGAATCAATATCAAACCCGAACTATTTAAAAGTTCGCGCGCTTAATTCTTATCAAAATAACACAAAGTATCTACCTATGCCACACTACTACACATCGCGATTGTTCGCGCCCAGAGTTTCGCATTTGCAGCATCTACATATAGCTATCTCGCTTACACGTACGGGCTTTTACCGGGCTTTCAAATACTATCTCTGTCACTTTCGCACTTATAGCGATGTGCCGTATAACGAGTACATACCTTGTGCGTCTACAAATCGATCAGTATGGAAGATTTAAGCCGTGCATGCCTATGAAGTTGCACGCGTATGCACACCTTGCCAACTCTGCAGTGTTGCTGTTTTAGCGACGTTGTGAGATCTTGGAGATTTTTAACGAGTTTGGAGACTTTTTTTAAGATTTAGTAACAATAAAAACTAGCGACTTTTTAAAATAATTAAGTTTCGA